>CM076093.1:55920324-56567324 GCA_038088585.1 Chrysina gloriosa
CTGTGAATGAAACGAAAAGAGATACGGAAAGAATCTATTATTCAAACTTGTTTAGTTTGCCCTGAGAAAGGCACTTGTCGAATTCCAAAAGAAGATTTCGACTCCTACCCCCACCTACATACTCTGAAATTCTCGCCCACAGTACTCTGTGAAGGAAACGAAAAGAGATACGGAAAGAATCTATTATTCAAACTTGTTTAGTTTGCCCTGAGGAAGGCACTTGTCGAATTCCAAAAGAAGATTTCGACTCCTACCCCCACCTACATACTCTGAAATTCTCGCCCACAGTACTCTGTGAAGGAAACGAAAAGAGATACGGAAAGAATCTGTTATTCAAACTTGTTTAGTTTGCCCTGAGGAAGGCACTTGTCGAATTCCAAAAGAAGATTTCGACTCCTACCCCCACCTACATACTCTGAAATTCTCGCCCACAGTACTCTGTGAATGAAACGAAAAGAGATACGGAAAGAATCTATTATTCAAACTTGTTTAGTTTGCCCTGAGAAAGGCACTTGTCGAATTCCAAAAGAAGATTTCGACTCCTACCCCCACCTACATACTCTGAAATTCTCGCCCACAGTACTCTGTGAATGAAACGAAAAGAGATACGGAAAGAATCTATTATTCAAACTTGTTTAGCTTGCCCTGGGGAAGGCACCTGTCGAATTCCAAAGAAGATTTCGACTCCTACCCCCACCTACATACTCTGAAATTCTCGCCCACAGTACTCTGTGAAGGAAACGAAAAGAGATACGGAAAGAAGCTATTATTCAAACTTGTTTAGTTTGCCCTGAGGAAGGCACTTGTCGAATTCCAAAGGAAGATTTCGACTCCTACCCCCACCTACATACTCTGAAATTCTCGCCCACAGTACTCTGTGAATGAAACGAAAAGAGATACGGAAAGAATCTATTATTCAAACTTGTTTGGTTTGCCCTGAGGAAGGCACTTGTCGAATTCCAAAAGAGTATTTCTACTCCTACCCCCACCTACATACTCTGAAATTCTCGCCCACAGTACTCTGTGAATGAAACGAAAAGAGATACGGAAAGAATCTATTATTCAAACCTGTTTAGCTTACCCTGGGGAAGGCACCTGTCGAATTCCAAAAGAAGACTGCGACTCCTACCCCCACCTACATACTCTGAAATTCTCGCCCACAGTACTCTGTGAAGGAAACGAAAAGAGATACGGAAAGAAGCTATTATTCAAACTTGTTTAGTTTGCCCTGGGGAAGGCACCTGTCGAATTCCAAAAGAAGATTTCGACTCCTACCCCCACCTACATACTCTGAAATTCTCGCCCACAGTACTCTGTGAATGAAACGAAAAGAGATACGGAAAGAACCTATTATTCAAACTTGTTTAGTTTGCCCTGGGGAAGGCACCTGTCGAATTCCAAAAGACGATATCGACTCCTACCCCCACCTACATACTCTGAAATTCTCGACCACAGTAGTCTGTGAAGGAAACGAAAAGAGATACGGAAAGAAGCTATTATTCAAAGTTGTTTAGTCTGCCCTGAGAAAGGCAGTTGTCGAATTCCAAAGGAAGATTTCGACTCCTACCCCCACCCACATACTCTGAAATTCTCGCCCACAGTACTCTGTGGAGGAAACTAAAACAGATACGGAAAGAGGCTATTATTCAAACCTGTTTAGTACGCCCTGAGGAAGGCACCTGTCGAATTCTAGAAGAAGATATCGACCCCTACCCCTACCTACATACTCTGAAATTCTGGCCCACAGTACTCTGTGGAGGAGACTCAAACGGATACGGAAAGAATCTATTATTCAAACTTGTTTAGCTTGTCCTGGGGAAGCCACCTGTCGAATTCCAAAAGACCACATTGACTCCTACCCCCACCTACTTACTCTGAAATTCTCGATCACAGTAGTCTGTGAAGGATACGAAAAGAGATACGGAAGGAAGCTATTATTCAAACTTGTTTAGTTTGCGCTGAGAAAGGCAGTTGTCGAATTCCAAAAGAAGATTTCGACTCCTACCCCCACCTACATACTCTGAGATTCTCGCCCGCAGTACTCTGTGAAGGAAACGAAAGGAGATACGGAAAGAAGCTATTATTCAAACTTGTATAGTTTGCCCTGGGGAAGGCACTTGTCGAGTTCTAAAAGAGGATTTCTACTCCTACCCCCACCTACATACTCTGAAATTCTCGCTCACAGTACTCTGTGGAGGAAACTAAAACGGATACGGAAAGAATCTATTATTCAAACTTGTTTAGTCTTGTCCTGGGAAGCCACCTGTCGAATTCCAAAAGACCATATTGACTCCTACCCCCACCTACTTACTCTGAAATTCTCGACCACAGTACTCTGTGAAGGATACGAAAAGAGTTACGGAAGGAAGCTATTATTCAAACTTATTTAGTTTGCCCTGAGAAAGGCAGTTGTCGAATTCCAAAAGAGGATTTCGACTCCTACCCCCACCTACATACTCTGAAATTCTTGCCCACAGTACTCTGTGGATGAAACTAAAACGGATACGGAAAGAAGCTATTATTCAAGCTTGTTTAGTTTGCCCCGAGGAAGGCATCTGTCGGATTCCAAAAGAAGATTTCGACTCCTACCCCCACCTACATACTCTGAAATTCTTGCCCACAGTACTCTGTGAAGGAAACGAAAAGAGACACGGAAAGAAGCTGTTATTCAAACTTGTTTAGTTTGCACTGGGGAAAGCATCTGTTCAATCCTGAAAGAAGATGTTGACTCCTACCCGCACGTACATACTCTGAAATTCTCGCCCATAGTACTCTGTGAAGGAAACGAACAGGGATACTAAAAGGATCTATTATTCAAATTTGTTTACGTTGCACTGGGGAAGGCGTCTGTCTAATTCCGACAGAAGATGTCGACTCCTATCTCCACGTACATACCCTGAATGTAAATTCAATCAACATATATACAAAATATAAATAAATATATAAATACAATCAATATATATATATATATATATACGTAGTAACCAATAAAACTAAAGTAAACCATAAAATCTGATACAGTGATTGTGATTTTCTTTCTTACAAAATACTGTTTGAATTTGTTGTGCTATGAAACGATATTCTATAATAATTCTGCAAGAAAGTCAATAAACTCTTGACAATTGTAACCTATATTATTTGGTTTCCAGGAATAATATATATATATATATATATATATATATATATATATATATATATATATATATTGCGGGAAGTTAAAAGTTGCAACAGCTGTAAATTTGAATCAGTTTGTATCAGAAATAGTGGATCCGGCGTGATATTATTCTTAAACAATTTTAGATTTCAGCATTGGGATCCGCCGGTGAATTGACATACACTTTTTTCATCAATGTATATTTTAGGCATAGACACTGTGGCCACGCAAAATGTTATGCTGGCAACGACTTCCGTAAATATGAGCAAATTATTTCCTATACGGTAGCAGGTAATTTCCTCATAATTCTACTGATTCAATAAGTTTTAATTCCAAAGTTGTTAAGTACCATAATTTAGAGTTAAGTCGATCGGAAGTCACCTTCTAAATACAATCAAACATTCAAAATGTTAGATATTCGTACATGTGAAAATTCAATTATGAAATTCTTTCAATATGTACTAATTGCGCATTTTTGCAGCTATTTTTATTCTACAGAAGTAGACAACTGTTTTGCCACAAACTCCTGAGGTAGCTGCAGTGGCGCTGTTCGGCTAGCCCACCGTGGGAAAATTGTGCGTAATTAGAAAACTACTTTCACCATTAGCAGACGCGTTTTGCGGTCATACCGCCCATCAGTGCGACTTTGTGAAGTAGTTTTCATTTCTATAGAAGCTCTATATAAGCACTGATGAGCGCTACTCGAAAGTTATCGAATAGTATCTTAACAATATACTTATGAACGAAGGTAAATTGTTTTCAACAAAATCCGATGTGCGGTTGCTTGGCATTCTTCTTTGGGAATTTTCCTTCTAGCTTGCACTCCGTATCCAGAACTACAAGCAGATGTAATGCTTTTCGTAAAATTTGTTGACGGCTACCGGATGGATTCCCCAAACTATGCTACTAAAAATGTAAATATGCTTTAATATTTTTTTTTAGAGCGTTAGGAATTTACAATATTATTATTATGTTATCATGTACTGCACCGCTGACGTTTATGTTGTTTCAACTTAACGGTTCTGTTTGTTCAGGACTAGCACCAAGATTCCGGAACCCTTACAACTACTTTTTCGAGTCTTGATTTATTGATTGATGCATAAATAAAACAAAAAAAATTGTAACTTTCTATTATAGCCCTTCACCCTATGGTAGAACTGTAAATATGTATTCATACCTATCCGATATACCTTTAAATACGCGATTATGTTAAATTGCTGGGAAACAGACGTAAAATTGAGCGAAGCAATCAGAGTAATATTAGAAAACTCTGTTAGGAAGGTATACATGTATATATATTCAACGAGCCTTAAATTTGAATATTTGCATGTCTTATACACTACCTTCTAATAGCAATAGAAAATGGTGCGTAAATGAGGGTATCTCCTCGGCTCCTGATATTTCAAGGTGGGTGGTCTGCACGAACCACAACCAGTTTAAAGTAATAGTAATAACCCGATAATAAAAATATATATAATATTTATAACCAAAAACAGAAAATATCAGTAAAGAAATTTACAATAAATTGAAAAATTGAATATACCCTATTTCATTTTTTCATTCCAACAACTTTTTAGTTTCTGCAATTGTGCAAACGTGCTGTTACGGTCTCCTGGTAAACAAGCTTCTCTGTTTTTATGCCGGTTTATTTAGACAGACAGGATTGACATATTTAACAATAAAGAAAGAAACATTATTCAGACAGATCAGTTGATATATTCACAATATAAAAATGATCATAAAAATACGTATTCCGATGTATCAGTATTACTTCAAGGTCAAATTTTTGGATAAAAAATATATCGCAACTTATACTTATGTTATGTTATATATCACGTGCTTGGTGTGTATTCTGTTTGTGTTTCTATTCCAATATGGTTCCAAAGAACTGGAATTGTGTTTCTCACTTTAGAGAAATTAACACACGTTTGTGGCTAAACGCTTCAAAATACGTTTTCTTCAAAACAGTTTAAATATGTTTATCTTTTGTCGTTTGTTCTAAAAGTTTTAAATACGCTTGTCATAGACGTTTCATTTTCTGTCCATGTAGTTAAAGATCGAACGGTCTGTCTACTTTTAAAGCGGGGGCGGCCGGTTAGTCGCCAAACAAGCTCGCCCTAATATTTCTGTACTCAAAGTTTAGCACATAAGCAGCGCACGAAGCGAACGAACCTCGTCGGTGGGGTTGGTCAGTTCAAGACGGCGTCACGACGTTCGAGTGATATGGATTCATGCTAAGTTTCTGCGCATGCTTTCTTCTAACGCGCTGGTCCCATCAGTTTTAGCGTGAAGCAAATTTCGCACATACAAGGTCGAGTGTATGTGCAAAATTTGCTTGACGCTAAAACCGATACAGTAACAGGAGCACAGACTGTACCTCAAAAGACCGGACATAACCAAAGTCCGTGATGGTACATACGCACTAGCGGTTGTCCGCCAAGCGGCTAAACACGCGGCGATCCGTCGTACAGAATACTAAATCGCCTAATGCGTATTATACTGAGAAAAATGCACCGGTCTAGCTGGTAAATAATGATATAAAAGCATAAATTATAACAAATTATATTTATAAATTTTGGGAAACTTTGAACATGAAATAGAAATATTTACCTAATGCGTAAGTGTATGTAAGGGAATAATATGAGGACGAGTCCCGGTCGATTTTCGCAAAAACAATTATAGCGCCGTAAAGGTGACCTAAAAAGTGATAAATTATCTTAATAAAAGTTTTGCGAGACGTGCCTACCAGAGTCACAATTTCAGAAAAACGGTCTTACCTTGAAGTGTTTACGTTACGTTCAAACGAAATCTTCTTATGTATTTAATCCCATAAGTATAATTTATAATACATTTATAATAACCTTTATCCTTTTTCTACAAATATGCCTTCCATTATTAATATAATTTTCAGATATTTACCAATAATTTTACATTTTCTGAGATGTTAAAATGTATGACTTTCTAAATGACATTTGACTAGTAGCAACCAGTACCAACTTAAATAGATGTATATTCATGTAATTCTTCTTATTCTTCTTCGAAGCGGTCTATTATTGAAGTTAAACGTTGGTTAAACGAATCGTTGCCGTACACACAAAAATTGAATGTATGCACGAACTTGCGTATTCTTATGATTTTTCCTGTACATATTTATTATTTATATATTATTTGTGACAGTCATGCATAATCACGGCATTGTGAAAACAAATTGGCATATAAAGTCTACCAATACAGGAAGATATTTAAATTATTTTTCAGAAACATCAAAATTACATAAAATTAATGTAGTTACCGGTTTAGTTGACCAAGCGGTTAGATTAGCTAATCCTGAATTTAAGGAAAAAAATTTAAACAAAGTTAAAGAAATCTTAGATAAAAATAATTATCCAAATAGTTTTTATGAAAAAATAATAAAAAATAGAATTAACAAATTATACAATAGAGGAATTAAAAATAATAACAATAAATCTTATAACGCTATTCCTTATAAAAAAGTTTAAGCGAAAAAATAAAAAAGAGTTTAATAAAAACAACATAAACATTACTTTCATTCCAAATTATAGTAACAGATCTCTTTTTACTAATACTAAATCTAAAATAATTAAACAAAATCAAAGTAATGTAGTTTATAAAATAAACTGTAAAGACTGTGATGGTTGTTACATCGGTCAGACAAAACAATATTTAAAGAAAAGGTTGTATAGCCATAAGTATTCTTTAAATAATGATTTTGGTGCAATGACCGCTGTAACAAAGCATTACAAAGATCTTGGGCACTACTTTGATTTTGAAAACATAATTATATTAAAAACAGAGAATAATTATAAAAAGACTAATATATGAAATGATAAATATACAAAAAGACACTAAAACTATTAATTTCAGAACCGATATTCAAAATTTAAGTAATGTATATAGCAATTTGTTAAAATGACATTTGCATTTCTTAAGAAGGAAATCTTTGGCTAGGTTTTTAAATTTGGATTTTCCCTAGTCCTTGAACAGAATTGTTAAGGTTTCGACAAAGATTTTTTGATATAAGGTTTTACTTAATTTGCATGTATGTTTACACATTAATTTAGTTTTTATAATTTATATATATATAAAAGTTGGTTACACATCCTCTATATCAAGAAATCCTAGTCATTAGTTATTTTGTTGATAGTTCCCAAATAAAAAACAAATGTTTGTTTATATATTTATCTAGTTATATTTTCACTGAAGAAGGTATTCCGAAAACGTTTGTAAACGTTCTGAAAATATAACTATCGTTCAAACCAGCCTTGTTTTATTGACCTATTAGTGGTAGAGGTCTATCATATAATATATGTATAAGAAGAAATGAATGTTAATTTTAAAACATCACTAAAAATAATGGAAATTATTGTAATTAAAAGAACTGAAAAATATTAATATACTGAAAAACTGTTCATATGATATTTTATTTAAAATAATTTCTTTAAATCCTTAGCAGGTACTGCAACTTACAATGTCCTGCACTAAAAATTTGAATACAAAACTGACACATCTGTTCGCAGACGTTGTCTTTCCAAAAATTATGAGCTGCACATGTTAAGTCCAGGTTATATTCAGGAAATGATTATAATTTTCAAAATTGTCTGAATTCAAGAGCGATTTGGCAACCAAGTGGTTTCATAACCCTGAGTCTTTGCGGCTAAAAATCCAGGTATGTCATGTAAATCTCCAAAAAACACACGTACTTGAAAAATAATTATACACACATCACATGCTCGGGATATCACCAAATTTAATTGATGAGCGTAGTAGTGTACGAAATGTACATTTTCGTATTTTTCTTTGATTATTGCCTTAAGGGGTCATCCCGTGTGACTGGTTCAAAGAATAGATTTTTTTCGCATGAATTGCATCTAGATATATTGTGGAATATGTATGTGGAGTGATTTTTCGATATTTCAAGTCGTTCGGAAGTTATAGCGTTGGATAGGTCAGGCGTTTGGAGCGCGCGCTTCAAGCGCTGGATGTGGCAGAACGTCGGACTCCCACTTCAACGCTCTAGTTTTTGCATAAGCCACAATATAAACAGAAATCTCAGTTAATAATAGAGAATTCTATATGCTCCGAATTTATGATTTGTATGGAATATAAGGGTAAGTTTAGTATTGCCTGGGCATCTAACGTGTCGTGAGCTATTTTTCAAATGAGTGCCATCAAAGGAAGTCGAACCAATCCTGCACGTCATGATCGAAATAAAAAACGAAAATTTTATGGAAATCGTCACACACTGGAACTGGAAACAGAACTCGCATCAACGTCTGCGAAAAAAACTAAAAGAGAGGATGGACTTGGATGTGCCGATCGCGACAAATTTTGTATATTGTGTACTCGAATTTGCTTCCGCTTTTTCTGCTATTTCTGCAAACGTAATATGCAGAAAATGTAAAAGTGACGTGTCTTTTTACAGTGCACTTCGAGAGGGTTGGGTTTCAAAATAAATATGTCGTGCAAATGTGAAGAAAGCCGAATGATCAATTCTTGCCCGATGATACAGAATTCGTACGAAATCAATCGACATCTTGTTTTTGTGATGCGATTATTGGGAATCGGTCATAAAGGCATAAATCTTTTCTGCAGTTTGATGAGCATATGCCCTGGCATCGGAAATTCAACATATGCAGCAATCTTACAGAACATCCACACAGCCGCATCTGTTATTTATGAAACAGGTCATTTGCCGTCACTCAGGAGAGAGAAATGAATAGAAAGTCTGGTAAGCCAGAAGACGAATTTACAGTTTCTGATGATACGACATATGGATGAATCTCATGCACCTGATTGTACGGTAAACCACACAGGAAGCTCGGAAAAGATAGAGGTCGATGCCATCGTGCAAATGTTCTCGCGGTCCATACAAAAACATCGTGTGAAGTACTCACATACATCGATGATGGCGACAGCAAAACTTTCAACGGAATTTCGAAAAGCAAACCATATAGGGAAAATTATCCAGTGACGAGGAAGGAATGTGTAGAACATGTTGAGAAGAGGATCGGAACGCGACTACGGAATGCCAAACAAAGTAATAGAGGAATTGGTGAAAAAGGTGCTGGGAAATTAACTGATAAGCTAATCAGCGAGCTTACTAAATTTTATGGTTTGTCCATTCGCCAACACGCAAACTCAATTGAAGAGATGAAGAAAGAAATTTGGGCGACTTTCCATCATAAATGTTCAACGGACGAAAATCCACAACATTATCAACAAAATTGTCCAGCAGGTGAAGACAGCTGGTGCAAATGGCGTAAGGCTGGAGCTAAGGGATAACTTGACAATTTCCACCATGATAAGCCACCTCTGACTTCAGAAGTTCAAAAAGCCATCAAACCAGTCTCCGAAAATTTATCGCAAGATGAATTGTTGACAAGATGCTTAAGGCTCGGTCAAACAGAAAGCGGACTGTCCGCGCGGACAAAATGTCCGCAGTCCGTCGCGGACTACGGTTGTAAAACAGAATGCGGACAACTTGGGCGGAACAGTATGAAAACAGTTGCGACCAAGTGCGTCGAGCAGCTCCTCCGATGAAGAAGAAATTTTTCTTCTGTTAGCTCTCAATCGAGCAAAGCGAACATGGGTACACGAGATAAATGAAAGAAGAGGGGAGTTTGGTGAATTTCACCGCCGGTGCTGTGAATTAAGTTCATTCGAAGATCGGTTTTTACATATTTTCGAATGTCTCGAGAACAATTCGAGAATGTACATACTCTCCTAGAACCTAGAATATCAAAACGGATCATCTACATCTAGTCCGCCGCGGACTCTGTGTACATTGACAACGATTTATCTGTCCGCCGCGGACTTGATTAGTCCGCTGCGGTTGCCGCATTTTGTTTAACCATGGTGATATAATAACACGTAACACAGAGTTCGCGCGGACAGTCCGCTTTCTGTTTGACCAAGCCTTTAGGAGCACATACACAAAATAACAACGAATCGTTAAATTCATTGATCTGGACTTTCGCCCCTAAACCAGTGTTCGAAAATTTACCTTATATAATGTACTTTAGTGTTCCGTACGGTAGAATTTTTAATACACAAACGCAAATAGTGTTTGTGTAGCAAATACAAAAAAAAAGAACTGTTATTCTGTTTGTGATCTTTCTACACAACGAGAATACTGTACTGAACTAACTCAATATAAAGATTAAAACATTTCATTGTATTCGGTTCAGTACATTATTCTTAATGTACTGTTTGTGTATTTACTATTAGTATTCGTTTGGCTTTCGTGCTATAGAATTGTTGATGACCTTCAAGAGATACCAGCAGAGTACCAGAGGGATCTCAAGAACAAGTGGCAACAAGAATGCAGCAGGTACAGGCAGCTTTTACTATCGACACAGTCGATAAAACTAAATCAAAATGGGCACGCTGGATACAACGCTTAGAAGGAGCATTTACAATTTTCAAGGTAACAAGGGAAACTAGAGTTCATTTCCTGCTACATTATATGGGTCAGAAGACTCAGGAGGCATACGACGTATTATGCGACAAACTAGCCCCTGATACACCACAAATGAACACGTACGAAGATATTGTAAAAGTGTTACAAGGCCACTACGATCCAGAACCCCTAGAAATATTAGAAAATTTCAGATTTCACCTAAGAAAACAAAAAGGAGAAGAAACAGTTGAGGATTTCCTCGTAGCTCTAAGAAGACTATCCATAGGCTGCAAATTTGCAAATTACCTAAATACTGCACTCAAGAATCAGTTTGTGTTTGGCCTGAGAGATATAAAAATACAAAACAGATGCTTGGAGAAGAAGGATCTCACGTTAGAGATGGCATTTGACATAGCAAAAGGTATGGAACTATCGGAGCAGGGAGGAGTAGTGCTACACAACAAATGTGAAACAGTGCTACAAGTGAGTACGTCAAGGAAGAAATTAAACTTCAAGAAACCTACAGGAACAGTGCATAAACCAGATAATGGTAACATGAGTAAGTTTTATCGATGCGGCAATAACAACCATTTAGCTAATAAATGCAAACATGTTAACACAATTTGTTCATTTTGTAATAAGAAAGGACATTTGAAAAAGGTATGTTTAAAGTTTACTAAACAAAATACAAATAAATGTAACACTAATATGATCGATACAGTGGTAGTAGAAGACATTTGTACAATGTCAGGTACTCAAATAAAAAAGTTTGTTTATTATTAAATGTTGAAACAGTTAGTACTAATTTTGAAGTTGATACCGGATCGCCTGTATCTATCATAAATAGTAACTATAAACAACAATATTTTGCATGCAAAGAATTATATCCTGCCGATATTACTTTGATTAGCTTTTGCAAAAAATAATATACCAGTACTAGGTTTTATGAATGTGCATGTTATTTATAATAATAAAAGTGAGCATTTGAGGTTATACATAGTAAATATTGAACGACATCCAATTTTGGGTAGAGATTGGTTAAGTAAACTACAAATTAATGTAAATCAATTGCTATACGATTTGGGTGCTATACAGGGTGAGCGAGAACCTGATAAGTTGCGGTCGTATGCTAATGAAATCGAACAGTTAATGCAAAAATTTCCAAACCTTTTTGAATCTACTATGGGTAAGATTGAAAAGTTTGAAGCACAGTTAACTTTAAAAGAAAATTACAAGCCTACATTTGTCAAACATAGACCAGTACCATTTTCAATTCGACCTTTAGTAGAAAAAGAGATAGACTCACTTGTTGCTGAAGGTGTACTGGAAAAAATTAATTTCAGCCAGTGGGCAACACCAATAGTACCCATTGTAAAAGCGCATAATAAAAATTAGACTGTGCGGCGATTACAAGATTACGGAAAACCCGAATCTATGGATCGACGAACATCCGTTACCTAATATTGAAGAATTATTTGCCTCTATGGCCGGAGGAGTAATATTTTCAAAGGTTGATTTAGCCAAAGCTTACTTACTTACTTACAGTTACAGGTCCGCGAGGAGGAGAGAGATACTTATCTTGAATACGCACAAGGGACTGTACCGACCAACCCGACTAATGTATGGGGTGGCGTCAGCACCAGCCATCTAGCAAAGATTTATAGAGCAACTTTTACATGGAATTCCTGGAATTTCAGTTTTCCTCGACGACATTAAAATTTCAGGACCCGATAACAAAACTCATCTCGAGAGACCCAGAGCAAGATCGACGCCATTAGCAATATGGCGAAACCACAAAATAAAGATCAGGTACGAGCATTGGTTGGGCTGATCAACTATTATCGGAGATTCTTCGGAAACTTAAGCACAATACTACATCCCATTAATAACCTATTAAAGGACAATGTTCCGTTAAAATGGAGCCGAAGCTGTGGCGAAGCTTTCAACAAAATTAAAGACGAACTGCAGTCGGACACATTCTTGGTCCATTATGATCCGAGATTGCCCTTGATACTGGCAACGGATGCTTCTCCATATGGAGTTGGAGCGGTATTGAGCCATTTATATGAAGATGGATCAGAGAGACCAATCCAATATGCTTCACAGACCTTGAGCAAGACACAGCAGCGCTATTCTCAGATTGACAAGGAGACATACACGGTCATATTTGGCGTTAAGAGATTCACACAATATCTCTATGGTAGAAATTTCATTTTAATAACAGACAATAAACCTATTACGCAGATATTATCGCCCTCTAAAGGACTTCCTACATTACCTATTTCAAGAATGCAACGTTATGCGATTTTCTTGCAAAATTTCAATTTCGATTTACTATACAGGAATTCGAAAGAGCATGCAAATGCAGACGCAATGTCCAGATTACCAACACCAAATCTGACCAAATTTTTGCTGGACGAAGCAGATGCTTTTGAGCTTAATCAAACTGAAACCTTACCAGTTACGATGGAAGAATTAAGGAAATCGACTCTTATGGATAAAGAAGTCTCTACACTGTTACAAGGATTAAGAATAGGAAGACTAGTTGAAGCGAAAGATAGATTTGGAATCAATCAATCTGAATTCAATTTACAACAAAATTGCCTACTAAGAGGTATAAGAGTTTACATACCGAGAAATTTATGAAATCGAGTTCTCGAGGAATTACATTCCGGACATTTTGGAATCAATAAGATGAAGGCACTAGCAAGAACTTATTGCTGGTGGGAAGGGATAGATAAGGATATAGAAAATTTAGCTAAAAATTGTGCAGACTGTCTGAGGACAAAAGCAAACCCTCCAAAGGTACCAACACATTGTCGGGAAGCACCAACAGCACCGTTTCAACG
The DNA here is from genome assembly GCA_038088585.1 of Chrysina gloriosa. Classification (NCBI taxonomy): domain Eukaryota; kingdom Metazoa; phylum Arthropoda; class Insecta; order Coleoptera; family Scarabaeidae; genus Chrysina; species Chrysina gloriosa. The sequence goes on from CM076093.1 coordinate 55,933,748, forward strand.
AGTGCATGTAGATTTCGCTGGACCTTTCATGGGAAAATATCTTTTTATACTAGTAGACGCTTATACGAAGTGCCCGAAATATACTGTATACCTAATATCACGACAGAGACAACAATAGGAATATGCCGCGAAATATTCAGTCGATTCGGCATACCTAGTGTGTTAGTTAGTGACCATGGAACACAATATACAAGCTCGACATTCAAACAATTCCTTGCATTGAATGGAATTATCCACAAGCTTGGTACACCGTACCACCCAGCTACAAACGGACAAGCGGAACGTTATGTCCAAACCATCAAATAAAAATTAAAAACTGTTAGAACTAACATAGATATGAATAAGGAAATTAGCAATATCCTGATATACCCGAGATCTATTCATCCCCCAACAGAAAAGTCGCCAGCTATGATGATGTTTAACAGACAAATTCGGTCAAGAATGGATTTAATGCTTCCTACTGCAAATAGAGAAGACCGAGACTTAAAGAAAACTAGGATTCTACAGTTAGGGACTAGGGTAGCAGCGAGAGAATACTTAGACAGAAATAATAAATGGATCTTTGGGCAAATTCAACAAAGATTAGGACCATTGCACTATCTTGTGAAACTTGATGATGGTCGTGTCTGGAAACGGCATCTGGACCAGCTCAGGGAAATAGGGCAAAATGTAGAAGAACGAACTCGTGACTATGATTATGGTGATACCCCGACAAGCGAGGAAAGCAATCGTGCTCCAGCGTCAGTCTATACAGAGGAATCGCCTGTCCATGACGCACATGCATTGCCCAGTTTGCCAGGTTCTCTCTCTACCACGAGTAGTACTCAATCTGCAAATACTGATAGTAAAACAGATGTTTCTGAATATGTGGTAACTCCGGTTCCTTGTTTACGACGCTCAACTAGAAATATAAAACCACCAAATCGTTTAAACTTGTAGACAAGGAGGGAGAGTTGATATGTTTAATACCATATATGAGTTTAGGAACGTGCCCTACTCACATTGCTTGCTATCTGAACGGAATGGAGAGAAGTAAGCAACAGTGTGAGTAGGAATAAGTATAAGCATGTTTAGGTTCTAAGAATGTAATGGAAACTGTTTTAAAATAAAGTGAATACGAAGTGTAATCTATTTTACTGGAACCCATTACCGTTATAACATAAAACATAAGCACAAACATTGTATTCCACAAACGAAAGTGATGAAATTATACGCAATAATGATAATTGCGAAAAGTCTTAAATTCCCGCAGTGGTAATTTAGAAAGACATCTAAAACTGATGCATCCAGATGTATATAAAAAGTATATTTACCAAAAGAAATTAAAGAATAACACAATTACATAACACATACAATTGAAAGGAAATGGTGTAACAAATTCTAGTCCAGGAATTTTAGCACAAAAACGGGTTCGCTCAGCAAAAAATCCTGATAATTGTTTTCTATTGGATTATGTCAGAGAGTGTCCCCTAATGATAAATCCAAGTTTGTGTCGTCCGAAACTACGAGCGTTAGCCGCAATCTTGAAGAAGGCCTTCTTGCAAATACCTCGGAAACGGTGACTTTTACGTTAAAATTTGTGAGGACCTTTTGGAGAGGATAAAATTTTCCATCTTTTTATATGAAACTGTTTTCTCTATTGTTAATATTTACCAAGATATAGTCGATTAAAAGAACAAAGTTTTGTTTTTTTCGTGTTTCCAAAAATTATCGAGTTATTTCCCAAAAACAAAAATTTGGTTTCTTTAATCGACTATATCTCGGTAAATGTTAAGAATAGGGAAGAAAGTTTCAAATAAAAAAGATGGGAAATTTTATCCTCTACAAAAAAGGCCTTCACAATTTTTAACTTAAAACTTACCGTTTCCGAGGTATTTGCAAGAAGGCGTTCTTCACGATAGCGGCTAACGCTCGCGGTTTCGGACGAAGCAAACTTGGTTTTATACTTAGAGGACACTCTCTGACATAATCCAATAAAAATCAATTATCAGGATTTTTGCGGAGCGAATGTCTAAAAATCCTGGACTATTCTATCAATAAAAAAATATAGAGCTTGCCATTGTAGAATTGTTTACTAAAAACGGGCGCCCACTCCATATGGTTAAACTAAACTGCTTGACATATGTACATACAAATGCCGCAAGCCTTACCAAAAATAAAATACTTGTATATTATAAAAGAGAACACTACAGAACGCTAAAATATAATGTAGGAGTACACAACCACTACAATTGTACTGTTCTAGAACGAAAAAGAGAACGCTACGTAATGTTTGTTACTTGCGTTAAGAAATCGTTATGTACTGTATTCGGGTTGTGTAAAAATACACAAACACTAAAAAAATAGATATCGTTTCTGGGTTTGTGTACAATACATTAAATAATGTTCAGTTTATTTTCGAACACTGCCCTAAACACTTGCATTCTGGCACGAAGATCGTCGAAATAGCAACTTTTCTCGCCGTGATTATCTTCAATGAAGGATTCGATGGAATTTTGAAAATTTTGGATGTCTCGGGATGTCAGATTGGCCACGTAACTTAAGCTTACGTCCATCGGTGTAACGAAGCGCGTATCTGCCGCTCCGAACGAAGCTCAAGCAATATTGTTAAAAGAGGGAAAATTGATGCCAGGAAGCAACAATCGACATTGCAAGATTATTTTGAAGAAAAGGTTCACTTTATGGACCAGGTATAGCAGATTAAGGGTGAGTCAAGATTTTATTGATGATAATCGTACTTTAACCTTTAAACGAGTTTTTCTCAAAACTGTATTTTTCAAACTGGTAACCACGATATCTTGAAATCTATCGAACGGATTCCTTTGCAATTTAAAAGACTCATTCAGTACTCATATAGACTCAATGTGGACTAGGATAATTTCGATCCGTCAAGCCGCTTTTTCCCCGTGCTGAAGAAGTCGTATAAGAGCATCAAAATTTGCGGGAAAATGTTCAACAAGATGCCAAAAATTTACCGTTCAATACTTTTTAATAATCCTAGTTCAAATGATAGTTTATATTCCACAGAATGATATGCTGTTTGATTTTTTGTTTCAGAAAGGCAGAACGCCTGCAATCATGGTCACCACTTTTACTTTTTTTTTTAATGGGCGTTCAAATTAATATGTACTTCAGCAATGGATGGAGATTTCTAACTGAAAAATTCAAAACTTTGTTTAAAATATGAGTTAATATGTGGTCAAAATTTCAAAGTTGTGTGTTCATTCAGTTCACCAAAAGAAATTCCCAAAATAGGCGCCGCAAAAGTGCCTTCACACGGGATGACCCCCGCCCGCCACTTATTCCACTCATTATAGCTGCCCCGTCATAGCTTTGAGCAATGAGCTTTTTTCGTCATTTTTAAAGTGGGGTCAATAACATTAAAAATATTGTTAGCTAATGGCACAGCAATATGATTTTCGGGAAGAGAAAAAGTTCAGAACCTTTCTACCGGGTTTTCCTCCTTGGTAAGGTGACGAACAACAATCACCATTTGAAATTTAGAGGAAATGTAGTTTCATCAGCCATCACTGCTAAAAACGGGGCTTTATTTATTTCGCAAAGAATTTCCTCAGTATACACTTCCAGCATACATCTAAAATCTCATTTTGTATCACTTTTGAGGTGCCTTTGAAATGTGTAAGATGTTCATTAAGTGTTTTATCAAGTTCTGACGCAAAATTCACCAAACCCCGGAAATGCGTGCTTTTGCATATTTATTCAATAAGCAGAATCAAGTTGAGCTTTCCCAAATACTGCAAATTCCATTTGATTGCTGATATGCGCACGGCTTGTTTCGTGTTTTTTCACTTTTTCGCTTAAATGTGTTAAATCACGTACGCCTTTTTCCCGTCAAATTTTTCTTCGTAAAAAATTCTGAACAATGCACACGGAAAGCAAGTTTTTTTCGTCAAAGCCACAAATCCAATTATTACAACCATATATTTCTTTATTTAATTGTCTTTTATAAGTTTTTCCACAACTTTTGCCGGTCACTTCAATATTGAGTACAGGAAGAGAACGTCCACCCTCTTTCACTACCAGTTGTTGTTCAATGTTAAGGTTTTGAAACTTAATTCCGCCAAGTTAAAAAAAAATATCCATTTTTACACCACAATGACACGTAATTTTAATTTTAAACGCCCGTGATGAGTAGATTAACATCGACCGACTCCCACTGACCACTGCTGGCTGAAAATGCAGCGACATTTTCGGGGCCGTGTGCCAAAGACCGTCGCACATACGGGTATTTGGATTATCTACGCGGTCAAAATTATTTTATGCTACATAACTAATCTAAAGGAAACAATTTAAAGAAAAATACGTTTATTAAATTTATTAACACAGTTTATTAAAGAAAACGCAAAATATATTTTTAAAAACTAATTTTCATCTTCGTCGCTCTCTGAAGAATCGTCACGAACATTGGGGTTCGCTGGCATGAGCAGAGCAATTGTTTCAGGTAAAACGGACTTTAGTATTCCTTTTTTACGTTCCTCATGCTACTTATAAGAGAGTCTGACGTTAAAAAAGACTGTTAAAAATGTCTTTGTTGCAATCTTCTCAATCTTCTATTTTTCCATTTCTCAGGATCTTCTTTTAAAAAGAGAAATCCATATTGAACCGTGAAAAAGAATTCAGGCTTCTACTTGTAATAAAAGAAAATCGATTGATCTTCCTTAAAACAAGAGACCATAGTAGTAATGTCAGTCTTTGCAAAAGTATTTATAGAATATCATTTAATATTTAACCTGATAATGCTTTTATATCTTTATGATCGATTATCAGCTTTTTCTTCGCGCTAAGTTTTGCTTCTGTTTTTAACGCCTTCAGCATATTTGCTCTTGTAGTGGCATTCAATCTTACATCAAAAAGACTAAAGCCGAAGCTTCTTCCACATAACATAAGTGGTTACAAAATTTTTTATTAACTGCCTCTGACGTAATTGGATCGTTGTCGTCGTACAATGTAAGAGTTTGTAAAAAGTTTAGATCATTGACGCAGGCTTCGGGGGCATTGAGGCAATTGAACCATGTTTTAACATAAAAGTTTATAATAAAAATGCAATCTGCCAGCGCATCCTCTTGATTTGGTGGAATGGAATATTGTTTTTGTAACAAAAGTATTTTTAAGCAATATATTGCTCGAGACATCCATCTCGTTTGATGCATTGCTCCAGGTGATCGAATTGTAATTTAATTTATGTTAAAATCAATACCTCCAACCAAGTAAATATTATTCCTATTTCTTAATGATAATGCCATGTTGCTTTCAAATATTCTAGCTCCAACGTAAGTCACAAGACTAAAAGCATTGTTTGTTTTGATAGCGGAATATTTTTGTAAGGGTAAATTGCAAGCAGTAGTATAGAAGCAAAAAATATAACGGGACATTTGTATCATAATTTGATGTACTAGTCAAACAATTTATGTAGAATTTTTGGCATGTAATATTGCCACAAAATTTGTGGCATACAATATTGAAAAACTAGTACGTTATTCAGAAAAGCTAAAAATTCCACTTGTGTAAGAAATGTTTTGTTTTTAAATAGAAAAAGAATTTGAAGGTTGTGATTGATACTGCAAAGAGAGCTGTGAAGTTAGTGGAAGACTATCACGGCCTCCTAACAAAGAATGAAACTCAGATGGTATATGTAATGAAAGATGTTCATGAGCATCGAAAACCTTACCCTAATTGTACAAAAATTATGTTACATAAAAATTATGAAACTTAAACACTTTTAAAATTATACTTTTGGGTTGCACATATTTTTCGTTATCGTTTTGGGTATGAGTTTAATTGAATAAAATTTCAAACGTAAGTCGGCACGGGAAGGCGTAGTTCCAGGGGCGTAAAATTTTTGGAGAATTTTTGCATCAAGCCACCACTTCTTGAGGGGCGAGACAAAAATATTTCCACTTTAAGAAATAACGGACACCCTATTGTACAGCTGTGACATTTCTCGTAGGAGCAAATAATTATTAAAATGTCAGTTTTACACGATGAAATTCCATAAATTTCCATAAATTTCCATAAATTTAATATTTTTAATGATATACTCGGTAAATGGTAAATGTTAATATATAATACTTAATGCATAAATTGAGAATTTATTCTGGTGGTTCTGCAGCATTAATGGAGGAGCTCTCATCAAACATAGATACGTATTCTTCGCTGAAAGTTCTATTTATTCCTCATTTTTGTACAAAAATTATCATGCTTATTAGTACAACATTCAGCTTTTCCTGAATATAAACCTTAGGTTTTAGCTATTACCAACTTATTATTGGTTTATTTCTATTTTCCTATTCATAATTTTAGATTAATGAAATTGTATTTCTTTGTAATAGATTGATGTTATGTAATATATTTATGATTCTTGTGGAATTTGTTCAATTATTTGTTCACTTTAGCAAAAACAGTGTTTACTTTAGTAAAAACAATGAAAGTCTCATTCGTGTTTAATTAAGAAAAATTTGGCATGCAATTTGTTAGGGTTATTGTGTTGACGTTATTGACCTAACCGTATATGCATAGTGGTAGCTGAAGAATGTTTACAATTTTAGAAATGGTTCCAGTATTTATACTTATTTATCTTACAAGTGTCGCATAAATTTTTAAATTAAAAACTGCAAACATGTAAACATCTTTATTTTTTATATTCAGTTACATTAAAATACATTTATTCTAAAATATATATATATGTATGTATCTTATGTCCTATTCCTACTCATCATCTGTCGCACATATGTACATATGTCTACAATCTTTTAATATACTCAGTCATCTAAAGAAAACGCGTATAAAAATTCCGCAGATATATCTAAACTTAATTAAATATATGTAGAGTTACATGATACTTTTTATATTTATATGCGTTTTGCTTCCCCTGTATTTAATTTACGTATAATACGATATTCAATAAAATTATCACATTTAACAACGATCATTAATTTAAGTTTCAGATTGCACATCGACGCGGCGAGAACACATACTTTGACCAAGCTTATACATTTTTTGTATTTTGGATCCATTTATCTTTGGTATAATATAAACTTTTAAGCATTCAATAACTAGCATTACTTCCTCTCATTGATATACTCATTCGTCGATCAGCTCTAGCTGTTGGATAATAGGTCTGATGCCCAGAGCTAGGCGGTGGATATCTCCACCTCCACGGTTTTTGTAACAAGTGACCATCTGTCGACGCTCTTTCCCTAAACGGTACATCAGATGGACTAGATGAGGTACTATCCTTGCTTGTATCTGTTTCATCTTCTTCTTCTACCTCAACTTCTGTCCAACGTCTATTAAGTAATCCAGATGGTCTGCAACTAGACGGAATTAGACTTCCCGGTGAAACTGCTGCTGAACATAACAAACGGACAGTATCTGGAGAAACTTGTTCGCGATCGCTACTAGACCTTTTGAGTTTTGTTGGATTTTTATTTTGCACTCTCCAGAACCGACAGACGTCTCTGAACACACCCCAAACCTAGAAAGTGAGTAAAAATATATGTTAGTATCCGGAAATTAGGTTTTTTTAACTACATATTTCATTGGATATATGATTAGGAGGCAGGAAAGATAGCCAGATGTTCTGCTAGCCCTTATTTAATAACTACAATAATGTCTATGAAATGAGTGCTGTCTCTAGTTTCATATCGAACAACCATGTTTCGGCTTATAGTGTCGAGACCTGTACACTAAAAATACTAAATTTTAACTATACAGCAGAATGTGGACTGGTTAAGAACAATTGCCGCATAGGATTTATGGAAAGACCAAAGAAAAAGACTTGAAAATTATATAGCATTTATTTTATTTATATACATAGTAAATGCGTATATAGATAATTTTGTAATATAAGACAAAAAGTAAGTAATGAATTTAATCCCATTTACGACAAAATAATAATCATCGTTCATGATTGGTCACATTACTGTCCTATTGTGACTTGTTAAAGCTAAACTATAATTATTAATTATGTATTACTATATAGTAATATATCTGTGGCTTGGAACTAAAAGGGCCAACGTCAAAATATTCACTTTTGAAAAATTGCGATTGAAGTTTGCAATTGCAATTGAAGTTCATAGTGACATTGGCTAGCAAAATCCTTATAAAGCTGTTCTGGGTTAAATTAGACATTGGCTGTTTCAGCAATTTAAAAGAGAGCAAGAAAAGAAACCTAATGCAACGATTAACTCAAAACAGCAACATATTGACATTGGCCCTTTTAGCTCCAAGCAACAGATATATATATATATATATATATATATACATATTCCATAACAAAACAGATCGCCAACAAATTAACGGAAAACGGGATACGACCTATAGTTCTCCTGTGCTCCTAGTCTATATATTTTTGTTGTAGAGATGTTAACCAGCTATGCATGTTAAGAATTGTCACAACTTGAAGCCTATCAAGCTGATGAACTGTTAAACAATACATTTGCTTAGCAAAAACATGTAATCACTAGAGCGCGGAGTAGTAGTTCGCAGAAATTAAATTGTAACCACATAATACGCATATGTTCGTGTCTCAAATGAAATTCTTTTTTGTATTGATATATACACAAAATCGTAATTATTTTTGTATTTCAAATATGTGAATTATCATTACATTCGGTCAAATCAAGCAACATTTAAAGAGAACGTTGTATAGTCGTAGATATTCTTTAAATAAATATTTTGGTGCAATGACCGCCGTAATAAAGCATCATAAAGACCATTGCTCTGATCTTTAAAATTCCACTATTTTAAAACGAGAGAATATATATAGAAATTAACAATAAAAATTAAAGTAATATTCACAAAACGGCTCTAGATTGTCCGAAAAATGGGAAAACAAGTAACAAATGTAAAATACCGAATCATTTTGCTAATGTTTGTAAAACGAACATATTTAAGCCCTATAAAAAAGGAATAGAATGCTCAAAACAGTTGAAATGATGCAAATTATTTTAGCATCGGGAGTATAGATCTATAAAAGACACTGTCAAAGCACGGTACATGAGCTTTAAAATAAATAGCTGTAATGTTAATTTCAAAATTTATACTGGGACTTAAGTAAACATTTTACCAGTCAATTTAGTGCAGAAATTTGATCGGACACATTTAATTAAAGAAACCGATATTAATTTAACTGCTTTTGGGGAGTATACAGTTAAACCAGTGCACAGTTTAGAAGCTGAGTGCAATACAACAATTACAACTACAGTTTACGTTGTAAATTACCAAGGTGAAGTTCCTCTACTAGGCTTTAGATTGTATCAAAACATTAAGTGAAGTACAGGTTATGTAAAAACTAAGCAAAAATTAATTTAGTAAAGGTGATTACAAGAATTGTGATGTATTTACTGACACTATATCACATCGGTAAACTCGTCACCTCACAATTGTTTCATAATAAATTCAGTGACACGTGTTTTACTAGCTCGAGGCAAGCATTATTACAACCGTTTAAGTTGATTTCTTAACAAAGATACCTACAATAGGTAGGTAGGGGAATACGGCGCGGAACGGGGCTTGAGGCGAAATGGGAAACCGGGTTTATTTGTCGCTAGGAGCGCTGAAGTCCGCTGCAACTCGCTATACACCTTCAGTATGCGTCCATGGGGTGGGAAGTTGCATTGTACAATGTGACCAAATTTTAATTATGCAACCCGCATGATTTTGTTGTTCCGGGGAATATCAAGAGTTAGAGCCACTATCGAATCCGATACGTCAGGTATGGGCAACCTCCGGCTCGCGGGCCACATGCGGTCCTCGAGTAAGGTTTGTCCGGCCCGCTACTGAATTCTTTCGTTGCATATTAGCACGGCCCGTCTAATCTTAATTCATAATGAATCATAAGAATACTACAAACATGTATATTTTTCAAGATTACTCACAGCATAAAACTTCTACAAAAAAGGTTGCCCATGCCTGCGATACGTCATACATCATCTCATAATATGCGATTGGTTGGTATAAGTTGTGTTATGCCGGTTCTGTTTATCCACGTGAGGTTGTGTTTGGAACTTAGTTTTTTGTTTTATTGTGTTCTATTTTTTGGATTAAAGTATACATCTATTGTGCTATTTAAAAACAATTTTGAAGGTGATAATAAGTGAATGTACTAAATACTATAAGCATAAGTGTAACATTTGGTATTTGCAGGTGCATATTAGCTACTCGTTTTAACGTAATTATTGTGTTCACAAAATTTAAGTGTTAGATTTAATTAACTACAAGTACACTGTTATTTCTTTTCTTTAGTTTAAACATTCATTACGGATTGTGTTTGTAGAGAATGTTAGTGTTAATCGCACAATACGTTAATTTATATTTGTCAGGTTGAATCTCTAACATAAAAGTATGAAACTATTTAACGTTTTTTTCTTGTCTTCTGTCTCATTTCCAAGTCAAATTTCCGTGGATTTGTTGAATAATTTTGTGAAATTGATTTACAATTGGTAGAATTATAATTGTTGTAATTTGATTAATAAATGTATTTCAGTAGTATATATTTGTAAGTAATTTCATAAACTTATATAAAACCATGAAACTGAATATTATAACAAAACATAATTAATCGGGCGTAAAATTTTAGATAATCAAAGATACATTATTTGGGCGATTCGTTCAGATTTATATCTGACTGAATCGCCAAAATAATTTATCTTTGATTATGTGAATATATTTCAAAAATTACAGTAGCTTTTTAAATTGTCCGCACATTTAAGATGGCGGATTTAATTCAAGGGAAATTCGCGGAGATGGCGCGCAAAACCTATATACCAACGTTTTCTATTCTCCTCTCTTTATTATCTCTGTATGCGTCTCTGCAGTGATGAGAACGTCAGTTGCCGCATATTTAAGTGTTTCTCCTTAGTTCATTAAAAACTCCACCGAAATCTGTATAATCTTACAACTTTTCGAAAATTTCAAAACAAGGTAAGATATATTTCACATAACTTTTCCTCATTTCCATTTAGTCTACCGAATTAAGCGTGTTTAAAGTGTCCTTTACCTGGTAGAATGTTTTGGAAAATTAACATGGCTGCCGCTGACCATGTGATGTTTGGTTTACCAACACTTGGGGCACAACAGGGCCCCGACTATAGTTTTATTTATTCAGCGATATAATTTTTTTCTTTTGTGTTTCAAGATGGTGCGAAATTACGTAAGAAAGACAAATAGAGAAGAATGGTCTGCGGAAATCATGCAACAACCTGTAGAAGCTGTTGTTAGCGGGACGATGGGCCACAAAACAGCATCTGATCAGTATAACGTTCCACAAACTACCTTGGAAAGATACGTTCAAAGGCGCAGAAATGATGCATATCAAGTAGCGGAGCGCAACCAATATAAGCATAGCTTTGACAGGGATTCCGAAATTGCTGGTGAAGCATGGATGTGTCGATCTTTTATTGCGGCTTCCAGAACTGACGCTCAGAAAACCCGAATCAACTTTTAGTGCACGTGCCATGGGGTTCAACAAAGTCGCTGTTGGTCAATTTTTTGATTTGTTAACGCAAATTATCGACGAAAAAAGATAACCGGAGATAAAATATACAACTGTGATGAAACAGAGATTTCTTGTGTGCCGAAACAACATTCGAAAATTATAGCTTCCAAGGGTCAACGTCAAGTAGGAGTGCTGACTTCTACGGAACGTGGGACAACAGTTACGGCGGAAATTTGTTGTTCGGCGTCTGGAGTTTTTATGCCCCCATGTTGATATTTCCGAGAAAGAAGAAACAACAAGAATTTGAACTCGGTTTACCACCAGGAGCTTGGCCCGAAGCCAACGAATCAGGAAAGTCTTTTGCAAGTGGTTCAAAAATTCAGAAATTTTTCTAACGCCTCTAAAGAAAAGCCTGTGTTGTTACTTCTAGATGGCCACGCTTCTCATACAAAAACTTAGAAGTCATTGATCTTGCAAGAAACAACGGTGTTATCATCCTTTGTTTCCCGCCTCATTGTTCTCACCGACTTCAACCGTTGGATGTCGCGTTCATGAAGCCTCTCAGCCTATATTATGAGAGCGAAGTGAGAAGATGGCTCAGAACAAACCCCAGAAAAGTCGTCACATTTTGGCAAATTTCGTCCTTATTTGGACCAGCTTATATGCAATCTGCGAATATAAAGATCGCGATAGATAGATTTCAGAAGACCGGCATCTGGCCAACGGATATTAACGTTTTCACTTATGTGGATTTTTTACCGTCAGAAACAACTGATATTCCTATGTCTGAAGTCCCTGCTACCAATTTGTCTGATATTTCGCCCTTCCTCTAATCTTCTTGATATTGAAGTCTCAACCCCTCCTCATAAAACTGCGACAACTAAATCCATGGCACTAAAATCATTAATAGATGAAGAGCCAGATTCAAGACCCGGATGTTCGTGGATGTCCGATCTGCCTGCAAATTCTAAAGTAACAACAAAAATAGCTAGCCCTAGTTTCACCAGTTTTCCGAGTTTCTCACCTGAACGTATACTTCCCATCCCCAGAGTAAAGCCGGGACAAAAGCGAGTGACGAGGAAACGAGGCAAAACGGCGATCCTGACAGCTTCCCCTTATAAGGCTGAACTCGAAGAAGCGGCTAATAATGCTAAGAAGACAAAGGAAGCCAAAGAAAATAGACTTAAGAGAAAACTGTTGAACGATAACTATGAAAGGAAGGAAAATACCCAGAAAACTGTTAACAAAGAAATGAAGAAAAATACGCAGAAAACTTTTAAGAAAAAAGGTAAGAAAAATACCCAGAAAATTGTTGACAAAAAACCACGGAAACAACATGTGGAAACAGACGAAGAAGAAATGACAGACAGTTTTGAAGAAGACGAAGAAGAAGAGGATGCGACCTGTCTATATTGCGAAGACTTATCATGCATACAATGTAAAAAATTGGCCCATAATTCCAGTGCCGGCATTGATAGTGACGATGATGTATCACAACTCACCTGTGAACTTTGCAGACGTGATTTAATTTCACCTTTTTCCCAAAACCAATTTTTTTCTTTGTAGTTTTTAAGAAATACAAGATTTTGTTAATTTCAATTTTGAACACTGGACGTGTTAAAACAAGTTTTAAATAAATTAATTCACACTGTAATGGATTTTTACCTCTTCATTTACACCCTCAAATAATGCCACAAACACATCGATCCCCATTCTGCCCCGTGTTCCCCTAGGTACAATAAAATTAAAAAGTGATGCAGTTTCTAGTTCAGTCCCCGCGAGGAGAGTTTCATTAAAAATTAAAGATAAATTACAAAAACTCTGTGTGTGTTAAGTGATAAAGATATAATAGAACCAGTAAACGAGCCTGCTGAATTGATAAGTAATATAGTAATTGTGAAATAAGCGTATAGTTCACTATGTTTGCACTGACTCTTAAGACTTTTAAGAATATTGTCACAGAATAGTACTCAATTCCGTCAATCTCTGTCAAATTTAAGGAATATAAATCTTTTTATGTATTTCACTCAAAGGGTGGATTTCATCAAATTAAAGTTGATGAAAACTAAAGTAAATTATGTACATTTACTATACTCTTTGGTTGTTTTAAATTTAAACGTGCACCACTTGAATTTTCTTTCATACTTGAAATCTTTTAAAAACTCACTCAAAACTTTTTGGTGATATTAAAGGTGTTACAATGTACTTTTATGATATTCTTTGTTCAGCTCAGAATGAAATGGAACTACAAAAACGTTATTAGTCAAGTGATAAATAGAGCTCGGTTGTAGGTATAATATTACATTCCATACAGAGAAATACAATACTGAAAAGTGAAATATTTTATTCTTGTATTTAGTCCTACATTCATGATAATGAAAGGATCTAGAACCTCATCAAACAAAAGCGACCTACAAAAAATTTTAGGTGATGCTTCGTACCAAATTTGGCGGAAGTAATATATTTAGAGAGTTATTCAAAAATAATGCCGAATGGTTTTGGATTAAAAAGCATCACAAATCATTAGATAAAATAAAATGTTAAATGTTGCGGCCACACTACTACCACTTAGTCCTAACAATGAAATAGAAATACCGCGCAATGCATCTAAGGATAACCTAGGCTGTTGTTGGTTTAAATATTGATAACCAGTCCCTACAAAGTAAAATTTTATAATGATTACCAATTTCTTACAACACTAGCTAAAATGATTTGGATAAGATCAAGGATAATAGGTTAAGGAGACTAAGAATTAGATTATTATTGTATGATTTTGAACTAGAAAAAATTAATGTCAGAAATTTTGTGGAAAGGAATTATCCTGATACGTTTTATTTAAATAAAGTTGTAGATATGGTTGCAGAGGGTTAATTGGTGTATCGGATAATAAGATTAAACAATTTTAAACGGAAACCACGCCCGACAATATTTTGCAAAACGAGTTGAATTATTACCAGTATAGTTGGCCTCCTAAAGGTAGGATACGGGTTGAAATAAAACATTATTACAATATTGGTATCAAACTTACTATAGAAAATGGGTTGATTTATTATCATAATCAGTTAATTGTCCCAACAAATTTAGGAATAGCTGGAACTAAAGCTATGGCGAGAAATAATTTATATTGTCCGGGGATTATATCTTATATTGAATCTTTTATTAGTTGGTGCGAGATTTTCTTAAAATTTAGTAACTCCAAAACTATAGAAGTCTTCATCAGTTGTGACATTCTCAAAATTTATTACTCCAAAGGACTGCAACTAATTACAATTGAAGGTAAAGATTCACGAAACACAGTAATATCAAAATTGCCAACAACCACCTATTATTACATTAAAAGGCAGTTAGTATCCCTAAAACCATGTTGAGAAATGCTCATGAAGCTAATAAAGGCATACAATTATTTTTGTTAAACTATCTTAACCCTCTATAATTCATGAGCTGCGATTTGTTTGATTTTTGCATTTGAGTTGCTAATGTAAAACTAAACACACGTATTTTTTATTTCTGATTATTTTTATTACTTGTAAAGTAAATAACACAAATAAGGTATGTTGCTGTTAGGCAACACTAAGTTATGGTGTCATAACCTACATACATATATTAGTGTGTAAAAAGTTAGGAAAGGTGGAAGTTTTTGAAGCAATTTTTATTTTTTGTGTAGCATAAAGCTCACACATTTCGGAAATTTGTATCTGATTTTCTTATCAGATCATTGCGGCCAGTGCGCAATTTGGTCTTGTCAGACTAATTTTGGACGTACATGCTGAGCAGGTCCTTTGTGCTTTTTGGATTCAATCTCGCTCTGTATTGAACGCCGAGTAGATAAATTTTGTTTCACACCCATTTTGCATAGGATCACTGCAACCTCGAGACGAAAATCTGCTGATGATAAGCGCTTTGATTGAAGGTTTTTGTATTCAGCAACCTTTTTGTAAAGTATCCATGCATTGGTCATAGTAATATCCAAGTAATGATAAAATAGTGGCATGGGCCATCTTTTGCTTCGCAAACGTATTTTATACAAACCCATGATGCTGTCGAGGAGATCAACACCGCCCATATGGCGATTGTACTCTCCGACTACATTCGGTCGCGGTATGTGTACCTACCTAGAATTCTCCTAGAATCCCATCTTCGAACATCAGTTTCAGGATTTTGACCAGCAAAGGTGGAAGCCAGATTGACAATTTTATTATCCTTCCATGCAAGAATTGACACATCCATTCCGTTAACGTCAACTACGTATTCTTCTGAAGCACCCGTGGCAGGTTTAAAATATTCTCCAGCGAATTTAAATATGAATAGAATGTTATCTAGTAAATTACCCGCAAATTAAAAACTTCTAGAACCTACACCTATAGACCATGAAACTGTCCATAGAAATCTATTAGAAAGTCAGAAAAGAGAAAGATTACGATGATAAAAATTCAAACGTTCCTGAAAAAAAAGTAAGAGAGAAGATTTGGATCCTGAAAGTAAATTATGGAAACAGTGCAAATAGTTAGAGCCTTAAACACCACTACGTAATTTTTAGCTATGTCAGATAAAGGTTAAGGCGAAAAAGGACATATTCATTCTGTAGAAAAGAAAGAGAATGATGAAAAATCCAAATACACAAATTTTTTAAATAATAAAAACAAAGGCATGACCTTTTAATACTTATAATTAATTATACTTTTACTTATGTATTTGCAGTTTATTAAATTAACACAACAATAAAACAGTTCCTATATCTCAAGAAATCTTTGTAGTTAGGTAGTTATGTTATTAGCCATTAAAATATAAACAAATGTTTTGTTTATACAGAATTCTATTTTACTCATGATGTATTTATAAAAACCAACCAATAGGTACCTTTTTTGGTGGTTACTTTAGTAATTATTCATATTATTAGTTACTATTTATTAATCAAATTCGTGAAGTTGCTTTCGAGATAATAACTAATTCAAATTTTATATTTTTGAATATGCTATTTATTAGAGATGGGACATTCGAATCCGCGAATCCTCGAATCCATCGAATCCTGAAAAGATTCGAGATTCGAAAACTCGAATCTTCGCACGATTTTCGTAATTCGAATCTTTCGAATCCAAAAACTAGCAAAAAATT
The DNA here is from genome assembly GCA_038088585.1 of Chrysina gloriosa. Lineage (NCBI taxonomy): Eukaryota > Metazoa > Arthropoda > Insecta > Coleoptera > Scarabaeidae > Chrysina > Chrysina gloriosa. The sequence goes on from CM076093.1 coordinate 55,950,318, forward strand.
CTTAATTACACCACCATCAACAGTGATTTCAGAAAGACTATTCAGCACATCAGGCATCATAGTGGATAAAAAACGTAGTCGGTTGGATCCAGAGCGAGTTCGAAAGCTGGTTTTCTTAAATAAAAATCTGAATTAAAATTCTCACTTATTTCTTTTAGGTTGAGTGCTTTCTTTTATATACTAAAATATGTGTTTAGATTTTCATGTGCAATATTTGCTGTTTATCTATGTTAGCTCTCCCTTATTCTCATTCACAAAAAGTTTCTGAAGAGATATCGGTACTGTTATTGATATATTAATTTCCATATGCTAAGGAAATTAAATATAAATAAAAACTTGTTGCATAATCATCAAGATTTTAACATAATTTATCTTTTAATATTGTGTAATTTGTTTTTTTAAATTTCATTTGTAATATAAATATGTTCAAAAAAAAATCTTTTTAATAAATATTTTTAAAAACTGTATCGTTTTTAATTAAAGTAGCTTTAAAATTTTCCTGTAAAATTGTTTTTCCTCTCTGTCCTTTCTTATTATTGTAATTATATGATGGATTCGAGAGATTCGAGATTCGAAGGATTCGAGAGATTCGAGAATCCTTTAGGATTCGGATTCGGATTCGGATTCGAGAAAATTTGGATTCGTCCCATCTCTACTATTTATGTATATCCAGAGAATGAGAAAGGTTTAAGAAAAGTGTTACATAAAAATATTTCGGAGAAAGATTTCGAACTATTAGATACATAATTAAGGTTCTTAAAAGAGTAAAAAAATCATATAAAAACTGATTTAAATTCTGAAAAATTATTAATAGGTTTAGTTTACATTCATTATACATTGGTTGCGTTGTAAAACAGAGAGATTTTCTAAACATCAAGGTTGTAAAAATTGCAAATCGTATCAATTGGATGGATGGTTTACCTAGTTACTTGGCACTAATGCAATTAGAAGTATGTAAATCATTGTAATGATTAAACTTTTCTTTTCGCCAGCTCAAAAGCTAAGTACAAAGAAGATCTATTTATAACACGAATTTTTGAGTTAATTTTAAAAAACTTGTTTTATGTTGGTTAAAATCTTTCTGTTATTGAACGTTTACTCTTGACAACCATTTGGGAATAAATTTTGTATTGTTATCAATGTATAATTATTGGTAATTTTGCAAATCTCAGGGTAATTGACGTCGGAAATACTTTTTCAACGACCTTAACCTTCCATTCGTAACAAATTTGTGGTATTAAATAACGAAATGAAGTAACTTTTTGTGAACGAAAAACATTCCCTTAGTGTGACGTAAAAATGGAGGCGAGAATCTTTCTCTGCAAATCATCATACTTTTCAGGACATGGAATTTAATAATTTTTTTGAATGTGGGAAAGATGTCGATGAAAAATTAAAAAATTGTAATCATCAACGTAAACATTAATAAGCTAGTACACTATTAATAATAATTTAAAGAGATGCTCCAGGTGTATATTATGTGAAACATGCTGGCCGACACAAGATGTGTGTCTAATTCATCCTTTGATGTGTCTAAAACAAAATTATTTTGTTCGTTAATGTTGCCTTTTTGCGTACTTCAATTGCCACAATAACATTAATCGGTTAATATAAAGTTTACTCCTTAGCAATACTGAAACTGAATTTGCAAATTGTCGTTTTATCCGATCCTCAATCGTTTCGAAGCTCGTATTTCCTGCCACAGGGTCGGCAAGGCGGGACCATATCGTACATAGTTAGAAATTGTAACACTGATGAGGACTATTGACTTTCATTCCATCTTTCGTAGCGTTAATCTACAATTTTATCTTTCACAGCGAGTTTATAATATGTAGGATGTTGTACATACTGACGACAACTCCACTGAATGCTATGAAATCAAATTATGTAGATCGGAACGTTTCTAAATCGTGATTTTTGAGATTCAATTTCTGATATTATGTCATTTAAAAATTCAACTTTAACAGCTCAGATACTTTTTAATAAAGACATATTTATCGAATTCTCATTTTGAAACTACAACTTCAAAACAAATTTTATTTCCATCAGAATGTCTTCGAAAAAATGTAGCAATTTTGCAAGTTTAACTGACCTATATACAATGTCTGATACTTCATTAAAAAAAAAATTATTCTCATATTTCTATTCCAATACGGCACTGCGCGCCAATTAGCTCTAGCCTAAGATTTCACGACGTCGTAACATGTCCAAACAAGACCCGAGCGGCGACACTTTACGAGGTCCGAGTGTACTTATAAAAGGCAGGTGGAATTTTTGGGTTGTTAAAAGTTGTGAATTCGATTTTGTACTGGTAAGATGTATTTTCGAAAGGTTCCTAAAAATTTTTGACTTTCATTAAATTTCGGCCAATTCTATCAGAAAATTTATTCAGTTTTAATTATGTGCATACATATATCTCATAATAGAGATTTATTACGAAGTTTTTCTTCTTCTTGTAAAGTGATAAAAGTTATTATTTCCTTTGCAGGTTTGTATAATTATACATATTCACGCAAGAAGAAAACTAAATACTACTGCCCAAACAAGTCATCGATCACACAGAACACACAAGAAGACTCAAGAGGCGCATAACCTCCGATTTTAGAGACATATAAAATTAATATTAAATCTAACATTGGGTAGTCATGTAGTAGAGACGTCCTATAATTGCAAATATATCATAAGCATAAATTGAATTAAAGTAGTTGGTTCACGGGAGCCAATCTACACACGTTGTAAAAATCATATCAATGGCTGCCTGAGGGCAGATTGTTTAGACTAGAGAGTTAAAAAACGATATCGACGCAAGGATAAAACCAAATACAGAAAGAGGAACAAACTACAAGAGAAGAATGTAATGATGCATTAGCGACAATGAAAATGGAGAAAGCTCCAGGCCGCAATGAGTGAAAAGTATAAATGGTTAAATAATATATACCAGAAAGAAATACGAACCTCTCGACATATTTAATCAAACAGTGAGCGACAGGAATGCCTTAAATAATAAAAGTGATGTAAGCCCCCATATATAAGAGGGAAGACTAAAGAATGTACAAAGTACAAGAAATTATGTTGGGAAGTGCCGTAGACAAATTATATAGCAAGGTTTTAGGAAATACATTAATAAAAGCAATAAAACAGACAGTGGAAGAGAACCAAGGTGGGTTTCGGAAAGACAGTGAGAGACCAAATTTTTATGAGAAATGTGTTAACTACCGATAAATATAACCACTTAAATGTGGAGACAACCGTATAATTGTGAGAGGATTTTCTTCAGACCAAATGTGACTATTACGTAAATCAACAAACCCACCCTTAGTACAGCATGCCTCATCTGTTCATAAGATCAGTCGGGAAAAACTTGGTATATCCGTAATATTACGTATGTAAGTACCTTTTCGCAAATTGTATCCGTTGAGCATTATTATTCGGACCTACCATTTGCACTTTTCTGAATGGAAGGAATGTAACAATTGCTCTCGTAAAACTCTACTCACTGACGATTGTGTGGTATGGATTGTCCGAGCAATACCTCACGTACTTGTTCGTGGGTCGTTTTCAATACGATGCAGCATTTGTTCTTCAAAATGTGCGCTTCTGGTGGTTCGTTCGTCAACGAAATCTCCATTTTGAACCTTCAGAATGCCCGTTTCTCGCAAACGCTGATTGAGGTTTGCAAACATGCTTTGACACGGAATATGTCGCCGAGGATGTCTCCGTAAATACGATGTGCTTCACTGTTGTTTCCGTTGTACGCAACCACACGTTTCGACTAACGTTACATTGATAGCGTGGACATGATGTCATTTTACCGTAGTCATACTCACCTGTCTGGAGTGTGGTAGGGGGCGTTCAGAAAGGGACTAGTAGCTGAAGGGTGAGTGAAGTGCATGGCAAAAACTTTCTATGATCCCCTCTGTCATCTCTGCAAGTTTTGAAATGTTATTTTGGAGTGAGCGCTGTATACATACATATGGAAAAAGTGTTTGCATGCATTCAGAGGGAAGATGTCCGGAACACATTGTAGAAGGGAGGTATGGAAGGATACATAATAAACTGCATAAAAAATCTGTGCAGAAATATCTAAAATATCAATCTGATAGTAGATGAAGTAGTTTAGACGTATGCACAAAAGCTGAAAAATATACAATATGATACTGGAAATTGAGCATAGCAAGAATAGCAGAACGGTTCTCTGCAGATGATTTAATCATAATAGGAAAAACGGAACAAAAATGATTATATCTTTAGGAACTTAAGAAAAGAAGTATGAAAATCAACATTAATAAAACTAAAGTTATGACAATACGAAATGCTGAAAAAAAAACATAACACCATAATTGAATGGAGAACAATTAGGACAAGTGCTAATTTGTAAGTAAAGGTAAAAATAACTACAGTGATAAAAATCATGAAGCCAATAGTAACCTACCGCTGTGATTCGTGTATAACAAATAAAAGACAAAAAAAAAAGCAGAAAAAGGGATATTTACGAAAAATAGAGGTAAACAAGAAAGAATGAAATTGAATGAGTTCTTTAGGAATAAACTGAATATAGTACTAGTTGATACGAGAACAAGCACAGCTGTATTGGTTAGGATAGATGAGGAGAGTGGAAGAAGTAAGGTTAGATAGACGCGTGTCCGAAACCAACGAAATAGGAAAAAAGAGGGGATGACCAAGAAAATCGTGGAAGGGCGAAACACTACAGGCCGTGTTATAAAGAGGAGTAAAATGGAATATCAGGAAATCAGTGAAGGAAAAACATAAATTGGGAGCGAAATGGAAACTGTCTTCACCAAACTCAACTCCGACATAGTCTTACACCGACAAGTAGATGCTCAGAAGTAAGTAAGTATATTCATAAATAGTTAGGTAACTGATATTATAAAATCGCTTTGAGTTTATGACAATACTATAACGAATTCCCAAATTTGCGTGAAATAGGAAACAATTCGATCTAAAATCTCTAAAATATATTGCTTGAAAGAATTTATTACTTCGAACTAAATTTATTAAAATTTACTTGCAAATGGATAATGCGCAACTTTGCCTAAAATGATATGCGGCAAAACGGAATAACGATACGGTTACTTGCAGTTTACGGTTATGTTTACGGAATGTAGATGTAATTGGTCAAAATCAGTTCCTGTGCATCTGATTAGTTATACCATATACCAATGCCATTTCTCTTCGTATATCAAATTAAAAAGAATCAAACAACAAAAATTTACGAGCTGTTTCCAGTTTAAAATATATAGAAAACCAATTTCTTTATTTTTCATAAATCTATAATTTGAATCATGTAGAAAGACGCCCTAAAATATTTTGTCAATATTCAAAATCTTTTGAAAGTTTTTAAAATTGGAGGTAGGTAGGTTATAGTTCACTCCAGTAAAAAAGATGAGAACGTTTAACGGTTGGATCCATAAACCGCTATTACCCAGATATTCAATCGGTCGTAAAATCAATGGAGCTTTAGAGTTATTAAGAAACAACCTGAACATACATGAATAGTGAAGTTAGAATTATGAACATTGCAGCATATTTGGCAACATCTTTTTCCAATAAAGAGAATATGAAAATGTTATGTTGCATATGCTGCACTTAATGTGCATCAAAACAGGACACGTAGTCAAAAATTACGTTCAAAACAAGGATAATGAATATAATAAACTGAATCGATAATTTTAAAAAGAAGAACAAGGATGCTTCTATAGCTTAGTAATCACTGGTTTTGTAAACGCATCCTTCAACGGTATGTTAAGGATAATTTTGGAAGTACTTATCCAATTGATTTGAAATTCGTCAGGCACCTTTAAATTTATTGCCTCTACTACGTGAATTAATATAGTTCAAGTATTTTTATTATTCACAGATTTTCTACAATAAAAAAGTTGTACAATTTCGTCTATTGGCGTATGAATAGAAATTACGTATGCGTATAAATAGAAATCGGCATGCAATTTCTAATTTCTTGAATAATAAAAATCACGAAACAAGTCGATGGAGAGCCTAAAGTAACAATCAAATTTTAGGCATTTAGAACTTATGGGAAATTGCTCTTACACCAACCACACCGATTATTCTGAAGCTCCAAATATACGTTTTGAGTGATTCTCAGTGAAAAACATGAAGGAAAGGAAGCGTCGCTCGTAGAAATTAGTTAAAAGCTGGTCTAAACGGCATAAATCACGAATTTGCAATGAACAACTGTCAAGGATATATTTTACCAATTTTGACGAGTGACGCTTCCTTTCCTCTCTGTTCTTCCGCTATGGATGACCACCACATTATACCATAGCCTTCGTAATCATTAGTAAATAATTATAGCTCTCTATCCTAACGAGTCAAACTGCGGAAAAGTAAACATATATAAGCAGCTATAATTGTTAAGTTGTTAAATAAACAGCTAAGCAGCATTGATGTTTATCAAAATTGTGTTGCTTTGTTATCACCCGCCATTAATTTTTAACTAATATAATTAAAATTCAGAGGAATGTTGATACCAATTCACGATTCTAAAACTCAAATTCTCTTAGATTTTGCTTTTGTACTAATAAATGTTTTACGTATACTGTATACATTTCTAAAATAAAATCTTTGACTATTCTTATTTTCTTAGGGAGCAATGTTTCAGATTTAATGTTTATATATGTATATATATATATATATATATGTTAATCCTTAAAATATATCTACTATCCCTATATTTACTTTGAATTATATTTTTATCGAATCATATGAAGGAAGTGCTAGGGATTTTAACAAGATTATTGTAAATATACTTAAAGTTTTAACATACTTATAACTTAACTTATAACACAAGTTTCACCTTGTGCTTTCATTATATATTTTTAATATTAAGTGAGAGCTTATTCTTGGTTATTTTTACTAACTTTATGTGAAGGATTTAAAATATTTAAAGAAATAAATTGAGTTTATATGGATAACAACATTCGTTCACGTCAAGCAATACTAAGCTTAGATCTTTACTAAGTGAAATCCATAAAATGAAATAACAGGCAGCTCCCGCCATACTAACCTGATCGATATGCGTAGGATGTATATGAAAGATGTGTTACTGCATGAGATCATCGTATGTAATTTCTAAACTTCAAATTACATACTTTGGAAAGGTTACATAAGAATTTATTAAATTCGTACTAACAAGATGTGAAGCATTTGCTTTTCGCAGAATTTTAACTTTTACAACGATTAATGCAACAACTCAGATCTCATAAGCATCATTTGTAATAATCGTCCAAATTAAAGAATATAATGGCAGTATATTCTGAATAGGTAGGATGACAATTAATCTAGCTCCGTTCAGTAGCTCTTAGATTTAAACTACAGAAAAGTGGAGAGAGAAGTATTATTGAAATAAATTGCGAATGAAATAAAACTTATAAATAAACTTATTTTCGTTATATTTATTGGAGGTGTTTCCATCACAAAATTGTTATGCAAATCTGTTACTATTTTTTTTTCTCTACTACTCTCTTTATTATTTATTTACATTTTAAATGTTACACACATTTGCACATTTCCCACAAAGCGGTTTATAAAACGTGTTATAAAATTAATTAATATAATATTAAAAGTAACAATAAACCTCAATATGCATCTCAACAGCTTCTAATAATCTCTTTGAAGATATTTTCAATCTCAGAATATTCAATTAACGTAGATTTATTTCGCGGAAAACAAATTAAAGAGTCTCAAAATCAATTACAAGCACTCGTGACTGCGTAAATAAGGGGCACTTTGGGAAAATTCCTATAAAGCATCTTAATTTATTGTATGTAGATACATACCTGATCAATACTTTCTCTAACGGAAATCTCATGAAAACAGACGCAACCAATTTCTTTACTTCTTCGCTGTCCTTCTTCAGCTGTCACCATTCGATCGTCTATTTGATCAATCTTGTTGCCAACTAATACTACTGGAACGTCGCTTAAGCTTTCCTTACATGAACTGCCAAGCCTTCGACGTCTTTTATTGTAATTGATTAAAAATTTTAATCGATAGCATTCGTCGAATGAACATTTATCAGTAACGGAGTACATGAGTATGAAAGCTTCTGCCCATCGAATATTTGCTTCTAGCGCCAAAGATTCGCTTTCCTAAAAATGTAATTTGTTAGAACTGGAAAGTATAAATCAGTAAATAAATAATTCCCTTCTTTCCAAATAAAAAGTCTAAAACGTCAAGGATATCTGTTATTCCTCATATAAATAATTTATTCTAGTTTAACTAAATACTTACATCTGACTGTCCCGCAGTATCCAGAATATCAAAGTAAACCATCTCGTTATCGATAACTGTATGGAACGTGTAAACTTTCTCTAGCGTTGGATCATATTCGCCTATATACCGCCGTGTAATGAATCTCACAACCATCGCTGTAAATCAAATTTAACTTTATTACATTTTTAAGTAGTTAATCCCGAATGTGCAGATGTATCAGTAGCGTCCTATTTTTGGTATCTGCTCCCTTTACATTGAAAATGCGGACGTACATTCTACACCTATATTTAGGACATAAAGATCAAGTTATAAAGTTATCTTTTGGTACCTATAGATGCTTTTTCTAGAAAAATGTTTTGTACAAAATTTCATAAATTTTCCTCAGACGATATTTACGAATTCTTGAAAAATAAATTTATATTTATGACAATTATATTACTGTTATATATATATACATATATATAACAGCACATTGTATGAATTACAAATTATTTATCCTTCTTCCGATACAATTAAATTTGTCTATGATTACCAAATTTATCTACATAGCTGTTGGGTTAATCATTTGTTTGCAACAGTTGTAAATATATGTAGATTATATGAAGCAATTAAATCAAGCGAACAATTTAAGATACGTTTCCAGCGAAATTGTATTTGAGCTTGGAATAAAAGTTACTTCAGAGGGCGACTAGAATTTATGTGGTGAACACATGGCATTAAAATTGAGAAACAGCACCAATTTGTAGGACAGAGCAATTGCAGAAGAAAGCGAGAATGATTTGATGAAGATACAGAGCAGCATAAATAAGGGAAGAATAGTTATAGTAGGCAATACAATATATTAAAACTAAAAAATAAAAAGGAAAATATATAAGAGAAATAATAAAAACTTATGCAGAAAGAAAAACCGAACGAAGCTGGAAAAACAAATGCCAATAATGGTGGAACACTTCAATAGGAAAGAATTAAGGAAAGACCGATGGTATTAGTACCAGGAACAGGAGGGGTTTCTCACCCGCTTCCTACAAGGTAGTTAGGCACTCGAGCATGTATGCTTGGAAAGTAGTCAACGTCCGTGGATGTATGTCTGGAAAATGTGCACGCTCCCAACCTTGAAATTCAAAATTCGCCATGTTCTGATAGGTCACCAACTCAAAATTCAAAATCACCGCCAAAGCAAAATTCAAAATCCGCACCTTCATACATCTGGAAGAGTAACCAGCTCCAACTCTTAGCCATGTAGTGGAAAATAGTTCACCCAACAACATCCTTAACATTGATGCAACCTGTGTAGGCTTTCTATAGTTTCCCTGCACGCTGTCACTCCTGCGATTTTTAATGTCGCGCCTTGCATGTAAGTGAGAACAAGCGGTGGAGTGACAGCGTCAGTTCTGTTTACACTACTTAATAATAACTTATCATGCACTCATTCGTCGAACCTTAGTCATCACTTATCGATCCCACGAAACCAAATAAAGAACAGAAAGGCGTGTATTAACATTCAAAAATAAAGCATACATGACATGTTGCATTACAACCTTCCTTCACCTTAAACACGAGAAACCACATAACTGTAGTGGATATGTTACCAGTAGTATTCATATCGATGGGTCGCCGCTGTCTAAGAGAAAGCGTTGCGAGTGGTACATTTTCAGGAAATAAAATAATATACATACATATTATGATAAATGAAACCCGTTGCCATGCACTTCTCGAATTCTATTTATAGAATAGACAGTATTTACAATAAGTACGCACTACTTATTTAGTGTGATATTACAAAAAAAAATAAGTATAATATCACCGCCTAAGAATGACCGTAGCACACTATTTTTGTTTATCCAACTGTAGTAGAAGTTATCAAATCCGTCGCATATGTAACAAGGGTGAAAAATGACACAATCTACTACTGGTGGAAGAGCAACAAAAGTGTCATTATAAACGGAACTGCCTCGATCGGTGTCGACATCATACACATAGGCACAAAGGCGAATCCAATGGGTAGAGTTTGCTAAAAGGTGGATGACGTGTTATAATTAACACGTTCACGCGGGCGCGTACCACCGCTGGCCCACAGTAGACTGCCTCATCGGGCGGTGCGTACCACCGGTGACCCACAGTAGAAAATTAAAATAATGAAAATTTAACGTATATTCATTATAAACATTTATTTTTAATGACAATTATAATTAATAACGTATTATAAACATAACTTTTGTTCAAAAACATAAATATAATAATTCAGTATTATAAATTTAACTCAAATTCGATACATGAACGCGTGTACAAGCGAAAATCGCACGCCGCCAGATGAAGCGCGGCAGGAATTCAAGCGCCGCCTCACGGCGAAAAACATGAAAATCGGCCCCGGCGTGAACGTGTTAAGTAGTGTAAATTGGACTTACTTAATAATAAAATTCGGAGGAGTGATAGCGTCACCCCGATTTACACTACTTAATGATAACACGTCATCCACCTTTTTTAAACTCTAGTAATGAGATGTTAACCGTGACGTCGACGACGGATACGAAGAAAAACAAGATGGGTGAGACTATATCGTAAAATATCATGAAATGTAAGTCATGAAAGGAAAACATCATATATCGATCTCTACACACGATATGTTACCAGTACTATTCGACAGTTTTAAACTTTGTGGATGGTGTATTTTTACAAGAATGAAAAATAACATACATTACACTCTGTTATTGGTGGAAGAGACAGAAAAGTATCGTTATGTATTAGCCTGCTGACGCATTGGGAGGATTTAATTATTGTCCAGGCGTAACAGTATCTGTTTTATTTTTCCACTGTATAGTATCGTGGAGAGCTGACCTGCATATATGTTGCGTTCTGTGCAACAAATTGTCATTGGTCAGACTTGCCTTAGAGTCATCGTTGTTGATTTCTTCCCACACCACACACTTCTTGACCTTTTTAGATGTCCAATTGGTCGCTTATCTAGATCATTACTAGGTGTGTCGAATTTAAATGAATTTCGGTCATATCGGCAAACAGTTTTTTCTCGTTTTGTATCCGTATACCATAATCTTATTTTATTCTGGTATAATAGTTTCACTCCCAAGTATTCCAATGCTGTTTCCATTAATGCCTTTTGGTTTATTATCATGTAGTTTGTCTTGCTTTCATTTATTTCCATTTCCCAGTCCTTCAGTCTCCTCCGTCCATATGTCGATCAGTGTTCCTATTTTTCTTCTTGTGTCCGAAACCAACACAATGTCATCTGCGTACAGTAATCCATTTAGTTGGATCGGCTCTAATTGTCTGCAGCCTATAGTTGTCTATTCTTTTCCTGGTGTTCTTTATTATTTTATCCATTATCCGTATGAACAGTAACTAGCTGAAGCTGTCGCCTTGTTTAATTCCCCTATTCATCTCCGACGTTTGCCCAATTTTCTAATTCTGACTTTTACCATTGTGGTGCATACTTCAAAACCTGTGGACGCAAGACAGGTTGCTCTATAGTTTCCGCATTCCATTTCATTCCCTTTTTTGTGTGTAGGGAGTATTAACTTCCCATTCTGTCGGGATCTTTTCCTCGTTCTCAACTTTTCTATATAACTCCAGCAACCATTCTATTCCCTCTTCTCCCATCCACTTCATCATTTGTGGGTGGATTCCTTCTGCCACGCTTGCTTTCTCTGTTTTGATCTTCTGAAGTCCTTGCTCCAGTTCTTTCCTCCTTAATTCTGATAGCTTCTCATCCGCCTCCTCCCCCTCTCGCGATTCAGTGTTTACGTTCTCCTGTTAAAATTTCTCTGCGAAGTATTCCCTCCATACTTGCTATATTTCCATTATTATGGTTCTGAGTTGGTGTGCCTTATCTGTCACCCCCAATATTTATTTCCTCTCACTTCCTCTCAATCTTCTAATCTTCCTCCAGAACAATCTGTTATTGTTGTGATACTGATTGTTTAACTCCTGTCCTACTCTTTCTTTGTTTCTTTGCCTCTCTCACACTCACACTCATCTCTCTATTTTATATATTCTGCTTTACCCTCTTCTGTCTTTGTTGAAGTGAAAACCTCTTGAGCACCGTTGTGAGTGATTTTAAACTCGATGAAATGCAAAACAGGGATACTAAAAAGAAACAAACATATAGATATATAGCATTTATCTCGCGAAGGAATGAGATAGAATAGCCTCCCCACTCTTGTCTACCAAACGTTGTATATACATATGTATGCCTGTGTCCATCTGCATATTGCCAAGCCCAACCGAGAGAAAGAGCGTCGTATAGTGATTATAGTAGCTATATTAGCTATATTTCACTGCCTAATATTTGCTTACGTTACAACTCCCGTAGAAAAATAACTTTCGGACGGTAATTATGGCGCCAGTTAACATCGAGTCGGACGTTTATTATAGAAACATTTTCTAAATGAGTGAAATTATCAAATGCAAAATAAAAGAAAAGATCAGTGTTGTATAAAAAAATATTTATAAATAAATAAAAATAAAACTAAGCCTGTAATATGAATTCATCTTCAGAAACGACAATATTGTTATTGTGTAGAACTGTTGAATATGAAATAACGATAGCCTGTTATTTTGCAACCGTTATTTCAAAATAGCAATAACGGTCGAAACTGATATTTTAAATAAATAAAATTTATTTCAAATAGCGATTTTTCCCATTACTACTTTCTTTGGTCAAAACGTTCTGTATGTTTGCACGTGTAAATAAACCCTCTAATCATCCCACTCCTGTTACTGCATTCGTCTCATTCTCTCGCAGTTTACCTTTCTGAAGGGTTTCACTTCTACCGCGTGTGAACTGCACGCATAATTTTTTGCTATATCACCTACATGCCTCTTTTTTCTTTTTCTCTTTGGCGTGCTTCGGTAGTTTCGCATATCTCTTTTGCTTGTCTACGAATCACCTGTTTGAATAGTTCCTATTGTCCCTGCAAATTTCTGTTCAGGTTTTTCTCCCTCGCTTCCTTAAACATCCGATTCGCTTCCTCTGGATATCTCTTTTTGCATTATGGATTTTTTAGTATATAAATTTTAATCCTTTTATAATCCCTTCCCTCTATTACTTCGCCAAATTCCACCCACAAGTAAGCCATAACCATTCTATTGTCTAAAATTTTGAAATATATCTGTGAACAGCAGGGCATTGGTTGTGAGGTAAATATCCGAATATTCCAGTAAACTGGAACGAGTAAACGTGTTACAGACTATTATAGTGAGCTCGTAGTTCTAATCGCTAACGCCTTTACCCGTGAAAATGTTGTGGAAGCTATTCTTGGGCAGTAGAGTCCTTTTATTTATTTTCTCGCACTTATCTGTATATTGGCACAGGAACACATCTTTCCTTATTATGGACCTAAACTATTAGTCGTCAAAGCACGCCCGGACTTGTTTATATTGATTTGGAAAAAGATTATCAACCTGTTTTTTTTTTTTTAATAGATATAGTCCTGAATTTAAACAAGTCCATGAATTCCCTTTGATAATAATAATAATAACAATAATAACAATAATAATAATAACTATATTACCCAACAGATTAAGCCAATAAGAGGGCAATATACAAAAGAAGAAACTACAATGCAGTGTTTTTAAATCAGAACTTAAACTTAAACATAATTATTTGAAGAAAGGAAACAAGCTTCCAAATGAATGTTTCCGAGACAAAAAAAGAAATACTAATGTGCGGCGGAAATATTAAAAGGGTCAGGGTACCCACAATTTCCATTCCTACTCATATGATTAAGTGACGCTTTAAGTAAAACGTATGTGCTCGTGAATTGAAAAATGTATCCAGAGATGTGCAATTATATTGGGGAACAACGAAATATACTTGGGAAAGCAAAGACGGCGAATGTACATCATGGTTGATCAACTTTAAGAGAAATTGATATATATTTTTCGAAATACACCGCCTTATCGACAGACTGACTCACTTCAAAGTTATTGATGAAGCTGATGTACTTCTCTTAGTTCAGTGGAACAACGTATATAGATGTCATCGCCATTGTCTGCCAGAGAACGTATCAGAAAATGCTTGTCATACCCAATTAACTTATGAAAGAAAATCGGTAGGAATGTTGTAGTACGAACAGGAGTGCACTCCACCTGTGAATTGTCCAATCAAATGGGAATCGTTGGGTGGTCATTACTAACTATCGCGGTAAGTGTTAAGGATGTTGTTGGGTGAACTACTTTCCTATAGATGGCTGAGAGATAGAGAGCGACCACCTTCCAAAAATACGCCATAGATAGTGCAAATTTTGGTTGGCACGAATTTTAATTTTTCATATGAGTGAGATTTAAGAATAAATACCAGAACTGTAGAAGGAACACTTCTTTGTGCAATACTGAAGTAAGGTGATATAGCAGGACGCGAGACGTGGCGTAGCGTTCGAGATGTAGTATACACAGTAATAACTAATTGTTTAAATCCCGAAGAAATTACTAGAACAAATGGAACTAAAACTGAGGAATTACCAAGCTGGATACAGACAAAACAAATCAACAGTTCACATGTTTTTGTTTAAAGAACTACAGACGGTGCACTATGAATGTAAAGTGAATATGTACTTGTTATTTATTGATTTTTTTTTTTGTAAATAGAATGGAACGAGTGGCGGCAATGAATGAACTTGTAATCCCAAAGGAATTAACAAGTTTGACTATAATGTTGCTACAAAACAAAAAATGGTCTAATATCTGAGTCACTTCAAGTGCGAATGGGACTGTAACAAGGTGACCCCATATCCACTACGCCATTTAATTTGCTAGTTGAGATAATAATGAAAAGGAGTAAAAAACACCGATTGGAATATTTAATATATTTAGAACACAAGCATCGGTGCTTGGCATTTGTCGACGATGTCATGCTTGCTACTAAATCAAGAAAGGAATTACGAAGAGTAGCAGTGAAGTTGATAGAAGAAGTAGAACAAACTGCTCTTACAATTAACAAAGAAAACGCGAAATTCATGAAAAAGGAGTAAACAATGCCCCTACCGCTCCACTTACATTAAGCACAGAAACGGGTGATACAGGTCAATTCTAGGAAGTTAACAGATTTAAGTATTTAGGAGTAGAAAATCGCAAATACGAATTAGATAAAAGAACAAATCGTGGGAGCAGAAATGTAGCAGCGCTAAATAGACAGCTTACAAACAAAAAGGTATCAAAACGAATGAAAGTCAAATATACAAACCAATGATTAAGTCAAAAGCTCTGTAAACTAACAATTACTAGAATAGTGAAAACTTAAATAATTAAGTAGCTGGGTCCTGTACAGAGGTTACCGGAAAGAACGATACCTAAAGACGTGTTGAACCGGATGCAAGGAGAAACGAAAAAGAAAGGTCGACTGAAGCTAACAAGGGGAGGCTACAACGTTTGGAACACGGATCCTTTCCAAACGTTGTACACTCTTAGTAGTCCACCAGGGCAATATAATATGCAAATAGTAAGGCGTACTATTCAAGTGTTATCAAGAAATTGATAAGAAAAGTTTTATCGTCGTATATATAGCGGTGCGTTGCAAGTATGAACACTACGCGACGGCGGCCTAGCGATTAGCTTAGCAGGAAACGCTAGATCGATGGTTCGAGTCCCGCTCGTCTTTTTAACCGACTTCCAAAAAGGAGAAGGTTATCAATTCGTCCTATATGTTTTTTTCTTTTTATGTTTGTTCGCGCATAACTACTCAACGGGTTGACCGATTTTAATGATTCTGAGTGCATTTAATACAGCGTGCATCTAGGATGGTCTCATATTATCCTGAGCCGATATTGGATTAGTGCCGGGCTAATATTAACAAAAAAACAACAATAACCGACTATTATATGTGTGGTATATCGGTGTTAGCAACCCAACAAGCAGGCGATGCCCGACGGGAAAAATGACGCACAACGAAGCGGGATTCACATCTCATAGGCGTTGGTCGTGTTATTTTATTTAATCTGTTATCGGAGGTCACATAAAGTAAACTATAGGCAATTTTACCGTCGAGAAAATATGCTCGCTAGCGTTACGAGAACGGAGTCGACTTACAAAGAAGTTGTTTCAAATATATTTTATGTGAAAGTTGCTATTTTTACATTAAATAATTTGACGCTTCGGGAACAAAAATAAAAAGTATATACTTTGATTTTAGTAAATTCAAAGTCGTAATTTGAATACTGGTAATTCAATTTAGTCAAAGAAAAAGATTAATACAGAAATTAAGGTTTAAGACAGGGGAATCTGTATTATTATTTTTCCTGTTCTAATTATAAAATGTGTTCAATTCAAAATTGGTATCTAATTTAACCATAGGTAACGCAAAAAGTAAATAAGTTAATTCTGAATGATAAAGGAATCGAAGAATTAAAACTACAATGTATGGTACATGTACATTTATTATACATTACTATATTTTCTAAATATATAATATCCCAGTTATAAGAGAAAGAATGATATTCCGCACCGCCTTGCTTTTAAAACAACTAAATATCATCCTAGGTGCGTTACCTTTTATGTTCCGAGGGAGGTTTCGCCAGTAGCCCTATTAAACCCTCATATTATTGCTGTAAAAAAACTAAAGACAAAGGAGTAGGAGCTGGAAAAAATTGCTTAAAAGGAATTTGTGTGAGAATTCACCGTTTGCTTAAAAACATGCAAACATTGTGCTTGTGTTGCTTGTCTAGATAGTCGCTACGAACGACCGCGTAGCGCAGAACTGTGTCCATTGTACATATCTTGAGTTTCCTTAGTTATAAACACGCCACTTAATTGCAATGAATATTGATCTAACCAATAAGGAACTACACAGTCTATTGTCAAAAATTATCAAAGAACAGACAGAAGTAATTATAGCTCAAGTAACTGAACAACTTAATAGTCTCAAAAGTGAATTATGTGAGGCTAATAATAAAATTAATCAACTCGAACAGGAGAACTGCAAATTAAAAACAGCGAGTTCATCATCTTGAAAAATCTACTCGCGGTAACAACATTGTTATTTTTGGTCTACCTCGTTCTAACGATGAAAAGCGAGAGGAATTACTGAATTTAGTTTTGCATCAATTTAATAGTGTATTAGATTGCGGTATCGCATTTAATGACATAAATGATGTTTATCGAATTGGCCGCAGCAGCAGTTTCCACCCTGTAATTGTCAAGTTTGTTTCATTTTTGGTTAAAGATAAGACATTTAAGAAAGCTTTTAAGTTAAAAATACAAGTATATCCATTTCCAATGACCTGACCCCTGAAGATCAAACTAATCATAAAATTTTATATAGTTACTATAAAATCGCGAAAGACAAACGTTTAAATCCTATCATAGGGTACAACAAGATTATAATTAAAGGCCGCAAATACACTGTTGATAATTTATCGGATCTCGACGAAATTATTACAACTACTAACTGGAAGGATGCCAAATTGGATTCAATTAATTCAATACCCAACGCCTGCAGTACATTGGAACCAGGCCCGGTGGGAAATCTAAGATCCAAAGGCAAAGCGGGTCCAGAATTAAGGCTTCCTATCAGGAAAAAATAAATGTTTCTATTGGCTAATATTTTTGTCTTATATAAATTTATACACGTATAATATATATACATATAACAGTTTTTCCTTCTTTCTCGCATCATGAAACTCAGGGTAGCCCATGTAAATATACGTTCTCTTCCCGCTCATTTTCTTGAAATTCAAAAATTATTACATAGTAGTAATTACGATATATTGGCAGTTACTGAAACATGGCTGTCAGAAGAACTTAACTCTAGTCTTTTTAAAATACCTAATTATACATTATTCAGATGTGACAGACAAGGAAGAGGTGGTGGAGTGGCTATATTTTGCAGATCGTGTTTGAAGCCACTGTCGCAAACTGTCTCTCAAAAGATTTTATAGTATGTGGTTAAAATTAACGATTAACAACCAAGTCATCAACATCGGTGTGACTTATAGACCTCCCAAAACTAATTTACTTTGTTTCATGAATGAATTTGAAGAAAGGCTGTCGGATTTCTCAGTTTTCAGTAATTATATTATTTGCTTGGGAGATTTTAATATGGATCTTCTTAATACGGGTGATAATAAGATATTAGATTTTCTTGACCTCATACAAACATTAAATCTTACTCAACTTATTGACCAGCCTACACGAATTACGGCTACTTCAGCGACATTACTGGATCTAATTATTACTAACTCCGAACTACCTGTACTGAAATCTGGTGTATTCAAAGTTCAATCGGACCACTTAGGAGTCTTCTGTGATGTTAATTTCAAAACTAATAAAAATATTAAGCGAACATTTACAACAAGAAGTTATGCTCCTTTTAACTATGATGACTTTGTCGGTGACCTGTATAGAATTCCTTGGTATTTGATATATGATTTGCCTGATGTCGACTTAAAATTGTCTTTCTTCAATGCTAACATTGTACAATTGCTGAACCATCACGCACCTATTAAGCAGTTCGTGTTCACGCGTCCTCCTGCTCCATGGTTAACACACAATCTTGAATTAATGATGAAGTCAAGAGACAAAGCTCGTCGACGATATCTTAGCACCGGAAATTCCGTACACCATGTTTTCTATAAAATGTTAAAAAACGAAGTCAATAGAGCAATTAAACGGGAAAAAGCAGCTTATTTTTCTTATAGATGCAAAGTTAATTCGGGCAATAGTCAGAATCTTTGGAAAGAAATTAAAAATCTTAATCTATGTAAGCCTAAACGTAGTGATATACCTCATCATCTAAAAGATGTGGATGCTCTAAATCAACATTTTCTGTCTACAGTTGCCAATCCTCTAGTAAATGTTCCTACCTTTAATGAACTCGGCTTTCCGATCAATGAACCTGACTTTAATCTTAGAACTATTACACCAGAAGATGTTTTTAATTCTTTAAAGAAACTTCAAAGCAATGCTACTGGAACGGATAATATAAATGCCTTCATACTAAAGATATGTATACCTTTCTTAATGGATTATGTCATACACATTTTCAATTTTTGTGTAGATAATTCTGTAATTCCGATAACTAAACCAAAAAGAATTGAAAACTTTAAAGACCCGATTAGTATTCTTCCCGCTCTGAGCAAAGTCTTTGAGAGATGCATTGAGAAACAGTTGCGGGAATTTGTGAATAATAACAACATTTTACCGTCCTATCAATCGGGATTTAGACCTGGTTATAGCAGCATCTCGGCTATTACTCATATTGTGGTATTGTGTACTTCGCGCTAGTGATGTGGGCAAGGCAACTATTTTGGTTTTACTTGACTTTAGTAGAGCGTTTGATACCATTCACCATGGGGTTTTATTTAATGTCTTGACTGCTATCGGATTGCGTCCTTCTGCAGTATCTCTATTAACGTCGTGTCCGGACGATCACAACAAACTTTTCTGGATTCACAGTATTCCTCATCGTTGAATATAAAACACGGTGTTCCACAAGGAGCTATTCTTAGCCCTCTTCTTTTCTCAATTTATACGTCTCGCTTACCTTCTGCGATTCAGCACTGTCAGTATCACCTTTACGCGGATGATACCCAGATTTACTTCTCTTTTAAGCCCGAGAAGTGTAGTATTGCCCAACAGCTAATCAACGATGACCTTAATAGAATTGCCAGATTTTCGGAGCAATTTCAATTACAAATTAATCCAGCTAAATCCCAATTGATTGTGTTTGGTACGCAGCGTGTTCGAGAACATGTTGAGCTAAATCTGGACATTAAAATAAACACACAAATAATTCAATCTAGTGATAGTGTCAAGAGTCTGGGAGTCATTCTGGATAGCTCACTTCGCTTCGCTTTAAATACACTACAAATGACTCAAAGGGCTTTTGCTGCGCTCAAAGCTATATTTATTAATCGGCACTACTTCGATTCACCAACTAGGCTCCTATTATGTGACTTGTTGGTATTGTCTCATTTTCATTACGGTGACGTTGTATACTCCTCGTGTATTACTAGGAAAACGTCGAAGAAAATCCAAAGAGTAGAAAATTGCTGCATCAGGCTTGTGCATGGCCTCCGTAAATGTCAGCCGGGTTCCCATATTTACAAAAAGTTTCGCATCTTGAATATGGAGGGTAAACGTATGCTGCATATGGCAGTGTATTATGCGAATATTTTGAAAAATAAGAGGCCCACTTACCTGTATAATAAAATTAAATTTCGGCATCAAATTCATAACGTTAATGTACGTAACAATAGATATTTGTGTATCCCTAAGCATCGCCTTGAACTTTTTAAACGTGGTTTTACTTACAATATTGCCAAAAGTATTAACACCGTTCTACTGGATGCGGATGTTTTTGAATTGCCAATACGTGTCATCAGGTACAGATTGAAAGTAAAGCTTGTTGAATTGCAATAATCCCAATGTGGAGTTATGGTTTACATGGAATTGACTTCCCTCGTCTCCGCTATTGTGATGTGTCATATGCTACGCACTTATAATTAGAAATATTGTTATTATTGGCTTTTTTATTATTATTTTTTTCTTTTTCATTTTGATTATTATTTTTTTGATAGGCTATAGGAAGAACGCCAGTGTGCATTTTTATATGCTCCGCGGCGAATTAGCCTTATTGACTGTATGCTATGTATAAATTCAATATGTTGTGTTACGCACTAGTATATACCTATTATTATTTATTGTAGTACATTTAAGTATTATATGTATTTCAGCTATAGTCAATAAACTCCTATTATTATTATTATTTGGTCTGACGCGATCATTACTAATTCTAATGCAAACAGGACAGTAAAAAGTATGAAATAAGAAATTTAAAAAAAAATTAAACCCACTTCCAATTAAAGGCCATAACCGAAAAAGCAGCATACAATAATTTATTTGCAATCTAATATGTTACTCAAGTCTACATATGTCCAAATTTAACGGAATTACCGTTCTGTCACGTTCTGTTATTAGAGTTCTGTATATTTATTACTTAAACGTATTTTTTGATATATCTGACATATCTGCAATTTATAGTTATATACTTGAAAATTATTTTCATAAAAACTTGGGTCTCAAAACACAATTCAAAAGAAAGAATAACAATCATACTATTAATACGAAAACAACATACTACCTGCGGTTCTCATGCACGCAAATAACACCTATGATTTGCCTTTTCTATTAAAACAACAGAAAACACTCCCTATAGGTTATCTCTAATAAAATATTATACTATTGTACTATTACTATACTATTACTATACTATTACTATACTATTACTATACTACTACTATACTACTACTATACTACTACTACACTATTAATATATGCTGCTATTATTTACGAATATCTTGGATATATCAATGGCAAGAGTATACGTAATAAGCGGGAAAATACAACAACAATTGACTGCCTGCTGCATAATCGCACCACGTTTACAACACGAAATCAAACGACATCAGTCTGCAGTTAAGTTTAAGTTTCCTATCGCTGTTTCATTTGTTTCAATATCTATCCGAGCGGTTTCGGTCCGATCGTTTAAGCGGTTACTTGAAATTTGGCGCCGACTCCCAAAAGTTAAATTTGATCCGTTCTATGTAAGAGATAATGAAATAAAATAAATAATAGATTATTTTTTATTTTTAGAGCAAAATTATTGTATGCTGCTTTTTCGGTTATGGCCTTTAATTGGAAGTCGGTTTAATTTATTTTTTCAAAAATTTTTTTTTAATTTTTTTGGACATTCGTCATATTTTTTCATATTTATTACAATTCAACATACAATGGAAAAAATACGTGTATTCGCAAGAACATTTATTGAATTTCCAATGTTATTTGGCTGTCTACTAATTTTCATCATTACACAAGGAAACGACCAAATAAAATAAAATAAAATTATCCTGAAAATGTATACCTGTCGGTAATTACACAAGGTACACATTTTCAGGATAACTTTATGCATTTGGTCGTTTCCTTGTGTAATGATGAAAATTAGTAGAGAGCCAAACAACATTCAATAAAGGTTCTTGCGAATACACGTATTTTGCCCATTTCCCTTGAATTGTAATAAATTTGAAAAAATTGACGAGTGTTGAATAAAAATATAAAAGACGAGCGGGACCCGATCTAGCGTTTACGGAGCCTCTACGCTAATCGCTCGGCCGTCGTCCCTTAATGTTAACAATTGCAACGCATCGGTATATATACGGCGATAAAACTTCGAAGTTTCGATAAAGATCTTTTGATATAAGGTTATGTATAATTTAAAAGAAAATTACAGATCCTATATATCACGAAATGCTAGTCATTAGTTATTTTGTTGATAGTTCCCGAATTAAAAAAATGTTTGCTCTAGTTATACTTTCACTGAAGAAGGTGTTCCGCAAACGTTTGTAAACGTTCTGAAAATATAACTAGTATTTCAATCTCCGGCAACACTATTTACAATTGTTAAAGTAGCCAGCAAGCAAATTTTATGACACACTAGACAACCAACTCTACTGTTTACGTAGGCATATAATGTTACTTTTTTATGCCTATGTTCTCCGATGTCAGCTTACATTTTCTTACACGATAGATAGTAGAGAGTATTTAGCAAACTGTAACTATAGACTAAAGGTGACGTCAATAGAAACTTGTACTCGTACGCTTCGCTGAACAGAGCTTACGTTAGTCTTTCGTTCGTATAAAGACAAATAGAACTTTGGAAGGTATAACGTGGATTGCAAAGATAATGAAATCCTACTTGACTGAATAGAATCCTCAGGTTATCACATTTCTGTGTATATCAAACGTTAACCGACAAAGGAACATTTGCTTACTAGCGTTTGTTTAAATTAAAACAACAAAACATCTTTGCTTGTTCTTCCCATAGCATAATTTTTCTTCTTGTGTAGATCTTGTGTAAAAATTTCAGTAGCTTGCAATAATCTAACATTATCACCAATAAAAACTAATTGTACCTTTAATTTGACTACAGTGTTAATTGGTAATAACACCAGGTAAACTTTAAGTTAGTTTGTACTACGTCATCCTGTTTCACACTTGTAGTCTTACAACTCCATTTTGATTAAAAAGAAAACGAATTTTTAGTTTAACAGATGGCAAACAATATATCTGCATACATTCTCCATGTTCTCCTATTCAAATAAGCAAATATCTCTCATATGATTCACAGACAGTTTGTACTAATACATGTTTATTAAATTAGCTTGTTGTTTCTGCGAATCTGTGCACCTCCATTAATGTTACGAGGAAAATTAACTGTCTCAATCCTTCGAACAATTTACACGATATAAAGCATTACTTACCCATCTTAAACCGTTGATGATAATATAAACTACCTATTTAAAGAATACACGAAGATCACTACTGAAATTACTAGCAAATGACATTTTGTTCAAGTACCTTGATATATATTAAATTTAGCACAAATACTGAATTTTTATCGTCCATTATATTTTATCACATATTTCTACCACCGCACCGGTAGGAAATTTTACACACAACTTGGTAACAAACAGTTTTATTTTATCGTCGTAGCTACGACGCCAACAGTGAAGCTCCATAAATTCACAAATTGTAGGTAGCAGTAAAAACAGCTTTAGATATGAGCGCCGTATGAAGTTTCTGATATCAAAAACATTTCAACGAAAATACAACACGTAATTGAAGGCAGTTGTCGGATTTCATATAGTAACATCAATAAGAAATGCAATAAGATTCAAACGAATACATACAATAGATATAAATAAATGATGATTATCTATTAGCAAATTTGCTTGCATCTACGTCAAAGTATAGGAACTAGTGGTGAGTAAACAGTTACTGAAATCACATCTGTACGTATAAAGAATAACTGATTTTACGTCTGTATGCAGACATAAATAATAATAATATAAAACGCATAACATATAATAATAAAATATAAGCCGAAAGGAGGCGGAAGACGTTTAAAAGACATTCAGATGGTACGAAAGGTGGAATGGAGGTCCATACATAGTCCTTGTAAATGCGACTGCCAATTTGAAACTATTTACGATACACTATGCAAGGTGACATTTTACGAGGTTCGAATGTAGCTATAATGGTAAACAATAACACAGTTTATCACAATCTGTCAAAAAGCAGGTACTTAAGGTAAAGTGTTATCTACAGTTACTTCTATTACCAACTTAAAAAATTATAGCGAATTTTCTAATTTCCTCTCTTACCATATTGGAGAACGAAGGATACAAACTTTACTGGAACAGAACCCTACACACGAAAGTCACCTTCTACAAAGTCATTTGTGGTAGACCAAATATCACATTCACCAACAAAAAATAATAAATATTTCAACATCGAATGATACGGATGTTGATCTGAGGTGATAAGAAAACACAGATCTGCTAGCCATTGACCTGAACGGGTTCTGAAATCAAGAACCCGTTAAAACTTGGTTGAACTCATCGATAGCAAATAACTTAAATGTATATATATATATATATATATATATATTTCGTGACCTTTTATACTTATCTTATATGATAGATCTCTACCACTAATAGGTCTTTAAAACAAGGCTGGTTTGAACGATAGTTATATTTTCAAAACGTTTACAAACGTTTTCGTCAGTGAAACACTTTCGTCAGTGAAAATATAACTAGATAAATATATAAACAAACATTTATTTTTTATTTGGGAACTATCAACAAAATAACTAATGACTAGGATTTCTTGATATAGAGGATGTGTAACCAACTTTTATATATATATAAATTATAAAAACTAAATTAATGTGTAAACACACATGCAAATTAAGTAAAACCTTATATCAAAAAATCTTTGTCGAAACCTTAACAATTCTGTTCAAGGACTAGGGAAAATCCAAATTTAAAAACCTAGCCAAAGGTTTCCTTCTTAAGAAATGCAAATGTCATTTTAACAAATTGCTATATTCATTACTTAAATTTTGAATATCGATCCTGAAATTAATAGTTTTAGTGTCTTTCTGTATATTTATCATTTCATATATTAGTCTTTTTTATAATTATTCTCTGGTGTTTTCAAAATCAAAGTAATGCCCAAGATCTTTGTAATGCTTTGTTACAGCGGTCATTGCACCAAAATCATTATTTAAAGAATACTTATGGTTATACAACCTTTTCTTTAAATATTGTTTCGTCTGACCGATGTAACAACCATCACATCTTTACAGTTTATTTTATAAACTACATTACTCTGATTTTGCTTAATTATTTTAGATTTAGTATTAGTAAAAAGAGATCTGTTACTATAATTTGGAATGAAAGTAATGTTTATGTTGTTTTTATTAAATTCTCTTTTTATTTTTCGCTTAAACCTTTTTTATAAGGAATAGCGTATAACATTTATTGTTATTATTTTTAATTCCTCTATTATATAATTTGTTAATTCTATTTTTTATTATTTTTCATAAAAACTATTTGGATAATTATTTTTATCTAAGATTTCTTTAACTTTGTTTAAATTCTTTTCCCTAAATTCAGGATTAGCTAATCTAACCGCTTGATCAGCTAAACCGGTAACTACATTAATTTTATGTAATTTTGATGTTTCTGAAAAATAATTTAAATGTCTTCCTGTATTGGTAGACTTTATATGCCAATTTGTTTTCACAATGCCGTTATTATGCATGACTGTCACGTTCAGGAAATTCAATGAGTTATTAGATTCTCTCTCATATGTAAATTTTAATCTATTATGATAACTATTAAATGAATCTAATATCTCATCAATACTATCCTTTCTTACGGAACAAAAACAGTCATCCACATAACGTCTGTAAAACTTACACTAGAATTTAGTTTTGCCAAACAAGTTTGCTCTAGGTCCTCCATTACCAGGTTTGCGATAACTGCTGATAATGGATAGCCCATTGCAGTACCGATGTAGTTACCGGTTTAGTTGATCAAGCGGTTAGATTAGCTAATCCTGAATGTAGGGAAAATAATTTAAACAAAGTTAAAGAAATCTTAGATAAAAATAATTATCCAAATAGTTTTTATGAAAAAATAATAAAAAATAGAATTAACGAATTATATAATAGAGGAATTAAAAATAATAACAATAAATGTTATAGCGCTATTCCTTATAAAAAGGTTTAAGCGAAAAATAAAAAAGAATTTAATAAAAACAACATAAACATTACTTTCATTCCAAATTATAGTAACAGATCTCTTTTTGCTAATACTAAATCTAAAATAATTAAACAAAATCAGAGTAATGTAGTTTATAAAATAAACTGTAAAGACTGTGATGGTTGTTACATCGGTCAGACGAAACAATATTTAAAGAGAAGGTTGTATAGCCATAAGTATTCTTTAAATAATGATTTTGGTGCAATGACCGCTGCAACAAAGCATTACAAAGATCTTGGGCATTACTTTGATTTTGAAAACACAATTATATTAAAAACAGAGAATAATTAATAAAAAAGACTAATATATGAAATGATAAATATACAGAAAGACACTAAAACTATTAATTTCAGGACCGATATTCAAAATTTAAGTAATGTATATAGCAATTTGTTAAAATGACATTTGCATTTCTTAAGAAGGGAACCTTTGGCTAGGTTTTTAAATTTGGGTTTTCCCTAGTCCTTGAACAGAATTGTTAAGGTTTCGGCAAAGATTTTTTGATATAAGGTTTTACTTAATTTGCATGTATACTTACACATTAATTTAGTTTTTATAATTTATATATATATATATATAAAAGTTGGTTACACATCCTCTATATCAAGAAATCCTAGTCATTAGTTATTTTGTTGATAGTTCCCAAATAAAAAACAAATGTTTGTTTATATATTTATCTAGTTATATTTTCACTGACGAAGGTGTTCCGAAAACGTTTGTAAACGTTCTGAAAATATAACTATCGTTCAAACCAGCCTTGTTTTATTGACCTACTAGTGGTAGAGATCTATCATATAAGATAGCAAATAACGAAATTTTTCCTGGTTTGTTTTCTGTTTATCGTTCTGATAGGAAATTTGACCTGGTCAATCTTTCCATTGGGGGTGGCGTTTTGGTGGCGTTGCGATCTGATATTAACCATGAATTTATTAAACATGATCTTTACAATTTAGTTCCTTTAGTTGATACGATTGTATGCAGATGCGTGGTGGGTGAATGTATCTTTTATGTTGTTGCAATCTATGTGCCTCCTTCTGTACTTGCCAATGACTTAAGCTTGATTCTCGACGCATTAAGTGTAATACCACTTGATCATCCTGTTATTTTCGTCGGAGACCTTAACATACCCAATTACTTTAATTCATACGGTACCGATTCAAAAGCAGCAGCCATCCATAATTTTTCAGAAACTTTAAATTTAGGTGAATTTAACTTAATTGTTAATAGTCGCGGCAGATTACTGGATCTTGTTTTTTCCAATATCTCTCCTGAAATAAATGTTGAGCGTGAGTCTTCGCCGGTGGTACCTGAGGACGTGTTTCATCCTTCTTTATCTATTACGGTACGTGTTCCCACCTCGATTACAGTTTCACGGTTTCCCTCCAATATTGATAAATGGTACAATTTTCGCAGAGCTAACTACGTGAGATTATACGAGGAATTGTTTACGAAGGACTGGAAGGATTTGGAGTTGGTTGATGATATTGATGCGTGTGTGGATTTATTTTATTCCAAACTTTATACTATCTTGGACAACTCTGTTCCAATTTCTTCTAGCAGGAGATACCATTGCACCTTTCCTCCCTGGTTCACTGGCAATATTATTCATTTCCTTAAACTCAAGAGATTCTATCATTCTAAATGGAAATCTACGGGACGTCAGTGTTTCTATCTTGAATTTGGGTAGGCTTAGGTCTTTAACTAAAACCTTAATTGATGAGGCTTACAAGAATTATTTACAATTAGCCGAACAAAGTTTAAGGCATAATCCACGTTTCCTTTGGCAATACGTACATTGCAGGGAACGCACTACCAGACTACCTTCTGTTATGAATAACGGCGATAGTGTTCTAGATGACCCTGTTGAGATCGTTAATGGATTTGCAGATGTTTTTCGGGTATATATTTGCCGCCGAGTAGCGATGAGGACTTGCCTGAGCTTATCCTACAATTCCTTTGGTGTGTGCTCTGTATCGGATAACGATATTTTGCATAGTATAATGCAGTTTAATTCTACTTCAACAGCGGGTGATGATCAAATTCCTTCATTTCTAATTAAGGACCGTCGCATGGTGTTAGTGCGAACGCTGAATGTATTGTTTAACTTGTGCCTAAAGACATGCCAATTTCCTTTGCGCTGTAAGTTCGCCCGAATTATATCAATATTTAAAAAAACGATAATTCTAATTTAAACAACTACAGATCCATATCAATTCTTTCAAATTTTTTAAAAGTTTTAGAGCACATTCTCTACAAATATATTTATGTACATGTTAATCAGCAAATTTCAGCGGTTCAACGTGGTTTCATGCGTGGGAGGTCTACTCTTACTAATTTGCTTTGTGTAACTCAGGATATTTGTACAACACTGGATTCTGGTGGTCAAATGGACATAATTTAGACGGATTTTGCGCGTGCATTTGACTCACC
The DNA here is from genome assembly GCA_038088585.1 of Chrysina gloriosa. Taxonomy (NCBI): domain Eukaryota; kingdom Metazoa; phylum Arthropoda; class Insecta; order Coleoptera; family Scarabaeidae; genus Chrysina; species Chrysina gloriosa. The sequence goes on from CM076093.1 coordinate 55,979,117, forward strand.
TAAATTTAGACCAATTTGGTTTTAGTGCCGATTTAATTTCTTTACTGAAGTCTTATTTATCCAATAGACCCAACTGTGTGTTCTATAATGGATTTAGATCATATGAATTTGTCGCTTTTGCTGGTGTTTCCCAGGGATCGAACCTCGGGCCTTTACTATTCCTACTATTTATGAATGATAAATGCTTTAACGTGCTCTGGGCTGGCTTACGCTGATGATCTAAAGATATTTTCACGTATAAATGGCGTAGCTGACGCTAACCACCTGCTAAAGAATTTTTATACAATAAATAGTTGGTGTAAGAAAAACAAAATTAAATTGAATATTGAAAAATGCTGCGTTGTACGATTTACTAGGAGGAAAAACTGTCGCAATTGTTCATATAACATTGATAATCATCTATTGCGTAGTGACTCTGAGATTACCGATTTGGGTGTTGTTTTTGATGCAAAGTTAACTTTCACTAGTCATGTGATGAGCTTGTGCTAGTCTTCCAACAGAACATTGGGATTTGTTATGCGGTCAAGTAAATATTTTAGTAATCTTGATGTCATGAAGAAAGTTGTTTAATTGAAGGTTAATAAAATATCTGACATTGACGTCAACGCTGTAGCGACGAGCACTCTGAAGAAGGGGAAAATTAGACATGAACAAGCACGAGTTATTTTATTAAATCTTATTAAACCAAATAAACAGATCTGTTGTTTTATTTTTGCTGGAATACAATGTTGAGACTTATTAGTGGCAGATTACATAGGTACCAGTAGAATAAAAGAGTCAAAGTCTACTTTCAATTAAAGCAGCAGAATCTTTTATATATCTTTTCCACTTTTATCTTTAGTATTAGTTCCTGAATTACTCAGTATACACTTTATAATAAAACTTTAAGTATTAATTCATTATATTAATACGATATAATCGGCATTACATCGTCATATTCATTATCCTTACACGCTATTTGTGGTCAGTGCCTGTTATATTAATGTTTAACATACCCGCGCTTTGGTCATATTTTTAGTGCATATAGTATAATCGTTGGACCACACCCTCTCGTATCTCAAGTGTCATCACTTATAAAACGAACAGGCATTACTGTAATGAAAACGCTGTATTTTCGTTATTGTATCTGTACTGTTCTCCTTATTTTACGAAGTAAAATACTGTTGGTTTTACTTAGTAATGTTTTATTGCACTCCTAGTAATGTAGTTTACCAAAAAGAGATTGACATTACGACCATAACTATCGATAATCACTACTGACAACTTAACATCATACGACTTATATATTATAAAGTTCCTGAGTGTTTTTGGCGGGAATTATGAACTGAATGAACATGATGTACATTACATTTCCTCCACGCTTTAATGACAAGCAAAATTTCATGAAAGCACATAATCGTCGAATTTCTTCGGTCTTTTATTTCTGGTGCTTCTTTTCTCTACTGGTGCCTCTTCCAGCTGTCCTTCCAGTTGTCGTGTCTCTTTCACTTCCACGTTTCCATGATCGCTAGTTTCTTCTTGTCTGGATTCTTCTCTTCTTTCTTCTTTTTCCTCTTCTTGGGATATGTCATCATTTTCATTTATGTCTCTTACAGGAATTAATTGGGAATCAGAAGAATGGTCATTTGGGTTAAAATGGGAGTGCTGGTATTTTTAAAAAGGATGCATTTCTTGTGACTGAGGTGTTATTTCTTTCAGCAGTTATTTGTGTACCCTTAACGGAGGTTATTTTGTATGGATCAGGATTAAAAGGTGGTGTTAATTTGTTAGTTTGATTTTGTTTACAAAGGACCAGATCGTTTGTTTTAAAGCTGTGTTTTTTTGTTTTTCGTTTTATGTCAGCCGATTGTTTTTGTTTGTCCTTATTTATTTTGTTGGTGTTTTTGACTTCATTATTTTCATAGGTAATAATCGTTGGTAATGTATTTCTGACATCCCTCTTAAATATTATTTTAAATGGTGATTGACCTGTGGTGGAATGTTCCGTCGATCTATAGTTAAGCAGGTAGTAGTCTAGTTCTTGTTTCAGATCTTTATTTTCTATGTGGGCGCAAAGTAAAGCTATCTTTAAAGTTTTCACACATCGTTCCGCCAATCCATTCGCTTCTGGCCAATAAGGAGTTATTTTTATGATGTTTGATATTTAATTCGTTTAAGAAGTTTGTGAACTCTCTGCCATTGAATGGAGGTCCGTTGTCACTCTTTAGCGTGTGTGGTAGTCCAAACATAGCAAATATGTGTCTCAACCGTTTGGTAACAGTTTCGCAGTCAAATGAGGAAATTACTTCCGCAATTGGATACCTGCTATATTCATCAATGAGGATCAGTAGATATTGTCCTCCTGGGTATGATCCTGCAAAATCGATATCCAGGTTTTCCCATGGTGCTTTCGGCAGTTCAGTATTCACAATAGGATCTCTTGTAGGTGTATATATAGGTGTTGTCACTTGACAAGCATGGCACTGTCTGACTACGTCTTCCACCATTTTATCCAAGTTCGGAAACCATACCTTGGATCTCAATAACTGTTTTGTTTTCACTATGCCTAAATGGCCTCTATGAGCAATATCAATTGCCCTCGTTTGCAAACTATTAGGAAGAATGACTTTGTTATTTCTTAATAGGATATCATCATTATATGTTATCTCATGTCTGACAACTTCGTACCTTTTAAGCTCACCAGACCAAGGCAAATCATTGTTCCGATATATGGCGTTTAATAAGTTTTGTAGTACGGTATCATTCCGTGTTTCTTTTTGTACTTCTTCTAATGACATTGTTTTAGGTATGCTATGTTGGGCAATGAGATTCACGTGTTCGTCTATGGCTTGCGCTTTATTCAGCTCCTTGTCCGTACACGGAAGTGGATGTCTTGAGAGATAGTCAGCTGGGTTACTTCTGCCTTTCTGATGATCAGTCTGAAAACTATACTGTTGTATACGCAGTCGTAATCGTTCTATTCTCGCAGAAGGACTGGACTTTGGGTTCTGCAAAATACTGAATAATGGCTTATAGTCGGTATGTAAATAGAAGTCAACACCGAATAAATATACATGAAAATGTTGCATGGCCTATGTGACAGCCAGCATTTCTTTCTCAATTTGGCTATATCTTTGTTCAGTGGGCGTTAAAGATCTGCTACCATAAGCTATTGTTTTACTTAGACCATCCTTTTCTTGAACTAATATAGCGCCAAGACCAAAAGGGCCAGCATCAACGAGGAGGTGTATTTCCTTCGTTATGTCATAGTATGCCAAATTGCTTGTTTGAAAGTTGTTTTTTATAAGATCAAAACAATGTTGGTGTTTCTTTGTCCAAGACCACTCTTTGTCCTTGAGAATGAGTTCTCTGAAAGGTTGTGTTTGCTCTGCTAGGTTCGGCAGAAATTTGCCAAGGTAGTTCAACATACCTAGAAAACTTCTGACTTCAGATACATTTTTCGGTGGTTGCAAATTTGTTATGGCTTCAATTTTCCTAGGGTCGGGCGATATCCCTTTGTTTGAAAATACATAACCGAAAAAATGGATAACGTGTTGATTAAACATACATTTTTTGGGTTTACGGTAAGTCCAGTTTCTTTTAGTCTTTGCAAAACAGCTCTGAGTGCTGTGTCATGTTCCTGTTGAGTTTTTCCGAATATCAATATATCGTCACTGACATTCAAAACGCCGGAAATATTGACTAGAACCTGTCGTATGGTATCTTGAAAGATTTCCGCGGCTGCATTGATGCCAAAACTGAGACGCTTGTAACGAAATAGCCCCAGATGTGTTGAGAAAGTTGTAATTTCACGGGACTCTTCATCTAAAACAAGCTGATGATATCCGTCGTTAAGGTCAATTTTTCTGAAGTATCGTGCTCCATTTAAAGCGACAATGATGTCATCTATCGTAGGTGTTAAGTGCCTAACGCGTTTGATTGCCACATTAGGACATCTCATGTCTACACATAACCGAATTTGTTCTGGATTACCTGGTTTAGAGACCACTACAATTGGAGATACCCATGCTGTAGGCGTAGTTACTCATTCTATTATGTTATTATTCTCCAATCTCTTAAGTTCTCCTTCCACCTTTTTGCGTAGATGGAACGGTAGTCTTCGGTGTTTCTGCGCAACGGGTACTACTGTGCTATCTATGAAAAGATGTACTTTTAATTTTTTAATTTGCCTGTTCCTTTGAATAGCTCCGGAAAATCTTGTTTTATTGTATCTGTGTTTAATGATGACACTATGTGGAGTATTCCAAGTTTGACAGCAGTATCATATGAGAGAAGTGCTGTTGCATCTCCCTCAATGACAAAAATCTTGCTTGAGCGTTATTTCCTTTGTGCGTTATGTTTGTTAAGAAGCATCCCATGGTTGGGAGTTCATTTCTTGAATTGTATGTAAAAATTTTTGTTTTGTTCTTGGTCAGGGCTGGTGTGTCTTTTAAACTGTAATATGTGTTGAGACTCATAATATTAACAGATGAACCTGAATCAATAATGCACTCTATCAGTGTGTTGTTTACTGTAATTTGCATGTGTGGCGTTTTTGCACATGTGTTGATTGTGTTTACATTAAATGATTCCTCGCTTGATGTGGCTTCTTCCACTGAGCATATTTTCTTGTTCTTTTTTGAAGTTGTTGCATTTTGCATTTTACTGAACGGTTTATCTAATTTTGACATACATACCTTTGCGAAATGACCAACTTTCTTACACTTGTGACACGTTATGTTTCGGGCTGGACAGGAATTTCTTCCTTGGTCGTGGCACTCGTTACCACAATTTCTGCACTTTTGTTGCTTATTACTTTTGTTTGTGTTATGTTTGGACAGTTTTTTATGTATGAAGTTCACTGTTTTGGTATTTTCTATAGTAGACGTATGCAAATTTGTTTGTTCAATTGTTCTTCCCTTTGTCAGCAGCTTCTCCAGTGTAGGCTGTTCATTAAAAGCATATCGTCTTATGGAAGTGTCGTTTGTGTTGAGAATTATTTGTGACTTGATTTCTTCATCAACATTATTGAAGCTACATGTTTTCGATAGTTTAAGTAATCGGGCATAAAACTGATCTAAAGTTTCATTTTGCTCCTGTTTTGCTTGCCTAAAGTTGAAAATTTCGAATTCCACGTTTACTTTAGGTGAAAAATAGCAATTTAATTTTTGTTTTACTTCTTGGTATGAGGATATGGGTGATGTTTCGGAACCGGTAGTGGATGTTGTTGGATCTGAGGTTGTGGGAAGAGACAAATATAAATCGTAAGTATCCTCACCAATATAATGCAGAAACATGGCTTTCTTCCGTTCTTCGTCCTTAATGTCAGCTGCGATTAAGTAGTTGTCGAAACGAGCCATCCATTTTTGCCACCTCGCCCCGATGTTTGATATATCTGTTTTGATGTCAAAAGGGTTGATACGTGCATTTGTTTCCATGTTGATTTTGTTGTATTTTCCAACTCTCGTCGCCAAATGTACTGTTCTCCTTATTTTACGAAATAAAATACTGTTGGTTTTACTTAGTAATGTTTTATTGCACTCCTAGTAATGTAGTTTACCAAAAAGAGATTGACATTACGACCATAACTATCGATAATCACTACTGACAACTTAACATCATACAACTTATATATTATAAAGTTCCTGAGTGTTTTTGGCGGGAATTATGAACTGAATGAACATAATGTACATTACAGTATCATTTATTATTTCGTAATCGATTCACAATATCCAGTTACACAGTTATGCCGTACTCTTAGTCGCCATGTTCCTTTTCCCCTCCTTCCGCTCTCGCCACTAGATGGCGATATCCTATATCTATGATCATGACATCTCCTTTTTTTTTTTTTGAAAAAATGAAAAATTACTCTTTTAAATGGTTTACAAACATTTTTAAAATAAGGTTAATTACAAACATAGTCCACTAAATATTTAGGTTTTTCTTGATTCTGGTGCTTTCAGATGTAAGCATGTTACTTGCTTGACTTCCAGTTTGTTCACATGGAATAGTATTAGATTTATTAAAGGTCTTGTCCAGAGTCACACTTCCATCTACAAGTTTCGAATCTTCCACATTAATATTAGGTTTAATTGACATTGGATCTTTGGTATCATTTGTTAAATGAACTCTATTCCTAGTTACAATATTACTGTTTTCATTTATTATTTCATAGGATCTATCATTTTCAGTTCTATTAGCAACTATAGCACGATACCATGTACCCGATTTGCTTTGTACTATTACGTTCTGACCGGGTTCTAGTAAAGGTAAGTCTTTACATTTCCTATCATGAAATATCTTTTGTTTTTCTTGTCTCTTAATTAGTAAATCCTTATTTCTACTATTATTTACTTTATTTTCTTCTATATAGTAAGGTAAAATACCGCGTACATTTCTTCCTTGAATTATTTTATTAGGTGATTCAATGTCATTACTAGAGGCCGGATTATATGCAAAAAAGAGTGGAAATATGCGCATAAATATGCAGATGTTTTGGCCTAAATATACACTTTCTTATGAAAAATATGCAGATAAAAAATAGGAGTAATGCTAGAAAATATAATACTATAGAAAAAGAATATTCTATTATGTTTACTACAAGTTTATTTATAACATAACATATTTAACTATAAAAACAATTTACAATTACAGATTTTTCAAAGTTTTCAATGGAAAAATTGTGGCGCTTGTCTGATAACATGTATTTATATATTGAAAAGGTTCGTTCTACGTCCACGCTTGTTATAGGAGCATATTTCAAATTAGAAATATCCTCTATTGTCAACTCAATATTTTCTGACTCACCACACAAGATTTTAGCAATATCGTTTAGCTTTTTAATACCCTCATTTTTTCTGCTACACTTAAAAATTTTCATACACGGATTTTCCCACCCTTCCTTTAACATCAAAACATAACTTTTCAAATTTGTTTATTATTTCAACGCTCTCAATTAGGGACATAAATTGTTTTTCCAATTGCAATATAGAAGTGGAAATAAAACTGTAGTTGGCTTTAATAAACGCCAACTGTTGAGGTATTTCTTTACTCGAATACACCTTTTGGGCGTCTAGCACAGATTGTGTATCGCTATCAAGATCCATAGTAATTGTCTTTATTTCTTCATAATGATTTGCATGAAAAATAGCAGCTTCCAACCACGTTCCCCATTGTGTGACTACTGGTTGAGGAGGAAGCGGAATACCGGGTAGATGTTGTTTGTAAAACTGAACTCTTAATGGAGCCTTTAAAAACACTTTCTTAACACTACTAATTAAAGTATTTACCAAGGGAAAATGGTTTCTTACTTCTTCTGCAACACGATTTGTCCGTGCGCCAAGCAAGTTGTGTGAATTAAATTTGGGTAAAAGATTTTCAAGTTCCAAGCTGCCCTCACCATGTATGGTGCGGCACCCGTTAAAAACAATAGAATTTTTTCTGTTGGAATCGATTCCGGTAAGAAAAGGGTTGCCAGTTCTTTCTGTATAAACCTTGTTATTGTCAAATTATTTGCCTTTTCCAACTCTTTGGATGAAATTAAATAAGATTTTGCTGGAACCGATACGTTAAGGATACCTATCATTAAATGAACTATGTATCGGCCCACACTATCCGTAGTTTCATCTGCGCATATGTAAAGGTAATTGTTTGACACAGCCTTCTTAATGCTACTCAATGTTTCTGCATAGATACGGTGAATATAATTTTTCTTAAGGTGCTCTCGTCGGGAATATTATATTTGCTGGTGTACTTTTGCAAAAATAACTTGACATTTAAATTGTTTATTTTATGTAGTGGAATATCTGCCGACACAAACATTACGCACAAATCTTCGTTAAATTGTTCTTGTTCCGATTTTTTGGAGGTTGATGGCAAACATTGCGGTAATGTTTGCTGACCCTTCTTCGCCAATTTCATCTTTGATAGTTTTGCAGCATGAGATGGAGTTTTAATATGCTGGTCTACTTGAAACTTTCTCTCACTTGTAACCTGCATAAAAATATCACATCATCAGATGTTTTCTTATAAAATAAGTGTTAGTAAAAGATAAAGGAGTAATAAAAAACTAATGCGTAAAGTGTTTGCGAAGCAATCGGAATAAACGACATTTAATAAAATCACCAACACAACGCTTCGACAAATAATTTTATTTTAAAATGATTTTTATTTAAAAATCATCAGCAGAATACGGAATATCAGATATTCCGTATTGTGCTGATGATATGCGAAAAATAAGCATGAAATATACATCTCATTTTACTCATTTTCAAATTCAATTTTAAAATAAAATTATTTGTCGAAGCGTTGTGTTGGTGATTTTGTTAAACATCGTTTAAAAACTATAGATTAATAAGAGGAAATAAACTTAAATTTTGCTTACAATCTTGCTGCATGCTACGCAAAATACTTTTTCTCCATCCATGCGCAGTTCTGAATAAGGTGCAATCCATCCAGGCACAGTCGCTATTTTCGGCATTTTTGCTATTATAATTAATAACAACCCACAAGTTTATACTTCGAAAAACCAACGTAAAACGACGTTTAAAATAAATAAGATTGCTTTCGAATATGGGAATACATTTGTCCGAATAACAAAGAAATACCTGTGCTCTTAATTTTCTGGTAAAATGTACTTTTGTATTTATTTAGAAGTTTCAGGGAAGTAGATTTTCTTTGAATTCTGTCCCGGTCTAGATGTATGGGAACAGCATTAATAAATTTTTGAAAGCGCTTATCGGAAAAGTATCCAGAAGAGGCTTCATAGAATGCTATTTTTAATTTAAAGAGGGCTGTTTAACTCTTTGTTTGTTACAACCACGACATATTTTTAGTAATGCCTATCCTATAATAAATTACATCTAATAAATAAATAAAACTCGGATACTTCAAATATGCTGAATTACTACAAAATATGCAAATAATATACAAAATGCATATATTATGCAAATATGCAAATTTATGCAAACTGCATATTATCCGGCCTTTAGTCCATTACTAATGGGCGTGTTCATTAGCTCTAATAAACATATATACGGATCTTTTTATCATAATAAGCTTTCTTAAGAACTCTTTTAATGGTTAGTATATGGCGCTCTACCATCCCGTTACTCCTAGGATAATGAGGACTTGACGTCACATATTTAAAATTCTACTTTTTAGCAAATTATTTATATTGTTTACAACTAAATTGTGGCCCATTGTCTGACTTAACAATTTTTGGAATATCCCATCTAGCAAAACACGATTTTAATGCTTTGATAGTGGTTTCTGCTGTTTCATCAGTTAGTGGTACCACTTCAGCATATTTAGAAAAATAATCAACAATTATGAGAAATGCACGTTGCTGTAAATAAAATAAATCTGTGCCTACAATTTCCCAAATTCCATTTGGTACTTCACTAGGATGTAATGTCTCATTTGTTTGACTTCTCTGGAATTTTAAACATGTTTTACAATTAGTTGTTGTGTTTACTAATTGTCTATTCATACCTGGCCAAAATACCAAATTTCTAGCTCTAGCTTTAGTTTTCTCAATACCTAAATGACAGTAATGCAATTTGTCAATAATATCCTGCCTAAACGATTTTGGAACAATTATACAATCACTTTTATACATTAGACCTTTATATTCAAAGATTTCGTTATGATAAGTATGATATGCTTTTATATTATCTGGAACATCTTTGATTTCTTTTCGCTAGCCATTTACAATGTATTTTGACAACATTTGCAATGCATCGTCTAACTCTGTTTCCTTTACAAACTCTTTTTGTCTGTTGTCACTCATATTTTCATTTGTGCTTATCTCTAAAATATGTAAATTTTCATCCATATCATCTTTTTATATTTAAGATGAGCTCGTGACAGTGTGTCAGCGATAACAAGTTCTTTTCCAGGTTTAAATATGACTTTTAAATCAAAAGGTTGCAATCTCATTCGCAGTTTCTGTAATCTAGCGGGGATTGATGAAATATTTTTATTCATTATTGGAATGAGAGGCTTGTGTGTTAGTTGCTTACCATATACATATTGTTTAAATCTTTCACATCCAAATACTATAGTATACATCTCCTTTTCAATTTGAGCCCAGTTTTTCTGAGTGTCTGTGAATGCTTTAGATGCATAAGCAACTGGTAAACTATCTTGCAGTAAGACAGCTCCAACACCAGTGCTACTAGCATCAACACTAAAAACACAATCTTTATTTACATCGTAATACTGTAAGACTGGTGCTTTTGTCATTCTGTCTTTAAAGTCATTAAAAGATTTACTGTGATGATTTAACCAAATAAATTTACTTTCTTTCTTTAACAATTCCCTAAGTGGAGCGGTTAAATCTGTCAAATTTGGAATGAATTTAGCCAAATACGTAATAACTCCCAAAAAACCTTCTAGAGCTTTAACATTTCTAGGTTTTTCCATTTCTATAACTGCTTGGACCTTATCCTCATCTACTTGAATGCCATTCTCCCCAAATATATGTCCCAGAAATTTAACTTTATTGACTGCTATTGGACATTTTTTTAAATTGAATTTAATTCCAGCCTCACGAGCTTTCTCAAATATTTTAATTAAAATTTCCTTATGTTCAGGTTCATTTTCAGCCCATATTATTAAATCATCAATGAAAACTTCGACATATGGCACATCTTTAAAAATATCAGCATATAATTTGTGAAAAATTTCAGGCGCTGTTCATATTCCATATGGCGTTCGTAGAAAACGATAACGTCCAAAAGGGGTTTGAAATGTAGTTTTTAATGAACTTTCTTCCCCGAGTTCTACTTGCCAGAAGGCTTTAGATGCATCCAATATACTAAATATTTTTGCATTTTGCATTCTTCCTGCAATTTCTTCAAACGTTGGTAACTTGTAATGTTCGCGTAACAAACATGAATTTAGATATTGCGGATCTAAACATACTCTCAAATTACCGTCAGGATTTTTAACTAAGACTACTGGATTTACAAAATCAATAGGCTCATTTATTCTTTTTATAATCTTGTTCTTTTCCATATCAGTTAACTCTTTCTTATACGAATCTAGTAACTTGAAAGGAACTTTTCGACCAGGTTCAATTTTTTCCCATACTATTGGTCTTCATTTTAAAATTATAAGTATAAGGAAGTTTACCAATGCAATTTTACCCACAACTGTTATATTCGAACCATTGTAACTTGATAGTTTTACATTTGTATTTTCAAATTTTTTCTGAATCCTAATTTTCAAAATCAGTTAGGCTAATAACATTACAGCCTGCTCCTGTATCTAAATTAAAAATTAGGTTTCTACCTGAATTGACAAATTTAACAGTTTCACACCATTCTGCATTTACAATCTTAATTTAACTACGACAATATTACCTAATAATAATAATAATAATAATAATAATAATAATAATACCTTTAATATCCAACAGGCCAAGCCCAATTACAGGATATACAAAAATACATAATACAGATAATAATAACAATCACAGTGTAATAGTGTCACCATGTACAAAAAGAGAGAAAAAAAAAGAAAAGAAAAGGTCAAGTTTCATTGAATGTACTACCCGATTGTTTATTTCCAATTCTGGAAAGGATGTATGTTGGAACTCGTTTCTTCGCAGCTGTTCTGGTAAATGGAACTATGAATGTGCTTCCATATCTCGAGTTAATCCGGGGAACAGAAAAATTCATACGCTTCAATATAAATGGACAGTCAATCTTGTTCTCCAAAATTCCATTCAGAAACCTCTCACAAATAGCATCTCGTCTTACGTTTAATGGTCTCATTTCATGACGCATTAGCAGTACTCCTCGCTGGATATATTCCATCGATTTTAAATGAGAGAAATTTTAGAAATTTACGATGAACCCGATCTATTGACAAGGAATCGCAAGCAAATACAGGATACCAAATCAGACATGCATATTCAATCTTACTCATGACATAAGCGTGATATGGTGATTTTATTGACAATATATTTTTAAAGTATTTGAAAACACGTAATATGAATCCCAGTGATTTAAAGGCCTGAGAACACATGTTAGTGATATGTGATTTGAAGGATAGAGTAGAATCAAACAGTAGTCCCAAATCCTTAATTTCTGTTACGCGGTTTAGGTTGTTGCCATTAACAGTGTAAATTCCTATACAAGGTGTACAGGACCTAGTATAAGTAACTATGCAACATTTGTCAATATTTAACTTAAGCTTAAATAGGTCGCAGCAATTGGTTAGTGTATCTAGATTGTGTTGAAGTTTATTTACATCATCTATCGAAGAGATTTCGGAATATATTTTAATATCGTCTGCATATCCAAGAATCGGACAATCGATCTTAAGTAGCAAATCATTAATAAATAGTACAAACAACAACGGACCGAGGTTCGATCCCTGAGGGACACCTGATGTGAGGGTGAATTCCTGTGAGGCAAATCCATTGAAGGTTACATAACATTTTCTGCATTGCAAGTATGACCTAAGAAGACAAATAGAGGCAGGAACGAGTCCAAAGGAGCCCAATTTAGACAAAAGCATTTCGTGGTCAATTAAGTCGGATGCTTTAGATAAGTCTGTGTAAATTACATCGACTTGGCATCGTCTGTCCATAGTTTCACCGATGTACTGTGACACCGTAGCCAGATTGGTGATAGTAGAACGCCGGGGAATAAATCCATGTTGATTAGGTGAAACGTAGGATTGTGTACTATGGTAGATATAGGAGTAGAGCACTTTTTCGAATAATTTCGCAAAATTTGGTATTATGGAAATATAACCTAATATAAATTCTCTATTTTCATCCGAACTGTTTTTGACTACATTTACTTTCTGTTTGTTACATCTAGATACCTGCGCAAAATGATTTAATTTTTTGCATTACAAGTTTTACGATATGCTGGACATTGCTTTTTTGGATAATAATAATAATAATAATAATAATAATAATAATAATAATAATCTTTATTATCCAACATAATAAAAATTCCAATTTATAGGATAATTCAAAATAAGGAGAAAAAAATTATTACATATGCTCTCAACATAAAAAGTGATAATGTGAAAAATATTACATACATATACGATACAGAAATCAAAACAACAATATTAGTCCTTTACAGAAACAATAATTATATATGTATATATGTGTACATATTAACAAAAACAATAAGATTACCCAAACGGGTCAAGATCGAGTCTATTACCATTGCTCATCTTATGACACAATGGAGCCTTTTTCCAAATATTTGTTCTGCCCCTAGGTACAAAAATGCATCTAAAGATCGTGTGTTATGAGTAGGCACGGCGAAATTGACTTGAGATAATAGGGCTGGAGAGTCGATATAGTTGTTAATTAGTTTCTATTAGTAGTTAGATGTCTAATACCACATCTGAAGCACTCACACACCCTGGATGTTCCAGACTGCTGTTGCTGCGTTGATGCGCTTGGTCTAGTCTGCTTTCAGCTGGCCCGGATGGCTTGACTTCTGGTTTTGGTTGCTGCTTTCTCCTTTGTATAACTTCAACCTTTTCGCCTTTCTGCAATGTTTGTATTTGCTGATTGGGTAGTTCAGATGTTTTACAGAGTCTTATACACTTTTCTAAAGTCAAATTTTCTTCTCTGAGTAAACGATCTTTCAACTGATTGTTGTTAATACCACTTACTACTTGGTCTTTAATTAAACTGTCTTTTAAATCACCAAATGCACAATCCATACTAAGTTTCGTTAAGTCTGTGAGGAAATCATCAAACGGTTCACCTGGCCTTTGATTACGTTGAAAAATATGTGCCTACTAACACTTTCGTTCTTTTTAGGAACACAAAAGTCACTGAAGGCTTTAATCACTCTATCATACTTAAGAGCTTCTTCAGATGTAAGATCAAAAGTATCAAATTTTTCTTGACCTTCCTCGTCGATCGTATGTAACGAAATGGCAATTTTGACGGAATCGCTTTTCCTTTACTTTCTGTAGCACGTAAATAAATATCAAATTTCTTATACCATTTCGTCCACTTTTCTGAAACATTGCCTTCAAAAGACAACAGTGGCGGCGGTTGTAAATTCAATTGTGCTTGCGGAAGCATGGTTGGTGTTCTTCTTTTCTTTTTTGGGTTATCTGGCACAATTCTTCTTTTATGTGAGTAATCTGCTCGTTACTTCCACTAATTTAGCACTTTTCACACATCACTGACTGCGCCAGGTAATGAAAACACTGTATTTTCATTATTGTATCATTTATTATTTCGTAATCGATTCACAATATCCAGTTACACAGTTATGCCGTACTCTTAGTCGCCATGTTTCTTTTCCCCTCCTTCCGCTCTCGCCACTAGATGGCGATATCTTATATCTATGATCATGACAATTACCACCGAAAAGTTCCAAAGCCACACGCATTGATTATTGACCCGCACATACATGCAAACATATAAAAAGAAGTAATTTTGGAAACACGAACAACCAAGAACATTTTTAAAACAGTAACAATCTAGGGAACGGAAATAATAATAATAATAGTGCCGAACTGTGATGTATTGACTTGCATATCTAGACTTAATGATCGCGCGTGCAAATCATGATTGATTTTTAAAAATAGATAAAAATGTCGGCACACCTTCTTCTTGGATAGGAAGTAAGTCATTTAAATTGTTACACGAACGCGTTATTTCAAAAATTAGAAACAGTCTTATGCTGGAAGTTATATACCCGACAATATAAACGAGTAAAAATCCAATATCTGAAGATGTTAAACATATGGTTTCGATGGGATTAATGACCATCGGATACCAAGCGCTCTTCGGGCGTATGCAGTTTTGTTATAGTATGTCAATACTGCAGTCGACTGTCATTGTAGAGTACTTTTAAAGAAAACATAAAAGCATATATAATAAAATGGTGCATTTAAAGAAAGTTACTTCCTTCGTTATCTCAAAAGTTTTGTATGGTTTAATTGGAGATGTCATTGCTTAAGAAATTTTCTTGGTGGAAACTGTTTCGAACGCTCAAGTAGCGAAACTATTGGCAGTTAAAAGTTTTGGCGAATTTTGTGCAGAAGTGGTCCTTCACGCTAACCTGAATTCTTCAAGTAAAATTCTACTGTAAAATTGGTCATGTATTGTAAAAAATGTTCGGTAGGGGAAATTGTACAGGACTTGAAACCATAGATTGCTACTCCTCCTATGCTTCCCAGCAAAAGCGAGTGGAACCAACATAGGAGCAGTGAGAGAGACCAGTATGAAGTAGTCACGTCTGCCCGTATCGATGCGCCGAGTGCCCCGGCACACAAACCGCGTATCATGAAATATATGGTCCCGTAGAAAACAAAATTGGAAAACCGTAATTTTTAGATAGTTAAGTTTAGTCAATAGTTTTTAGATATTTAAGTTAATTATTAGTTGAGTTAAGTCTAGTGTAGTATCATTTCACTTACTTTAGTTGAGTTTAGATTATTTTAGTTCAGTTTAGTGTAGCTTAGTTTGGTTCAGGTAAATGTAAGGTGCTGTTGGAAAAATGACATCGAAAACATGTCAGTATTTAATTTTAATGTATAATTATACATACATGAAAGAGTACAGTGAAGTGTTTGGTGCTTAAATAGAACAATTTTGGTGTGACAGTGTCTTACATGTTTGTCAATTTTACTTTTTTGTTTTCTTCGTGGTGCATGCGAACCGTAATATATGATTTTGCGACGAATTTTACAAGAGAGCGGTAATGTGCTTAATTCTCGTGAAAATGATCGAGGTTATATAATTTAATAGCCCTTGCACTTTACTATCCGCTATATGCCCACAAATTAGGAAATAGCGTGAATACTCAGCCATATTCCTCACTTCTTAGAACACAGCACTAATCACATCAACATTCAACAATGGGACAGTTCCGACGTTCCGAGACGTATAAGATTGTCAAATCGGCTAGCGCGTAGTCGGACGCGACTACGTCGTACTGATGTCTCATGTTGGTGCCGCTTTTTCGCTTGAAGTAGCAGTCTATGTACTATAAGGTCTATGGGACTCATTACGAGTCCGAGCTCTTACCACTAAACCAACCTCTGCTAGTTAAGCTACCTAATCATAAACGCTCCTTACGGTGCTAGAACCGCATAACCGCATAGCCAAGCCCTACATATGCTGCAAATTTGAGCGAAATCCGTGAGTACGAGTCGGTGTCCTCTCCTTGTTAGAGATGCATGTGCAAGATTTGGTGACTTTTTATTGAAGCACCATGGACTCAAACATTATAAAAGGAAACCTTCGATAAAGTGGAAAAATGAAATACTTTTGATACTTTCATATTGTATCAGAATGGCGATCCCAAACACAATGCATATGTATAAAGCGAGTCTTGGTTGGTGTACAATTGCCCTTGTGTGCACATACCTCCATATCAGTTCTCTGACTTAAACAAGATTGAAAACCTGTGTATGCGCTACACGCCGAATTACGGGTAAAAATTCCCTAAAAGAAGTCTTATTGAATACCTGACACAGACTCCAGATTATTGTGAAATGGAGCGCTCAAACAATAAAATCTATCCCATAAAATATTACTCACTTTATGTTTGTTACTGTGAAATTGATTTTGTGTCGCTGTTACTAATTTGAATCTAAGGTAAATGTTTGAGTTTGACCTTGAGGTCTGTTCTGATGTATATACATGTATATATATATAATATTGGTGCATCTTTTTATAAAAATATATCTTCATATGTAGTTTTAGTTTGTTATTTGTATGTTATATGTAAACGATTTTATTGTTCTATTCAAAAAAGTCCACTGAAGTGAATGTCAACATAATTTCAAGAATTGTTTATTAATTATAGGAACATGTATTTGGTTTCAGTTGTTTACTGAATCGTGAACTATTCACTTTTATTTAATATGCTTTTAACCAAAATGTTTGAAAAGAAGTGTCATATGTGCGTGTTTACTTTAGGGATGTCAACTTGGGACTAGGAAGCTGCAAAAGAATGTTTTAACTTTAAGGAAAACCAATGACGTTAGGAAAGGGCCATATATGATTTAAAAGGAGTCCATGTGAGATGACTCTCGAAAAGATGAAACCAGATCAGGTGCATAACCATGATTGACGTAAATTCTTTTAATGTTGCACAGCATGTAGAATTGTTCAAAGTAGGTGATTCAATAATACGGAAGCATTTACATAAAATAAAAAATTGCACATCTATTATTTCTGAAATCAAATCAAATTTCAAAATCAAAACTTATTATTGATCTTATAACACAAAGTACTTAAGGAAAGTTGATGGTGGAACTCAGTAGGGATTGTTCACCCTAAATATATACAAATTGGTCAAAACCTCATGGCAAATATTTAGGGTAAACAAATCCGAGTGCACAATGTAATGTAGCAAGCAGCTATGATAAATAGTAAAAAGGTTTTATGTTGCAGTAGGAATCAGATAATGAATTTAAAATGGAAGATTCTCATCCATCTTCGATAATCTCAAGGTATATGTATATACCTCTACCGGATTATCATATATTTTTAATTTAAATAATATGCATGGTAAAAAGAATACCTTAGCTGAGATATCTGAATGAAACTTATAGATTACATTTATTTTAATATCGAAAACTGTTAATTGGTTATTTTTTTATAATAAACGTTAGAATTGCAACATATGATCATTTACATATTAGATTCCCAAATTATGCTTCTAACAGTTATGTATTATCTCTTACCGGTTTTCTATATAGTCCCCTGTTCATATTAACTATTATATGGATTCGAAACCATAATTTCAAGAAATGGGAAGCAATTTCAATTAATTTTACCTACCTGATTTGCCAACACCTGCTTGACCCAAAACCATTACCTTCAGAGTCTTCTGCCTTGGATAAAAGCCTAATTTAACTAAAGATGATTTGGGGGAAGTGGTGTTCATTTCTCTCTAAATATCTGAAAAGAGAATATCATTCAGTCCATTAAATTGTGATGTGTGTGCGGATTTGTAGCAACATGAGAGTATTACACGGCCGGTAACTAAAATATACATATGTAATACCATTAGAAATGTAATATACAGTCAGGGAAATCAGCGGTAACAGCGTACAATTACGAAATAAGGTATGACAGTATCACCAACTCCCCATTCTCGTCACGCTGTATAGGAGAAATTCTGTGTATATGTAGACTGTCGTAACCTTTTCGCAATTACCGCTGTTTGCCCAGACTAGTAATATACTACAATCTCAGTAAGTGATAACTTATTTTAAACCTCAAACTCGACTCATAGGTAAAAATAAACAGCACATGGCGTTGAATAAAATCACTGAATGCCGATAAAATTAGATAACCAATTTTATCACTTCACTTAAATGCTAGTCTATCTGCAGGTAGGCGTAAGGAATTAATTCTTTTTGTCTCGAAGAAGAATAGAGAACATTTGGTTGTGTATCTTTTTCTGATCCTAACAATCTCTGCACTATAAATATATAATCAATTTGATTACTATGACGTTTACCCAAAGAATTGTGTACTTATGTATATCAAGCGCCTTGTCTATGCAAAAGGTCACAAGCCGTTCTCGTTCATGCCTGTTTCCTAGTCTTAACCATTCTAATATATTTTTCTTCCATTTCCTGGTCAGATACTTTTATGGTAAAGATATGTATTTGAACTAATTTGGGTTTTATAAAAGATCTAGAAACTAAACCGAAAGAATGAAGAAGACGTGTTTTACTGGTCTATCATTGCTTTATATATATCATTCTGTTGTTGATGTAATGATAGTCCACAATTCATTTTGCATAAACACAGTAAATTAGAATTGCTACTCCTTTGCTTTCATCTTTTAATACAGAGAAATATATTTTGTTGTCATTTGATATTTTGAAGTGATCGTTTCCTTTCCAGCGAACCTACAACAGAACTATTAGTTGATGTAAGGGACTTTTTTCAAACATATGTAGTTTTCTGTGTTATACTAAACTTGCATACTTCACCTTCCTATCATTATAAGATGTTGAAGGATACGAGAACTAGTAGCCCATTTTCTATGAACCGCCTGACTTTTGCATGCTAAGATAGCAGTACATGATTTACGTAAAAATGTTTTGGAGCAAAAACTAGAGAACTTTTGTTTGTGTTCCACAACCACGACCAATTCGCCAAAACATACTTGTCGTCTATCGAATGGTGGTAATCTAATACTTATTTGTAGTAGTGGGCAAACATCCCAACGGCCTAGATTCTGGTTTCCTGAATTAGGTTGTCATGGACACGTTGATGTATGTATCACGGACGACCGCGCCCTAAAAGGTATTCTCTACGAAGAACTATTACAAGGTCAACCCAAGGAAGGAGCCCGACGACAAACCATTGATACAAAGACAGTCTTCGCGAAACCGACAAGAATTTGAACGTGACAGGTAACTGGCAGGAAGCTCTTCATTCCAAATTATAGTAATAGCTCTCTTTTTACTAACACTAAATCTAAAATAAATAAACAAAATCATCGTAATGTAGTTTATATAATAAAGTGTAACGACTGTGATCGTTGTTATGTTGAACAAACAAACAATATTTAAAGAAAAGGTTGTATAATCATAAGTATTCTTTAAATAATGATTTCGGTGCATTGACCGCTGTAACAAAACATTACAAAGATCTAGAGCATTACTTTGATTTTAAAAACACAATTATACTAAAAACAGAGAATAATTATAAAAAAGACTAATATATGAAGTGATAAATATACGGAAAGACACTAAAACTATTCATTTCAGAACCGATGTACAAAATTTAAGTAATGTATACTGCAATTTGTTAAAATTCCCTAGTCCTTGAACAGAATTGTTAAGGTCTCAACAAAGATTTTTTGATATAAGGTTTTTCTAGGTATTTTCATAGTTTGCATGTATGTTTGCACATTAAATTAGTTATTTATAATTTATATATAAAAAAATTGTTTACATATCCTCTATATCAAGAAATCCTAACCATTAGTTATTTTGTTGATAGTTCCCAAATAAAAAACAAATGTTTGTTTATACATTTATCTACTTATATTTTCACTGAAGGTATTCCGAAAACGGTTGTAAATGTTCTGAAAATATAACTATCATTTAAAAAGTAATACATTAAATTAATATGCCACAATCACAAAGCGAGATTCAGTGTGTGAGTGCAAGTCCCACCACTGCTCTACCACCTAAACCTTGGTAAATAAGTATAAACTAATGCAGCGAATGCCTAATCTAATACTTTAAAATCTAGGACTAATAGAAGACAAAGAAAAGAGAGGAAGGAGAAATTTTATGAAAGTAAAAAAAAAAAGGGAAGATTGAATGAACGAAAGAAAGAAAGGAAGAAAGGAAGGAAGAAAGAAGAAAGGAGAAGCAATCCATGAGGTGCTCACCACAAATTATATATAAGCCAGAAGTTCAACGAAATCTGTATAATTATGGTTGATTCGTAAATAAGTGCTTAGGGTATATTCCTTTAAAAGTAGTTAAGTCTAAAGTCGTAGTTAAGTCTAAAGTCTTAGCTTAGCTATTTCGCAAGTTTTGTTTCCATTACATATAATTCAAACTTTGGTGAGTTTATTCCATACCATGATGACAAAATTCTAATACTTTCTCATCAAGTCCGATAATCCACGGACATAACATCGAAATTAAAAAGCTCCACGTGCAGTATTACCATCATTTGTGTTACCAAAGCCAGATTTTGGTCTGACCACTATAAAACCCATCTTCCTTTTGAAATTAGTTTGGATGATCTTCTTTTTTTCTTCTTCAGCTGGCTTGACACTCAAATGTTCTTACTCAAGCATATAAGGTGGATAGACCAAAACTATAATTTTCGTTATGATGTTCTCTCTATAAATCTTTATTCATCGTTGAAGGTTTGGCTTCACAAATATAGCCAGGTTGGCTGGAAGAAATTTCCCGTGACACGTCACAAACTTGTTAATAATAGTGTATAACGGATAATTATTTACTTTTCATTTCAAATTACTTTTGAAGGCAACATTCCACCAGATTCCTGGTTAATCATAAACTTGATTAGTCTACCATATTTCATTGATGAATGACATCGACGATGACTTTCCCATGCACAAACCGTATCATCATTTGTTCCATGTAATTTTAACAGTACGAATGAAAACACGGTTAAATATTCATCATTTTTGATGTTTTTGCTTATATCTACTATGTAAACCCCCACACCTCCATTTACTAATTAAATTAAAACTGTTGATATTCTGTTCTAAAAGATGCAAGAAATCTTCATCTTGAGGTATTACAAAACGTTTTACAGTAAAATCTAAAATAGATTGTAAATTGTAAATCGTATCATGACTGGACGGAATGCACTTTTAGCCTTTTGAACACTATAATATGATGGATTTATACAATGCCCTGCATCCATTACACGTTTTCTCGTTAGTTTGTGCAAATGTTTAATGTGCACCATAACAATGCTAAGGTTTCAAATCTAATAAATTTTGCACTGTTCTTCGTTTGCTTCGTCAAAATCTTTCATAGGTCCACCAAGTGCTAATGATGACGTTGCACGTAAAGCAAATTTTATATCATCACTACAGACCCGTTCTTGAAACTTTCTTAGGAAACCTCCATCTTCTTTTAACTCTTTTTCCCACGATTCCACTAATTTTAAAGGAAAACTGGACGATAGCAGTTTTTATTTTCATCACAGTAGCATCTGTAAGTTTTGTTGCACCTTGAAGTTATGAGTTTAGAAATCTCTTCATTTCTTCTCCTTTTTAAATTATGAAGTTGCCTCTTATCAATTCTTATCTCTGAAAAGCAAATATTTTTATTAGTTGTGCAAAGAATACGCAGAAAAATCTTAATAATAGGAGTAACTACATTAATTTTCCTACGTGCTCCATCAAAAAATTCTGGAATCTAATGGAAAACAATAACTGTCAACAAAGATAAGCAGAAATCACTCAGGACACTAGGTATATATGTATCATAATTTAAAGTGGTATAAATTTATTAAAACAGCAAGTTCACAACAAATGTGTACATTATTATAAAATAATGTACACATACTTCTAATAAAGTAATCCATTATTGAAAGGATCACTTCACTTATGTAAAAAATAATTTTGATTGATTGAGTACAAAAATCGTAATGCATAAATCTCATTAGGAACAGAATTTTTAGACCCTGTGCCTAATTTTCACTTAAAGTGCAGTAAACAATCTGTTACACTTTTCATTTCAATGATGCATGTTTTGGTTGCTATCTTTCCTACATCGTCTAGTATAATATTGGTATCTCATTTCTTTATTATAATGTTCTCTATTTGTTCCTTTAACTCTAACTCATTTAATCACCAGCTTTTTCGGCTTTTTATCCCTCTCTATGATAATTGATGCGTCCAATTTGTTTCTTTCGATTCTTTTTCTAACTTATTAGTTCTTTTTTTATTAGCTCCAGATTCATTCATTGTACTCTTTCTTCCCTTGTAATATATTTAATTTCCCTCATTATTTCTTCATTCTTATTCAATAGTTTACGTACCATGTTCATCAGCCCTTCCTCATTTTTTCCGCTTTTCTTTTGGGATCATATTATTAATTAACTCTTTCTGAATATGTTGTGCTTCTCTTGGTCTTTTTCTAATTTCATCGTTACTGCTTTCTGTCTGACAATGAGTCTATGACTCTCCTTTGCGTTCCGCTACTGGTCATGTTATAACTCATTCTGATATTTTGCGTTTATCTTTGCGCCTGTGTATGTCCACATACACTTTTTACTTTCTATTTATTTCACTTTTATATACCACTTGCCAGAAGAGTAAAACCGGAACTAATAGACAATGTAAAAATTTACACAGTAACACAAAAAATAAAGTAGGAGTGAAAGACGATACTTCAGATATTTTCAATATCACAACAGACCTGAAGCAGGGGTCATACTATTATTTAGGAGAAGGTGGTTGAACAATTTAGGAAGAAAAGAAAATACTATAATGTAGGTTACTAGAAAATAGCTGAACTTTGCTATGTTGACAACATGAATTACAGTACTAAGCCTACTGAATGAACAATAGTAAAATTTAATATGAGAATAAATCCCGAAAGATCAAAGACAATGATAATTAGAACAGAAGAATGACATCAAAATATATACATAAACGCAATTTACATAGAACAAGTTGACAAATTGAAGTACCAGAAAACAATAGTGAATAACCGAAGTAATTTACGAAATTTACGAAATAAATGAGAGGGTAGTTGCAACGGGAAAACTTTACAATGTGTGGAAGCAGCGATTTCTGACAAAAAGAGTATCCATAACAATGCAAACCAACTCTCTCCTATTCGTGTGAACCGAGAGCAACAGATTGTAAGCAAATAAATAGATTGAACCATATCAAAATGAGATTCTTAAGGGGAATACAAAGAAAAAACAGAAGAGATAAAATTAGGAACATAACTTTCAGGAAACAGTTCCAAACTATTCCGATTTAGGAGACAATAGAGTAGGCCTTATTGAAGGGGTTGGAATACGTCGATCGACTGGAGGATGACAGACTGGTGAAGACAATGTTTATGGATAGAGACATACGGAAGAAGGGAAATGAGAGGCCAAGAATAACATAGCATCGCGAAATATTTAACATGGCAGGAAAAAGAGGGATAAGCAAAGGTGATGTCAAACAAGTATGTTGTTATAAAGAAACTATGGAACCCCTTCCAGAAAACAGACCCAATCTCGACTTCCATCTAATCTCACATCGAAAGGGATACGAGGTTCATGGATGAAGTAAGTCAGTTTCTTAGTATTGAAACGTAATTAAATACTATTCCACGATACCCTACAAAAAGTGAATAAACGGTTGTTTTCAGATTATTTATTATTTATTATTACTTTCTTATAGATATAATAATATGTATAGATATATATTTCGTGACCTTTTTAATTATATGTATCTTATATGATAGTTTTCTATCACAATTAGGGCAATTAAACAAGAGTGATTGAAATAATAGTTATTCTCTCAGAACGTTTACGTTTGAAACACCTTCATCAATGAAAATATAACTAGGTAAATGTATAAACAAACATTTGTTCTTTATTCGGGAACTATCTACAAAATAACTAATGACTAGGCTTCCTTGATATATAGGATCTGTAAAAAGAATTTAAATTATAAATAACTGATTTAATGTCCGAACACATGCATGCAAGTTATGAAAACAGCCAAAAAAAAATCTTATATCAAAAATTTTTGTCGAAACCTTAACAATTCTGTTCAACGAATAATCAATACAGTTAATATATTATATAGTTTACACACCTCCTCGTATTCGGAATTGCATTTAATATACATACATATACACATTCACATATTTATTAATTTACTCAATTTGTCAAAATAATTGCCGCCCAAACCCTTCTTGTAACTAAAACACTAATTGTATTAATTGGATGCATATACCTACGTGTATATATATCAACCTTTAATACAAGAAACAGTATTACAAAGGATTTCTTATTCACAATGCATTCTCCACCTCATGTAAATCACAAATGGTATTCACTGAAAGCATTTCCTTGTACCTGTAAAAATCTAAGACTCACTTACCTACGTTGCAATACTTCGAAAGTCCTCAAACCATTAATAATTAAATTTAAAACATGAAAATTTTACGAAAGATGAAATCAAGACTCAGTTCAAAACTCAGTTCAAAAAACAGTTCAAACAAAGCTACTACGATAAATAAAACGGTTTCTATACTATGACAAAAATGATGAAAATGGACAAGTAAAGTAAAAGAAAGAACAACTTAAGAAAATATATTTTGTGCACTAATTGTATGCAATTGTGTCATGGAGTAGTCAGCAATTTCAATCTACTCTTTCCTTCTGAAAAGAAACAAACAAACAAACAAACAAACAAGCAATAGTTTTACTTCTCATATAAAGATGTATTAAATACAATATGTTTTCTTAGCTTTAGAGACATGAATGGTTATAATTATTGATTGTAGGGCACGGCCATGAATTGTATCCTATAGTAGGTTATATAAATATAGTTTTCTATGCTTACATTCTGTCTCAAACCAAAACAAATGTTAGATTATATCGGAAAAATGCTTGAAGAAATTTTAATTATTTACATCTATATATTAATACGCAGTGGGTCGTCTTCTGGTACATATTTTAGAGTGTTCCCTCCATGTATCGTGATGGTACATATATCGTTGTTTTCGTATTACAATGCAGATTTGTCGAATGTATGTTTCATCGCGATACAGCAGTGCAACGCAGTGAGAGTCTGTAACATATTGCATATATTACATATTGTAAATGTCAGAATGACACACGCAACGTGATATACGTCAACCACGTCAAGTAATGATATATTATTATAGTAAATACGTTCGAGAAACGGACAAAAATTGTGTGGCATAATATTGATTGCACAAAAGCAGATTAAATGGATTAAGTTGGCGTCTCAATACATTGCGAGTGAGTAAAGTAATTGAATATTCAGCTCATCCGTTCGTGTCCAGCATTTACATTTGTGTATTCGTCGCTAACAAGCGGAACATCAGAATTTTCATGGGTCTTATATATCTAGGTATGGGCTTTTGTCCTAACGTGCTTTATTTTTGAGAAAATCGTTGAAAAAGGAATTGAAGTTTCCTATTTGTCCCTTATATCGTTAATTTTAAGTGTTGTTTAACGAAGCGATCGTAGTGTAGTGGAGAGCGTAGTGCAGTCTAGGGTTTACACCGGTGGGGGATGTGTGTTCAAGTCCTTCTCATGTCCTTTTTTTCCAATCTCTTCGTGCACAAAGGACTTGAACACACATTCCCAGGGGTGTAAAACCTAGATCCTATCCACCGCGCTACGATCGCTTCGTTGAACAGCACTTAAAATTAACGATATAAGAGACAAATAGGAAACTTTAATTTCTTTTTCAACGATTTTCTCAAAAAGTAGAGCGCGATTTTTATTTTATTTTACTCGAAAATACAATAAAGATTCAATATAAATCAGGTGTGATTGTTTGTATTTAACTGCGTATTAATATATAGATGTTGTGGTCGAATTTCGACAATCGGCCGATCCTAGTTTATATAAAATGTTAAGCAAATTAATATTAGGTCATACTCAATAACGTAAAATTGTGGGTATTTACTTTAGTTTGTATTGATACTACTGAAGAATCTATAGAATCTTCTCCAAGAGCTTATCAAAACAACCATACAGCAAAAACAAATGATATGACTATTTTATCTAAAACAAAATTGTTCTAAAAATAGTATTGACCGTAATTACTTCGTAAGCTTTTAGACATAAAAATTTAAAAAATATTTAGAGTGAAATTTTTAAACAAATTGTACCTTTCGAACAGATTGTCTACAAATCTAACCATTTGCATCTGCATTTGAAAGAAGATCATGGCCTCCCATTTTAATGTGTTGAACAGGTTTGTGAAATTCGTGTATGCAATTGACATTGATTATCCATAAACACAAGAATTAAGTTTAAGTACATAATTCGTTACTGTTGAACGTTTCCTTTGAAAATTAAGCTGATTTTTAGATAATTCGGATGCAGTTTAACTGCAAATTGATATAATATAAAACAATTCACATAATGACTTCTGACCAGCATTTGGCAATTAAAGGAAACCAATGTATTAAATCAGAGGTAAAGCGTCTTAATAATGCTATTATTTTGATTTAAAGACAAAGTTGGAGTAGACGTAACTGAAGTTAGATTTAATTTATCGAATTCCTTAAGCAAGCAGGAATCCACTGTAATCCTTGTGGCCAACAAAGCACCTGAAAAGAACTGCGAAAGATGGATACCTAAGTGCACACACTCAGATAATCAGGTTGTATTAATAGCACATAAAATCCATTGCCAATAACGTTATGACCTTAACGTGAGTACAAAAGAAGGATGATACTAGAGGAGACAAAATCATTGACAGAAGAATCTATACTTGCCTTATTTAACCTGAAAAGCGCCGTGTAATAATAATAACTGGGATGTGCATTTGTCTTCCAGATAGTTCGGAGAAGTTAATGGAATAATTTTTTACTACATTTCTATTATCAGATATAAATACGGGTGCAATGTCTAATATATTTAGAAAATTCCGAATCATCTGTACATCTGCATAAATCAGTTGAGCGATAGTGCAATGTTGTTGTAAGCCAGGTATGGGCAACCTTCCGGCCCGCGGGCCACATGCGGCCCTCGAGTAAGGTTTGCCCGGCCCGCTACTGAGTTCTTTCGTTGCATATTAGCACGGCCCGTCTAAACTTAATTCATAATGAATCATAAAGATACTACAAAAATGTATATTTTTCAAGATTACTCACAGTATAAAACTTCTACAAAAAAGGTTGCCTATGCCTGTTGTAAGCTATAAAGAATTATTATTACAGATTGTTTAAAGATTATTACAGATTGTTTGTGATTTGTTGCCAAATATTTCTGTGACAGTACGCAAAAGACTATCTAACAATGAGATGCATGCTTGCTTTTCTCTAACCAGATTCAGACTTCGTGATTAGTATTTGCAATACAAAAGTTGTCACTTACTACTAATGATACATTTTAGTACTCATTTGATTCGTTCATAACGGCTTTGTCAAAATAGTAAATAACATAAAGAGTTCGTTTAGTATTGAAAATCTTCAAATAAATTAAAAAGAGATTATTTTCTTGTATGTACTTGTCCATATCAATGCACAATAATGTGAGTTTTCAGGCACCTCGGTTTGTATAACAGCCATACCCCTTTTCCCTTTATACATTCGAACTGAATTTTTCAACAGAGTTTAAGACCGGCTCTACAGAAAGGGGTAGAACGTATTATGTAGATTCGAAGGTTGCACTATTTGTCAACATGCAAGCGTACAAACCAAATTCAAATGAAGCTGAAATGACCGGGGCTCCATCAGGAGTCTTACATACTGTTGATGGAATCGGTTATTATAGTTCTATTTGTATTGTATGTTTAAAACACTTTTCTTTTTACTAGATAATAGCTGGAAATTTAACCTAATTTTTCTTTTAATTTCTATAATTTGCTGTTTCTTATTTAATTAACACACGTATACCCCAAATCTGGATACCTGTTTACGTTATTTGAAATATAGTTTTCAAGTTTCGAAGAAAATATTCAAAATGTAACTGCCAACCCCTTGAAAGACACGAAAATTTATTAAAAACTAGCTGACCCGGCAAACGTCGTACCGCCTTAGAATTAATAAATGTTGTCTTAAGTTATTACCTGAGTTTTATTAACTTCTTTATATTAAGATAAAATTAATTAAGTTGAATACTAGTTCAGAAAGGAGCAAATTCAGGTGGGAGCAAAGCACTTGCTTTATTGAATGTAACTTTCTGTTAAAGTATTTGCTAAATGGGTTGCACTCGTGTCGATTATCTTCATTGAAGCACCTTGTGATATACTGTATTTTGCGACTTTATCTATAGTCTACAGTTGAATTGTCGCTCGTGTGTTCCAGCCGGCCGTTTACTTGTTCTGATCACTACTTTATAGTCATTACTTGGCATGCGATCCAACGCAGTTTTGAATAATCGAATCAATGCATGATGTTCATAAAGTATTTGCTGCAAATCTTGAAGAATTTCTGTTCTTTGTTGCGTTATTGATCGTTTGACGCCGATCAAGTTGGTCCTCCATATTGGCCATGAAGCGAAGTAACAATTTTATGCTGTGCGTCTTCAACCGGTTGTAATGATCCAATTCTATGGTGAATTTGTTCTTGTATCTGTATAGTCGAAAGAGAAGTGATAATTAGTGATTTATGATTACCAAAAATAAAGGTTACTCTCTTATTAACTAAATGTATATATATATATATATATTTCGTGACCTTTTTATACTTATCTTATATGATAGAGATCTACCACTAATAGGTCAATAAAACTAGGCTGGTTTGAGCGATAGTTATATTTTCAGAACGTTTACAAACGTTTTCGGAACACCTTCGTCAGTGAAAATATAACTAGATAAATATATAAACAAACTTTTGTTTTTTATTTGGGACTATCAACAAAATAACTAGTGACTAGGATTTCTTGATATAGAGGATGTATAACCAACTTTTATATATATATAAATTATAAAAACTAAATTAATGTGTAAACATACATGCAAATTAAGTAAAACCTTATATCAAAAAATCTTTGTCGAAACCTTAACAATTCTGTTCAAGGACTAGGGAAAACCAAATTCAAAAACCTAGCCAAAGGTTTCCTTCTTAAGAAATGCAAATGTCATTTTAACAAATTGCTATATACATTACTTAAATTTTGAATATCGGTCCTGAAATTAATAGTTTTAGTGTCTTTCTGTATATTTATCATTTCATATATTAGTCTTTTTTATTAATTATTCTCTGTTTTTAATATAATTGTGTTTTCAAAATCAAAGTAATGCCCAAGATCTTTGTAATGTTTTGTTACAGCGGTCATTGCACCAAAATCATTATTTAAAGAATACTTATGGCTATACAACCTTTTCTTTAAATATTGTTTCGTCTGACCGATGTAACAACCATCACAGTCTTTACAGTTTATTTTATAAACTACATTACTCTGATTTTGTTTAATTATTTTGGATTTAGTATTAGTAAAAAGAGATCTATTACTATAATTTGGAATGAAAGTAATGTTTATGTTGTTTTTATTAAATTCTTTTTTTATTTTTCGCTTAAACCTTTTTTATAAGGAATAGCGCTATAACATTTATTGTTATTAATTTTAATTCCTCTATTATATAATTTGTTAATTCTATTTTTTATTATTTTTCATAAAAACTATTTGGATAATTATTTTTATCTAAGATTTCTTTAACTTTGTTTAAATTCTTTTCCCTAAATTCAGGATTAGCTAATCTAACCGCTTGATCAACTAAACCGGTAACTACATTAATTTTATGTAATTTTGATGTTTCTGAAAAATAATTTAAATGTCTTCCTGTATTGGTAGACTTTATATGCCAATTTGTTTTCACAATGCCGTTATTATGCATGACTGTCACGTTCAGGAAATTCAATGAGTTATTAGATTCTCTCTCATATGTAAATTTTAATCTATTATGATAACTATTAAATGAATCTAATATCTCATCAATGACCGCTGTAACAAAACATTACAAAGATCTTGAGCATTACTTTGATTTTGAAAACACAATTATATTAAAAACAGAGAATAATTATAAAAAAAAGACTAATATATGAAATGATAAATATACAGAAAGACACTAAAACTATTAATTTCAGGACCGATATTCAAAATTTAAGTAATGTATATAGCAATTTGTTAAAATGACATTTGCATTTCTTAAGAAGGAAACCTTTGGCTAGGTTTTGAATTTAGTTTTCCCTAGTCCTTGAACAGAATTGTTAAGGTTTCGACAAAGATTTTTTGATATAAGGTTTTACTTAATTTGCATGTATGTTTACACATTAATTTAGTTTTTATAATTTATATATATATATAAAAGTTGGTTATACATCCTCTATATCAAGAAATCCTAGTCACTAGTTATTTTGTTGATAGTCCCAAATAAAAAACAAAGTTTGTTTATATATTTATCTAGTTATATTTTCACTGACGAAGGTGTTCCGAAAGCGTTTGTAAACGTTCTGAAAATATAACTATCGCTCAAACCAGCCTTGTTTTATTGACCTATTAGTGGTAGATCTCTATCATATAAGTCTCTTATTAACAAACATTACCTTGAATGTGAAAATTTTTGCTCCAAATGAAGTCATTTGGAAATATGCATTGTACCTTTAAGCGTTCAACAGAAAATGTCGTGATTCTTGAGCTTCGCCACGAAGCAATGAATGCAATGACTCAGGTGGGGGAGGCAACAATGGCAATTTAATCTGTCCAATGAAACAGCACAATCCAGGCGTTTCTCCAACGAACTTCAATGCACCGCAATGGACGCACATAACCTGCATAGGGCCAAAACTAACGAAAGGGCGCGAGCTGTAGTCAATTGTGGAATCGTATTGAAACGCTCCTCGATTCAAATTAACACTTGAAACCTTCCTTCTTGCGGCTTGACGTTGTTGATCTCTGTGTTTTGCTCGACGATTTCTCATTGCCAACCGAGCCGTTTCCCATATGGCCTCTCCTTCTTCTTGTGTTTGTGAAACACGAAGTCGGGCCGTACTAACACGGCGCTCTTCTCTCGTGCGATTTCTTCTTCATCTGCAATGGATTCATTCGCAATATTCCACAGTCTATTTGTATTACGGCTTCGTTGTGAAAGATTCGATCTTCTCGCCCGCGGCATTGTAAATAACACTGTGATGTATATTGCTGACTGTGCTTCTATTATGACACAACAATTATTCATGCGCGCACAGTCACAAATGTCATAACCTTAATTATCTTTGCGCGCACTATGACAACTGTCATAACGAAAAATTAAATTGACGTTTTTAGTATTTTCCGTTACTTATTATTTGTGTTTCTCACCGTTTAATCCTTCCCTGAACTTCCACAAATATTTCAAGATCAAAATTAGCCAAATCGGTACAGGCATTCGCAAGTTTTAGAGACAAACGAACAGCAATTGATTTATATATATATAGATATAGATTTGTTTTTAAGTACACAGTTGGTTTGAAGCGCGAACAAATGAAAGCAAAACCAGATAAAAAACCGAATATTAATGCAACTTTTATTCCTAACTACAGTAATAACATTCTTTTTGCCAACACAAAATGTAGAATTAATAAGCAAAATCAAAGAAATGTAGCCTGCTATATCGGTCAGACCAAGCAATATCTAAGGAAAGCAATAAATATTTCTTAAATAATAATAATAATAATAATTTTAGAGCATTACAAAAATTTATGTCCTGTATATAGTAGTTTGTTAAAATGATGGATACGTTTCATAAGACCGAATTTCTTAACTAGATTTTTCGACGGTTTCCCTAGTTCTTTAACAGAATTGTTAGGGTTTGAGCAAATATTGTTTTTATATACGCACGGATATATTAATTTGGTTTTACAGTTTTACGGTACTCACATGCATATATTTCGAAATAAAAATAATAGATGTAGAAATTTATTAGAAATCCTATATATCAAGGAAAATTTGTGTTTAGTTATATTGCTGGTCGCCAAATATAAGTAAAAGGTTTTGTTTAGATAGAATGATATTGCACTGATATAGTAATTACAGAAACGGTTAAAAACCGTTCTGAAATACATTCTGTCAAATAAATAGTTTTCTAATTGACCTGGTAAAAGGTCTAATCTAAACATAGGTATTTCTTATTTAGGTCACAAAATATATGTTTAATTATTTAAATATATGTTAAAAAAAAAAACTAGAATATAACACCGACAATTATTTTAGTATCAGTTTATTAGACATATTAATAGCAGAATTATGTGACAAAGAAAGGAGGTTAATATACTACCTAATATAAAATTTAATTAACACGCGGGATACTTATTTATAGGCGTTTGGCAGACTGAACCAATATCGGTCAAATATAAGTTAAGAACTGTCTGTAATGATTTCCCTTTCACTATGCAAGCCAAAACAAGGCACCTGGTAAACCTTATCTCTTTCTATAATCCTAACACTAAACGCATACGACAAATGTTATTTCGAAAACGCAAAGCCACAAAATTTGTTTTGTACGGGTTCTTTCGTCCATCAGTGTACACCGAATATTTCCCCACATCACATCTATGGTACGCAGTGAAGTGAAAGAACATGTATTTGTCGATAAACCAACCAAGTGCGTACGTTGAAATACGATGTGGTATTGAAAATGATATCGCTTTACGTACAGTTTGAATCTCTGAAGGAAAATATAAATAGACATTAAGAAATGATATCAGTTTCTTGTTCGGTGTGGAATTAATTGAGATTATTTCATCAGAGTCTCGGATAGTAAAGGTGTAATTAATTAAAAGCAACAGTACATCAAGTGACGTTTCGCTATTTATTATATAGCATCATCAGCCTAAAAATTACAAATTAAAACAATCAAAGAATGGTCACAGTAATACACCTGTATACATTTCGAGCCGCTTACCATCTTGCGTGTATACTTTAAAACAGTTGAGAACGAGCATAAATCAGGACGCACTTTTGATGGCATATTATGCGTTTTTCACAGCGTTATGAATTACGGGATTGTATTGTGAGGAGGATCTGCACAATTACAGAAAACGTTAATTGTACAAACGAGGGCAGTTTGCACCGTTGCGAACGTCAGAAATCATGTGTCGTGTAGACCTTTCTTTAACCCTGCTGTTAGATTAACCCCATTTGGTACCATTTCTTTTGCTGGAACTGGACGCTCCAGCTAACTTAAACACATTAGAGCGCCCAATTAGCCGATAAATGTATGGCAAGTTAAATTATTGACGGTTTATAATTATATTTATAAATTACATTAAAGAATTCAATCAATATTCATAAAAAAATTGCATTTGTGTAGTATGAACCAATTGGTCTCTTAATACAAGATTCGTATATATTTTTCAATCTAACAGCAGGGTTAAGCAATTAGGAATCATAACTTGCATGGGGCAATACATATTGAAATGTATTATGTACGCCAGAAACAACTTGGATTACTTTCCTAAGCAAGCAGCGTATAACACAAGGCATGGATGTTTTCGGCAGCCGCATTTCAGACTCATTCGTAATATTAATTCTTTCAGATACCTATCCACAAAACAAATCTATTTGTCTAGCACGGAATATATTATTGTTATTATGAATATTTATGTGTTCAAAGAGGATGGTTTCTAAATTAGAAACAATAAGTAATTTTCCCTTACGTTGGCAATAACTACGGGTTTTAATAGAATATTTCGAAAGATAAATCAACATATTGTAGAAAAAGTACGGCAAGTTTTAAAAGTTTCAGGTATAACATTCAGGCAAGTCACCGATTGTCATAATAGAAACATAATTTTAAGAACGGATAATTTGCACGACCCTAGGCATTAATACATAATTGATGTGCAAAAATTATGCGATGAGATAGATAGATGTATATCTATTTCACACAGCAAGATTGGAGGGTGTCAAAGAGTGCGCTAGATATCAACTAACTGCAAAATTTAAAATTATTGGCGGGAATTTTAAATTAATATTAAATGTGCTTCGCCGGTTCAACGGTAAGACTCACTAAGTTACATTTCAATCCAAAATAAATTATTAACAGGTAAATACTTGCTAGCATGTATTTCACAAGTATTTACGTGTTAATAATTTATTTTGGATTAAAATGTAACTTAGTGAGTCTTACCTTCAAACCGACGATATATGTAGGTACAAAAATTTGAAGAGAAAATGCACATTATAAAGGAAAAGAGAAATTAATTATAGTTAAATTTGACATTAAATAATGAGTGAATATTAAAAGAAATATCTAATAAGTAGAGGAATCAAATAATTAAACGCTAGAAACAGTAATAAAAGACAAAAAAATTACAGTAGCATTTAACGTTAAATAAAAGAGTGAATATTAATTAAATCAATATATTATATAATAAGTACAGGAATGAAATAATTAAACGCTCAAAACAATATAGTTTTCTTCTGAATGTTAGCTACTTTAAAATTTTACCATTCATGTTCTAGCAACGTATTTCCATGACCGACAGACATAATTTACTTCTCCTAAGGATATGTTAATTTATTCTGCTTCTTAGAGAACTCTTTGAAAGAAATTGATTGCGTAATAGTGAACAATCAGAAGTTAAAGCACTTAAACGTGTATCACAATTAATATCAGCGAGAATCCGTTTGGCAATAAAACCGCTAACATAAGTCACTGATAAAATTTTTATATTGCAGAAGAAAGAGCTTTATCTATTCCCTGGGCAATATGATAACTTGTCATTGTCGCATGTATTATGGGTTTCATCGTTATTTACCAGATTACTTATCCCAGTCACCTCAGCGTCGTTGAGAAAAGTTTGTAAATTACTTGAAAAACTCTCATCTTCCTCACAATTGATTTCTTGCAACCTTAGATTTATGAGACCATTAATGATTTGAGTCTTTAAAGAACTAATAAACTGTGAAATTGTTGCGTTATCAATGTAGCCACAACCAAGACGATTTGCACCACATAAATTTTCAGGCGTATCCTGGTTAAAAGTTGGAGGTCAGATACTAGTTATTTCGCGACTCTTCATATTTTACCATATTAAAGTAATAGCTTTAATGGAGTGAATCTAGTCATTTTGTAATGGTAGTTTCCAACCAGTCTGCATTTTGCTGCAGACATAATTCCACATCCCGACTTTGGAAATGGCTGCGTTCCAAAAGTCCCCATGTTCAGTTCAGGTCACGCAGCAGTAGAGTGGCTTCCCGTCTGGTGGTACACAGGCACTTCTATTGAAGCTCTCAAACAGTTCGTCGATATCACGGATAAAACTAGCAGTCACCAGTACGTTATGGTAACAGTCCTGAAAATTTAAAATTTAAAAAATTATAGATAGTAGTATTATTCATAGGTAGTAGTTCTATTGCGTTCAACAATTTTATTGATAAAAGTGTAGAAAATAGGGATATAGAGGAAAATATATGTAGCACTGAAAGTACTGCTAAGAATAATAAGCGAATGCCTATCTCTCTAGATCCAAAATCTTCCCCTTTTTTTGAACAGGTTTACAGGTTTACAGGGTACTGCAGTACAATAGAGAGCTTCATACTCGAATCGTATATGGTGCAACCGTGCAAAAGCTTACAAAGTAAGCACAATTTGCATTGCCAATAATCCTGTAGGAATTTTTGACTATGTCAATCGCAAAACGCAACTGCAGACTAATTAGTTTCGTCCTCATTAGGACTCGTCAGTACAGTATATCGTTCTGCGAGTGACACAGTGAAAAAATTCCAGGTGATACGCCGATATCTCGGTGAGATGGATATGGTCAAAATAATGACCCCATCTCCCGAGCAGGAGAAATATTGGCATACCCGGTTACATCGCGTTCAGAGACGAAGGAAAATAGCAGAACGATATACTGTACTGACGAGTGCTAATGAGGACGAAACTAATTAGTCTGCGGTTGTGTTTTTGCGAATGACATAGTCAAAAGTCCTACAGGATTAATGCAAATTGTGCTTTCTTTGTAAGGTTTTGCACGGTTATTTATTAACTGCCCATTAAAGAACCTAATTTTATTATTAGGTCGTTTACAGAGAGGCCTCTACGTTTTATTTTATTAAAATTTTGGCTCTCGAAAATACGTTGCTAAAGCAGTAGAAGACAAAAAAAAAATTATTTTTAGATAGTTCGCTCATTCAATTATATTCATCAATAAATTTATTTTCACTAACTATATCTTCGATTCTATTGTTGTTTTGGCAACTTTACAATCTATAATTTTGATTATCTATAGATTTTATTAGAGATAAATAATTTTAGAACTATTACTTTCATTTAAGGTTATGTATACAAAAGTACGTACCTCTCAACGTTCTTCAGAAAGTAGAATATCTTTACAACCTCCATAGAGTTATTCCCACACAAAACACATTTGTCCCTCATTTCGACGATGAAAAACGGTGCAAGACGGTGAAAAACGGTGGAAAATAACGACTAAAAAATCAAAACAACCTACACCGACGCTGAACCCACGCCAACGTATAAAGTGCTATTGTCTACGATTGTGGACCAATTCTTAGCGAAGCCCGGCAATTATCGCGCCACTTGCCAAACCTTTGATTCATGCTGACAAAGAAGGAGCATATGATGTTTTTAATTAGGTAAACGAAGATAATTATAGCAGATAACTTTTCGTATTTACTAGGAGATTTATAGTAATCTGTAGTAAAGACAAGCGTTTGGAAAATTATCTTCTTTATCCCTGTAAAAGCAAAGATAGGTATATAAACGACGCAACACATACCAATAAACGAACCGTCGAGTTTTTCCATATAAGGAACAACGTACAAGACAATGATAACCTTAGTACAAGCATCGGGATGTATACATCATACTTTGAGACACTGAAATACTTATTTTGACTAATTTAGTGCATCCGGTTGTCATTTATATTTTACTGTGTTCGACGTTTTATTTCTAGTTGTTGTTTGCTTAGAGTTTTATAAAACCAGTTCTTTTAAAACCATTCACCGTTAGTCCCTCAGGAACAACTGCTGTAAATACAATGTATGTACATGGAAAAACTTTCCGTTCCCAAGCACAACAGTATGTGCTAAATTTGTTGGAGAACCTATATTGTACTGAGAATTTAGATAATGTAATAAACAAGATTGCACAGGCTTAGCTCGTAATTAATGATATAAAAATCATGAGTTATAACAAATTGTAGTTACAAGATTTTACAAAATATATTTTACATAAATTGAACACAGTTACCTAATATGTGTTGTATATGTGGAATTTCTGCTGTTCTGATGAATTGCTTGCTATGGATCCCTCTTAAATTCTTTCTTCGGTGACTTAAATTCTTTCTTCGGTGACTTAAATTCTTTCTTCGGTGACTTAAATTCTTTCTTCAGTGAGATGAAGCTCTATTTATTTAATAGTTACTTCGGTTAAAACCTTTGGTTTTGGATATAGTTGAAATTTATATTTTAATTTCATTTCAACATTCATTTTTCCAAAACCAGGACGCTTCCACCATCCAAAGGCCACTACATTTCGTCTTTTGTCTAGGTAACCAGATGTTTAGTATTTTTCCATAGATAGCGCAATTTATCACAAGTGTAGATGCAGATTACTTGAGGTGGCACTGATGCTGTTTCACTGCGACCTTTCCAGATCTATTGTGGTCCCCATGCCTCCTTAGAATATGTTCTCCAGCTTTATTTCTTTAATTAGACTTAACAGCTTTGAGAGCGGTTCTTCCGCATATACATGTTTTTTTAAAGCGGACTTGAACCCCTTGCTCCGTAATGCTGTTACATGCCTCCATAATGCAGTACCGGCCTGCCTTAAGCTTTTTTGCGGCTCCATCTGGGTGGCTGGATAGTCATTGCATACTACCGCGATCCTCTCCAAACCAGCCTCTTTGAAGGTTAAACCTACTGGCCCCTTGCCTTTCGGAAGACCTGCGGGAGTACTGCCCTCCGACATCGCCTTTTTTGAACTTCAGTCCTCTTTTTACGTTTAGTAGCCTCCGCCGTCTGTTGAGGCCTAACTTGCTTATCTAGACTAAACCTGGTCCCTTTGTGCATGCCTAGTGAAGTTGGCCTTGATTATGTCTCTTTTAGCCTGTATGTGCCCTATTTCATAAGCTTTGCACTTTAGCCTTGGAAATTCTAGATAGCGTAGTTGTACGAAGAATAGCTAGGAAAGTATCTGTTCGCCCGATCAGAGCTCTGCTTGATGGGGTAAGGCTAATTACAAGGGGGTTTCGCCTGGTGCCCCTAGGGGAACGTTAAATACCGCACACCCTGCGGCCACGCAACTCTCGGCACGTTACCTTACATCTTAGTTCGGGTTTTAGGTCGGGTACCTCGGGAGCGCTAAATTCCCGAACTCACTTGTTAAACTTGTTAACAGTGAGCCCCAGAGAAATATCACAAGTGTGACGTCATCACAGGGGTCTAGATTGTGGCTGCACCTTTTGCACCTTTTTTAATTAGGACTTCTTGTGACATGAAAGTGTTGAATCTATGTGTTTAAACGGTTACATTCATTTCTATCTTTTAACCGATGCTTTCTATAGTGATTGATATTTTTATTTCTCTAGTTCCATTTTTTTCTCCCCTTCTGGCTGGACTTAAAAAAGGAGCTAACACCCCCAGGGTAACTAAGTCTTTAAAGGGTGGTGTGCGTGATATTAGAAAAGTATAAATAGAACTTAAAATTAACGAAGATGTCATTTGAACATGGGACGTCCATGACTCTCCACCCAACATTCACTGCGAATCTTAATATAATTTTAGTTGTAATTAATGATAGATTATTTAATGGCAATTAACCATACGAATACAGTACAATAACTTCGATAGTCCGGACACATAAAGATTTTGCCGTGTCCGGATAATCGAGTTTGTCCAGATTGGTGGCGTTTTTTTACTCCTACATTTAAATGACACAAAATCAACTAGACCTTTTAGTTATTAATTTTTATTGGAAAATAAACAAAAATGCGAACTAAAATAATATAATAAATAAATAAAATATATATAATATTATAAAACAACTAACTCGTTTAGATCCATTACTTTAAAAACGAATAAATAGTCGGCTGCTTCAACACCGCCTCATGATTTTCTTGTGCCTTTGCCTTTAGTTTCTTCAGTAAAAATATATCCTGTGACGGCAGATCATTCTCTTCTGCCCATTGCAGACACTTTTCAAATGATTTTACCGCTTCAACGTGCTTTATTAGTGTAGGTATTGACGAAGTGTTGCCTGATCCTGTATCGTCACTGATGTTTGTAACTTCCCTAATTATGTCTTCCTCGGTCATTTCTACAAGATTTTCGTGTTTTCCTGAGACCCAATCTCGAATCGCGTCGTTACTTACATCATCGTTAATACTCTTTACCATTTCTTGAATTTCACTGGCATCCTCTAGACCCGAGATAGTA
The DNA here is from genome assembly GCA_038088585.1 of Chrysina gloriosa. Taxonomy (NCBI): domain Eukaryota; kingdom Metazoa; phylum Arthropoda; class Insecta; order Coleoptera; family Scarabaeidae; genus Chrysina; species Chrysina gloriosa. The sequence continues at coordinate 56,018,676 of CM076093.1, forward strand.
GCTGGCCGCCGTTCTTTAATTATGCTGAGTGGTAACTCATCTTCTTCGTCCCATTTCGGCAATAATTTATACCAACTCTTTTGTATATTTTTTTCTGTGATGTGCTCCCCAAGCACTATGTAAATAGCAAATTGCACTTTAAAAGCTAAACTCCTTTAAATGTTGTGTAATGGCTCCATCTTCAAATGAAACTGCATATTTTAATAAATTTTTCTTGTAGAAAACCTTTCTGTTTTGAATCAAATTTTGATCCATGGGTTGCAATATAGCCGTACAGTTAGGCGGCGTCAGCAAAATACGGAAATTTGGATAACTTATCTCTTCCGTTAGCAGATGTGATGGAGCGTTATCCACTAATAATAATGCTTTTTGCGGCCCATTGGAGCTTTTCAAAAACTTTTTAACTTCAGGAACAAATTTGTTATTAAACCACCTTGAAAATGTAACTTTAGTCATACATCCCTTCTTAGATCCGTCATATATAACAGGCAATTTTGCATTTTTAAACACGCGAGGACTTTTTGCTTTTCCAAGAACTAGCAATGGAAGGTTGTGTGTTCCCGTTGCGTTGCCACATGGCATAAATGTTAGTCTCTTTTTGGATATTTTTCTACCAGGAGCAGACTTTTCATCCTGATGCACTAGTGTTCCTGTGGGTAAAGTTCACCAAAAAATAGCCGACTAGTCAGCATTATAAATTTGATCCTCCGATAAATTCATCTCATTCACAATTTTCATAAAACTCGAGTTTAAAAGGCGAAACAGCAGCGATATCGCTAGGAAAGACGCTCTCCGCACACTTTCAAAAATCGGATTCCATGGCGTTGTCTGAATTTATCTAGCCAACCACTGCTAGCAACAAAATCAGTTTTTCCTGTAATTTGTTTGTAAAAGTATTTAGCTTTCTCTCTTAAAATTTCCGAAGAAATTGGAAAGTGTATGGCCCTTTGTTGTAAAAACCACGTATACAATGCCGCTTCTACTTCAGAATTCTCACCCTTTTCATAATTTTTCTTTTCTCTAAAACAGTCAACAACTTAATATAAAATTTATTTCACCCTAGGTTAATGTTTACATACTTGTTCCTTGAAATGACGAACTCACAAATTGTGTGATTTGTATTTTTGTTTTTAATATCTGCCACTGTCGATCGTGGCGTATTAAATTTATTGGCTACGAACCTCACGCTTCTTCCTTTTTCTATTTCGTTTAAAATTTCACATTTTCTCTCTAACGTGAGAGTTACGTGCTTACGTTTTTGTGACATATTTCAACTATTTTTTACCACTTAACGAACTAACTAACAACGGTATATGTAACTACGTACGGCCTATAAGGATGATCACAAGAAATAGCATTTCGCTTGTAGCCTACAAATCACACGCTTGCTAAACTACATAAGTAGGGGATTTCCCGTGCATTCTGTCTAATAAACATACATTTAAATAAGTCTATAGCAAGGTGTCCGAACTATAGAGGCAAATAAACTAAATAATGTCCGGATCGTAACGGTGTCCGCACTACACTGAAGTGTCCGAATTATTGAAGGGACGGACTGTTGTACTGTACTACTGTAAGAGTACATTAATATTACAATATTCAGCAAAAAATGGCTCCTTATTACCATTATCATCTGTGCAAGAGGTAAAATGTAGCCAGCATAGCATTTAATTTGTATGTTATTAAATATGTTCAATTACAGCAAGTGGCAGATGCGTTAAAAATTAGTGTATCTACAGTAAAGCGAATTAAAGCCTGTAGTGCCTCATAATCCCATACTTTCCAGTCCTGACAAGAAAAGACCCCGCAAGAAAACAAAAAACTGAAGGTATATCAGAAGATGTAAAAATGAATATCACAAATACATTGTACACAATATATTCACAAAGTAAGTTTTTAATAGAAGTAATTGTACAACAATACAATCAATATCTTTTTACAGAAAAACATGTCACGGTAAAGTCGTTAAATGACGAACTTCGAGAAAACCGAATAATTTTAAGTAACAGCAGCGCGAATCGTGCACTCCATTGTATAGGTTTTAAATTTAAGCAATCGCAGGGCTTTAATTAAAAAATCACATATTGCTGAAATGCGACTTCAATTTTTGAGAAGCTATATGGAAAATATGAATTCCTTGTCACCAACACCAGTAGTTTTTCTTGACGAGACATAGATATTCTCAAAAGGAAATGCAAAGAGATCATGGCATGATGATGATGTAAGGAGTGTTCGAAAACCAGAGGGCTGCGAACGCAGAAGATTTATTGTTGTACATGCTGGTTCAAAATCTGTGTTTGTGCCAAAAGCATCATTATTATTTGCTTTGAAATCTCAGGAAGGTTACTACCATGAGGAAATGGATGGGAAAATTTTTGTTAGTTGGGTTACAAACAAATTATCAAATAACCTGAAAGAACCTTCGATAACAATGCACATTAGTGGAGAAAATGCCATCATGATCTTTGAACAGAGCTGATATTGCTGCATATTTAACTAAAAACAATATATCCTTCGATTCATCATTATTTATTTATTTCATCGAAAAGAAAAAATTCCAAATAGATGAAAGTTTAGAAAACACACACACACATTTATAATGATAAATTATGAAACATGGAACTAATATTCTTATCCTTTCTATTTGTAACTACGACAGCAAATCTAAATTTAAGATATAACTTGTATAATAAAATTTAATTTAATTTTAAATTATATATACAAAAGTAAGAAAATGCCACTGGGCGGTATACGTATGTATACGGCTCGGTAGCTCCGAACCCTCCCCCCTATATATATATATATATATATCCAAACAAAGAAACTTCAGTAAAGACCAAAGACATTTTTCCTATTTTTTTATATTAGTAAATGATGGGAATATGTTTACAAATTTATTATCTAAATAAATTTCCGACGAATACAAAAAATAGTAAATACGTAAAATATACGCGCCGATACTAATACCAGTGCTAACCGATGTTGTCCTCGTAAGTGTAAATTACTTTATACTGCTTTATACAGCAAAAACGTGTGAGCGGAGGCTGCGAAGGCTGCCACGGAGACTTGGGCTCCAATCAGATCGGATGAGATCGGCAAGTTGTCATGCGTAATCGTTCGTAAAACGTTGGCAGTTTGCTCAAACATATGATGGTGTATCTGTTATGGCAGGTCATTTAACTTTCCTATACTCACGTCAAAATGAAAGACGTATACTATACCATAGAAGTCGGTCTCACAGACCGTATGCGTGAGTATAGGAAGGTTAAATGGTTTACAAAGTAAAATAAAAACAATTGCTCTTCAACTTCTTTTCAACTAAACGAACAAACATTTTAGATACAGTATGCCACAGTAGCTTACCAACTAGCTCTAGCTCTAATACATCGCGTGCAATATTTACGATACAATTACATAAAACCGAATTGATTGAATATGTTGACTTTATAATCGACAGTGATGATTTAAGAAATAATACGAAGACTATAAGACACGCGGTCAGATTAAAGCATTACTTAACCAGCTCAAAATTTGTTTTTTATTAGAGACTTTTAAATTGGTTCTCGAACAAACCGAGGTTACATTTTCAATACTACAGAATAAATTAACTTATCGCGTAATCGTTTGTTAGCCCTTATTCATACTTAACAAGAATGTAGAAATAATGGTCGTTATTTTAATGATATATAAAATAGCTTACATTTTGACACAGAATCCAGTCAGATTGTCCTATAAATCGGAAATACAAGAGTATAAACAAATTTTTAACGAAATTTTCGATACGGTAATCGTTCAGATAGTAGTTAGATTTCAAGATACTAACAAGTTATGTTTCTTCGACTTATTGACTTTTGACAAATTCTATTATTATTATTAATTATATACTATATCCATTGAAAAAGGTCATCTTAAATTATTAACGAAAAAAGATGTATTATTAATTTATCGAAAAGAGTAAGTAGTACAATTTTCTGTGTTTCAAAAAATATATTAGAATATTTATTTTAGTTTTTAAAAAACATAGATCTATTTAGTTGTTATTATTATTTATCAATAACTTATTTTGTATTTACTGTAGAATTGTATGAGCTACTATTACATTTGTTATTTATTATTACTTCGCTAAGAGTTTGTTATTATTTTAGAGATTGTTTTTGGTTTAATAAGAGTTTATTTTAAGTTCTTATTATCTTTTTACCTATCACCTTACACCTTTTAACCATTTCCCTATCCAGGCACAATTTTACTCTCACCTTTACGTGGTTCTTGCTTGACAATGAAACATATTTTAATTTGATCTCTCTTTTATATCAATTTTTATTCTACACTTCCAATGATACAGTAATAGGTATAAAAATTTTATTTATTAAGCAAGAAGAGTTACAGTAGCCTCCCTTGCGCAAAAGGTCACTAGCCGCCACTGTTGTTATTTCAGATTAATTACTCGATAGCCTATAGAATTTTCTCTAAATTTAAGTCATGGTGGAACTTCACGATACTTGTATAAAAACATTAAATTAATGTTTATCTGTTACATTAAAGGGCTTGTTTGTGCTAAATTTGTGTAATCTATGCTAATGTTCTTCCAAACATACACATACACATACACTATAAAATTTACATTTTATTCTCATAATACTTTACACAAGTTTTCATGTTATACCGCGTCTTATGTTCAATCGATAGTGAATCGTCTCCATCAGTACTCCATACTATGCATCTAAGGAAAGTGAAATTTTATTGAAACAAAATGTATTATTTACGCCATTCTTACCTATTTAAATATTGAGAAAAAGCAAACTCAAACGCTTTTTTTGATGACAGCACATCAAGTATATGTAGTACATATATTTATATACTCTTCTTTATATTTTTTTCAGTCAATTATTTTAAAAAGTTTTATAGGATGCAACACAAATATCTTGTTTAGTGATACAAATTGAAATTAATAATAAAATAATATTTCTCGTTTGTGATTTTTCAAGCGCATGGGCGTTTTGTTTTGATTAGAAAGCATTGGAAATATGTCTCTGACATGTAGCTCACGTGGAATATGAAGCCACCTTCGCAAAGACGCATGCTGGTCATTTTAAGAGATAATATAGTAATATAAGTGAAATAGAGATACTATATATCGTTCTGCGAATATTGACTGTATCAATCGCTATATTAGTTCTTTGTTTACATTTTTACTCTCTTTTGCTCTTCATTATTTTTTATCGTTCTTTCTGATTTAACTATCAAACGAACTCAAAGGAACCCCCGGTAATAAACGGCATATTATTCTGCAGGAATCGTAAGAATACTCTCCTTCGTTTGCAATCATATCATCTAGAGCTAAACCTCCTACAGAAAGTCTGGGGAATTGTATAGAATTGGGTTGCATCAAGAAATGTTACCTTCAAATAAGAAGTGCAACGGTTGATGTGTGAAAAAGTTGTTTCTGTTACTGTAGCTGAATGGTTCAGATTGCAGAAATGGTAGGCAGGTTGACAACAAATATATAGGGAAAGAGCTCATAATGGATGATTATTGCGAAAACTTTAATAAATTTAAATGAAGATTCAGATAATGATTCTGAAGGTGATGAAGAGTGTTAACTGCATTATCTGAATCTTCGTTTGAACTTATTACAAAAAGATGTAGTGATTATCTTCTCAGTAGACCAAAGAAATAAATCAATATTTAAGAAATTACATTTCACTTGTTTTTATACCCTTATACAACACTATTTACCTGATGAAGTAATAAAATTGTATCATTGTACATTTATAATCATTAAATAGTATTTCCTTATTACACAGTGCAAAATAATACCATAGGTTTAACTGCATATTCACAATCGAATGGAATTGATATAGTAAACATAACCTCATAACTTAGTGTTCCTTTTGTTTAAAAAACATAAGTACGTGTATATTTATGGTTATTGTTATTAAAGCAAATGTTACTTCATAATTAAATAATAATAATAAATACTTCACAAAATATCATTGAAATATTTGGTAAACATGAACATATCCCAGTTGCAGAAAGATTGCACCTGGCGTTCGATGTTTTGAAGTTGTGAGTTGTACTTTAACGCGTGATGTCATTCGTATCGTGCATCTAGGTGTCTTCACATTCCGCGTGAGCTATACTGATTTAATTCAGACGATGGTTTATTGATGGCGCAGGGCTCATCTTTTATGATTCCAATTATACATACAGTTACACTAACGGAACAAAAAATATAAAATAATTAACGACGAATGATGCAATGTCGCTTGCAGATTAATAGGTTAAACACCAAGCACACTACCGCTACCTAATCAAACATCTCCACATTTTAATTATTCATTTTTTCAATAGTTTCAAAGATTTCTCCCAAATTTAATAAAAAATTCCAACACCTTCTAGGTAGTGCAAATTTTTAAGTCTATAGTTGTAAAAGTTGTAATGTAATGTAATGTAATGTAATGTAATGAGGTAGAGTCTAGTCCAAAATGGCCCTTTGCACTGCGACCACGTTGATCTATTGTGCTTCCCCTTGTTTTTATTTGTTTAATACGTCTAGGAACAGGATCAGCTCGTTCAATGGGAGTGTTAATAGGTCCTCTTCACTCAGCGTATATGCATGTAGTATTCTGTATCTCCCCTGGCCCAATGCCCCACAATTAGTGATCAAGTGTTCCATTGACTCCTCTTCTTCACCGCAGAATCTGCAAGTGTCCGTGTTGGATAAGCCCATTTTGTGTAGGTGTTTATTGCAGATATAGTGGCCTGTGAGTGCCCCCGTCAGTGTCTTTAAGCTTCTCTTGTCCAGTTTTAGGGGAGGTCCGCCCTCCTAGCATCGAAGCTCAGAAACTTTTTGGAATGTTCCAGCCCACTGGTGTCATTCCAGTGTTTTGTTGTGATGGATGCTGTCCATTTCTTTATCTCCCCTTTAAGGAGATCTTTGTTAAATCCAGAAGATGGGGTAGGTCCAGTAAAGTTTCTCTCTTTGTGTAGATGTCTGCCATCTCATTTCCTCCGTGCCCCTCATGTCCTGGTACACACACCAGAGTGATTTGGTTCTGAGTCACCAGGTCGTTAAGCATGTTGTGACATTCTAATAATATTTTGGACTTAATTGTACAACTGCTTAGGGCCTTAAGAACTGATTGGCTGTCCGAGAATATTTTGATTCGTATTCCAATGTGTCCTCTTTCGGATAGGATTCCTACAGTTTCCAAGATTGCGTATAGTTCCGCTTGGAAAATTGTGGTGTCCTTGCTCAAAGTTATTGACTTGTGTGTTCTAGGCCCCACTGTTCCTGCCCCCACTCCTTGGAGCGTTTTGGATCCATCTGTGTACCACTTTTGCGATCCATCCCGTAACCATCTTGGGTTTGCGCACCACTCGTCCCTTGTCGGGAGGACGACCCCGTACTTCTTATCGAAGCAAAGTTGTACAAGTTAAATTTACAAAAGTATTAATTAGACAACATAAAATAAATGTGCAGTTTTGCTTAAAAAGCTTTACGAAAGCGGGTAGGTAGATATTCTACTTATTTAGAGATAAATGGAACTCTTTTATCCAGACGCATAGTGAATAATCTACCTGGAGTTGTGCATTACAAGATACACATGTATATGTAAGAAAACGACAGACACGATAATATTGATGTAAATCACGATATACAAAAAATGTTTCAAATAGCTTTAACAAAATTTATTTGTTTTCAGTATATAGGAAAATAAATCTGTCTTTAAACTCCAAGGCTTCATACAAACAAATTGCTTCTTTTCGATGAATAACACGATTATGAACTTATAAATTCGAATCCACAGATACAATTGTATATACAAAAACATGTCGGTCGAAAGGAAAAAATGAGTTTCATAAAAACTTGTTAAATATTTTCATATAGTGGTCACTATAATAACTAACAATTTCTTCCTTTTATAATATTTAGGAACAATGTGAATCTACTAGGAACACCATTAGTGTACAACGAAATATACATTTGACCAAATTACCGAAGAGTTGTGTGAAAATAAGTACATTTGTGATACAATTTATAAAAAATTAGTGTGATTAATTACTAACGACACATGAAAAATTCATGGATTCGTATTACATGATGTGACTATCTTTTAAGTTTGCTTTACTAGCCATAGGTCGTTAAAAGCTACAAATTAATTACATAGAATATATTTGAGAACGTTTTAAGAACGTTTTTGTAAATTACATCTTCATCAACAAAGCAGTTGTTTATATTTTGAGGTATATCAATTCTTGCATCTGTTGACTTACGTTCACATGCATCTTATATAGACAGCACAAAAATATTATTTTTAAAATAAGGTTTCCCTATATCAAACATATCTTTGTAGAAATAGTAACAACTGTTCAAAGGCCAGGGAAACACATAAAAAATGTAATCGAGAGTCCTTTTCTTATGAAATGTAGACTTTACTTTAGCTAATGATTATATACATTGTTTACTAATAATAAGGGTAACTTCGCAATAAAACCATAGCACACTATTGTAATGCGCTTTCAGCTTATAGAATATGTATGCACTGGACACCATATTTAACGGATTTAATAATAAAACCACCATCTTGGCCGGCCCCAATATATTTCTGGAATAACCAGTACTCATGTCGGAGCCATATTTCGAAATGGAAGAGAATTTCATCACTTTCGCGGAATCTGCAACCGGAATAATCGTCACGTGACGAGAAGGGTGCACATGCAAGTGACATGCATGTGAAAGGCACTGTCCTCAAACCTGTCTCGTCCCCGAGATCGATCCCTAAATGAAAGGCGGCCGTGTGCTGCCCGTCATTTTGGGTCGAAGTGTCGAGTTTGCTTATGACAGAGAACTTTCAGCGGGGAATCCGTATTGCCAAGTCCGTAAATACTAACATTGGCATAAGGATTCAGCCAACCACGTTTGATGATTCTTGCGGACTAGTAAGTGCTATAACCACAGAGGTTATCCTTCGCGTTCTTTTGTTCTCTGGGAAGCGGAACCACTCAAAGTCGTGCTTCGAGGCGTATTAGAATTCCTTTCTGAGGAAGAAATGACCGAAGACCTCAGGCTGCAAAGGTTCCAATGCGGCACGTGCAAGCGCATAGACAAGGGGAAAAAGCGCACTCCTTATTTTCTCTTTACATGCAACTCCAGAAAACGGAGGAATCGAAGAAAATATACTCAATCAAGAACGTTTGCAAGACATTTCTTGTTCCCAGAATGAGCTGTCTTCTTGGTGGGTATTGTTCTTTTACATAATGGTTTTATATATTTCTGCTCTCCAATTCGCACAAGAAACAGCAAAATTTGGTATATTCCTGTTGAAGACCGAGTAAAAGGGCGATGACTTTTAAATCTCTGCAAAGGTGCCGGGCATATCATTCATACGCGGTGTGATTCATTCAACCTGCTACAATGTAAACGTAATTGCGGAAAACTGGTGCCTGATGGACGATTTCTGAACAAAAATACAAAATAAATAGTAATTGTTTACCGGTGTAATTAGTAAACGTAATAGAAGGTTAACTGCACCAGAAAATGCAGCAGAACCTAAAAGAGCGGAACACAAAAAATCCAAATTCCGGGTTTTTGTACGAAAAACAACCGTCGAGAAAACGTTGCCGGCCTACATACTGTTAACCGTGAAACAGAAAAGGGGTCGATACTAGTTTGGAGTTGTTTTGCTTATGCTGGTACAGGCGAATTTGGAAAAGTTGACGGTGTAAAATGCAATACCATCAGTAATCCGATTAATAGGTCGCTGTTTTGAACTTATGCAAGACAAATACCACAAACACAATTCAAAATTATGTACAAGCTACCTGAAACAGAAAGAAAATGCACAAATTCTGAAAATTATTAATTATGGAATTTTATTTGTCACTATGATTAGTTCATCATTAATAGTATTACCATCGGTGAATATTGGGAATAAACAATTTTGCACAGACATTTATTTCTTTCCGAATATAAATTTTACTAAAGGAACAATAAACAATACTTATTATTGTTATTATATTATTGTTATTATCGTGTCTGTATTATGCAAATGTCCATATTTCATAAAATACTTAGTTTTTATTCTAATTGTATCCATGTACTAGAAATAAAATACGTACAGCTAAAAGCACTTGTCCTATCTTTAATGTTTTCAACATGTTTAACACTCCAGTGTTATCAATTTTGGATTGAGATAGGAAGATACAATCTACAGCAGTATGAATAAGTTTAATATAGTTATAAAGAATACGTTGAAACAAATTAATTTTGAATGTGAATGGAAATACTAAACGTAGATTAGATAAGTACGGATTTTCGAATGTAATTTTATGATGATGATCTCCATATTCAGAATTATCGCAGTAAATACAAAACTATTCATATAATTGTACCAAAGGCTGATCTATAAAGGGCATTCATACTGTATCGATTGTACCTATATATCGGCTAAATTTGCGTTGCTTCCTCCTACTCATTTACGTATACATTAGGGCACAAAATACGAGTGTATTTTGAAATGTCTAGTGATGAATACACTATACATCATTCACTCTAAGAGCGCAGTGTAAGTCTTATGGAGAAACCTTTTGCAGTTGCCAAATCTGAGAAAGACAACTATAGCTAACTTCAGGTTGTCTAATATACCAATATACAAAATAAAATCTGAAATTGTAAATACAAATAATATCAAGTTGTCATAACCTTGTTTTTTGCTTAATTTTTCTTGTTCTCAGGGCTACTTACTATATTATTTTATTATTAATACTTTAAGGTATTATTTTATAAATTATATGTGTACAGTAATGTTTATAGAATATTTATAGATTTATAACTTTGATATGGCTGAAGAAAAGGTGGTTGACCTAGCTGTTGACCCGCCCGCAGGGCCATCAAAAAATCCTCCGGGGAAGCATATTGGTAGTAGGCAAAGGCAAATGCTTTACAATTTATTATATTTGCAATTAAAGCAACAAAATTCTAAGTTAGCTTCAGTCAAGTTGGCTTTAAAGCAACTTGAGGTAGAAGAACGAACAGTGCGAGAAATTGTGAGTTCACCTCCTAGAAAACGTCTTCGTGAAACTACGTATTATCGTTTGGACGAAACGCAGAAATCAGTTGTTTGAAGACATGTACATTGGAACAATTCATTATTACTGTTAATACAGAATAATCATCCGAACTATCATCAGAATCTAATTTTTAATTATAATTAGTTGAAAGTGAATGAAGTACAGTAGAATCTCTCAAACCCGACCCTCGGAAACCCGTTCCTAATAGAGGATAACTTATTTATTTGTCTTGATATTAATTTTTGTAATTGAAATTGAAAAATGTACATATTCATTCAGTTTTTAGTTTTGTATTTTATGTCAAATGTTATTTTTTAATTATTGTATTTTCTTGTTTTGAGCCATTGTGGACCTCGGTCTGTGGTCTTGATTAAATAAATGAATAAATAATTTGCCAATAAATTTACGTCATGTACATCGTAGAATCCTGTCACAATTAATTACACTGGTCGAAATGATTTTTGTACACAGTTCAGGCCATCATTTTCACAATGCTAAGGCTAACGGCAGAGTGGGCGCTACAAGCGAAACGAAGCGTGGGGCGATAATATTTTGTGCTATAAGCAATACTACAAGATTTCAGAGTGGGAGCTAGTGATAGGTGGTTATTGAACTGTCTGTTATTTTATAACCGTTGTGGACTCAGTAACGGTTGCAACTGTTATCTCGCTGGGAAAATGACGCACTGTCTCCAGCGTACGCGGTTGAAACGTTTCGATGTAACTGATGGTGTTCTGTGACAAGTGTCTGGTCTAAGCCGCCGTTTATCATCGATAACTGTTACAACTCCACTAGAAAAATAACATTACGTTCCTACATATTCTCTCGGACTGCAGTAGCGGCAGTAGTCAAAATTGAGTCGGGCTTTTATTGTGGAAATATTTTCTAAATAATTGTACGCATTGAAATTATAAAATGTAACACTTCAAGTTACTATTATAAATAAAAGAAAATATTCTTGCGAGATAAAGTGCAACCAAAAAACTTTAAAAAATATGTATATATTCGAATACAAATAAATAAAAATAAAACTCTAATATATATATATATATATATATATATATATATATATATATATATATTGTTACTCCGTAACACATTTACGCATGTTCAAATATGATAAATCCCATGGAACAACCTGTACTAATGCGCATGCGCAAAAAAGAATTGTAAAGATTTCATTGCGCAACAACGGGATATAAGAATTGAATCAGAACGAACAGCATGTAAGAAAAGTTTACAATAGATTTGTTAACAAAAATAGTGTTTTAATCTCCCCGCACTGCAATACATTTGCACATCATAAAGCATTTTTTTCACGCGCGACCAAACATATATATATATATATATATACATATATATATATACATATATATATATACATATTTCTATCAGTGCCAAGCCAGCTGAAGATTCATACAATCCTAAACCATGCTTAAATAATAAAGATAGCCACTCAGTCGAAATATATATAACTAGAGCCTCAGTTGGCCTTGTGAACGTATATACATTTAAAACTTCCTCAAATTGAAAAGATGTATATAACTTAAACTCCTTATAGCAATCTTGAGCCAAATTATACATGAATCGGTACATTCATTGACTATTATAAACCAATCCAGTGTTGCCAGGTTTATCGACCATCTTCACGATTTTCAGCTACAATACTTCTGCCAACCGGCGCGAAGTTAAGTGAAAACTTAATGGAGGCTCAACCTTAATGAAAGCAATATTTTGAAAAATTTATGAAAAATGTAATAATTTAAAATTCACAGTCTTTATGAGAAGTAGATATGGAAACAAAATGAGGTAAATAGGTAAAACATGGTGAGAATTAACAAGCAGCCATTTCTTAACATTTTCTTAGCGTTGAAAGGATAACCTTTCAAAAAATAGTAAATGAAATGCTGAATTACATTCATAGACCGGTAAAAATACAAATAAAATACATGAAATTAAAAGAAGAACATATCTAATGTGACTTAAACTACTAATGTTGTTTATATTATATGTTATTCTTACTCCAATGAGGAAGTGTGAAGGCGTAAGTGTTTCAAAGTCGTTGGGATCAGTGGACTGTGGGCATAAAGGGCGGGAGTTTACTATTGCTTCAATTTGACAAAGAACAGTACAAAAGTCTTCAAACGTGAGTGGCGCATTTGCTATAACTCTTCTTAAATGATGTTTTACAAGATTTTATCGCCGCCTTCCACAACCCACCACAATGGGGACAATATGGTGGAATAAAATTCCACGTAATACATTCAGCTACAAAGGATGATACTAAGTCTTCATTTGTTTGCTTCAGAAAACTACCTAATTCCATCAGTTCACTAGCAGCACCTACAAAAGTTGTTCCATTATCTGAATATACAGTGTGTGGCTTTGCTCGTCGTGAAGTAAAACGTCTAAAACCTGCTATAAAGCAATCTTTAGTAAGGTCTGCGATTAATTTGAGCTGTATAGCCTTGGTTGAAAAACAGATGAATAAACTTATATAACATTTAGATAATTTGCACCCACGTCCTTGCTTATTTTTTAAGGTAAATGGACCTGCATAATCTATACCTGTAGTGTAAAATGCAGGCATAGGTGTAACACGAGGTCATGGTAACATTCCCATTATTGGAGCACTCTGGGTGGGCTTAGCTCGAAAACATCTTATACAATTATGTACCGTTTGTTTTGCCAAGTTCCTACCACAAATTGGCCAAAATCTATCGCGTACGGATGCTGGAGTAACTGTCTATTATGCTCATGCACAAACAACAGTTTTGTAAATATATGTCGAGCAAGAAGTACTATATGATGCTTTTTATTTTCATCAAAATTTGATAATTGAATGCGCCCATCTACCCGTATAATATCATTTTTGTCTATTTAAGCATTCAGTGCTTTTAATTTTGATTTTTTGTGAACATATTTATTTTGTTTTAGATCATTATATTCATCTAAATGGGATTCCCATTGCCATATCTTTGCTAATGAAGGTAGTGATTCCTCTAGTTCTTCAACTGACAGTGTACTGCTAATGGGTTTCTACAATTATAAATAAATCTTAAGCAGTAAGCCTGAATATGAATCATGCGATTAAAATCTGAAAACCTTTCGAATGGGAAGCGTAGCAAATTAGTGATAACCTTGATGGCATAACACTGGTTCTTTAATTCAGGGAAGTTGCTCATTTGTTCAACACTTGAGATTTGCCAAAATTCCCTTTGTAATGACAACCATTCGGGGCCCTGCCACCAGATTTTTGCGGTTTGTAACTATTGTGGCTTAACCCCCTGTTAATAGATCAGCGGGATTGTCTTCGCTCCGCACGTGATGCCAAGTATCTGGACTACTAGTGTTTGTGATCTGTGATACTCTATTTGCTACAAATGGTTGCAACCGATTGGATTCTGTATTAATCCAACACAATACTACAATTGAATCAGAATAGAAAGAAATGCTTTCAATGCCTTTTGTCAAAGCTTGGGTTACCTTTTCAGTTAATTTAACTAAGATGACTGCTGCGCAAAGTTCTAACCTGGGCATAGTCAGTGACTTTAAAGGTGCCACCTTAGACTTTGCACAGAGTAGCCATACAACAATTTTGCCCTATGTATTGATACTACGTATATAAATACATGCTCCGTATGCTTGTTCTGAAATATCTGCAAAACCGTGAATCTCAATTAGCTGTGAATTTATTGACATAACTTGCCGTTCGATTGATAATTGATTTAGATATGATATTTCATTTTGAAACTCTTGCCACTTGGTGTATAAATTGAGCGGGATTGATTCATCCCATACAAGCTTTTCTTGCCACAAGGTTTGAAGTATAATTTTTGCTAATATAATGCAAGCGCTTAATAAGCCCAAAGGATCAAATATTTTTGCTATGTCTGATAAAGTTGTTCACTTTGATATAACCGTTGTACTTAGGTTTTTTATTTTGTACATTAATTTGTCATTATTGCATGCCCCATAAAGTCCGAGAATTTTGATACTTTCTTTATTAGCGAGTTGAAGAATATTGAAAGAATCATTTGAATTACAAATTTGTTTTAATAATTCTGAGGAATTACATGACCACTTCCGTAATTCAAAGCCTGCTGTTCGTAAAATGGTTTCTACTGCACTACAAACATGTATCGCTGTTTGTACGTCATCACAACCCCACAATAAATTATCGACGTAAAAATCATGAGCTAATAGCGATAACTCTTTTAAACATCTAACCGCTAGAAATGGAGCGGAGGCTGTGCCATATGTATCGGTGTTTAAGTTGAAAACTGCTAACTCATCTGTAGGACATGCCCTCCACAAAATTCTTTGTAGATTTCGTTGATTAGGAATGACTAAAATCATTCTGTACATTTTAGCAATATCTGCTCCAAATATGTTATGTTATATTCTCTAAACCGTAATAATATTGGTAAAAGATCGTCTAGAATAGTGGTACCTACGTATTGCAAATCGTTAAGGGATATCCCTGTATATGTTTTTGCGGACCCGGCAAAGACTCTTAGTTTTGTTGTAAGGCTAATTTCGTTAAATATGGCATGATGTGGCAAGAAGTAAGAAATTTCGTTATCGTTAATACACTTAATCTTTGTCATATGACCCATGTGCTCGTATTCAGTCATAAAGCTGTGATACATTTCTCTTAATGCTGGATTGCGCTGTAACTTATTTTCTAATGAATAAAACCTTTTTGTGCAGTTTGCTTTGATTGACCCAGTTTTGATATTGACATTTTAAATGGTATATCTACACAAAAAGAGTAAAGCAGAACAAGTAAAGAACATGAAACAAACGATTAAATGCTGGAGCGGTAAATACAAAAGATAAACAGCAATAAAATACAACAATAAAATACAATAATAAGTACAACAATAAACTAACGAGGACACTGCGGTATAGACCGTCATTCGCAACGGGCCGGCTGTATTGAGGATCGCTTGACTACGGATAGTTTGATCGGCGCTCAAGCCTTCAAAAGCCTCAGGCGAGGCCCTATGTTGCAGGCCGCGACCGAGTTTATATAGCATCCGTCGACCAATGAAAGCGCAGGTGGGCGTGGCTAGTTGGCGATCGACAGAAGCTATATGTGCAGGTACCCAGCCAGCCGACTTGGCATTAGATGGACCGCAGTCGCACTGTACAGATCGTGTACACTGGGACAGCTGTACTCGTCAAAAATTCTATCTGCCACTCCGAGGTCGAAGTGCCGCCGCTAACCTTCATGGAGGCGGCGGCAGTCATCATCTGAACCGACTTCGGTTGGCTCAAACTCTACGCGACGTATAGGGCCCCCAGGGGGATGTTTGAACGCGAAGCACCATCTCTGGGATAGCCGGATAACAACAGCTGACGGCAAACGGTTACTTAACATCATTCAAGTCCTAGGTGTTTCGTACCATCCTTCCGACGGCCGTACCTTCTTCAGTACCTACGTCCAGCCGGATACCATCGATTTCGCCCTTCCCAAAGACGTCCCGGTAAACGTAACGGTAGAAACTATCGCCGAACTCTCTTCAGATCACAATCCGATTCTAATAACCCTAGGTGGCGAACTACTTCATCTGGGGGAAAAAGTTCGGCGTACGAACTGGAACCTATTTTCGTCCAAAATTCTTGTTAATCTCAGAGTCGACGAAAATCTTCAGGAAGCAGCCTCCTTAGAAGACGCTGCGTGTAACTTCACCAACACGATCTCACAGGCTCTCAAAGAATCCTCCTCTATTAAACTTCGTAGACATTTTCGACAATTCCCGGCCGATCTAAGGGCGCTAATTAGGGAACGACTACGAGCCAGAAAGTGGGCTCAAACCACACTCAACCCCGCTAATAACCACCGAGCAAATCATTTCGCTCGGCAGCTTCGAGAAACTCTCAAACCGTTCGAGCAGGAATCCTAGAGTGCTAAGGTTGAGTTTCTCACGTCGGAGGACGGCTTCCTATGGAAGCTATCCAAAGCCTTGAGAACCCCCTCCAAAAGAACCCAAACGGGCCTCTTCATGGCGCTCACGGTATTGGTTTCCCTCCTATGGAGAAAGTAGAAATCCACGCCGATCACCTCAAGGAAATCTTCCGCGATATTCCACCCCTCATCGACGACAACGAAAGAATCTTCCATAGAGAAGTGGGTACGGTGGTGCACGGTATCCCCGAGCTCATCGGAACTCCACTCGACCCCACCACCCCTGACGAGGTTCGTACTCTCATCAGAAGACGAGTCAACAAAAATCTGGCCCTAAAATGGTTACCCGCAGAGGCAACAGACTATCTTTGCGAAATCATCAACGCGATACGCCGAATCTAGTACTTTTCCCCCTGCTGGAAGCACGCCGGAGTGGCAAACATCCCCAACACCGGGAAAGATGACAAATTCCCCCTAAGAAATTCCGCCCGATCAGCCTTCTTTCCAATGTTTCGAAAATAGCCGAGGCGATCATCCTGTCTCAGCTGATAGAACTCAGGGAGGAAGTCATACACGAACAATTCGGTTTTCGAGCCGGATTGTCGACCGACCTACAGTTATTCCGTTTGTCGGAATACATTCGAGACGGGCTCGAAAGGCGAACACCCGTAGGAGCAATTTTCCTTGATCTAAAGAATGCCTTTGACACAGTCTGGCATAACGGGCTGCTCTACATATAGTTTCGGGAATCAACCCCTCCCTGGTGGAGCTTGTTAGGTCCTATTTGGTTGGCAGATCCTTCTGCACCAAATCTCAAACCGTGAAGTCTAGCGTCCGACAAATTCACTCTGGCGTTCCACAAGGTTCACTTCTAGGCCCGCGACCTTTTTCGATTTACATTTCGGACCTCCCCGTGAACTCAATACAGAGATCGCAGTCTATGCAGATGACACCGTCATCTACACAGCCTGCAGGATGCAGAGACTGTTCACGAAATGCCCCCAAGCGCTACTGACGGCTTCCTGAATTGGACCTCTCGGTGAGGTCTGAGGGTGAATGAATCTACGTTCGTTGCAATTAGATTCTCGCTAGATTACAAATCCCCCAGTCCACCGACCAAGATAGGAAATTTCTAACTCATCTACTTTCTGCTCATCTACAAGAAGACATTTCGGCCGCTTTTGAGCTATGGCGCTATGGCCTGGTTAACTGCGAGTGATCAAAAGAGCGTCAAAAGACTGAAAACACTTCATAATCGAACCCTCCGCTTTATCGCTGACGCCCCCTTCTTTGTAAGGAACGTACAGATTCATCGGCAATTAAACGTCCCGACTCTACGTGAATTTCTGACAAAACTCCTGCAGTCCGCGTGGGAGATAACACCTAACAGATATCATCAATCTGGACTAAGACAACTCCACAGGTCCCTCGACGACTACCAGTCTCCACAAAAAGAAGTGACAAATATGTATTTTGAGCATTTTTAATTTTTGTATTCGTTACAGGTAATATATTCTTCTTCCCCCTTAGCTCTTCGCTAACAAATTTCATCTTCCCCCAGACTGCGAGACTGTAGCAGTCTCATTTGAAAGACCGTAGGGTGTAAGATATTCATCGCCGGCCGTAGTAATGACAAAGAAGTTCCAAGCGTCAGCTAGTTTAGTAGAGAGTGGCAGCATGTTCTGTTGCACCTAACCTAAGTAATTTAAGGTTAGAACAAATACCTTTCAATTATGGAAAAATATTTAATCAAGTCTAAACGTAACTTCGAGCAAGCAAGTACGT
Source organism: Chrysina gloriosa (assembly GCA_038088585.1). Taxonomy (NCBI): domain Eukaryota; kingdom Metazoa; phylum Arthropoda; class Insecta; order Coleoptera; family Scarabaeidae; genus Chrysina; species Chrysina gloriosa. The sequence continues at coordinate 56,037,448 of CM076093.1, forward strand.
CTGCATCTGCAAATAAAGAAGCTACCAACACTCCCACAGCAAAAACTGGGAAATATTGTAACGAGTATTTGAATTGTGGTTTTGTAAATACAATCGTTAGTTGTGAAGAATAACCACAGTGTGTAATATGTTTAAATATTTTGCCTGCTGACAGTATGAAACCAGATAAACTAACGAAGCATTCGCAAACAAACATAAAGATCATGAAAATAAACCGTATAACTTCTCTGTGAATAAATTGAAATAATCAGAAATCATATTATAAAGTTGCACATTGCTACGTTAGTTACTACGATAATGAATCTATAAATGGAAACTTAGTTTTTTAAGAAATTCAGAAAAAGCTACGAAAAAGCAACGTAGCACGTAGCAACATCTTGCAATCACTTTTGAATCGAAAATATTAATCTTAAACTATTGTATGTTTTTAGGAAACACATACACATACATTTGGCAACACTGCACTCGCATACTACTGTAATAGTAGGTATTGTAATATTTTCTGGTTTTTAATCTTACAAAACACTTTACTCGTCATTAGTGACACCATGGGGGCATTTTACGTTTTAAATTCGACACATTACGTGAGATATGATATACTCTTGATATTACTTATTGTCAAAATAATGCATACCTATTTAAAAATGTAAAATTACAGTGCATTTGATAAAATAATTAATTCAATTTTAGATATTTATCTGATATTAAATGATTGACACTATTACCTACATAATTGGTCGAATTGAAATCCGTTTGTTACTATGCATAGCTGCAATCTATGAAGTACCGTCTGCAATACTCGTTCGAGCCTTTCTGGTGTAATTTCTAATACTGTCGCGTTTATTCTGTCTCTTCTACCTTTGTAAGCGTATTGAGCAGTCGTAGGATAAACTTTGTCTTTAATAAAGCTCTAAACAAAAGAGATCTCGCGGGCTATATTATAAGGTCGCCGCGACCAATTCATATGTTTGGAAAGTGTTTATCCAACCACTGTCTTATATTGCGAGCAAGATAAGCTGTAGTTCCATGATGCATGCAAATCACGTTATGACCAGAGTTGTTCAATTTGCGCCAATAGTACTACAACTATCATAAACGACTGTCCTAGAATAGCAACACTGTGCTATACGAATACAGATGGCTTCATACTATACATTAAAACTATTATGTATTCCTATAGCACAATGTTGCTATAATAATACAGTCGTTTATGATTGTTGTAGTACTGTTGGCGCAAATTGAGCAACTGTGGTTATGACGTATGTTCACCGACATCTCGTCAATAACTTGTTCCAATACATTGAGATACCCACTGGCCTCAAGATGATTTAGTAGATAAATTGGCCCAACGACTGTGATTTATTATGCCTAGCCGAACGTTAAAAAAATTCATTGGTGACCAAATATCCAAAAGAATGTGCCACCTTCTTGAATCCTATCTATGATTGTATTGCAAAAATTTAATCGAAATACATATGTTATCGTTTTCATAGGGCGACTAAACTTTAGTAACATAATATGGGATAAAAAGGGTTTCTCGTAGAACCAAGTGAACTGTATTATTACTGAGGATATTTAATGTTGAAGCTAAATTGTCAGGTGCTAACTGCTTCTAGAATTTGCTGTTCTACCTGTACTGTACGCCAGTATTAGTATTTCCTATATTAAATGAACCAGATACAGGAAGACCAGCCAGATCCAGCCTCCGAAATACATTTTCTCTAGGGCGCCTGCGGTTTGAGAAACATACATATACGATATTCTTGTTCTGCCATTTCCATTACAGAAACCGTACACCCTGTATACATATATCGATATATTTATTCGATGTAAAATCCATTATGATCGAACAAGATAATAATAATAATAGCCGGATAATATGCAGTTTGCATAAATTTGCATATTTGTATAATATATGCATTTTGTATATTATTTGCATATTTTGTAGTAATTCAGCATATTTGAAGTATCCGAGTTTTATTTATGTATTGGATGTAATTTATTATAGGATAGGCATTACTAAAAATATGTCGTGGTCGTAACAAACAAGGAGTTAAACAGCCCTCTTTAAATTAAAAATAGCATTCTACGAAGCCTCTTCTCGATACTTTTCCGATGAGCGCTTCCAAAAATTTATTAATCCTGTTCCCATACATCTAGACCGGGACAGAATTCAAGGAAAAGCTAATTCTAATTCCCTGAAACTTCTAAATAAATACAAAAATATATTTTACCAGAAAAGTAGGAGCACAGGTGTTTCTTTGTTATTCGGAGAAATTTATTCCCATATTCGAAAGCAATCTTATTTATTTTAAACGTCATTTTACGTTGGTTTTTCGATGTGTAAACTTGCCGAAAATAGCGACTGTGCCTGGATGGATTGCACCTTATTCAGAATTGCGTATGAATGGAGAAAAAGTATTTTGCGTAGCATGCAGCAAGATTGTAAGTAAAATTTAAGTTTATTTCCTCTTATTGATCTATAGTTTTTAAACGATGTTTAACAAAATCACCAATACAACGCTTCGACAAATAATCTTATTTTAAAATTTTATTTTAAAATGAGTAAAATGAGATGTATATTTCATGCGTATTTTTCGCATATCATCAGCACAATACGGAATATCCGATATTCCGTATTCTGCTGATGATTTTTAAATAAAAATTATTTTAAAATAAAATTATTTGTCGAAGCGTTGTGTTGGTTATTTTATTAAATGTCGTTTATTGCGATTGCTTCCCAAACTCTTTACACATTAGTTTTTTATTACTCCTTTATCTTTTACTAACACTTATTTTATAAGAAAACAACTGATGATGTGAAATTTTTTATGCAGGTTACAAGTGAGAGAAAGTTTGAAGTCGACCAGCATATTAAAACTCCATCCCATGCTGCAAAACTATCAAAGATGAACTTGACGAAGAAGGGTCAGCATGTTTGCCATCAACCTCCAAAAAATCGAAAGGAGAACAATTTAATGATAGTTCATCCAAACAGTTGGAAAAGGCAAATAATTTGACAATAACAAGGTTTATACAGGAAGAACTGGCAACCTTTTTCTTACCGGAATCGATTCCAACAGAAAAATTCTATTGTTTTTAACGGATGCCGCACCATACATGGTGAAGGCAGCTTGCAACTTGAAAATCTTTTACCCAAATTTAATTCACACAACTTGCTTGGCGCACGGACTAAATCGTGTTGCAGAAGAAGTAAGAAACCATTTTCTCTTGGTAAATACTTTAATTACTAGTGTTAAGAAAGTGTTTTTAAAGGATCAATTAAGAGTTCAGTTTCACAAACAACATCTACCCGGTATTCCGCTTCCTCCTCAACCAGTAATCACACGATGGAGAACGTGGTTGGAAGCTGCTACTTTTCATGCAAATCATTATGAAGAAATAATGACAATTATTATGGATCTTGATACCGATACACAATCTGTGCTAGACGCCTGAAAGGTGTATTCGAGTAAAGAAATACCTCAACAGTTGGCGTTTATTAAAGCCAACTACAGTTTTATTTCCACTTCTCTATTGCAATTGGAAAAACAATTTATGCCGCTAATTGAGAGCGTTGAAATAATAAACAAGTTTACAACAAGTTATGTTTTGATGTTAAAGGAAGGGTGGGAAAATCCGTGTACGAAAAATTTTTAAGTGTAATAGAAAAAAATGAGGGTTTTAAAAAGCTAAAGGATATTGCTAAAATCTTGTGTGGTGAGTCAGTAGAAAATATTGAGTTGACAATAGAGGATATTTCTAATTTGAAATATGCTCCTATAACAAGCGTGGACGTAGAACGAACCTTTTCAATATATAAATACATGTTATCGGACAAGCGCCACAATTTTACTGTTGAAAACTTTGAGAAATATGTAATTGTAATTGTTTTCATAGTTAATTATGTTGTAAAATGTTATAAATAAACTTGTAGTAAACATAATAGAATATTTTTTTTCTATAGTATTACATTTTCTAGCATTACTCCTATTTTGTTATCTGCATATTTTTCATAAGAAAGTGCATATTTAGGCCAAAACATCCGCATATTCATGCGCATATTTCCACTTTTTGCATATAATCCGGCCTCTAATAATAAGAAAACATGTAACGGTTGATCGTTATAGCTTCTATATTGTACAGTTTTCTGTTTTAATATTTACGATCTCTCGTTTCAACGTGCCACATTTGTAATTTGATTCTATGATACCCCTGCACTGTGCTGGGTGCGCACGTGGGATTGCTTCCGGGATGCCGCTTCTAACGGGATTCCGTTGCTAGCCGGCAAGTCAAACGTTTGGTTTTCCGAAATTAAGTTTTGTACTGTTTCTTTTTGTAAATTTCGTATCGAGGATTATATACGGGGACCGACGCAGAGAATTTGTACCGTTGAGAGTATGGCAGAAGTTTTGTTTTCCTCCAGTTTTACTGGTCAAACGAATCCTCCTTCATTGCCGTAACTATCTTTCACGTTGTTATAGGGAATTAGTAGGGAGCTAGTGTAAACTAGTAGAGATCCAGTGTGATCGAGTAGAGGCTGGTGATTTATTTAGGCCGGTGTAACCCACGTTGAAGCTGGAAATAAGTTTCATCTTTTTCACACAGGCGACAAGACCCATCATCTTGGGCCATACCGTTGGTGTACCGAGAAACCAAGCCGTGCAGAATCGATCACGCTAAGTTTTATTTACATTTATTTCTTTTTATTTCCTGTTGATTGCATTTTTGGGTAACAATTCCCTAGTGTTTTCCATAGTTAGTTCGGATAATTTTCCACCTTATATTACGGAGGGTCTCTCCGATTTCGGTCAACCAAAAGGCGATCCAGTCACACAATTGGGGGTAGCGCCTAGTTAATTTTTACGATTTTAACCTACACCGTCTTCACTGGGCTGGCACGGCCTGGATCGCCTTCACCTTTACCAACGTGATGGGCTTTGTAGTTCCGTTTCAATCAAGTTTAAAAGCTAGTAACAAACAAGGAAGGATAAAAACACAAGAACTAAGCAAGATTATACAAATAATCGTAAAAAAGCGGAGGTTATACAAAATTATAACACAAACATCGAATTAAATACTTAAATGTTAAAATATGACGGTAATGTTTGCGATAGAAATCACACTCGAATACAGTCTTATTGTTCTACAGCGTTTCAAGATGTGCTTTTCGTGTAGGTTGTTACTGAAGGAATATTAAAAATATAGTTGTAAGTCAAGAAGAAAACGTTTAACAACAAATAGTATCGAATCTTCTTCTTTGTTCTAAATTGCAACTATCTCTATCAACATATGTCAGACAATAACGTTAGTTATGGAATAAAAGTCCAAACTTATGGTATCTCGCGAAGACGTATGAAGCGTGGTACAATATTTTGATGTTTCGTTTACTGCCAGTAATGGTTGATTGAGTTGATTTAAACAATGCTATGGAATACGACTTTAAACAATATCGGGTGAAAAATTATCATCAATTTTTCATTTAACCAAAAACTCAAAAATAAAATGGAAGAACTTGCCGTATTACCAGATCAAATGTATAATGCTGACCAATCGGATTTTTATTGGAAGCTTTTACCGCAAAAATCTAGGTTGCAAATAAGAAAAAATGCACCAGGCAGAAAAATTGCAAAGCAAAGAATTACATTCTTATTCTGCACGAATGCAACAGGAAATCATAAACTGAAGCCTTTGGTGATAGGCAAATCTAAAAACCCAAGATACTTTCGAAATTTCAATTATCCCATTTATAATAAAAGTTTCAAGACGGCGCGGCGGATAACAATTCAAATATTTAAAAGTTGGTTCCATGATGTATTTGTTCCCGAAGTAAGTGTAAAATTTATAGAATCATTAAGACCTTGTTAAAGTTTCTCTCTCCTTAGATACGGAAACTTCAACAGGATGAAAATTTACCTAGTAAAGCTTTATTATTATTAGACATCGTCCCCAATGATCAGTGATGATGGTATTATTAGTGTAATTTACATATATGCCACTAATGTTACCCCTCTCATACAACCTTTGGATCAGAATGCAATAAGAATAATCCTGTTTCTCTATCGGAGAAACTTATGAACGGAACTGCTAGCAAAAGATACAAACATTAGTGCCTCATTACAAAATTACAGTTTAAGGGATACTGTGTTAAATCTTACAATGGCATGGAACAGTTTGAAACCAACTGTCATAGAGAAATCTTGGCAGAATATTATGCCTACAAAAGACAGAGACGTGCTAGATAACACAGAACAAAATAAAGATGAGTTTCGTTCAGAATCTGAAAATGAAGCAGATTGCATGTTATTCAGTAGAACAGAACAATATATTTCAACTAATCAAGCTCTAATATCATTAAATGAAGTGATTCAGTGGACTGAAGAAACTGGAAACTCATCATTAGTTGAAGATTGTATTTGTAATGTTTCATAAATATCTTGTACATCCGATCCAGCGCAGTGAAGAAACATTGCTTTCTTCCTATGTGCGTCAATTATGTTTTGCGCTTCTACATAGAAAGTGAATGACCTCAACCATTTCTTCCATCTCTGGCCTATGTTTGCGATATCATTTTTACAATCGAAGTCCATAATGGTGTTCATACTTGTATCCGTAATCCTCGTCGCCATTTGTTCTGATGCTACCGTCATAATAATTTAGCAACTCCTCTCTTACCTTTAAAACATCTATATTTTGGGCTCACTCCTGTCACACTCTTACATGCATTCCGTAGACGCTAGTACCAACTTATATATATAGGATAATACTATTATATATATATATATATATATATATAGTAAAATTTAAAGCGTTTGAGTGTAAGCACATATTTATACTTTGACTGTTATTGTAGCAACAATTGTTACATAACATTGCAGTAAATATGTATGATGGTAAACGATGAATTTGTAATACCTGTATTTAAAGATGCTGGATATACTGCGAAAATAACAATATTGATGTTGGAAAAGGTGTTAGAAATATAGTTTTTACAAGATAAAAATTTTATTTTAATATATGTATAAAAAAATCTTAAGAACTTTTTTCATTTATTCTAATTCCATTTTTTTTTAAATTCTAATTCTATTAGCTCTCATTCTTTAATAACCTCCTCCATTTCGTCGGTATGCTGCTCTTGCTTTGTAGCAAGCACCGCAGACCTGCTTTTGCTGTACTATTGCACCAGTTTGCCATTTCACCCCATACTTTAGATTTAGTGGCACTAGAAACAGCATCGGCTTGTTTGTTTCCGATGATATCTTTATATCAGTCTCTCTTTCCTATTTCCCTTTTCCTCGACGATTCTGGATTCATATTAATCTAAAAACGTTCACGCTTGTATTTATTCGAATTGATATATATGTAGTGTAGTATTGCACAAAAACCTTTTTCTTAAAGAATAGGTACGACGAATAATAAAACTTTCTTTTACAAAATTAAATGTTTTAATTCCACACTTTTGATATGATATACGTCCAGATATGTCAACATACGTCAAATGACAACAAAAATATCATAGAAATATAAGAAAATCAACGTTTTTGCAGCGGCTCTAGTAGCAGTATTATGAATTTAAAAGCCTTAATCACACTTAAAAGCATCTTATTCATTGGATAACTAATTGAGGTTGAAAACACGTTATTGAAACCGGAATTTACTTAACTGGAGAATAAATTTTATTCATAAAATAACTATTTGTGGATTTATTCAGTGTTGGTGAAACCGGGCATTAAAGTAATTGAGTTTGTTTGTTGTTACTTTAGATAGTTAATAACAATAATCAACATTGCCGTAGTCAGTTTCCCAGGAAACTCCTGCATATCTTAATACTCGCATATACTCGCTCCATTCATTATTTGAAAACAGATTTTCGTAGATTATGCATTCAATTACTGTCTAGAATTTAATTACCGATGATAAACATGATTTGAAAATAATTGAGAAATGCCGCTTGAAGGTCCTTCCAATAATTTAGAAATATTAAAGGCAATAAATATTAATTTATGCAAATTAAGTCCAACGCGCTCATAACTATAGACAAATACATTGTAAACCTACATTGACCTAACAGTTAGATAGTTGTTTGTTTCATGTCATCTGTGATTAAATTTTAGTGTATTTTACTACTTTCATGCGCTAAATTATGTATTAGATCCAAGTCCTTATAACTTCGTGACGCATTTAACATCTAAAAGTTCAGCAGACACAATTAAGATTAACACTTCCGAGCAGCGTTAATGGACTATTAAAAATATATCAAAAAAGCATATTGGGTGTAATCAGAAATTTCAGCAAGAAATTCTTCAAGTTATATCGTTGTACCTGAAAGAAATTAAAGTTTCACGAGTGACCATCTATCTAAACCGATTGCTTGCTTGTTTACTTAATCCCGAATCCTTCTGCGTTTCCGTTATGCGTTCTGCCAGCTTGTGCGAACGTGTTTACCACGCGCTTGTTGCGGTTTTGTTCACACCAAAAAGTCAACTTGTGAAAAAGTGTCCGTTCCATCAAACTATAAGGATGTGTTTTCCATTCGCTCGGTGTGGTTCTTTGACACACAAAAAGGTAAAATCGTTATAAGCACTGAACATTTAAGTGATTGAAATATTAGTAATATACAGTGACAGTTTAAAATTGCTCACGAAAACTAAATTACACAATTTTCTTATCATATAAAGAAAATGAACTTTAACGTGGATTGTGGTTTTCTTCTCAATTTGACAGAATCTACATATCGTTTCTACTGTCAAGCACATTTTGTTCGTGTGCTTGTAGAACCTGCAGTTCCCTGTTAGTAGACCCACTGTCACCCTGACAGCCTTTGTGTCCCTGCGCAGTAGGTCCATTGTAAGCTTTGGTATTTGTTCTGTAAGGAACTGTTTTGCCAATCTCTTGTCTGAGGAGTTCCTCCGCCTTTCCTGAGGTTTATCCTCGATCTACTTTTTATGGCAGTTTTGATTTTTGTCTTTGCAATGGCAAAGGAGGGCTCCGGTCCTTTGAATCCCATCCACCAAGCCTCTCGACCCAGTCCGTCAACTTTTTCATTCCCCCGATAGCCATCGTGTCCTAGGACCCAAGTTATTGTGACTTTTACGCGACTACCGAATTCATTCAGAGCACACACAGAACCCCATACAAGCTTCGAGCCTACCTGCACCGAATCTAGTGCTTTCTCCGAGACAATAATACTCCTCCTCCTTGCATGTAGATATCTGGAGATGGTAAATTCCCTATCATCTCCAATGTAGGAGCTGTTCTCATTGCTCCTGTGGCACTTAAACATGACCGGTAGCTCCTTTTTACGTAGTGTTTGGCCACTACACAACTGCTCCATGTGATATATGTATGTACTGTAGTGGTGCGCGGCCGGTAATGTAGGACGCGGCAGCGAAGGACAGGTAGTAGACATAAGACCACGGAACAGGGAAGTTAGAGATAGTGCTATTGTTAATCTTTATGTATAGGTGTACAACAATAAATAAACATTTTAATGAATAAACTTAAAGCCAGTCAAGTTACTCTTCCAAAGCAGAGACGTTACAGCGGAAAAGAGCGGTAAAAAGGTTATGTTTTATTAAGCACTATGAACTTTGTTTACTCTTCGAAATAAAAACAGTAAAGTATTTGGGGAAACGTTTCAATTCCATATACTCGCGTAGTTCTAAAAATAAAAACATTTGTGTTTTTGAAAAATGGGTAGCAACAGTAAAGCACCGGGAGAATGACATTTTAGAGGCGATATTGCGAATCAATCGAAGCTGTGGAAGCAAAAGTTCTCTTGGCAAGTGGTAAACTGAAGGAAACTGACGACGTAAAAATTACAATTTTGCTCAATCTGTTAGGGGATGAGGGATTGCATACTTTCCATACGTTCGAGTACATGACAGCCGAAGGTGAAAACAAACTTGAAACGATTATAGCTAAGTTTAACAGTTACTGCAATCCTGTGAAAAATCTTGTGTATGAACATTCTAAATCTTTTAAACGCTATCAATTACTGGGTGAAACTTTAGATCTGTTTGTGACAGCGTTACGACAACTCGCGTCAACGTGCGACTTTAAAGAAAAGGACGTGTTGATTCGGAGACGATTAGTATTAGGGAGACGAGATCTTCAGGATCGGCTTCAGGACAATACGATCGCAGCAAGAATGAAATTCACCGAAAAAACTGCAATGCGCATCGAAAACGTAAGAAATGTTATTCTTGTGGCTTAAAACATCCCGTGGGTAAGTGCCCTGCTTTTATCGAGTTTGTAGTAAGTGCGAGCGACGCGGACATTATCGTAAGTTCTGTACGAATCAGTTTGTGCATGACGTAACAGAAAATGTTGTAACTGACAATGATGAGGATAGTGTAGTTTGGACAATAACAAAGTCAGAAGTAAATTAGGTCCAATGGGTTGAAACAATAGACATTTTGGGGAGTAAAATAGTTTTTAAAATTGACACTGGTAATCAGGTAAACATACTAAATTTTAGTGACTATAAAAACTTGTACTAGGAAAAACGACCTCTTGGAAACACCTGCTACGCTCTCATCTTATTCGGGTCACAAAATAGACATATTTGGACAAGTCAAGTTGATGTGTTTGTTTAAAAAACGGTATAAGGACTTTGTGTTGTATGTTTTGAAATCTAATACTGCATGCTCCATACTAGGATTTGAAGCTAGTAACGAACTAGAAATACTTAACGGTAACAACCAATTTAACCACAATGTTGAGTCTGTAAGCGCTAGTTCTAATAATATCAATCAAGTTCAAAATGTGATAAATAAACATAAAACTGTATTCAGCGGAATTGGTAAGGTGAATAGCTGTACCTACAAAATATCTTTAAAAGATGGTGCTATCCCACGAATGTGCGCTGTTCGAAACATTCCATTAGCCTTAAGGAATAAAGTTCAAAACAAAAACTCGGCGAAATGGTTGCCGAAAGGATTATTAAACCCGTGACTGAACCAACCGACTGGGTGCATCCAATCGTAATCGTGCCCAAGGCAAATGGTGATATACGCGTATGTAGGGATCCTAGGACATTGAATACATAGTATATAAGAAGGGATACTTTTCATATACCAACATTCGACAGCTTATTCGGCGAGCTAACCGATGCTAAATACTTTACATCGCCAGATGCCTCTCAGGCCATTTTACAAATACCATTGAACTAAGAAAGTTCCAAACTATGCACAATTGCTACCTGTTGGGGAAGATACCGCTACTTACGTCTTCCGTATCGTATCGTCGGCACCGGAAATTTTCCAGAGGTTTATTCACAAAACCCTAGACGGTGTTGAAGGAACGCTAGCATACTTAGATGATGTAGTGGTATACGGACGTACGCTGGAGAAGCATCATGAACGCTTGGATAAAGTCCTCACTAAAATTTCGCAAAGCGGATTAACGCTAAACCTTCAAAAATCTAAAATTTGTGTTAATGCTGTAAAATTCCTTGGCCACAACATCAGTGATAAAGGCATAGCACCAGATATGGAGAAAACACAAGCTATACGTGCTATAGGGGTACCAAAGAATAAGAAAGACCTACAGCGATTCCTAGGCATGGTAGTGTACTTAGCAAAGTTCATTCCGAATCTATCACAAGAAACAGGCACAATTAGGAAACTTTTAAGCGAAAAGACAGAATGGGTATGGACAGAAAATGAAGAGGCATGTTTCAATCGTCTCAAAAACTGGTCACCTCTTTGGTGTTTTGTGTATCAGAGTTCTACGTAAGCTTTTGGTCCAACAGTAGTCCCAGGTATTATCTAGCACTGGCGGCTGTAAGCCGCCCAGCGCTTTTTTTTTTGATGAATCTGCATATCATAAGCTATAAAATCCCTCGTTTGATAATTTATTAAGGAGACTAAGATAGCCCACAGAAGGGGAGATAGAGCTCCCCCTTGTGGACACCGTCCTGCCTCCCTTGCCTTGATAGTAGCTTTGCGTATGAAGGATATTATTATCCTTTTCTTCAGACCAGCCTATCTGCCTATCACGGGTGCGACTTTGGCATAGCAAAATTGATAAACAAAACTATATCTATCCCGAATCATATTGTGAGCTGTCCACTCACCGATTATAACCTTAAATAAAAAAAATTGTATCCTTGGGAAGACCATGTGTACTATACAATAGAAACACAAACTAGACCTACTTTAAATATCTGATAGAAAACACATTACAACTAAAAATTCCTTTAAAGACTGGCGAACATATTGAGCATGCTGTTCAACTCAGTTGTACAACAAGCTGCTTGGAACTCAACACCAACCAACACTAATGAAGCAAAAAGTGAAGCCCATCCAATATCTATACGCGAAAAAATAATCCAGAAGAGAAAACTTAGGAAGCAGTGGCAAACAACTAGTTCACCGAAAAGAAAAGCACAATTAAACAATGCCGTAAAAAATTAAAAACTCTGATAGCAGCAGAAAAAATCGTAGCTTTAGCGAATATCTAAAACAGCTAGATGTAACTGAAGTGATCAATTATTGTTTCTGGAAGGCTACAAAATAATTAAAACGACCTTAATATTATATACCATCCCTTAGAAAAGAACAAGGAGGTTGGCCCAAAACTCCACAAGAAAAGGCTGAAACATTTGCAAACCATTTAGGAAATGTATTTACTGTCAATGGTACAACTGAACCAATTGAGGTAGAAACAAAAATAAATCAGGCTCCGAAAGAACCGTATCAACTTAAACCACCAGTAAAAAGCTTCACAAGTGAGTGAAGTAATTAAATACATTAACCCTAAAAAAGCTCCAGGCTATGACCTCACTACAGCCTTAATATTACGAAGGTTGCCTAAAAATGGATATGCCTACTTAACCCCATTATCTAATGCAGTCATTAAATTTAGCTACTTCCCCTACTACAGTAGAAAGTAGCTAAAATGATACTCCTATTAAAAATTATACCGGCCGATTAGCGTCTTGCCAGTACTCTCTAAAGTGTTTGAAAAGCTACTACTAACGAGGCTGCCACCTATGCTACAAGAAAGTAAAGTAATATCAACACACCAATTCGGATTTCCGCAACAATTATTATTATTGTTAACTATTATTCAACAAGTACGTAGAATTGTGAACCAAATTTATCAGGATCTGAAAGCAGTGATCTTCTTAGACATCGGATAAGCATTTTATAAGACATGGCATGAAGGGTTGCCGTATAAACTAAAAAACAGCTTCCCAATAAATTGTTATACATTACTGAAATCATACCTTTTAGACAGACACTTTAGAGTAAAACATTAAAATAAAATTACAGACATCCAGCCTACTCATGCAGGGGTTCCCCAGGGAAGTGTACTGGCACTTTTCCTTTATTTGATTTATACCGCTGGCCAACAACACCTGGTACAACAACAGCCACATTTGCTGATGATACGGAAATCTTACGTTCAAATACAAGTCCAATCGGGTCAGAATGTTTGCAAAATAATATACACCAAGTTGAAAACTTGTTAAAAAAGTGGAGAATAAAATCAAATGAGTTAAAATCGAAAATAACGAACAAATACCTGAAAAAGAAGAAGTGAAGTACCTTAGAATCCACCTAGATAAAGAGTGACCTGGAAAACACATATATTTTCCAAAAGCAAACACCCAGGTCACAAACTACGACATTTATATTGGTTAATAGGTAGGAGGTCCCAACTGACCACCCAAAATAAATTACTACTATATAAAATAGTATTGAACCCTATTTGGATATATGGGATTGAATTATGGGGAATAGCGGGCAACTCGAATATAGAGAACATTCAAAGATTTCAATCAAAAGTGCTAAGGATGATCCTCAATGTACCATGGTACATCACCAACAATGACATACATCAAGACTCTGAAGTAATCCCCATTAGGAAAGAAATCAAGATACGTATAAGAAGATACAAACATAGACTGAAAGTGCGTTCTAATCATCTGGCAAGGAGTTTGATGGTGCAGTTGCGTATAGTACGTAGATTATAGCGTAAAGTGTCCAGTAATCTAGTGTAACAAACCCAAAAGAGCAAACTGCTACACCTTATTTCACAATGTCAAAATAGGCTAATATAAAAGCGGCATATCAGTAGATATCTTCGCAACATGTCAATAGCAATAGTTATAAATATTGATGAATCGAGCAGATTGTAATAAAATTGGGATGTCAAAAAAAAACTAGTCCTTCTTCCATCGTTTATAGATATACCATTCACCTAGTTGGTTCTTTATATTATATATCTTCTTCTAAATAAATAGAAGAGCATGGAATGAATTTGTAAAGATGGAAGTTCTTAAAATACACAGGAGTGGAAAGCTTTCTACATAGTGCCTGTACCTAAGTAAATAGAACTGTGTTGTGTCAGGAATTTTGTGCTATAAACATAGCACCTGTCTTTGAAAAAGTGCTAGAATTATTGTATAACAACTATCTATATTGTGAGGTATAAATAAAATATCAAATAGTAGAGGGAAATAGCCGGTTGAAGACCAGCCTCCCGGCCTCTCAGCCTCTCAAGAAGGTGGTCAACACTTGAACGCGTGTTTGGAGGGTGGCCACAACCCCGGTTTGAAGGGTTCAAAATTGACCCCTCGAAAATTAAAAATTCGAGTCCATCGCTTTTGATATCTAAAACAAATACCTAGGTAATGCCGGTAATGCAGGTGGCTGTGTGCAGTGTCGCTTTTGACCGGAAGGTGTAGCTGTTGATCCGAAGGTGTCGTAGTACAGGTAGCTGTGGGGGTAACAGAGGTCTGTACGTAAGCCCTAAATGGTATTTCGCATGTTATCCGTAGATGTCTCTCTTGATCAGGAGGCGTTGGTCGGAAGGTGTCGCTTTTATTAAGAAGATAAGTAAGTAAAATGATGGAGATTACGTAATGCCATGACATCACAAACGGGTTTCAACGAGAATTTTGTATGCAAGCTAATGAAACGCGATTGGCAAAACAAATAAAATACAACGTTCAACAGACAGTCGCACTCATTCAAGTACTGACCGCACCCCACGTTGTTTAACTTTGGTGAACGGACAAGAACTGCTACGACCGTTACATTTTTAAGAAAACAGGCGCAAATCATCCAGGTACTGACCGCGCCCGACGTTGTTTCGGTGAACGGATGAGCGTTGGTATTGTCAACGTACTATGGCCGATTGTTACAGAATGCCTTTATATATTACATAATACTACGCAATACCATGACGTCACATACAGATTTCAACGAGAATTTTCTTTGTTCGACCGAATAATAACGTGAACTCCAATCGGAGCGCACTATTCACCAGGAGGCGGAGCTAACGATTGGCGATCAAATCATATAAAAGGGAGCGCGTTTCCATACTTTGCACACATCCAAGCGGATCTGGAAATCCCCACCCTGAACGACTACCTACGCACACTGGCGGCGTCCACATTGCAAAGAGCTGAAGATTCCGGGCACAGACTGGTAAAGGAACTGACGCCCCTGGACCCAGACCGGCCTCCACCTCGCCGAAGAACACGACATATTAGGGACGTCTTGCACCCCGTTCTCCCACAGCCATAGAAACCACTGTGTCCTAATCCCGTCACCAAGGCAGCACCTCGACCTCCAGAATCCCACCATCCCGGGCTAGGCGGAAGCAGCCGTCCTCCCGGACGACATGAGCCATTGGGGACGCAAGGCTTCGGCTCGAGGCAAGAAGATGTCCTAAGAAACTTTGCACACAGCACACACACACCATACGAAGATAGGTATTCGGCGCGGACGTGAATCTCTCATCGGAAACATTGGTAAGTGATATTTACAATTAGAGGATTGCTCTTAGAGATTCGTTAATCTTTTGATTTTGCTAGTGTTGCTAGCTTTTTCTTTTTCACCGATTTCTTCAACCTCCAATAAAAAACAGAAATCATCTGTTTGAACTGTCTGTATGGTTTCCAGGGGTTTTATCCCCCGGAATAAATCCCATCCCCGAGTCCATTATCGTAGTCTCTCCTAATACATCCCAAAAAATTATGGAAATTGTAGAAAACTCTCAAAACCAAGAAGTTTCAGAGATAAAAACAGGAAATTCATCCACAGATAATAACATCGGTAATTTCTAATACTTATAATTTAAAGTCGTCTGGCCCACTTGAAGTTTACGTTCAATATAATCTTTAAAGACAACTTGGACTCTCCGAAGTCCATACATCCTATGATGGTAGGGAAAATCCTTAAAAAGGCAAAGTTGACCGGAATTAAAACAATTGCCGCAAAGGGACGAAGTAGGATCGCTGTAACCTTCAATTGCGCAAAAAATGCAAACAATTTAATTCACAACCAGGAGTTGATTAAACATAACCTCAAAGCATTTGTCCCGGCTCATCTAGTGTTTTGTCAAAGAATATTACAAATATTCACAAAGACCTAACGGAGGAAGACATCATAAATAATACTCAGTCTCTTGTTAAAATTTTAAAAGTACGGCGGTTAGAAAAAGAGATACCACAGGGGCCAAATCAACTATATACCGACAGCTACAGTATCTTTGATATTCGAGGGAACAATGCTTCCTAAAAAGTTTTTCTGTTTTTACTCCAGCGGAAGTGGACGCTTACAGATACCTGGTCACTCAATGGTACAAATGCCTTCATTTTGCCCACATTACCAAACAATGCAAAGGGAAAGATACGTGTAGCAAATGCGATCTGAATCATCACAAGAGGGACGGCCAAAGTTCCTTAACAGTGTGTTTTCATTGTAAAGGAAATCATGACACTTTTGACAGAAATTGCCCACTACTTTTGAGACAGAGGAAAATCAAGGATACCACGGCTTTGCAAAATATATCATATTATGATGCAGCAAATTTAATAAAACCTTCATATAACCCCTCCCCTCGTCCCCAGGATTTTCCTATGTTAAACCCACGAGGGAAAGATCTCGCCCCTCCAAGATCTCATCACTGCATCCCGCTCCTACTTCCCACCGGGTGTTTATTCACCTTAAGAGAACAAGAGTACTATCTACACCAAATTTCGGTAGACAACGACACAAGGACAACCTACTCTACAAAAATGGTAATGTTGAGGATCCTAGATCTCCTCCCGTATTCGTTTTTTCGGGGAACGTAAACAATACAGAATCAAGACAAACGACAATCCAAATTCCTTTATCGCAGACAGCTCAAAATGACGTAAATATACTGTATTTCTCACCTCCGATAATAAACAAACAAAACATGCAATCTTCACGTAATCGTAGGATCCAGCTTTATGACAGAAATACTTATTCCTCGTTAACTTCCCAGCTAAATTCCTTACGAGCAACTATATCAAATAGCCTTGCAGGCAACCCGATTCTACCAGCGATTCTCGATCTAATGGACGCGGTGTTTAGATTATTCTCAAATCCCACATCAACAAATAACAATGGGTCATAAAATTTTACAGTGGAATGTTAGGTCAGTTAATAGCAACATGGGAGATCTTCAGTGTCTCTTAAGTAGTTTTAACATTTCGATAGCGTGCATTTGTGAAACTTGGCTAAAATTTGACCAGCGCTTGCATATTAGAAATTATATTGTTCTACGAGATGATCGTGTAGATGGCAAAGGGGGCGCTATGTTATTGATTAGAAAGGACATTCCCTTCAAACAATTAAGTATCAATGTTAA
The DNA here is from genome assembly GCA_038088585.1 of Chrysina gloriosa. Lineage (NCBI taxonomy): Eukaryota > Metazoa > Arthropoda > Insecta > Coleoptera > Scarabaeidae > Chrysina > Chrysina gloriosa. The sequence goes on from CM076093.1 coordinate 56,055,085, forward strand.
CCACCCACAATGTCAATTCCTGGCGACACAAACCAAGGAATTAAATGTGTGTTGCATTTACATCGCGCCAAATAGTCCGATTAGGAAAGAGGAATTAACTACTTTGTTCGCTGAGATACCTAACCTTTTCATTGTAGTAAAAGAATTTAATGCTCTCCTAATAGAATGGGCAACATTCTATTTGAGATAATTACGATTTTAGATATAAACATATAAAACAATAATAGTTCTACAAGATTATGCCCGCCTAATCAAACACCTAACGTACTGGACCTCTCCCTTTGCTCCCCAGAGGTAAACCTCATTTTAGACTGGGAAATCTTGGACGATACCTTCGATAGTGACCACTTTCCCATCATTGTCAAACTTTATTCTCCAAATACGTATCAACCTCTTCCTCCTAGAAATATTATGGATATTAAAAATTGTAATTGGATAGATTTTAAAAGACACATTAGGAACAAGGTTTTAGAAATCAACCACGCAACCAACTATGGCTTCTCTATTCAAGAAATTATAGCGGAAGCGGCAGATAGGTTTGTGGTTAAACAGAGAAGGATGGGTGTAAAGCCTTCTCCTCCTTGGTGGGGCAATGACTGCATGGCAGTGATAGCAGATAGAAGAGCAGCAGTAAAGAATTTTAAAAACAACCCGTCGATAGAAGAATATTTAGTAGTAAAGAGAAAAATGAGTGAAGATAAGAGTCTTTTGAAGAAAAAGGAGAAATCAGCATTCATAAATTTCTGCAACTCGCTCAATAGAGAGTCAGACATTGGCGAAGTGTGGAAGAACATTAAACACTTTAGAGGATCTAAGGTAGACTATTTACCTGAACCTTTAACAACGGATTGGATACCATATAGAACTAGATAGCTGCTCCAGAAATTTTAAGAATTCCTCCCCGGGCCCAATATCATTCATTACAAAATGATCCAAAATCATCCCATAAATGCTAAAGTCCTTCACTATTCACTTTTAACTCCTACCTAGATGGCGAACCAATTCCCTTATCGTTGAAAGAGGCTACTATTATTCCGATTCTGAAACCAAGCAAAGATATCAATTCTCCTTCTTCTTATAGACCCATTTACTTATCATCATGTTTACTGAAGTCTCTTGAGCATATTATAAAAACAATGGTATTTGGAAAACAATAACCTCTTAGCAAGGACTCAGTATGGCTTTAGAAAGGAAAGGTCAACCAAGGATAGCATTGGATGCCTATTGTTCAAAATCTACGAAGCATTCTACAACAAAGCAATACTGGTGGCCAGCTTTCTAGACATAAAGGTAGCTTACGACAATGTTATCTGGAATATCCTTCAAGATAGCTTGTTGTACGTAAAAGTCCCTAACAAATTAGTAAGACCCATAATGGATATTATCACCGAAAGGATGTTAACAGTCAAATTTAGATCTCGGTTAGAAGGGCCTAAAAGGAGTTCCAAAGGTCTGTGTGGCTAGAAACAATAAGCCACAAAAATAGAAACTGTCATGGAACCAAATGCGGAGAGCCCTGTTCTACAACATAATGAAAGAAGATTTAAGATCTTACTAGAAAAAATGGCTCGTCAAAAGAATAGACGCTTTTTCCTTTTGAAATGCAGATGTCATAAGATCTTTCCAAATTTTATTAGTAAGACCATGAATATCGGTTTTGAAAATGATTCAATAAAACGTAAGTTCAACAAAATTAAATCCGAATTCTGTAAAAAGACGTTAGATTTATCAGTAAATGAATGTTATATTAAAACTAAAATGTTAGAGAATGACATTTCTAATGTTAGAAATGTCATTCAAATGTCGTTACAGGATTCGGATGAATTCTTTAATGTAGCTAATATAAATTATGAAAGAACTTTTAATAAAATAAAACAAAACAATATTAATAAATTTAACCAATTAATAAAAAATGCAGGGGTTGATTACCCAATTTTACAAGAAGATTGGATAATCAACCTAACTGATAAAGAGATTTCTCAAAATGTTAAATTAATTTTAAGTCTAGGTCCTAAGTTTTCTGTAGATTTTAATGTCATACCGATAGATGATTTTATTTGTAGTATAGAAAATATCGTTCAAAATTATGAGGAAAACTTAGAACCTAACTTACGACATAAGTTGGTTAACATTTTGACAAATTACAAAAATAAAGAAAACAATAAAAATAATAATAGTAACAATAATATCTTACAAAAGCTTTTAATGAAACAAAATTTTTGAAATCTAATAAAGATATTATAATAACTAAATCAGATAAAGGAGAAAAAACCATAATTATGAATAAGATTGATTACGAAGCCAAAATGAATTCCTTATTGGAAGATAATCAAACTTATTCGGTATTATTATCAGACCCAACAAATAAATTACAAAATGAAATAAATAAACTAATAAATAGTTGGTTTTAAAAAATATATTTCTAAAGATTTAAGTAACCATTTAAAAATTCTAAATTCTATATCTCCAAGAATATACGGTATTCCTAAAATACATAAAGATAATATTCCTTTACGCCCAATCGTAAATTGCATTAATTCCCCCACTTACAATCTTTCCAAATTTTTATCTAAAATTTTAAGCAATATTGTAGGTAAAACTAAATATAATGTGAAAAATTCATGGGAATTTGTAGATTCGGTTAGAAATCAAACAATTCCTAATAATTACGAATTAATCAGTTTAGATGTTGTTTCTTTATTTACTAATATTCCTGTGGATTTAGCACTAAAAATTTTAGATAGAAAATGGAATTCCATAAAAGATTTTACAGATCTTCCAAAGGAGGAATTCATTGCAGCTTCGAAACTTTGTTTAAATTCTACTTATTTTACATATCAAAATAAAATTTATAAACAAATTTTCGGTACTGCAATGGGTTCTCCATTATCAGCAGTTATCGCAAACCTGGTAATGGAGGACCTAGAGCAAACTTGTTTGGCAAAACTAAATTCTAGTGTAAGTTTTTACAGACGTTATGTGGATGACTGTTTTTGTTCTGTAAGAAAGGATAGTATTGATGAGATATTAGATTCATTTAACAGTTATCATAATAGATTAAAATTTACATATGAGAGGGAATCTAATAACTCATTGAGTTTCCTGAACGTGACAGTCATGCATAATAACGGCATTGTAAAAACAAATTGGCATATAAGGTCTACCAATACAGGAAGACATTTAAATTATTTTTCAGAAACATCAAAATTACATAAAATTAATGCAGTTACCGGTTTAGTTGATCAAGCGGTTAGATTAGCTAATCCTGAATTTAGGGAAAAGAATTTAAACAAAGTTAAAGAAATCTTAGATAAAAATAATTATCCAAATAGTTTTTATGAAAAATAATAAAAAATAGAATTAACAAATTATACAATAGAGGAATTAAAAATAATAACAATAAATCTTATAACGCTATTCCTTATAAAAAAGGTTTAAGCGAAAAAATAAAAAAGAGTTTAACAAAAACAACATAAACATTACTTTCATTCCAAATTATAGTAACAGATCTCTTTTTACTAATACTAAATCTAAAATAATAAAACAAAATCGGAGTAATGTAGTTTATAAAATAAACTGTAAAGACTGTGATGGTTGTTACATCGGTCAGACGAAACAATATTTAAAGAAAAGGTTGTATAGCCATAAGTATTCTTTAAATAATGATTTCGGTGCAATGACCGCTGTAACAAGGCCTTACAAAGATCTTGGGCATTACTTTGATTTTGAAAACACAATTATATTAAAAACAGAGAATAATTATAAAAAGAGACTAATATATGAAATGATAAATATACAAAAAGACACTAAAACTATTAATTTCAGGACCGATATTCAAAATTTAAGTAATGTATATAGCAATTTGTTAAAATGACATTTGCATTTCTTAAGAAGGAAACCTTTGGCTAGGTTTTTAAATTTGGTTTTCCCTAGTCCTTGAACAGAATTGTTAAGGTTTCGACAAAGATTTTTTGATATAAGGTTTTACTTAATTTGCATGTATGTTTACACATTAATTTAGTTTTTATAATTTATATATGTATAAAAGTTGGTTACACATCCTCTATATCAAGAAATCCTAGTCATTAGTTATTTTGTTGATAGTCCCAAATAAAAAACAAAAGTTTGTTTATATATTTATCTAGTTATATTTTCACTGACGAAGGTGTTCCGAAAGCGTTTGTAAACGTTCTGAAAATATAACTATCGTTCAAACCAGCCTTGTTTTATTGACCTATTAGTGGTAGAGATCTATCATATAAGATAAATGTCAAAAGAGCATGAACATTTTGAAATCCTTGAGAAGAGTGTGGCGGAGAGGAGACCTCAGTATCCTCCTATGCCTTTATAAGACGTTGATAAGTTCCCATATTGACTACTCCGGTGTGTTTCTGTATCCACTAGCAACATATAAGAAAGAAATTCTTACAAGCGGAACGTCAAGGTTGTGAATAACGGATTTTGATGTATCTCGAATATGTTATAGAGGCACTTCCCACGAGTATCTTGCTACCAGCTTTTGTAGCCATTCCTCCTAGTTCTCGAGAAAATTGCAAAAGTTTTCCCAACGAACTTTATATACCGTTAATCTTAATAATTTTGTAAAGAAGTGAGTATAGTGGAGTGGTTAAGTTCCAGGCCTACTACGCTGGCGATCGGTGTTCAAATCCTGTTCTTGTAGGTTTTTTTTCTCAATCTTATTGCAATGATATTAACAAATATACTTAATTTCATGCAAAATTGTTCAAAAATATTTTTCGCCATACTAACTTTATTAATAAAATTATTCGAAACCAAATGTGCAGCATGCTGTGTATTTTAAATTTTACAATCAAATGTTACAATTAAATCGTTTTATCACTAGTGATCATAATTTAAACTATTTTTATATTCTAAACTAAAACTGACTTGGGCGAAATTGCAAGGATTGAAGGATATTTGTATTTTTATTTTAAAGATATAGATAAAAGCGTATTGTAATGCTCCTTTTGCCTACAAAGCATCGGCCCAGGACTTGATGTTTTTAAGCAACCTTTATTTTTATAATAAAATAAGTGAAAAAATGTCAAAGACAACATCAAAGTATTCTTGTGGTCATTTATGGTATCTCACCGAAGAAGCAGTGGGTTTGGAATTTTTTGATGATTCACTTTCTGTCGAGCAGGAAGTAATCAATGGACAAAGCACTTAAAGAAAAAGAATCAAATAATTTTGATTCTAAACGTTTAAATGTTCTTTTGAAGAAATAGCCGAATTTACCCACAAAGAACTACACACATCATTTTGTGCCAAAAACCACCTTTAATTTTCTTAAGCGATTTAAAATATCATGATTTTATTAATAAAATACCATGGCGAAAAAATATTATTTTTGAACAATTTTGCATGAAATTAAGTATATTTGTTAATATCATATGCAATAATATTGAGAAAAAAAACTACAAGAGCAGGATTTGAACACGGGTCGCCAGCGTAGTAGGCACGGAACTTAACCACTGGACTATACTCACTTCTTTAGAAACTTACTAAGATTAACGGTATATAAAGTCCGTTAGGAAAACTTTTGCGATTTTCTCGAGAACTAGGGCGAATGGCTACAAAAGCTGGTAACAAGATACTCGTGGGAGATCCTTCTATAACATATTCGGGACACATCAAAATCCGTTATTCACAACCTTGACGTTCTCCTTGTTAGCAAACTACAATATCAAGCCTTGAGACTATGCTTAGGGGCCATGAACTCCGCGGGGAATAACGGAAACAAACTATCTGCTAGAAAATATTACTACTTTATCAACTCATCCAAGTTCTAACATATGGCTCCGTCGAGATGCCCCATTCTTCATTCAAACATATAACGAACTCCATCAGTTTAGAAGAGCTATCTTATATAACTTAGGCCCTCCATGTTTTCTATATAACTATCACGATCAAATAAAATCGATACCTATTTTTCTGCAGTTTTCAGAAACCCACAAGTTATCAAATACTCCGGAATCGCAAATAAATGCGGTTTTTAATACGCTTATTAAAAAAATGGCCTAATTTTCTGCATGCTTTCTCAGACGCATCAAAGAACAGTAATCCAGCAACTACAGGAATAGGTATCACAATCCCCTCACTCCAACAGTCGTTCAAATTAAGCCTAGATCCCCGGACCAGCATTTTTGTGGCAGAGGGCATCGCTATTTTAGAGGCATTATTAATAGAACGGATTCCAGTGCCTAAAGTGATTGTCTTCTCGGACTCTAGAAGCTCCTTATCAGCATTGAGCACAGCAGGCATATTCCCAAAAACTAATAACTACACCCTAGATACTCGTCAAAAATACTTCGAACTAACTAACAGAGGATTTGAAATTAAGTTTGTCTGGATCCCGGGCCACAAAGGAATTAGGGGAAATGTAATGGCTGATAGATTGGCGAAGGAAGCAGCAACGAAAAACACGCTACAAGGATACATAGACTGGTCACAACAGACTTACTACCGGCTATCAATAACAATGTCCATCAATTATGGCAACGAGAATGGGAAGCGTTCTGTGGTAGCAAGACCAAAAGATACTTTCAGATCTCTAAGGAGGTTTCAAAGAAACCATGATTTTACCACCTACTCCATTTACCAAGGTCTTACGTGACTACAATGTGCAGAATGCGGTTAGATCACTGCTTGTCACCAGCGCATCTCTATAAAATCAATATAAAAGATAATCCCAATTGTGAATGCGGTGAATATGACGATATTCAACACATCTTATTTTCTTGCCCACTAACGGTAAGGGCTTCCAATTCTTTATGCAGACGACTAATAGCCAATTCGGAAGCTCCTATTATTCTTAAGGATATTTTACGGCTACCTAATGAAAAATCCATTAAAGATATAGTAAATTTTTTGAAAGAGACCAATATAAAGCTCTAAACTTTGTATAGAAAAGTAGATTTTCTCCTTCCATTTTCCCAGCTGTTTTGTTTTGAATTTCCTCCACTTACGTTTTGCTCCCTCTTTTCTTTTAAACTTTACTGTTAAATATTTTCCGTGGCCCATTTATGTGCAGCTGTAAAGGGTCCTACAGCAAGAAGAGTCATGTATGTGTTACCTTACCTTTCGTATTACAGTATAAATCTTCAGTTTATTGTTTTGATCCGAGCAACCAAGATATAAACACCTAAGTACCACTTACACCCTTTTAATCAGTCGTTATTCAGATGCAGTGTTGATCGGTTGTCCAGCAGCCAAACAACCTTATTGAAAGAATAACTATTTAAACTAGTTCACATAATGCCGCCGGATCTAAGGTCAAGTGGTGAAAAAAGTGATCCAATTATCAAGTTTTTAAAAAGTGCCGAATTTCATGAAATCGTTGCTGCAATTGTTGTCAAGGAATACTCCAGCTGCGAAATGAGGTAGTAACTCTGAAAGAATCAAATATTCAATCAATTCATCTATTTGCTGATAACAATCCAAAGTGCAAATCTTTGAAAAATAATACATCGGAAACTGCTGCAAATGTAAAAACAAGTTCATTCCACTCTGATACGGTAAATACAATCTCAAAAACCATACAACAAAAACCTGCAGTTACACCAAGCGTTCGAAATAATGTTAAGAAGATTACCGAAGAAACTAACTCCAATCCAAAAAATGATAAGAATGATTGGGTTACAGTTAAGACTAAAAAGAATAATAACTCTAGAGTAACCAAAATAATACGCGGTAACGATAAGTCGTCAACAGAATTAAAAGGTGCAATACAATATTCGCATTTCCATGGATACAGGGTTGACCCACAAATAACAACTGAACAGCTTCTAAAATATATAAATTCCACAGATATGCAAAATGATATATGTGAAAAGCTTAACAGCAGATATCCACTTGAATAGTCTTCATTCAAGGTATCTGTTCCAATTCAACACTTCGAAGAAATGCAGAAGCCTGACATGTGGCCTGAACACGTATGTGTCAATCGTCAACTATTTAGCCAACAGAAGCAAAACGAAGTAGTGCATTTAACACTCATCCACCAGAATGTTCAATGTCTACGTAACAAAATCAATCATATTGAGCTTACTCTACACAGTCAAAAAATTGATCTTGCAAAGTTTTCGGAGCATTGGCAAAGTGAACGTCAAATAATGGAACTAACTATTGGTGGTTACAAACTAGTATCATGTTACTGTAGAGATATTAATAAACATGATGGTGTAGCCATATATGCGAAACCGCATCTTCGCTTCCGAAAAAGACCTGACATTAATCAATTATCCCTTAATAATCTCCTTGAATGTTGTGCCACCGAATTGAGTGCTGAAGCTCATATAATTTTCCTTGTTATATACCGTCCGCCCAACTCGGATGTTTCACTATTTATGGAGATGCTTTTTAAAATACTTGATATTATTGATAGTAAAAACAAACTTCTAATTTTAGGTTGCGATATAAACATTGATTTTTTAGTACCATCTGGTCACCAGCGTCGACTAATTGACACACTTAACTGTTTTAATTTAGCGGTTACTGTCAATGTTCTAACCCATATTACTAACACCAGTGCCACTTGCCTAGACAATATTTTACTTAATCTAGATGCAAATTACTATGATGTGTGCGTAAAAGAATTTGGTATATCAGATCATTCAGCACAAATAGTCAAGTTTAGAGCAAACTTTAAGAAAAATATTTGTAAGTATCAATATATTCGTAAACTAAGTGAAAATAATTTTAACACATTTTCGATAATGCTACAACAAGAATCTTGGTTAACTGTTTATGAATGCGATTGTCCTAATAAGGCCTTTTCTCAGTTTCTAAATCTGTTCTTGTACTATTTGGACATTAGTTTTCCTTTAGTCAAATCATATCAAGATAAAAATAACAAAAACTGTACCCAATGGATAACACCTGATGTTATTGAGAGTAGGAAGAGACTTCAATTACTCAGAGATCTAAGTGTTCAATATCCTATTTTCAATACTTATTACATACAGTACAAGACTTTTCGTGAAAAATTACTTCAGACCAGACAAAGAAATTGTAATGATAATTTTATAAAAGCCTCAAACAATAAGGTAAAAGTCATGTGGACGGTTATAAGGAACAATACTAGCACAAGTGATATGAATGAAAATCTGGTTAGCACTTTCAGTGATGTTACAGAGATGTGCAACGCTTTCAATATTCATTTTTCCACATTGGTGCGTAGCCTGGTCGATGAGGATCCAAATTTTGCCAAGGAAGTCATTAATTTTGAGAAAATTGGTAAATATATGCTAGTGTCATCCAATTCCTGTTTCCTAGATCCTGTGACGGAGAGTGAAATTTTTAATATCGTTTCCGCCTTGAATAATAATGCTAGTGCAAGTGATGATACCATTAACACTAAAATTGTTAAAAAATCTCTGTTGTATTATATCTTAACTTTAACGTACTTAATAAATTTCTCTATTGAAATGGGTGTATATCCAGATAAACTAAAAAATAGTTTAATAGAACCAATTTATAAAAAGAAAGGTGACCCAGGAGATTTAAATTATTATCGGCCAATAAGTCCGCTTACTGTTTTCTCCAAAGTTTTTGAAGCAATTTTAAGTAAGAAAAATACTACAATATTTATTTTTATATTTAAGGCGTAACTATTTGAATTCTTATCAGCATGGCTTCGTACCGGGAAAAATTACGGATAGGGCTTTGCATTCCTTAACGAAAGATATTTATACTTGTTTAGACAACAGTCTTTCAATAGATTTAACAAAAGCGTTTGACTGCGTTGACCACGAAATCCTTTTGTATAAGTTGGACTTGTATGGTATACGTGGCGTAGTTAAAGAATGGTTTAGAATATAGATGGGCAACCTCCGGCCCGCGGGCCACATGCGGCCTCGAGTAAGATTTGCCCGGCCCGCTACTGAATTCTTTCGTTGCATATTAGCACGGCCCGTCTAAACTTAATTCATAATAAATCATAAGGATACCACAAAAATGTATATTTTTGAAGAATACTCGCAGCATAAAACTTCTACAAAAAAGGTTGCCCGTGCCTGGTTTAGAAATTACTTAAATAACAGAACCCAACGGGGCTCTTGTCGTAATGTTAATTCATCTCCTCTGGATATTAGTATAGGCATACCACAGGGATCTATTTTAGGTCCATTGTTGATCCTACTCTATATAAATGACTTACCAAATTGCATAAGTAATGAAAACGTAATTTTATATGCCGATGATATTAATATTATCATTGCCGGTGAAAATCCATTGGAAGTCTTTCAAATGGCACAAACTACCGTCAATCGTATCTGCCAATGGTCTAAATTCAATAGACTATTGATAAATTGCGAAGAAAACAAAATTAATTTCATTTTATAATCGTATACAATTTAATTCTCCCGCCATAACTAAAAAATTCTAAAGATATCTGCTATGTAGAATCTATAAGAATATTAGGTATTATGTTTGATGAACATCTCAAATGGTACGGTCATATTAATTTTCTATGTAGCCAACTTAGTCGAACTTATTATGCACTACGAAATATAAAACGTACGTGTAGCGTCAATACTTTAATAACATTATACTATGCCGACTTCTATTCGAGAATGAGATACAGCATCATTTTCTGGGGTTCCTCCTCAGCTTGTCAAAGGGTTTTCGTTCTGCAGAAAAAGGTGGTACGCCTAATATACCACCTACAATTTTACGAATCTTGCAAAAACACTTTTAAGTTGCATATGATTCTGACATTTTATGATGTGTACATTCTGGAATGTTAAGTTTTATATATAAACACATTAATCAGTTCAGTAATAATCAAATAGTACATGAACACAATACAAGGACCACTAATTATTTGCTTCCACCAATTCATAAACAGGCCATGTTTCAGAAAAGTTATGTACTTAGGAGTCAAGCTTTTCAATAATCTTCCAGATGAGTTGAAACAAATACACAAATATAGTGCTTTTAAAAAATGTTGAAACAATAGTTGTTGGATAAAAGCTGTATTGTCTCAGTAGGAGACTTTTTCGAATAATTAAATTCAATTTTCTTTATATTTTTCTTCTATGTTTGTTTGACGCTTTTGCATAACTATGTATGCACATATGTATTTTTCTTTATGCTATGTATGTATGTATATGGTTACTGTAATAAAGATTATTATTATTATTATTATTATTATTATTATTATTATTATTAATCAACACCAGAAACTCTGCATACTCAAGTGACTGGCTGGGATGGTATAGACCAGAGGCCAAGAACAAATAAAGAAGAAGAAGAAGAAGAAGAAGAAGAAACACACCGTACGCCTCTAGCTTTCGTTGCGATAGGACGTGTTTACGCCCTCTATCAACCCGTTCGCCAGATTAGTACAGCTTTATTTTCATTCGTGCATGTGATTTAGTATTCTCGCTGTGTCTCGTGTGCGTTTGTGTTTTCTATGCGTTGTTCTGTGTGTTTTGTACTGTGCAGTGTTCGCGCATTGTGCGCATTGCTTCTTTTGAAGCGACGCAGTTCGCCACACTCTGCAGCGTACTAGAATCTATCCTAGTACGCCGCTCTTTGCCAATATGGCCGCTTCCAGGCCGAAAGCGAAACCAATCAACGTCGTCGTGCTCCGAGGTGTGGACGAATTTCTCTCTATGGAAGACGTCGCCGAAGACCTCCGGCAGCAGGGATTCGAATCCGTCCAGTGCAAACGCATGGCGAAGGGTCCAAATCGCATTCCGATCCCTCTTGTTTTCGTCGAATTACCGAAAACTGAGGAATTGGCAAAAATCTACGCAATCAGAAACGTTTGCGGCCGCGAATTTACCGTCGAGTCCAAAAACGTCTTCAAGAACTTCGCCACGCAGTGTCATCGCTGCCAATTATACGGGCACGGACAAAGAAATTGTCACGCCGCGCCTCGCTGCGTAGAATGCGCCGCCAACACCTCTCTTCGGCTTGCACAAAACCGAGGGGGATCTGGCCACTTGCACCTTATGTGGCGGCCCGCATCTGGCCAACTACAAGGCGCCCCCAAACACCCACCATAACAAGCCCGTCACCGCCGATTCAAAGGCGAAGAACACTCCCCCACCCCCGTCAAAACAACGCCGACCAAAAAGCGGAAAAGTCAGCTATGTCTGTCCCTCTGTGTGCGTTGGCGGTACCAAGATTGTATTTAAGTCTACAGTGAGAAATTAAGGAGTCACTATAGGCAAAAAATTAAAATTTAACGATTATGTAAATAAATGTACTCAAATAAAACTTTGTTATGCGAATCGCTGATTGTCGTTGTTTAACTATTGCGATGTCTTGTACGGCACCTGGATTGAATCTTTTTGTTGCCGTAAGGAACAATTCATGAACACACTAATGACAACCGGCACTGACTGAGTCAGCTAGCAGGAATGTTAAACATGACTTTTCTATCAACCAAATTCGTACATCCAAGAAAGCACAAGGTCACATGGAGACATCCATCAGGAGCAACGGAAAATCAAATAGACCACATAATAGCAACAAAGGGAGTAAGAAACAAAACAACAGACACGAGAACATTTAGGGGAGCACAAGCAGAAACAGACCATTATCTAGTGGTGGCAATAATACAAGGCATAAACAAGAAGCACCAACGCTGGGGAAATAAGAACACAAAGAAATGGGAGGTAGATTTATTAGAAAACAAAGAAACAAGGCGAAAATTAGAAGAAACAATTACAAACAGTCTACAACGTGCAACAATATGCATACAGGAAATAGAGCAGGCATGGCAGGGGCTGAAGAAAAATATAACCAAAGCAGCTGAAGAGACACTCAAAACAACGAAACAAAAGGCAGAGACGAAGGAGTGGTTTGATGGAGAATGTGAAAAGGCAAGAAAACGAAAGAATGTAGCCAGAATGTATTGGATTAACACAAAAACAGGAGGACAGGAAGACATATGACAGGGAGAGAAACAAAGCAAACACGATATATAACAGCAAAAAGAATGAGTGGGTAAATTCGAAACTAGAAGAGATAGAACACTCAAGCCGATGCCATAACACAAGACAATCCTATAGAAATATGAAACAACTAAATAATAAAGCAGTAAGAACAAAAAGCGTGAAAGATATAAATGGTAAAGCAGAACAGGATCCAGACATAATAGGAAACATATGGAGAGAATACTACAAAGAGCCCATGTATACGGAAGGAAAAGAAAGTACACAAGAGGATGATGAACAAATAACTGAAAATCAAGACGAGAAAGAAGAACCCCTAACGAGAAGGAGATACTGCAGGAAATCAGCAGGCTAAGAAACAACAAAGCACCCGGTGAAGATGAAATAGAAGTGGAATTAATCAAGTACGGAGGACATAAACTACAAACACAAATAAGCAATCTGATTAAGGAAATTTGGAAGCAAAACAGCATGCCCGAAGTGCACGCACCGGAGTAATAGTGCCTATCTATAAAAAGGAAATTGCAGGAACTACAGACCAATAACGTTGCTAAACGCCACTTACAAAATACTGGCCAATATGGTAAATACACGATTGAAAGAACAGGCAGAGAAAATCCTTGGTGATTATCAAAATGGGTTCAGACCCAATCGATCGACCATAAATGCTATACACACGGTAGAGCAAATAATCCAGAAGACATGGGAGCATGGCAGAGAAATATATCTAGTCTTTATTGATTTTAAGGGAGCCTTTGACACCGTCAACAGGAATGAAATGATAGAGACATTGAAATCAATGGGAATATCAGAAAAATTGAGGGCGCTGGTAAGAATGAGTCTTAGAAATACAAAAGCTAAAGTGAGATACATGCGAACAACGACAGACTCGTTCGAAGTAAACAAAGGAGTAAAACAAGGAGACCCGCTATCTCCAACAATATTCAATTTAGTTTTAGAAAGTGCCATTAGAAAAGCCGAATTAGACAAAAAGAATATAATGATTGATGGATTGCAAATAGTAGCGTATGCAGACGATGTCACAATAATTGGTAGCACAAGAACAGGATTGACACTAGCTCTGGAACGTATGGAGAGGGAAGCCAGAAAACTGGGTATGGAAATCAATGAAGCTAAAACAAAATATATGAAGATAGGAAGAACTGAAACCAATACGAGAGGCTACCTGAGAACACAGAACCACAAATTTGAGGAAGTTTCATCGGTCAACTACTTAGGTGTAATAATGGTCAGGAATGGGAAAGAGAGGGTGAGACAAAGAATATTAAAAGGACTACAAGCGTTTGAACGAAATAGGTCACTACTGAAAAACAAAACACTAACGAAGAAAACCAAGATCAAGATTTACGAGACTTTAATAAGGCCGGTCATCACGTATGCAATTGAGACTACAGCAATCACTAAAAAGAACAAGAAGACCTAAAGATAGCAGAAAGAAAAGTTTTAAGAGCAATATTAGGGCCGCACGTCACAGAACAGGGAGTAATAAGGCCGAAAACTAACAAAGAAATAGAGGATCAACTTGGGGAGAAAATATTATAAGATACGCTAAAGCTCAACGGCTCCAATGGGCAGGCCACATCATGAGAAGGAAACGAACGGATATGATAAGAAGGATAACCCAGTGGATTCCGATATGGCCCAGAGGTAAGGGACGACCAAGGAAGAGATGGAGAGATGCCGTGGAGGAAGATGTGAAAGTGATGAAGATAACCGATTGGAGATCAAAACCAAGGGACAGGAAAGAATGGAGGAAAATAACACAGGCCGCCAAGACTCATAGCAAGCTTTAAAACACAGGGAGCAAGAGGAGTAGTTCACCTCATCAAAAGAACTTCAAAAACGTCATAAGACGTTAGCCATAGCCCAACGGGCTGAAAGGCTTGATGATGATGATGGGCAGTCGAAGGTTGCCACATTCTGCATTTCTATTTTATAAAATTTTAACGACCTTAATATTAGGTTTGGGGGCACTCCTACATCTCCAATGCACACGATCGAGTTCTTTAAAAGGGTGATGTTGGGCGGGCGGGGTCCCTGTGTGGTTTTCAGCAGAAAGTATTTTTGTTCATTGTTTGACTTGCAGGTGAAGCAGTAATTAGTTAATCATTTCATAGTTTATTTCATTTGTGTACTAGGTGCTGGGGATTATGGGTGAGCTTTTGTCAGAGTGTGTGTCTATATATGTTTGTTTGTTTACAAGTCCCATGGAAGCTCATTTTTAATTGAATGCGATCCTTTTTCTTCCATTATAATTTTGTTATTGTAAGTTATCTATATGTATTATTTTGGGGAAATAAGTATATATTATTATTATTATTATTATCATTATGTTATTTTTCAAATTTGTTTTTAAAATAAAAACCCCTTCTTCCAACATCACACATCTTCGTTATTGGATAGATGCGCTTGGGAGCGAAGGTGACCGTTGTGTAATGCATCCGTTGGGAGTGATTGTCCACAGCATTGGAAAACCAGCTTGCTGGTGAATGGTATGGTCTTCACTCTCTTGGTTCCTGGTTGCGTTTCTTCGGACATCTCTCGCTTCCTGCTCGCGGGTTCGACATTGTAAATCTTCTTCATGTAACGCGTCAAATGATTTTATCTGGCAAACGTCTCCTCGCATACGGAGGACGTGTAGGATTTCTTGTTCATAAACGGATTCCTTTTCAAGTTGTCCTTGCTGGCGCACGTTTTCTTACATATTTTGCACTCCATCTTAACTATAATACGACATCCTATTAGGAGAAGCATGCGGTAAAATTAAAATACCTTTCCTGAAATATGTTAGTTCAACAATGCCGAATACTAATAAAACACGAACGAAAACGATAAATATGAGATAAACGGGATAACTATAAACGATAAATATAAGATAAACGGCGTAACTATAAACAGTATAAAACGGATCACTATTTACACTAAACACTAACGATAATAAACTAATAGAAAATAAAACGGACAACACTAAACGCTGGACTAATAGACAATAGACGGTGACGAGATGGTGTTCACAAGCTGATAGAAAGCAGATGTTGGACTGTGAAAAATGTGGAAACGCGCTTCGTTTTATAGGGTTTGATCGCCAATCGTTCGCCCCGCCCCCTCGTGAATACTGCGTTCTGATTGGTGTTTACGTTATTATTCCGCCGAACAAAGAAAATTCTCGTCGAATCCTGCTTGTGACGTCATGGTATTACGTAATCGTCATCTTTTGAGCAAAAGCGACACCTTCGCATCAATCTTCTGGTAACATGCCTAATACGCTTTAGAGCTTACGTACAGACCTCTGTTACCGCCTACAGCTACGTAGGCAGGTGTAACACGATACTTTCGGACCAACAACGACACCTTCCGGCCAAAAGCAACACCTTCTGATCGAGAAAGGCATCTTCTGGTGACATGCGTAATATCCTTTAGGCGTTACGTAGAAAGCTCTGTTACCACCTACAGCTACCTGTACAATGACACCTTCGGAAAAACAGCGACACTTTCTGGTCAAAAGCGACACTACATACAGTCACCTGCATCACCGACACTACCTAGGTATGTCTTACCGACCAAAAGCGATGGGCGCGAATTTTGAATTTTCGAGGAGTTGGCGTGAATTTTGAACCCTTGAAACCGGGGTTGTGATCACCCTCCAAACACGCGTGCTCGTGGTGTTGACTACCTTCCAGTACACATGCTCGAGGCCATCTCCCCCATCAAATCAATCAGGATTTAGAAAAGGACACTCTTATGAGAATTTGATCGCTGGTGTTGATAGCTGGATGAGGGCAGTTGATGATTGGCAGTATTTTTAGATTTATGTACTGCTCTTGAAACAGCAGATAGAAAATTGTTTATTAGAGAATTGGAATATGAATTAGTAACATGATAGAAAATTGGTTTCAATCATATTTAAGTAACGGAACAGTTCAATTCTGTATGCAACTAGTAACGTATCGTACAGCATTTACACGCGCTTGATGTGTTTAATATTAAATTGTGAGTTTATTCGTTAAAATAAGTTTGGGAATGTTTCTTGAGTGAGTGGTCTTGTCAATGTATTTTATATCACCACAATAACCTAGAGTTAGACAACATAATCACTATTTTTCGTTTAATTTTGTGACAATACTGGTTTGAGCGGGTCAAAGTTACTAAGGCAGTCACCTGTTCGATGTATTCCAACTTGATAGGCGGACCCAGGAATTAAATTATGATGCATGTCAGTCGGCCTTTCACGCTAAATGTGTTAGGTTGACAGCGGAGGCTCTCTCGGTACTTATGGGCGTGGGATCGAGCTAGAAATGTACCAAATATAGAGCCTCTCATCCACGCGAATGCCAATGTTGTCAGTCGGCCTTTCAGGCTAAATGTCTCACAAGGAGAAGGTAAGGTAATCGGATTTTTGTAATTTTTGATATTTATGATACGTGTAGTTTGGACCTTAAATAAGAATATCTTGGAGTAGTTCGACGAAACGTTCATAAATTACCGAGATAATCGATGTTGAAGTTTCACCCATCAGTTAAATCCACTAGATATGATACGATTCGCAACTGGACTCGTGGCCTAGTCGATAGCGTTTTGGTGCGATACCCACGAGATCGCTGGTTCGAGTCTCGTCACGAGATCATTTCATTTTCTTCCATTCAAAACGCACCCCTATGTTTTTTTCATGCTTCTTCCCATATCAAAAATTATCAACAAACGAAATGTATGAAGTATATGCAGGAACATTCTTCAAATACTTCATTAAAATGCAGAATCGGTTGATAAAATTCAAAATATTAATTTTGAATTAACTTAACAATAATTCCAAATGAATATTGTTTATCAACCGATTGTGCGTTTTAATGAAGTACTTGAAGAACGTTCCTGCATATAGTTCATATATTTTGTTTGTTCATACTTTTGATATGAGCGATATGAGCGATCTCGTGAGTATCGCACCAAAACGCTAACGAGTCCAGTTGGGAATCGTATTATATCTAGTGGATTTAACTGATGGGTGAAACTTCGATTATCTCGGTAATTTATGAACGTTGCGTCGAACTACTCCAAGATATTCTTATTTAAGGTCCAAACTACACGTGCCATAAATATCAAAAATTACACAAATCCGATTACCTTACCTTCTCCTTGTGAGACATTTAGCGTGAAAGGCCGACTGACAACATTCGCAGACAAGCATATTTGTGAATTGTGGGAATTTGTATAATAGTATACCATTAGAAATTAAGGACAAAGAAAACTCAAACATGTTTAAAGAAAATTTGTATGAATATGTGGCATTACAGTTTTAGAATCAGATATGTACTTATCTAGGTTAATTACACATGTAATGTAATTGTAAATAGCACATGCTACATAAACGTATATCTATTTATTAGAGGATGCTTTTCGATTTTAGAATAAAATAGAACACAAAAATTGTTTTGCGACATACAATGTTTTGGTTTTATTCGAAAGAGCATCTTATTACATTTATATTTTAAAAATACGTACTTAATATCATTCAAATGTGCATCACGATTTTACTGGCAATAGCGCATTCCATCAGTCCAATTTATCATTACGCTTTCATATATTCCCGCAGGTATCCCACGAACAACGATTGTAATGTTGGTTTTTAATTCTCAGTTGTTGGATTATTAACGTAGAACTTCAACTTCACATAACCACACAGGAAGAAGTCACACGGCGTTAAATCACAAGATCTTGGTGGATAATGCACAGGACAGTTTCTTGAAATAACGTCATCACCAAACTGCTCTTGCAGCAAAGCGATGGTTTCGTTGGTGTTATGACACGTAGCGCCATCTTGTTTGAACCAGAAGTTCTCCAGATTGTTTACAACAACAATTGGGAAGAAATAATCGTTTAACACTGGCACGAACTCCATCCATGGTGAGATGCTGTCTTTGAGCACTGTCGAAGAAATACGGTCCAATGACACCATCGCTATACCAGCAGGAATGGCACACCACACTGTAACTTATTTTACGCTATGTGCATGCCAAAATAATTTCCTTCCGAAACTTACGAAGCTATTTTCGGCTTTCCTGTGCTAGGAGGAAACTATGCTTTCTTACAAATTATGTTTTTATTATTATTATGATTATATGAGGTGAAAGTGAGACATGAATGTAAAAGAGAAAAACTCACAATCGCTTCGTAGCACACTCCATTTAACCTTCCTATACTCACGTCAAAATGAGAGAAGTATACTATACTATATAAGTCGGTCTCACAGACCGTATGCGTGAGTATAGGAAGGTTAAGAGTGGACTCCCAAATTAATTGAAACTTAATATCCACTTGACCTTGCTAAAATACTGACCATATTTTACTAGCGTTTACATTTCTCTGACTAAACAGTAAACATTGGACTAATTTAACGCGATAGATATATGGAAGTTCGATGAACTCGCTTTGACAGCTGGAGTGCTCGTATCGTAATACTCACTTGACCAAAAGTATGGAACAATGGTTCTATAGCTTTATTCAGACCTTATATGAAAAACAGTTTTTAAGCGAAAGTTAGTTAGCAACATCTATATTTTGATCTAGTGTAAATTTCGTTTTGTTAACTTTATTTTAAGTGATGATATCGTGTGGATATTTTTTAAATGAAAGAACCCATATATTTTAAGTTTTTTACATTACTCTTGATGAGACCTTTTAAATCGTAGAAGAATGTAATGTTATATAGTTAATAATTTTCGAAATATATGAACTTTAACTGAAGAAAGTTGGCTAGTGTAAGTAGAATGTTATGAAGAAGTATCTGAACGAATGCCTATTACCTTAGTTGTATGTAACCGTAGTATGTAAGTGTCAAACATTTGTAGAGGAAATTGTTACTATAAATTAGTTTAAGCATCAGAAAAGGAACGGATTATCGATTTAATGATGGTTGGTTAACAACATCGTACGAGAACCCAAAAAGACGTGTGCGCTCTATTTAAGAAAGTCTATCCAAATGAACAACCAATTACTCAGTCGTTTGTCAGTAAAACCTTAAACCGTTTTAGAGATAAGAGTAAGGATGTTCCGACGAGCGGTCGACCTAAGGTCGGAAAGGAAACGAGGATATGAGGCTCGGCGTATAACTGGAGGTAGGTGAGTGTCCCCAGCAAATTAACGATCTTCCGCACTTTGTAAATAAAATTTTCTTTTTTCTGAAGAAGCGACCATCTGTCTAAGTGGAACAGTGAATAGACACAATGGTCGATATTGGACTGTTGACAACCCCCACTGGGTACTAAAAACCCATACGCAAATGCCAGAAAAACTGAATATGAGGGTGGGGACTTGCTTTGATTTCGCAAATTAACGTATCTTTTTCATCCCTGAAAATCTTAGTGACTATCGTTGTCTACAGTTAGCACAAGAACAAATAATGCCGTCCTGCAGAACCCTCTTTCCTAACAATGTCTGGTAGTAGAGAGAGATGGCGGGTTCTGGAACCCCCGCTCCCCCGCTCAGTCGCTCAGTCACAACCCCGACCGTGTATACTGGAAGGTAGTCACAACCCCGACTGCCCGCGTATGGAAATGGGGCCACAACCCCGGTTGGAGGGTTAAAAATGGGCAACAACCCCCTCCCCGGAAAATTCAAAACTCCCGCCCCTCTGGTCGGTAAGGTAGATAACTGGGCAGTGCCGGTAATACAGGTGGCTGTATGTAGTACCGCTTTTAACCGGTAGGTGTCGCTGTTCGGTAGATGCCGGTAATACAGGTGACTGTATGTAGTACCGCGTTTGACCGGTAGGTGTCGCTGTTCGGTAGGACGCCTGTAATGGCAGTAGTACAGGGGCTGTATGTAGTATCGCTTTCGACCGGTAGGTGTCGTTGTTCGGTAGGGTGGCCTACGTAGTATGTAGTGCCGCTTTTGACCGGGAGGTGGCGCTGTTCGATAGGGCGCTTATGTAATACAGGTGGCTGTATGTAGTACCGCTTTCGACCGGAAGGTGTCGCTGCTGCTCGGAGTACAGGGAGCTGTAGGTGGTAACAGTCCTAATTAGGAAATTAAGCTTGTCACCAGAAGATGGAGGATCAGGAAGCACTGGCCGGAAGGTTTGTAAAGTTAAACGATTACGTAATACCATGATATCACAAACCGGTTTCGACGATACACCATCCATGTACTGACCGCGCTCGACGCTGTTTGACTTCGGTGAAAGGATGAGAACGGCTATTGCCAACGTGCTATAACTGTTGCATTTTTAAATAGACAGACGGTACACCATCCAAGTACTGATCGCGCGTGTCGCTGTTTGACTTAGGTGATCGCATGAGGGTCGCTATTGCCAACATGCTGGTTGTTGCGGATATGTTCCTATATATTACGTAATATTACGCAATACTATTACATTACAAACAGGTTTAGATGATAATTTTAGATGCAAGGAATATGTTAGAACTTCGCTCTTAGTCAGAAGATGTTGATAAAACAGATAATTATGTATAGATCCCTAATAAGATATTACGTAATACCATCATGGCATAAACAGGGTTAATGTTAGATGGGAAGAGCGTTCTCATTCATGATATCATACAAAATGCAGCGTTCTGATTGGTCGCACCCTATACAATGCCACGCTCTGATTGGTTACCAACTCGAAAAATTCCCCGATATGTATAGGAAGGTAGTTCACCCAACAACATCCTTAACATTGATCAAGGTGTTTAACGTCAGACAGTAAGTAATAAAGTCACTGGATATGCGCAAGTTAGCCCTGGTGAACATTACATACTATTGGTCTGTCATTAGTAAGGTCAAGAACCGGTTTATATGTTTAAATGTAAACTACATCAAACTGAGGAATCGGGAGATGACCCGAATTTCATACGATTGATCGACCACCAATCGCAGTACGATACATCGTTAGACATCACAAACAGGTTTCAACGTTATATTTTAATATGAACAGGATGAATGTTATGCTATGTATAGGAAGGTAGTTCCCCAACAACTTCCTTAACACTGATCAGGGTGTTTAACGTCAGACAGTAAGTGATGACGTCACTGCGCATGCACAAGTTGGTCCTGCTAAACACTGTATACTTTCGATCGCTCATCAGTAACGTGAAGAATCGGTTTATATGTTTGAGCGTAAAATACACCAAACTGAGGAATCGGGAGATGACCCGAACTTCATACGATTGACCGACCGCTAATCGCAGTACGCTACATCATTAGACATCACAAATAGGTTTAGATATTATACTGTAATACGATATTATAAGGAAATGGAACGTAAGTCAATTAGTTAGTAAATTATTAAAACGTATCACATAGGCTTATGTTTAACTGGAACACTTATACCAATAATAATCGATTGTAAATCAACAAAGTCAAACATATCAGGCTCGGTCAGGTCGTAGACGGATAGAAATCAATATCTTTCAGTAACATATGTGGATTTCCTATAACGATCCTATACAGTCGGCATCTAATAAAATTACGTAATACAAGGCTCCTTTGTCTATTGATACGAGCATGTAACATCACAAACAGGATTCAACGACAGTTCTGTGTTAAATGTGGAAGTTAATATAAAATCAAATTTAATGAAACTCAGTCCATTATTTATTAATATATTAAGATACATGTAGAAAAACACTTACAAAGTTTAATTGATCGCATCATATGAAATATCGCATTCTGATTGAATATCGATAAATCATATAAAAGCTAGTTCATTTACCGGCAGCTTTCTAACAGCTAGGTCGTGAACTTCAACATCTTTACCTCCAGTATATAGTTTTAGTGTTTATAGTTAGGCGTTGATTTCCTACTGGTTTAGCGTTTCATTATCACTTAGTATTCGTCGTGATTGGACAGGCATATTTTAGGTAAGTTATTTAAATTTCACCGCATACTTTCCCTAATAGACTGCAATATTATAGTTTAAGATGGAGTGTGAGATATGCCACAAAACATTTGCAAGAAAAGATGGATTGAACAGACATCCCTGCTTAAATAATAAATCTTACACATGCACCATATGTGAGGAAATCTTTACGAGATCGGATAGTCTGTCTCGACATAAGAAAACGCACAATATCGATTCCATAACCAAGAAACGAGATGTTTCAGAAGAGAAGCAGCCACCAAGTAAAATGAACCATCCGGCGAATAGCATGTCGGAACAGGATTTTCGATGCCGCGACCAAACCTTACCCACGGCTACATTACACAATGAACACCTTTGTTTCCATGCCCATCTGAACAGCAATTCTCTTAAACTTGAAGAGGATATGTTCATTATAAAAATCACCCGGAACAATAATGTAAAAATAATGATAAAGCAGGCACCCCATGATGTAATACAACCTACAACATGAAAATTTGCATAAATATAGGATATTCAGTACAGTATTATCCGACGTGAAGGTAATATCGATGGACCGACGCTTTCCAAGAAACAGTGCAGGGAGTGAAATATAATAGCGGAGTAAAATAATTTTATACATATTATATTGAATAAAAGATATCATCATAAACTTTACGAATTTTATTTAAAGGGTGGAACAATCTTTATGATAAGTATGCAGTATTAGAATAATGCAATCTTACTAATAAGTAAGTATAGCAAAACAGCGTAAGAATGTTTATCCAACTGCTGTGGAAGTTATAAAATCCCACTGATTCGATCTCATTTTCTAGGTAAAACTCCTTCGAGGGAGTATACACCTATGTTCTCATATTTGAATTTCTGCAATTCCTGTTTATAGAAACACCCCACAATCGGTTTCTCGTTTACATCTTCAATTAAATATACGTTGGGATTACCCACCTTACTTAAACACGTAAGAATACGGGATTTAACCTGAATGGATCGATGTTTCATATGATTGCATTCATCGATTATTTTAGACAAAATTTCCATCTATCCATACAAACCTCTCAAACGACATAAATGTACAACGTGAAGCTACCAGCATTATTCGACAGTCCTAACCTCGCAAGGAACCGAGTTGCTGGTGAAATTATACGATACTGAACACATCGAATACATCTCTATACAAACGTATACAGACTTGACTTCAATACAGAAACAAAAACTCACGAAGTTGTATGAATCGTGTATTTAATAAGGGGTGGAAAAGGATACATATATCTATATACTGTTGGCATAAGAGGAACAAAAGTCTCAGTCTAACATGATAACGGAAGTATATTGTTCGATGTCGATATCATGGACATACCAAAGGTGAATGTAATGGCAGGTTTAACGTGATGTCTACGATGAAAGACGAAGAAAAAACAAGATGATACCGGAAAATATGAAATTTGCAAGCCATGAAAGAAAATAGTCATATATCAATCTAACCAGTTAAATAAAGAACAGGCTGTGCGTGTGTGTGTGTGGATGATACGTTACCAGTACTATTCGACAATCCTAAACTTGCAAGGAGTCGAATTTCTGACGCGCGAAGTTGTATGAATCGTGTATTGAACAAGGGCGAAAAAGGACATACATATCAATCCGCTATTAGTGGAAGAGGGGTAAAACATTACTATGTTCTGATAACGGAACTATCTCATCCGATGTTGACATCATAGATATATCGAAGGCGAATATAAATATTCCAAATGATGAATAAGCGTGTATCCTATGGTGAATTACTGCAGTCTTTCGTTCAGCATGAAAAAATATATATAGGACGACCAATTATCCGCACTGACACGCCTAATCTTGAAAGGAGTTAAGTTTATGGTGAAATTAAAGGTATTGGTCACATCGACACCCAAAACAACCTATCAATATGTAAATGTATACGGACTTGACTTCATCATAAAGACGAAAATGTAGGAAGTTGTATCGACCATGTATTTAACAAGGGGAGAAAGGATATACATATCGATCTATTATTAATGGAAGAGGATCAATACATCATTATGTTCTGATATCAGGTTGTTTCGATCGGTATCAATATCATAGACATATCAAAGGTGAATGTAATAGAATGTTAACCATAGTTACGATAACCGAGACGAAGAAGAAGGCAAGATTGTTGGGGTGATATAAAATTTGTAAATCACGAACGAAAAACGGTGCTACGTATTATGGTCTACATCGACTTTGCGTGTAAACCAATAGAATCATACTGGTCCGAGTCTCAAACAGCAAATACAAGTGGAATGCGTATTATGCATAAGCATAACAACGTTCATTGGACCGGACTGAATCAACGTTTTCGTGCAACGATTGACGGAAATACATCAAACAACTATACAACCGTCACATGGAATTCCCCAAACACATGAACCACCTCACCGCCAGCGGGCGCAGAGCATAACACTGAAGTCGAAAAATGACATATGTATATGCGAAAACGCATTAAACGAACATAAAGTAACAGTGCACCTCCATTTCACTTAACCATTCTGGGGTTTAGCGCATTTCAGTTGTAACCTCAACTGCAAAATACCTATACTCGTTCCGATTCTCTTCTATAATTTAAGTGGATATGACAGTCATCTTCAAATACGCCAGCTGGACGACGATAGCGAAGATATCGACGTTATCCCACTTAATAAAGAAAAATATATCAGCTTTATCAAGATGTTTACATCGGATCAGTATGTCGATAAGGTAGATGTATTTCGAAAAATAAATATTAAAATGCGATTTATGGACTCGTTCAGATTTATGGCGGTATCTATTGAGAAACAGGATGAAATCTTTTCTCAAAATCAATGTTAATATATGCAGACGTACGACTAACAGTTGAGTTCATAACAAACGCACATCCCCGTACTAATATCAACAAGTACGAAAACTAAATGAATCGACTCTTCTGCCCAAGAACAGCTTCCACGACACATTGACAGATAAAGGCGTTAGCGATCAAGACTACGAGTACACTATAGTAGTCTAGAACACGATAACTCGTTCCAACTTACTGTAATATTGGAATATTATCTTAAAACCGATCTCCCGCTGTCCGCAGACGTGTTTGGAAATTTTAGAGAAGTATATCACGATTCACAAACGATTTGAACCCAATCCACTACAACAGCAACTGGTAGTTTCACGAATATGAGTATTCAATGTGTTTTATCTCAAGTTAGTTTTCACTATGCAAGAGTCAAAAATAAATACCTAACCGTTTATGATAGCAATGACCCATCAACCTACCTAGTAGTCTGAGGTGCTAATAATTTATGTGGGTAAGTTATGTCTCAATCGCTGTCCTACAACAAATTCGAGTGGATGAACCCCGATGAAGTTGATCACCTCGACGTTAGTAGCCTAGCGGACAACGATGAAACGCTATTGAACGATGTCCGAAACGACCATCAGCTCCTTCTCGAAAACATAATTCATACAAAATCTATAACAAACAGCATTGCATTGTACATCATCGCAACCTTAAGCAGACCATATTCAACGGTCTAGAACTCACCCATCGAGTACTACGATTCAACCAGTTTACATGTCTGAAATATTACATTCATTAGAACACCTTCCTGAGGAACCAGTCCGAGAATGACTTCTAGATGATTTTTAAATTAATGAACAATTCCGTTTACAGAAAAACGAAGGAGAACATCGATAAACAAGTATATGTTTAACTGCTAACGTATTGAAAGGATTTGAGGTGAAGACGAGACGCTGGACCTCTGATTGCAAAACAGAAGTTTAAGAACATCAATATATTTAGCGATAATTTTACAGTAATTCAAATGAAGATACTTAAAGTCGTCTACAATAAATCCGCATATATCGGTTTCATCGTCTTGAAATTGTCGAAACTGCTGATGTATGACTTTCACTACAACTACCTGAAACGGTTATACTAGAATAAAATACCATTATGCTATATGAATACCTACAGATAGCTTCATACTATACATTGAAACTGAGAACGTGTATGCCGATATTAATCGAAATTCGCATACATTTAACACAACTGATTATGAATACGATATAATTCATACGAAATAAGCTCGTGCAGGGAATGTTTACATCGAAGAATTTGTCGATTTTCGATCAAAGATGGTCGGACTTCAAGTAGATAACTGACAAATAAAACGTGTGAGGGGATCCGACCAACGACAATTTGCTGTATAAAACACAGCATCTATTCAGGACGGCTCTGCACGATATCTATCTAATATGGAAAGCAGGAAATTGGCACTACCATGCTTGAACGATAAGAGGTGCATCCATACTAATAGGCTAATGATATACATACACACGCCTAGGGTACAACAAGGCAATCAAGACTGAAAAATAGCGGTTTAAGGTAAAAAATACAATTACCATCCAGAAGCAAACCGAAACCTGTTGTTCCACGAATTTCTTCACAAACAGATTTATCATCATCAGCTTAAACAACGCGGACAACGTAAATATCTACAGCTACATAGGATATCTCTCGTACTGAAGCAAGGTGGGATTTTAAGACATCTGTATTTTTATGAAAATATTAATGTTTGTATGTTATTATTGTATGTGAACGCCAGTTTATCTGACGGTCAATATATTTTTAATAAAATGCAATGTCTGAGTATTTTTAACCGACTCGAACGAGCCACGGACAGCAGCGTGTTTGTCATGCGAAACATTGGTAACATGTACTACTTGTAGAAGCTGATTAACCAAAGAATATCCCTACTAAACACTGACTTGGATATAAGCGTTAAAATAGATGACGACGAGCAAATAAGACGGTATAGGAGCTGTGACGTCAGCACTTACTATCCAACGTCAAACGTCAAGACGTTTTTGAGGGACATACTTGCCAATATGCAGTCGGAGAGGGGTAAAGGGGTCACTCGTTCAGATGGCGGGAATGTTGAATTTCCGGGGAGGTTGGCGCGAATTTTGAATTTCCAGGGATGTTGACGCGAATTTTAAATTTCAAGGGAGGTTGACGCGAATTTTGAATTTTCGAGGTTGTTGAACCGAATTTTAAATTGCAAGAGGGGTTGTATACCTTCCAGACACGCAGGCATGCGTGTTGTCCACCTTTCGGAGTCGATGATGTGGACAACACGCATGCCTGCGTGTCTGGAAGGTATACAACCCCTCTTGCAATTTAAATTCGGTTCAACAACCTCGAAAATTCAAAATTCGCTCAAAATTCGCGTCAACATCCTGGAAATTCAAAATTCGCGCCAACCTCCCGGAAATTCAACATTCCGCCATCTGAAAGGTGACTTTACCCTGCTCCGACTGCATATTGGCAAGTATGCCCTCAAACGTCTTGACGTTTGACGTTGATGTAAGTGCTGACGTCACAGCTCTATACCGTCTTATTGCTCGTCGTCATCTATTTTAACGCTTATATCAAGTCAGTGTTTAGTGAGGATATTCTTTGGTTAATCAGCTTCTACAAGTAGTACATGTTACCAATGTTTCGCATGACAAACACGCTGCTGTCCGTGGCTCGTTCGAGTCGGTTAAATACTCAGACATTGCATTTTATTAAAAATATATTGACCGTCAGATAAACTGGCGTTCACATAATAACATACAAACATTAATATTTTCATAAAAATACAGATGTCTTAAAATCTCACCTTGCTTCAGTACGAAGATATCTATGTAGCTGTAGATATTTACGTTGTCCGCGTTGTTTAAGCTGATGATGATAAATCTGTTTGTGAAGAAATTCGTGGAACAACTGGTTTCGGTTTGCTTCTGGACAATTGTATTTTTACCTTAAACCGCTATTTTCGGTCTTGATTGCCTTGTTGTACCCTAGGCGTGTGTATGTATATCATTAGCCTATTATGGATGCACCTCTTATCGTTCGAAGCATGTAGTGCCAATTTCCTGCTTTCCATATTAGATAGATATCGTGCAGAGCCGTCTGAATAGATGCTGTGTTTTATACGGCAAATTGTCGTTGGTCAGATCCTCACACGTTTTATTTGTCGGTTATCTGCTGAAGTCCGACCATCTTTGATCGAAAATCGACAAATTCTTCGATGTAAACATTCCTGCGCAGCTTATTTCGTATGAATTATATCGTATTCATAATCGGTGTTAAATGTATGCGAATTTCGATTAATATCGGCATACACGTTCTCAGTTTCAATGTATAGTATGAAGCTATCTGTAGGTATTCATATAGCATAATGGTATTTTATTCTAGTATAACCGTTTCAGGTAGTTGTAGTGAAAGTCATACATCGGCAGTTTCGACAATTTCAAGACGATGAAACCGATATATGCGGATTTATTGTAGACGACTTTAAGTATCTTCATTTGAATTACTGTAAAATTATCGCTAAATATTGATGTTCTTAAACTTCTGTTTTGCAATCAGAAGGTCAGCGTCTCGTCTTCACCTCAAATCCTTTCAATACGTTAGCAGTTAAACATATACTTGTTTATCGATGTTCTCCTTCGTTTTTCTGTAAACGGAAATTGTTCATTAATTTAAAAATCATCTAGAAGTCATTCTCGGACTGGTTCCTCAGGAAGGTGTTCTAATGAATGTAATATTTCGAACATGTAAACTGGTTGAATCGTAGTACTCGATGGTGAGTTCTAGACCGTTGAATATGGTCTGCTTAAGGTTGCGATGATGTATAATGCAATGCTGTTTGTTATAGATTTTGTATGAATTATGTTTTCGAGAAGGAGCTGATGGTCGTTTCGGACATCGTTCAATAGCGTTTCATCGTTGTCACTAGGCTACTAACGTCGAGGTGATCAACTTCATCGGGGTTCATCCACTCGAATTTGTTGTAGGACAGCGATTGAGACATAACTTACCCGCATAAATTATTGGCACCTCGAACTACTAGGTAGGTTGATGGGTCATTGCTATCATAAACGGTTAGGTATTTATTTTGACTCTTGCATGGTGAAAACTAACTTGAATAAAACACATTGAATACTCATATTCGTAAAACTACCAGTTGCTGTTGTAGTGGATTGAGTTCAAATCGTTTGTGAATCGTGATATACTTCTCTAAAAATTTCAAACACGTCTGCGGACAGCGAAGATCGGTTTTAAGATAATATTCCAATATTACAGTAAGTTGGAACGAGTTATCGTGTTCTAGACTACTATAGTGTACTCGTAGTCTTGATCGCTAACGCCTTTATCTGTCAATGTGTCGTGGAAGCTGTTCTTGAGCAGAAAGTCGATTCATTTAGTTTTCGTACTTGTTGATATTAGTACGAGGATGTGCGTTTGTTATGAACTCAACTGTTAGTCGTGCGTCTGCATATATTAACATTGATTTTGAGAAAAATTTCATCCTGTTTCTCAATAGATACCGCCATAAATCTGAACGAGTCCATAAATCGCATTTTAATATTTATTTTTCGAAATACATCTACCTTATCGACATACTGATCCGATGTAAACATCTTGATAAAGCTGATATATTTTTCTTTATTAAGTGGGATAACGTCGATATCTTCGCTATCGTCGTCCAGCTGGCGTATTTGAAGATGACTGTCATATCCACTTAAATTATAGAAGAGAATCGGAACGAGTATAGGTATTTTGCAGTTGAGGTTACAACTGAAATGCGCTAAACCCCAGAATGGTTAAGTGAAATGGAGGTGCACTGTTACTTTATGTTCGTTTAATGCGTTTTCGCATATACATATGTCATTTTCGACTTCAGTGTTATGCTCTGCGCCCGCTGGCGGTGAGGTGGTTCATGTGTTTGGGGAAATTCCATGTGACGGTTGTATAGTTGTTTGATGTATTTCCGTCAATCGTTGCACGAAAACGTTGATTCAGTCCGGTCCAATGAACGTTGTTATGCTTATGCATAATACGCATTCCACTTGTATTTGCTGTTTGAGACTCGGACCAGTATGATTCTATTGGTTTACACGCAAAGTCGATGTAGACCATAATACGTAGCACCGTTTTCGTTCGTGATTTACAAATTTTATATCACCCCAACAATCTTGCCTTCTTCTTCGTCTCGGTTATCGTAACTATGGTTAACATTCTATTACATTCACCTTTGATATGTCTATGATATTGATACCGATCGAAACAACCTGATATCAGAACATAATGATGTATTGATCCTCTTCCATTAATAATAGATCGATATGTATATCCTTTCTCCCCTTGTTAAATACATGGTCGATACAACTTCCTACATTTTCGTCTTTATGATGAAGTCAAGTCCGTATACATTTACATATTGATAGGTTGTTTTGGGTGTCGATGTGACCAATACCTTTAATTTCACCATAAACTTAACTCCTTTCAAGATTAGGCGTGTCAGTGCGGATAATTGGTCGTCCTATATATATTTTTCATGCTGAACGAAAGACTGCAGTAATTCACCATAGGATACACGCTTATTCATCATTTGGAATATTTATATTCGCCTTCGATATATCTATGATGTCAACATCGGATGAGATAGTTCCGTTATCAGAACATAGTAATGTTTTACCCCTCTTCCACTAATAGCGGATTGATATGTATGTCCTTTTTCGCCCTTGTTCAATACACGATTCATACAACTTCGCGCGTCAGAAATTCGACTCCTTGCAAGTTTAGGATTGTCGAATAGTACTGGTAACGTATCATCCACACACACACACGCACAGCCTGTTCTTTATTTAACTGGTTAGATTGATATATGACTATTTTCTTTCATGGCTTGCAAATTTCATATTTTCCGGTATCATCTTGTTTTTCTTCGTCTTTCATCGTAGACATCACGTTAAACCTGCCATTACATTCACCTTTGGTATGTCCATGATATCGACATCGAACAATATACTTCCGTTATCATGTTAGACTGAGACTTTTGTTCCTCTTATGCCAACAGTATATAGATATATGTATCCTTTTCCACCCCTTATTAAATACACGATTCATACAACTTCGTGAGTTTTTGTTTCTGTATTGAAGTCAAGTCTGTATACGTTTGTATAGAGATGTATTCGATGTGTTCAGTATCGTATAATTTCACCAGCAACTCGGTTCCTTGCGAGGTTAGGACTGTCGAATAATGCTGGTAGCTTCACGTTGTACATTTATGTCGTTTGAGAGGTTTGTATGGATAGATGGAAATTTTGTCTAAAATAATCGATGAATGCAATCATATGAAACATCGATCCATTCAGGTTAAATCCCGTATTCTTACGTGTTTAAGTAAGGTGGGTAATCCCAACGTATATTTAATTGAAGATGTAAACGAGAAACCGATTGTGGGGTGTTTCTATAAACAGGAATTGCAGAAATTCAAATATGAGAACATAGGTGTATACTCCCTCGAAGGAGTTTTACCTAGAAAATGAGATCGAATCAGTGGGATTTTATAACTTCCACAGCAGTTGGATAAACATTCTTACGCTGTTTTGCTATACTTACTTATTAGTAAGATTGCATTATTCTAATACTGCATACTTATCATAAAGATTGTTCCACCCTTTAAATAAAATTCGTAAAGTTTATGATGATATCTTTTATTCAATATAATATGTATAAAATTATTTTACTCCGCTATTATATTTCACTCCCTGCACTGTTTCTTGGAAAGCGTCGGTCCATCGATATTACCTTCACGTCGGATAATACTGTACTGAATATCCTATATTTATGCAAATTTTCATGTTGTAGGTTGTATTACATCATGGGGTGCCTGCTTTATCATTATTTTTACATTATTGTTCCGGGTGATTTTTATAATGAACATATCCTCTTCAAGTTTAAGAGAATTGCTGTTCAGATGGGCATGGAAACAAAGGTGTTCATTGTGTAATGTAGCCGTGGGTAAGGTTTGGTCGCGGCATCGAAAATCCTGTTCCGACATGCTATTCGCCGGATGGTTCATTTTACTTGGTGGCTGCTTCTCTTCTGAAACATCTCGTTTCTTGGTTATGGAATCGATATTGTGCGTTTTCTTATGTCGAGACAGACTATCCGATCTCGTAAAGATTTCCTCACATATGGTGCATGTGTAAGATTTATTATTTAAGCAGGGATGTCTGTTCAATCCATCTTTTCTTGCAAATGTTTTGTGGCATATCTCACACTCCATCTTAAACTATAATATTGCAGTCTATTAGGGAAAGTATGCGGTGAAATTTAAATAACTTACCTAAAATATGCCTGTCCAATCACGACGAATACTAAGTGATAATGAAACGCTAAACCAGTAGGAAATCAACGCCTAACTATAAACACTAAAACTATATACTGGAGGTAAAGATGTTGAAGTTCACGACCTAGCTGTTAGAAAGCTGCCGGTAAATGAACTAGCTTTTATATGATTTATCGATATTCAATCAGAATGCGATATTTCATATGATGCGATCAATTAAACTTTGTAAGTGTTTTTCTACATGTATCTTAATATATTAATAAATAATGGACTGAGTTTCATTAAATTTGATTTTATATTAACTTCCACATTTAACACAGAACTGTCGTTGAATCCTGTTTGTGATGTTACATGCTCGTATCAATAGACAAAGGAGCCTTGTATTACGTAATTTTATTAGATGCCGACTGTATAGGATCGTTATAGGAAATCCACATATGTTACTGAAAGATATTGATTTCTATCCGTCTACGACCTGACCGAGCCTGATATGTTTGACTTTGTTGATTTACAATCGATTATTATTGGTATAAGTGTTCCAGTTAAACATAAGCCTATGTGATACGTTTTAATAATTTACTAACTAATTGACTTACGTTCCATTTCCTTATAATATCGTATTACAGTATAATATCTAAACCTATTTGTGATGTCTAATGATGTAGCGTACTGCGATTAGCGGTCGGTCAATCGTATGAAGTTCGGGTCATCTCCCGATTCCTCAGTTTGGTGTATTTTACGCTCAAACATATAAACCGATTCTTCACGTTACTGATGAGCGATCGAAAGTATACAGTGTTTAGCAGGACCAACTTGTGCATGCGCAGTGACGTCATCACTTACTGTCTGACGTTAAACACCCTGATCAGTGTTAAGGAAGTTGTTGGGGAACTACCTTCCTATACATAGCATAACATTCATCCTGTTCATATTAAAATATAACGTTGAAACCTGTTTGTGATGTCTAACGATGTATCGTACTGCGATTGGTGGTCGATCAATCGTATGAAATTCGGGTCATCTCCCGATTCCTCAGTTTGATGTAGTTTACATTTAAACATATAAACCGGTTCTTGACCTTACTAATGACAGACCAATAGTATGTAATGTTCACCAGGGCTAACTTGCGCATATCCAGTGACTTTATTACTTACTGTCTGACGTTAAACACCTTGATCAATGTTAAGGATGTTGTTGGGTGAACTACCTTCCTATACATATCGGGGAATTTTTCGAGTTGGTAACCAATCAGAGCGTGGCATTGTATAGGGTGCGACCAATCAGAACGCTGCATTTTGTATGATATCATGAATGAGAACGCTCTTCCCATCTAACATTAACCCTGTTTATGCCATGATGGTATTACGTAATATCTTATTAGGGATCTATACATAATTATCTGTTTTATCAACATCTTCTGACTAAGAGCGAAGTTCTAACATATTCCTTGCATCTAAAATTATCATCTAAACCTGTTTGTAATGTAATAGTATTGCGTAATATTACGTAATATATAGGAACATATCCGCAACAACCAGCATGTTGGCAATAGCGACCCTCATGCGATCACCTAAGTCAAACAGCGACACGCGCGATCAGTACTTGGATGGTGTACCGTCTGTCTATTTAAAAATGCAACAGTTATAGCACGTTGGCAATAGCCGTTCTCATCCTTTCACCGAAGTCAAACAGCGTCGAGCGCGGTCAGTACATGGATGGTGTATCGTCGAAACCGGTTTGTGATATCATGGTATTACGTAATCGTTTAACTTTACAAACCTTCCGGCCAGTGCTTCCTGATCCTCCATCTTCTGGTGACAAGCTTAATTTCCTAATTAGGACTGTTACCACCTACAGCTCCCTGTACTCCGAGCAGCAGCGACACCTTCCGGTCGAAAGCGGTACTACATACAGCCACCTGTATTACATAAGCGCCCTATCGAACAGCGCCACCTCCCGGTCAAAAGCGGCACTACATACTACGTAGGCCACCCTACCGAACAACGACACCTACCGGTCGAAAGCGATACTACATACAGCCCCTGTACTACTGCCATTACAGGCGTCCTACCGAACAGCGACACCTACCGGTCAAACGCGGTACTACATACAGTCACCTGTATTACCGGCATCTACCGAACAGCGACACCTACCGGTTAAAAGCGGTACTACATACAGCCACCTGTATTACCGGCACTGCCCAGTTATCTACCTTACCGACCAGAGGGGCGGGAGTTTTGAATTTTCCGGGGAGGGTTGTTGCCCATTTTTAACCCTCCAACCGGGGTTGTGGCCCCATTTCCATACGCGGGCAGTCGGGGTTGTGACTACCTTCCAGTATACACGGTCGGGGTTGTGACTGAGCGACTGAGCGGGGGAGCGGGGGTTCCAGAACCCGCCATCTCTCTCTACTTCTGGTTTCAACAAGATGGGAACCGCTTTATTATCAGTTAAATGTATGTAGCTATTTATATGACGTTTTTCTGAACTATTGGATAGCTCGCAGGGATCCTGTAAAATAACCACAACGATCTCCAGACTTTTTTTATGAGGCTACCCGAAAATTGATAGAAACCCTCCTAATAATTTAACAGACCTAGAAAGACGAAATATGAAATATAGCAGCATAAACATCTCTCAACCCCTTAAGGAATACTGCTCGCGCTTTTTGTGACCAAGTGGGTTATTGCGCCGCTGTTAATTAACAGCATTTTGAACATTTAATTAAATAAAAATTGAATTTACAACTTCACCTCTACTATTAAACTAACCTTTTATCATTCCTTGCTACAATTAAATTAAGGCCATCCAAATATTTCAGTTTATTTGAACAAAAGCTCAAATGTATTGAAAACTATTAAACGTCCGTTTGACACATGTTCGGATAGTCACATTCGTACCTCATAGGGTCTGGCCAGACCTCTGTGTATTTTCACGTATTCGTATGGAAATGTTCAGTTATTATAATTGCATCGTATTTATATCCATGCAGACGTATATTTTCGGCCTTTTTTTTGTTTTCACAGATTTTTATAAACATTAAATTACCTGCTCAGGTGAGATTATTGAAAAAAGAATTTTAAAGGTGAAAAGTAGTTTTTCTCCGTCCATTTTTGTATCTTATTTCAGAGTTTATTTCCAATTCTATGGTGGAGTGCGATAGAAATTCTCTTATTAATTTTTATTTATCTAATATATTTAAACGAGCAATTCTTGTATATATATGTTAGTTTATTTTCCTTTTTTAAATAAAACATACACAAACGGAAGATACAGCTATTTACTCCTTTTTACACCTTGACATATATCACCCGTCATTATTTACCAGACGTCTCTGTTTTAATAACAAACGTCTGAATTGCACACTTCACGTCCCACTTCATTACAAGAAGCTCACACGGCCAATTCTGACCTAAAATTCGTTCTCGAATTTTGAAATTTTTTTTTATTTCTATTTAATCTCATGTTGCAAAGAGTACGTCGTTTCAACGTCCAGATTCTCTTAACCCTGACGCAAAGAGCAGATCTTTCAGCAACCAATCAAACAAACTATCATTGCAAAGAGCACGTCATTTCAGCGTTGAAGTATGCTTAACCTTCACGCAAAGGGCACATCTTTCAACAATGAACCCAACAATAGCTGTCATTGTAAAGAGCACGTCATTTCAACGCCCAAAGATTCGTAACTTTGGCGCAAAGAGCACGTCTTTCAACAATCTCTCTTTCTTTTTTTTTTTTGTTATAAGTGGGCGAACCATATACAATTCGGCGTCCTTTTGTTACATTCTTACCAATTAAAGCTCACATGGGGATCCTATGACGATTGAAAATAGGAACAACATAATCTAGCAAACATTTCGCTAATTCTCTAAATGTGTTACGCAAAATACCTATAGTGGCTAATGGTTCACAGCAAATAAACAATATATAACAAAGGCAGTAAAAGAACAAAACATATAATTATTACTATTAAATTGCGTTTTCTTCAAATTCACCTGGCCATATCTGCATCATGTCTTTAGCAACAATTCTTTTGCGGTTAGTAGCTAAATTTCTAATCTCTACGCTGTCATTAGGTAACAACTGTAAAATTTCGAAAGGACCTTCATATCTTGGATCTAATTTGGACAAATGTGAATTTCCAGATGGATGAAAAACTATATCGCCTATTTCAAAAATTTTGGTTTTTTATCGAATCGATTTTTCGATTCAGAACCGAAACGTAATGAGCGCTCGTAAGCAATTTTTCGATCCTCACTCAGATTTCGATCAGTATCTGTTATTGATTTTATACTTTCTGTTAATGTTTAACTGTCCACCGAATCTATGATTTGCCCTGTTAACAGATAAAGTGGGGAGAAACCGGTGGTTTTTTGTTTGGTCATATTAAGCGTTGATTGCAACTTTGGAAGAACACTCGCCCATTCTGACTTTTTGTCATTTCCTTCTACTCTTAGTAAATCTAAAACTGTTGAGACGTATCTCTCCACTTGACCATTTCCACGCGGACCACTTTTGGCAGTAAGATGTTGAGTAATATGTAATATTGAAAGTAACTGCTTTACTGGTTGATCAGTAAAATTAGTTCCTCTATCACATATTAATCTTTTAGTAGTTCCAAATATATTTAAATAAATTTCTAGTTTTTCACATGTTTCAGGACCAGAAAGAGTTTTTAAAGGAATTAAGAATAAATATTTGGTGAAGGCGTCTATTAAGAGAAGGATATGTTTGTAATCCTCTGATGACGTAGGGAATGGCCCCACACAGTCGCAATGCACGGTATGAAAAGGGATTGGAATTTTATCGATAGGATGTAAGCGTCCCTGTTTGGGTCCGGTATGTTTTTTATTTGCGATACACTTTAGGCAATGATCACAATATTTCTTTACGAATCGCGCCATTCGTGAGAACCAAAAGTAATGGTTTATTTTTGCAAAAGTTTTGTCCGGCCCAACGTGCAACTGTTCATCATGGAAAATGTTTAACAAACCGAGTCTACTTCCCTTTGGTACAAAGGCCCTGTAGATTGGGGGATTTCGATCAGGATTAATTTTTCTAAATAAAATATCATTTTGACAAAAGTAGTCGTGGGTTGATTCCCCATTAAGTAATTTTGACTTAATATCACGGGTTCCGGGGTCGCGCTGTTGATTTATTTTAAGCCAATTATCGGTTGTAAGAACGTTCACGGGAGCTCTGCGGTCGAGTTGTTCAGGATATTGTGGTGGATTCCTACTGAAGTAATCCACGTGTGGAATGTATTTTCCTTTGCGATATTCGATACTGAAGTTATAACTTCGTAGGTAAAGCCACCATCTTGCAATCCTAGGCAATAAATCCTTTTTCTTTTGAGTTAATTTTAACGAATTGCAATCGGTGATAAGTTTAAAATTTATTCCTAGTAAATAAACGCGGTAGTGCTTTACTGCATAATAAACAGCTAGGGTTTCTAGTTCATAAGAATGGTATTTACTTTCTTGTTTAGTAGCTCGTTTCGAAAAATAATAAATAACTCTCAGTGTATTATCACATTTTTGAAATAGAATAGCCCCGAACTCCAAGGAACTTGCGTCCGTATGAAGCTCAGTTTCTAAGGTTGGGTCAAAAATTGATAAAAGGGGTTGTTGGCTTAGAAACGCGACTGCATAATTCTTGACAATTTCTTGTTCAGTTCCCCATACGAAATCTAGTCCTTTTTGGTTAAATTTGTTATACAAGCTGTGCGCGTAGAAAATTCAGGTACATATTTGCGAAAGTAACTCGTTAACCCCATAAACTGACAGACTTGTTTTATGTTTCTGGGATTGGGTGCATTTAATAAGGCTTCCAATTTCCCTTTATACGGCCTTATACCATCTTGAGAAATTTCGTGTCCAAGATAAAGAATTTGACGTTCAAGAAACATTTTTTATGTTCAAAGTAAAACCTGCAGAAGTAAGTGAAGCCAGTACTCGGTCAAGTTTCTCTAAACCTTCTTGAATGGTTTTAGATGGGATAATTATATCGTCCAGATACACCAAGGCGTTGGTGTCCTTTAAATTACCCAAAGCTTTGCAAATAGCTCGTTGAAATACTGCAGGAGAGTTTGACAGACCAAAGGGCGAACGTAAATATTCAAAATGCCCATCCGGCGTCACAAATGCGGTTTTTTCGATCGAATTTTTAGCTACTGGAATTTGGTGAAACCCAGCCGCCATATCAAGGGTCGTAAAATATTTGTGTCCACCCAGCTGATCAATTTGATCATCTATACGCGGTAACGGAAACCTATCTTTGATGGTTATTTCATTAAGAGCACGGTAATCCACGCATAAGCGATAACTCCCATCCTTTTTATGTACCAAGATAACTGGACTAGCAAAAGGCGACGTGCTTTCGCGTATGATATTATTTTGCATTAGGTTTTTGATAATGTCTTTAACTTTTTCTCGTTCAGACAATGACATGCGGTACAGGTTACAATGAATTATCTTATCACTCTTCAATCTTATATTCATTTCACCGGTTGTAATTGCTCTCACAGAATTACCACTGGTGATAAAGTCACTGTAGTTAGACATTAGTTTTAACAAGCAATCTAAATCGTCCCCTTCTAAAGCTGTTCTAATTTGCTCAGGGCAAATGGTTACGCTTTGAATCTGATGTTCAGGCTTTAATTGTTTTGAGTCTTCGAGGTAAATTCTGGTCCCCCGCGAATCAGTACACATTTTAAGTCCTTTGTGATTGAGTAAATCTCTACCCAGAATAGCGTCCGGTTTCACAACAGAGCTTTCAACAACATAAAAATTTATTTCGAACGCCGTGCCGTCCCGCTCAAGCAGCAAAACAGCTCTTTGACTGGTTGGTATTAGGCTACCACCTATGCCCTTCAGCATGACGAAAGCTGGTTCAAAGCGGCAGCGTAGTTTATGAACGACCTTTTCAGAGACCAAACTACATTCGGCTCCCGTATCAATCAAACAATTAACAGATAAATTTTGTATTTTAAAATTAGTGCAGAAATCATTATCCAGGTCTAAGCAAAAATTATTTATTTTTGAAATTTTTGACGAATTTCCATTTTTGTTATTCTTAAAGAAACATTTTTCAGAACTATGCCCAAATTTTTTACAGATGTCGCAATTTTTTTGATTTTAGGCAGATTCGAATTGCTCAAATTATTATTGTTGTAGTTTGTCAACCTCCGCGATTTCCAACAGTTGCGGCTGATATGCCCAGGTCCTTCGCAATTGTAACATACCTGTTCCTCATTGTTATTTTTAAATGGATCTGGTCGTTTAAAACCCTTTCCTTGACTGTTTTGTTTGTTAATTTGATAATTACTGAGTAAGTTAAGTAATCCTGAAATAGAATTCACGTTGCTATTAAAAGCCGCTGTTTTGACATGGGCATCTGATATATCACCAGTAATCAGCTCGATTATTTGGCTATCGCTTAAATTAAAATTTAAACACTTCAATAGCGATATTTTTTTTCTTGCGTACTCACAATAACTCGTGGCTTGGCTGCTACTGTACTGGCTTGCCTTACGTAATCGCTCGCTAAGATTCTTCTTTGCAGGATATAATTGACATAGTTCAGCTCGAAAACTAGCCCAATTCTTGTCTGCTGGGTGCCAGTTGTTGTACCATTCCTTTGCATCAGCCTCCAAGACACTCGAAGCTCTGCAAACCTGTTCAAAATCGGTCCACGCAAAAGTGCTAGCCAAAGCTTCCACGTCGTTACACCATCCGGCGGCCCACACATCACTTTTTGAGGGATCGAAGGCGGGATCGTTCACTGATATGGAGGGCAGAGCTTGTCTCTCAGCTACGGCTTGTTGGGGACGCTGCTGCATTTCACGGAGAACAGCCGTTAACACATTGGTTAATTCTTCCATTTTTACTAAAGTACACGAAGCACACGCGTAGCGATTTTCAGGCACTCGCAATCTCACAATCCTTGTGGTACTTTTAGCGGACCGAATCCCACTTCTGATGTTAGTTTATTCCCCTATTTTTAAATAAAACATACACAAACGGAAGACACAGCTATTGATTCCTTTTACACCTTGACATATATCACCCGCATTATTTCCCAGGCGTCTCTGTTTTAATAACAAACGTCTGAATTGCACACTTCACATCCCACTTCATTACAAGAAGCTCACACATATATATATATATATAGAATTGGGTTCCCGGAAACGGCTCTAACGATTTTGATGAAATTTGGTACCTGAGGGTTCTCGGGGGCAAGAAATCGATCTAGCATGGTCCCGGTCCCGGGAAAATCCATTTTGACCCGGTTTACACACATTTCTGGTATTGCGGTGTATGAAATTGGTTATCGAAAATCACTGTAGCAATTTTTATGCAATTTAGTATCTGGGAATTTTCGAGAACACAAAATCGATATAGCATGGTCCCGGTCCCAGGAAATTTTTTTTGTCCCGCTTTTAGATTTTGATGAAATTTAGTACCTGGGGTTCTCGGGGACGAGAAATCGATCTAGCATGGTGCCGGTCCCGGGAAAATGCATTTTGACTCGGTTTACACACATTTCTGGTATTGCGGTATATGAAATTGGTTATCGAAAATGACTTTAGCAATTTTTATGCAATTTAGTATCTGAGGATTTTTGAGAACACAAAATGCTCCCGGTCCCAGGAAAATGTTCCGCTTTTACTTATTTCTGCGGTATATAAAATGTGTTATCGAAAATTACTCTCAAGATTTTGTTACAATTTAGTATGTGCGAGTTTTGGAGACGAAAAACCGATGGTCCCGGTCTCGGTTCAATCCATTTAGTCCAGGTTTTCACCAATTGCGGCCTAAACGTGGGCTAGCAACTTTTAACATCATGCAGTCAAGCGAAATTATAAGTAATTAAAACTTTCCTACTGAACCATAGATGGCGCTGAAAGTAGTATGTTAACAAGAGAAAAATATCTACGAAAACTAACAACATGTAAATCCACATACCTTGTTTACAGTTATAAAAGTAATCGGAGCTGAGTTTTTTAATCAAAATAAAAAAACTTATACACAATTACTTGTCGTTGCAAGAAGAAAGTATGTAAATGTTTACTTAAAATGTGTACTTCTTAAAAAGATTTTGAGTTTGAATTTATTTATTTTTAAGTATTTAAATATAACTGTAAATATTAGTTTTAATACTACTTTTATAAACTTTTAATATATACATACGTGCTACTATATATAATTGAAATATACAATATTAATTAAATACCAAAACTAAAATAAAAAGCGTTATTATTTGGTTCAAAATTATTAAAAAATTTTGGGAACTCCGAGCAAGGCTCGGTCCACCAGGTACCTACTACAACTAAAACAAATATAATCAACTTTTGAATGTGGTTGGCATACTGGGTCTGAACATTTTGCACAAAAGAATTTTACGGCGCGTCTTATCCTGTGAACAAAGTCTGGTTTCTGCATTGTATTGTGTGAAACACCAGCGGCTAGAACTATTCCGATGAATACATCTAATTCAATGCTAGTTAGAACTTTCCAAACTCTTTGCTTTTATCAGTATTTAACGAATTCCAATTTTGAACAACGTCTCTCGCATATCGATTCGTGCTGGTGATGATGCATGATATGTTTGGTGTGAAGAATTTCTTGAATACCTCAATCGGAATCGAATTTCGTTCAAGGGTCTAGCTCGGAAGCGCATAATGTTATGATGGCGCAGGCAACCAACAACAGCATTTTTTCTAAATGTTTATAGCCAATTCAATTGTAGGAGGATGCCTGAAAATTGAAGTCTCTAACTAAGTTTTAAATATATTAAAATAACATTTCAAATTGAAAAAGATCTGGCCAGACTCATGAGTAAGACGGAGGGTTAAGTTTACTACATTGCAATTTCATACTGTTTAAACGGTCTCCTCAAGAGTAACGTAAGACACTGGAAATACATAGAATGTCCCATTTCAAAACTATGCACATCATAATCATCGCTCAAAGTGAAGTCAACACTACGTTACAATATACGCAAGGTGTTAAATAACGGGGTAACACTGTAGAACAATTATCCCATACTTTTTAAGTACACTAAATATATATATATATATATATATGGATTTACATACGTATGCAAATGTTTAGGTGATACAAGAGCTATAAGTGCAGCAATTTTAATAATTAGGAACCGTGAATACTCAGTGAATGCAAATGTATTTATTGGCGAAAACCATGCTCATAAATGATGGATTGTTTTTGAATTGCAATACTCAGCATAATTTAAATCAAAAGTATTAGGAGCAGATATTTTAGTTCCATCGAATTTTTAAAACCTTACCATATGGTAGACATAAAATCTGTCGGATGAATATTTATACAATTCTTCTGCTTTCTCCTTGTGAGAAGATTGCCATGTTTTTATAACTTTACTAGATTGTAACCGCTTTGATTACTGTTTTCTTTTATTGGATATCCAATTTTTACATTAACGTAAACTTGTGAGTCATTCCTCCACAAAAGTTTTGAAAAACATACATATAGTATCAGGTAATTACATTAGAATAGGCCTACCTCGCTCACCTCAGGTATCAGTTACACACAAATATTTACTTATTGGGATAGATAAGTGATTTAGCAACTGATTTATAAGATAAGCGTTCCAACAGCATATCATATGTAAGATAATGAAGGCAAAAGTGATCCAGCATACAACGAGCTATTATAGCTAACCCGATGTAATTTCTAAATTTGTCGGTATTTTGATTTTCCGATTATAATCAGTATCTATTAGATATGAAAGCAAAATTATATTTGCAGATGGTCAGTTTCATATAATATTCTGCATCTTATTGTTAGTAAGTTAGAAAATTAATTTCTTACTATTAAATAAAATAACATAAAAAAATGCTTGCACTTGAGTAGGTCAGGCAGGTTTCAATTATCTATACGTCTTATTCCTTGATTCCTTTTTCGCGAAACATCCGTTTCTAGATATTAAAGTGTTATGTCAGTATTAATATCCAAAAGAAACTCAGAACATATAGACTATCATCTAATTAGTTATCACCAGAGTAAGCCAAACTCGGTTGAATCTGACCTGTGACTCGTCCGTGCAGGCTTCGGCTGGCGGCGCGAAACATACATGCCGTCGGTACGTCAGTCTTGCTTCTAGTTGTAACAAGGTATTCGCGTTGTGTGTTTTTCATTCAGTAACCTTTCGCAGTTCTCTATAGGCGATTTTCAGGGTTAGGGTGTAGAGTAAATCGAGTATACGGTATTTTTTGTAATGTGGAATTGTATAGTATATCTTGTAGGTAAATGACGTGCCAATGTACAGTACAAAACATAAACAAAATAAAAAGGCAGTTTACCGTGTTCGAAATTTCTATACGATTTATTTTTTTGTTAAATGTATGTAACATGCCGCAACGTGTGGTTGACAACAAAAGTGTTTGAAAGACTGTAATGAATCGAGAATATAGTTGGAGTTTTACAGTTTATTAAGGACGTTACAATACGTTGGCGGTGACAAAAGATGATTGCTTACATATTTTGGTACAGTTAGTTCTATGTGTTTTTACAGTGCTGCCAACTGACTTTAATTTATTAGTGCCTACTTAGACTAAATCCTACACCCCCGTTAATAAAACAAAGTCTGAAATCACTTTAGTCCTACTTCTTCAAGTAACTCTTCGAATCTGCGTTTTGGGAGTGCTTTGGTCATAATATCGGCAACTTGATGCGCACTTTTTACA
Source organism: Chrysina gloriosa (assembly GCA_038088585.1). Lineage (NCBI taxonomy): Eukaryota > Metazoa > Arthropoda > Insecta > Coleoptera > Scarabaeidae > Chrysina > Chrysina gloriosa. Next base: position 56,099,818 of record CM076093.1, read on the forward strand.
TATTTTACCTTTATTTCTTCGTCTTGAACCAAATCACGAACAAAGTTGTGCCTAATGTCTATATGTTTGGTCCTCTTGTGTGAAACTACATTTCTTGTCAGGTTAATACTGCTCTGATTGTCTTCAAAAATCTGTATAGCTTGGTCCATCTTCAATCCGATCTCTTGTAAGACTCTTTTAATCCATATTACCCCAGTACATGCTTCGCTTAACACCACGTATTCCGCCTCTGTAGAGGACAATGCAACTGAGCCTTGTTTCTTTGATACCCACGCGCATAGACATCCATATACGTAATAGAAATATCCGGTAATAGATTTCCTATCCTGTTTGTTCGAGCCCCAATCAGCATCTACATATCCATGCAATACTTAACGTAATTGTTCTTGTAATATACCGACCCCCTGATGGGGATTTTAAGATGTTTTTGGACGGAATGTGTGACATTCTGAAGGCGGTTTACGACGATAGTAAGATATTAATTATAGGAGGCGATTTTAATGTAGATTTTTCAAAAGAATAGAAACAAACGTGTTCCGTTTTACACCTGATACATTCTTTTAATTTGATACCCCTTATTAAGGAACCAACTCGAGTAACTGCTCATAGTAGAACACGCATTGACAATGTATTTGTTAGCAATTTAGATAATTTACAATGTAATGCAAGTGTTTTAAAGTTGCATATATCTGACCATTTTGGTCAGTTATTAAATATTCAAATGCCCTTTTGGGCGTCAGTTAATTATACTAAAGAGTGCAGACAATTTTCTTCCTTGAATATAAGCACCTTCTGTAATCTTTTGGATAGCGAGTCTTGGACGGAAGTGTTGGATGAATCAGATACAGATACAGTATTTAATATATTTGATACTATTATACAAAAACATTTTAAACATTGTTTCCCTATAAAAAAATTGTACAACAAATAAAGAAGGCAATATAAACAAAACTCCGGAGTTGGTTGAATTGGGACGGCATCTTTCATTAGTGGGTAATTTATGCACACAATTTCCTATTTTTAAAGAAACTTTTAAAAACCTCAATCTTCGATACAATCTCCTTTTGAATGAACTTAAACACAAAAGTATAAATGAGCGATTGTCCAAGGCAAGTAACAGGAATAAACAAATGTGGAAGGTAATAAACGAGGAGCTGGGCAATAATCAAAAGAGGAATCATGAAATACAAATTATTCAACATAATAGAAACTTAACTGATGAGGAGGCCGCTTCAAAATTTAATAACTTTTTTGTTATGACCTCAAATAATTCGATACCTTTCCAGAGTATAGATCAACAGAGTTTATTTGACTTCGAAAGTAGAATAAATGTATCAAATTCTTTCTTTCTTCCTCCTCTTAGTCCCAGTGATATCGAGACATACATACACAAATTAAAAATACAAATTCAGCAGGTTTCGATAATATTTCAAATAATTTATTGAAGAAAGTTAAAACGTACGTATCTGTTCCATTAGCTCACATTTTCAATTGTTCTTTCCAGGAAGGTATTTTTCCTGATAAATTAAAATATATTTCAGTGATCCCACTTCATAAAAAGAATAGCAAAGAACTAATTGAAAACTATCGTCCAATTTCACTCGTGTCCAGCGTTTCAAAACTTATTGAATTAATTGTTAACGATAATATTGTTAAATTTTTGTTTTCATATAACGTGCTCCACTCATTTCAACATGGTTTTATGAGGGGCAAAAGTGTTAATACGGCACTGGAAGATTTTGTCAATGCAATAGTTTGCTCCCTAGATAAACGAAAATTACCTGTGGCATTATTAATAGATTTTACGAAAGCGTTTGATATGGTTGACCATGATATTTTATTAAACAAGCTTTCTATTTATGGTATACGGGGTATTGCACTTCGATGGTTCAGGTCCTACTTGACTGGCAGGCAGGTGTGTCCGGGTAAATAATACGAAGTCTGAAAATTTGACAATTGATGTGGGAGTTCCGCAGGGGTCCGTTCTGGGTCCTACGCTTTTCCTTCTGTTTATAAACGATCTGGTTTATCACATGGAAAAAGATTCAATGAAAATGGTTAATTATGCAGACGATACAAATGTATTGATATTTGGCCGCAATGGGGATGATGTTTCAGTAAAAGTAGACGAGGCTTTTGGACTAATACAAAAGTGGACAATACGTAATAAATTTAAGATAAATACCGAAAAACTAAAATAATTGTATTTGGCAACTCGGAATTGTATCCGAACGGGCTTCTCCTCAAGGAGAATAACACCACTCTCTGTCAATCGGCTTCGGTTTTGGGCCTTACAATTGATAATGAATTAAAATGGCGTGAGCACATAGATGGCCTCTGCAAAAGGCTAGCAAGCGTTAACTTTGCATTAAGAACATTGTCCCGTTATTGCAGCATGGATGTCCTGATGGCTCAATATTTTGCATGTTTTCAGTCCCTTATAAAATACGGAATAACGCATTGGAGTCGATCGACAGACATACAGCGGATTTTTGTTCTACAGAAGCGAGCTATACGGACCATATGTGGTATGTCCTTACGCGATACAAAAATGTCAATTTAGTTAACGAACAGCATAATACAGCAAAATATCAAAAACAGACAAAGTACAATGCTTGTAGGTTCTTTAACCATTTAACAAATCAAGTAAAAAATATATCTACACTTAAGATATTCAAATCCCATATGAAGGAAATGCTGATAGATCGCGTCATATATGACATCGAGGATTTTTTTAAGTTTTCCTGGTAAAGTGTTATGAACTATTATGAACTAAGTGTTATGTCCTTGAGTGTACCGCTTCCGGAATGATTTATACGTCATCTTATGTAATGTCATTTGAATGTTCTTTTTTTCTTTTTCTTTAGTCATATTGACTGTTTTCGTAAATGCTTATGTATAGTGACACGTATGTATGTATTTATTGAAAAGAATAAATTTATTATTATTATTATTATTATTATTATTATTATTATTATTATTATTATTACTTGCTCACGTATATGAGCTTATAGTCTAAAGTCCCTGTCAGGTATCTTAAGACACTCTTTAGGTAAGCCCAGGTTTCAGGGATAGGTTTATGTTGGAACCGACTCAAGTATGTTATCGCGTACCATATATCTGGCCTCGAACACATGATTGCATATAGCAAACATCCTATCAACTGTCTGTGAATAGTTTCGAGTTTTCTTTATCTTCGGTTTCAAGCATAATATTCAGTCCTGGCTCCATTGGTGTCGATATAGGTTTACAGTCTACCATTCCAAATTTTTGTAGAATATCAACCAAGTATTTCCTTAGAAAAATTTCCAATATCCACATTCTTCGTTCTAAGATATCTTGAGACTTCGGAAGTATTTCAATTTGCCCATATCCTGTATCTCAAATTCTTGCTTTAATTTGTTCTTCATGGAATTTATTTCTTGTTCATGTCTGCTAGCTATTATAATATCATCCACAAAAAATCTCTAATATTATTTCTCTTTATATACAAACAATGATATGAATTTGATCTTGTAAATTGATTTTGAATCAAAAAATTATTTAATCTTTCGTACCAACATCTTGGCGATTGCTTTAATCCATATATCGCTCTGTTTAACTTACAAACCATATTAGGCTTTTCAAAGCCTTTAGGTTGCTCCATATATACGGTTTCCTTCAAAGTTCCATTTAGGAATGCAGTTCGCACATCCATCTGATGGAAGGAATACTCATGTTTGTTACCAACAGGTAATAATAATCTTAGTGTCTTCATTTTCGCAACTGGAGCATATGTTTCTTCATAGTCCAGCCCTTTCTCTTACTCAAAACCACGGGCAACTAATCTGGCTTTATATTTCGAAATATTACAATTTTCATTGCGTTTTAGCTTGAACAACCATCTACAACTAATGATTTTAGCATCTTCTGGTCTTTTTACTAGGGTCCAAATATTATTTCTTATTAATGATTCCATTTCACTTTCGATAGCTTCTTTCCAATGGTCACTATCAGGTCTTACCTGTGTTTCTTCTAAGGTCTGTGGTATGTTTTCTACATATGATTCTACACTCATAGCAAAATATGTTGTATCATAGTCTTCTAGATATCGAGATGGGTTTCTTGTTCTTTTCTGTGCTTACAATAAGTCTGTTCTTGGGTCATCCTCTAATTCGGTCTTTTCTTCATAACTACTTTCATTTGTGTCTTCAACTTCTTCTTTTCTTATGTCTGATCTTTCACGTGTTGTTTCTAAATTAGGAATAACCATATAGAGAGTTTCTCTTTCAAATCATTTTCATCAAATATTATATCATATCCGGTTATTACTTTCCTTTCTATCAGATCCCATAATCTATAACCTGTAGCCGAGTACCTCAAGCATTTGACATTTCCTACTCTTACTATCAAATTTGTTTCTAAATTGTTTGGGTACATTTATATAAGATATGCAACCAAAATTTCCTTATATTACTTAAATTAGGCTTCTTACCATGCCATAGTTCTGCAAGTGTCTTTTCTATGGTTGTAGCTATGGTGAGCCGTCTGTTGAGTGCGTAGACTGCTGCTCTGATCGCTTCGCCCCAGAAGTTTTTCTCTAACTGTCTGCCATTTAACATAGTTCTTGCCGTTTCTACTATCGTGCGATTCATGCGTTCGGCTACTCCATTTAATTCAGGGGTATATGGTGTAGTGTACACTATTTGAATACCTCTAACTTTGCAAAATTCTGTAAGCTCTCTTGTGGTATATTCAGTGCCATTATCGCATCTCAACTTGGACATTTTTGAAGAGAATTGTGCAGTGACAAGAGCTTCATATTCTTTAAAGTACTTAGTTCCTTCACTCTTACTTTCTAAGAGGTAGATCACAGTAAAGTGTGTATAATCATCAATTAGTGTTAAGAAATATTTCTTATCATCCCATGTGGTGGGGTTTATGGGGCCATATACGTCACTGTGAACTAGTTCTAAGATTCTCTTTGTTTTGGGACGCTACTGTTTGTGTGGCAGCCTTGTTTGCTTATCTGCTACACATGATTCGCATATCGGTCCATTTTTCTCTATAGCACCTTTTATTCCTTCAACAACATCCTTTCGTTTCATTTCATGCAATGTATTATGGTTTACATGGCCTAATCGTTTGTGCCATAAACTAGTATTATCTGACTTCATAACAGCATAACTGGCTTTTTCCTTTTTCTACTGCATTTTTACTATATACATTTTCCCTTCTCTTTTAGCTATACACATATTATTGTTACAAAAATGTACATTTACATAGCCATTTTGTATTACTACTTTCTTTCCAGACATTTCTAATCTACGAACAGAGAATAGATTATAATTTAAGTTACCTACGAATAATACAGTTTTCATTCCAATGCTTGTATCTACTCCATTTATTCGCATTGTAGCTTCGATGTTTCCTATATACTCAGCTGTCAATTATGCATTTGTCTTCGCTACAGCTATTTTTATTGGCAGATCCAATTTCTTTAACGTCTTAAAATACTTCATATTGTTACACATGTGATCTGACGCTCCAGAATCCAAATACCAATTCATTGTGCCTTCTTCACATTCTTTTTATTGGTCGCAATAAATGCAATAGACGATCCTGATTTCTCTTCTTTTCGCTCATTTTTATTTTCTTTTGAATAATTCCTTTTTCCATTCCTGTCTTTGTCCTCGTTAAATTTACAATCAGCTTTCTTATGCCCCACTCGGTCACATTTGTATTATTTAAATGGGAATTTAGCTGTAAATGCAATTGCTTTAGAATCATTTTTCTTTATCGTACCTGTATTTCTTCTTTTAATTTCTTTTTTAGAAGCCTATTCTTCACGAAATCCAATGTTAATTTACTATCTGGTATAGTTTTTAGCGATGTAACAATGGTATCGTAGCACTTGGGTAAAGTAAGAAATAAATGGCAGATGATATTAGGTTCCTCCATTTTTGCACCAGCATTTTTCAATTTACTTTGTCAAACTTTGAACAGTGACTTTCCATAGTATCATTTTCTTCTACCTCCATCGATAACAGCTTCTTTCTTAATAATAGTTGACTGCCTACACCTTTTCTTTCAAATATATTTTCTAAAGTAATCCATATTTCCCATGGAGTTATTTTATCCTTTACATATTCTAAGTGACTGTCCGTTGTATAATTACACTTTTACATTGGTTTTCTTTCACTATTCTTTGCTTTAGCAGCTTCTCTGTTGTTTTCTTTTCATCTTCTTCTGTCATTCCAGACGTTATATTCTAAATGTTTCTCCTTTCTTCTAGACATTTTTGAGATCTTTTCCTTCTAATAACGTCTCAATTCTAAACTTCCAGTTACTAAAGTTGTTCCCGTTGAAAAATGGAATTTTATATTTATCGTCCTCCATTTTGAAAACTTTCTATATCTATCTATGGATATACTTTTCTTTCTATTTATTTGACACTGTATTCACTTCTGCCACGAACAACTACTGATCTGCTACCATGTAATGAATCGAGAATACAGTTGGAGTCTTACAGTTTATTAAAGACGTTACAATACGTTGGCGGTGACAAAAGATGATTGCTTACATATTTTGGTGCAATTAGTTCTATGTGTTTTTACAGTGGTGCCAACTGACTTTGATTTATTAGTGCCAACTTAGACTAAATCCCACAAACACGTACGTATATGCTTGCAAGTTACGAACCCGAAGCTTCCTAGAATATCACTTACCGTGCATAAAAAATGTTCGAAGCAATCGAAAAAATCTGAATCAAAAAATAAAACACTGTTGTTCAAAATGAATGAAACAACGGATGCAAAAAGAATGTAGTTCATATTTTAGTACCAATATTCTGTGCATCTTATAGCCAAAATTGTTAAAAGGCCTTAACCTGGAGTTTAGGAGGCATAAATCAATGAAACAAAAGAAGTTTTTCTGAAATCCCCTAGGCGAATTCGGGCATTTTCGAAGTTGTGTACAGGAACTCCGATAATACCAGAGCCTGTTATAAAAAAACTCGCAAAATGCGAATTCCATTAAAGAAAGTCAAGAACGGTAGCAATAAATGGACAAGTTATTGCGCAACATTGCGCTGTTACTTCCGATTGCAGAGTTTGCAGGATACCTCTTTATCATTGTATCAAGGACATTTATGCGAACGCTTGAAGCCACATAAAATGAACTAATTGATTCTACAGGCCAATAAGTAGTTGAAAAATTTCGATCAGTTTTGCGGAAAATGCCTGGTGTGTTTGCGAGTTGCATTGATTTATAAGTAAATTTGCAAATCTTACGTCGATTGATGTGTTTTTCTACATATAGAAATATTTTTAGCGATAAAAGCCGATATTAAGCTGAATTAAACTTAGCAAGTTACCTGATGCTCCGAGTTTACAACAGACCTGGAGATTGCCCTGCCTACACAAATTTCATAACAAGTAACGGCTTTTCACTTCATATTTATTAGTATTAGGTACTTATTGTCACTTTTTGTAATGCCATCTAATTTTCGGGAAATGTAGATAACCTACATATTTAAGCGAGTAAAAGTTATTATATTTAGGATTAGCAATGCAAGCCCAGATTTGCTCCCTTTTGTGACGGTTATGTAACGGTCTATTGTCAACCAACAAAATGCTTTTACCCAGCACAGGATAAAAAAACTTCATGTGATAAAACCAGAACATACAGAGAATGTGATAATTGTTGATTGTTGTAAGACATAAAAAATTCAGTTCTACCAACGAAACGTTAGTCTCGACTTATAAATTATTAATCTTCAGACTAATTAACTTACATGATCCAAAATAATAGCACCGCCATTGAAGTATATATTTTGCAGAAAATCGATTGACTTTAAAAATGGAATTAACTGAATGATTAAGAGAGAATAAATCTACCCAAAATTTTGCAATAGTTGTAACTACTACGAGAATATATACGCCAAGCGTACGAAATATACATCTCGTTTAATTAAATGATGAAACTCACAATCAGAGTAGATTTATTCTCTCTTGATTATTCAGAAAATCGATGATGGTGCACCTTACCGGCTCAATGTTCAACATGTACGGATTTTTCTAAACCATGTTATTAATACAATACTGTAAAACAATCAGATAACATGAGCTTGCCTTGTGCATCGTTCACAATATTTAAGTATATATAAGTGATGTTTAAATAATAAAAATAATTTTTAAATATTTACTTAATATTGCAGTATTATTTAATGCATTTATTGATTTACTTTTTTAAATGTATTACGTTTACGCGGGCGATTTGTAAAGTAAGTTCCGTTTCCGCCGAAGGAGCAGAGCAGTGGAGCTATCGGCGCGGTCACAGCGCTGCGGTATGGTCTAGTTCAATTTAAGTCTGGCAGTGCAAGTGAGAGAATCTTTCGAACATTTTTTCGTTCCATTTTGGTCGTTTAAAATGGCTGCTGAGAATCTTCATAAACTGTTGTTTATGGTGTAAATGTCATGAGTGACGGTGTGGTTAGAAGATGGCGCCGCATGTTTCGAGAAGGACGAACTAATATCCATGCTGAAGAACGGAGAGGAAAACCAAGTTTTATGACGGACAAACTGTTGGGTAATGTCAAAGAGAAAATTCGTGAAAACAGGCGATTTACGATTACGACAGTTTGAGAACGATGAAGAGCTGCAGTACAGAGTTACAGCATGGCTTTATTCACAGGTGGCAGAGTTCTATGAAGAGGGCATTAAGAAAGTGGTTCATCGCTATGACTAATGTCTCAATCTCAATAGCAACTATGTAGAAAGATAGTTGATAGTAGTAGCTTTAAGTTGTATATAATAAAAGCCTCTTCATGTAAAACTATCTGTTTGAATAACCAAACGAAACTGACTTTACCTGGCCTAAGGAAGATCTAGGCGGGATAATAACATATCTGAATTATTTTTCTCTTGCTTCTTATCTTATCCTTTCGCCCCTTCAAACGTCGCCTTTTATGATTTTCGTCGTTAACTCAAATGTTTTCTGTCGTACCGCAGTACATTCATTTCCTCTTGGGCTTTCCATTCTCTTTTCCACATTCTGCAATTTTTCCCAACTATTTCTTTCTAGGTATCCTCTTTTTCTCTTTCAATGGGGTCGCTTCCGACATTTATCTAGTAATTCTCTCCGGCTGTATTTTTATATTATGTTCCTACCAATTCAGTGGTCCCTTCTTTATTTTACGTAATATTAGATTTTGATCTAACACCTTTCTTCTTCATGCTTCTTAGAGATGGTCCAGTTTTCGCTTGTCTATACAATAGAGGACAGTAAATATATTATTTTCCCTTAGTGTGATTTTTTATCGGTCTCCCTCTTTCCTGGTATGGCCAATCTATTTTTACCATCTTAAATGTAATTATATGCCCTAAATATTTAAAGAAGGTTACTCTTCCTAGTCCTGTTCCTTTATACATTAAGTATCTCTTTGCAGTCCTCATTTTCTTTGTTATCGTTATCATTATTTTACTGTTATCTGTGTTCAGCCTCATTTTCATCTTCTCTATTTTCGTGACCCACATGTCTACTAATGTTTGCATTTCTGTATGATTATCTGCTATTATATCTATCATCATTGGCGCACATTAGACCCTTTATCTTCATTCTCGGTACAATTTTAGAAGCTTATTATAGAGTTCAGATTTCCTATTTCCTCCTTAGCGTTTTCATTTATTTAATCCATTATTACTATAAACATTGCTGCTATTTGTACCCTTTTTCCAACGAATTTATTATACTCTTAATCTTATATGATAGATCTCTACCACTAGTAGGTCAATAAAACAAGGCTGGTTTGAACGATAGTTATATTTTCAGAACGTTTACAAACGTTTTCGGAACACCTTCGTCAGTGAAAATATAACTAGATAAATATATAAACAAACTTTTGTTTTTTATTTGGGAACTATCAACAAAATAACTAATGACTAGGATTTCTTGATATAGAGGATGTGTAACCAACTTTTGTAGGTGTATATATATATATATAAATTATAAAAACTAAATTAATGTGTAAACATACATGCAAATTAAGTAAAACCTTATATCAAAAAATCTTTGTCGAAACCTTAACAATTCTGTTCAAGGACTAGGGAAAACCCAAATTTAAAAACCTAGCTAAAGGTTTCCTTCTTAAGAAATGCAAATGTCATTTTAACAAATTGCTATATACATTACTTAAATTTTGAATATCGGTCCTGAAATTAATAGTTTTAGTGTCTTTCTGTATATTTATCATTTCATATATTAATCTCTTTTTATAATTATTCTCTGTTTTTAATATAATTGTGTTTTCAAAATCAAAGTAATGCCCAAGATCTTTGTAATGCTTTGTTACAGCGGTCATTGCACCAAAATCATTATTTAAAGAATGCTTATGGCAATACAACCTTTTCTTTAAATATTGTTTCGTCTGACCGATGTAACAACCATCACAGTCTCTACAGTTGATTTTATAAACTACATTACTCTGATTTTGTTTAATTATTTTAGATTTAGTATTAGTAAAAAGAGATCTGTTACTATAGCTTGGAACGAAAGTAATGTTTATGTTGTTTTTATTAAATTCTTTTTTATTTTCTCGCTTAAACCTTTTTTATAAGGAATAGCGTTATAACATTTATTGTTATTATTTTTAATTCCTCTATTATATAATTTGTTAATTCTATTTTTTATTATTTTTTCATAAAAACTATTTGGATAATTATTTTTATCTAAGATTTCTTTAACTTTGTTTAAATTACTTTCCCTACATTCAGGATTAGCTAATCTAACCGCTTGATCAACTAAACCGGTAACTACATTAATTTTATGTAATTTTGATGTTTCTGAAAAATAATTTAAATGTCTTCCTGTATTGGTAGACTTTATATGCCAATTTGTTTTCACAATGCCGTTATTATGCATGACTGTCACGTTCAGGAAATTCAATGAGTTATGGATAGAGAGAAAATGTTTTTAATGCCTATAAGTCTAAAGGCGAAATTGCAAGACTTTTTGCCTTGTTATAAGCATCATAACGACCATCCCTACGACGAATTCTTTGAAAGCCCACCAGATCGTAGACTCCGTTATCGCGTTTGCGACACTGGGTATCCTTCTTTGGGCTATAGTGGAGAAAGCAAGGTGGAATTTCGTTATTGTATACATGAATGTATATATATATATATATATATTTCGTGACCTTTTTATACTTATCTTATATGATAGATCTCTACCACTAATAGGTCAATAAAACAAGGCTGGTTTGAACGATAGTTATATTTTCAGAACGTTTACAAACGTTTTCGCAACACCTTCGTCAGTGAAAATATAACTAGATAAATATATATACAAACTTTTGTCTTTTATTTGGGACTATCAACAAAATAACTAATGACTAGGATTTCTTGATTTAGAGAATGTGTAACCAACTTTTATATATATATAAATTATAAAAACTAAATTAATGTGTAAACATACATGCAAATTAAGTAAAACCTTATATCAAAAAATCTTTGTCGAAACCTTAACAATTCTGTTCAAGGACTAGGGAAAACCTAGCCAAAGGTTTCCTTCTTAAGAAATGCAAATGTCATTTTAACAAATTGCTATATACATTACTTAAATTTTGAATATCGGTCCTGAAATTAATAGTTTTAGTGTCTTTTTGTATATTTATCATTTCATATATTAGTCTTTTTATAATTATTCTCTGGTGTTTTCAAAATCAAAGTAATGCCCAAGATCTTTGTAATGCTTTGTTACAGCGGTCATTGCACCAAAATCATTATTTAAAGAATACTTATGGCTATACAACCTTTTCTTTATATATTGTTTCGTCTGACCGATGTAACAACCATCACAGTCTTTACAGTTTATTTTATAAACTACATTACTCTGATTTTGTTTTATTATTTTAGATTTAGTATTAGTAAAAAGAGATCTGTTACTATAATTTGGAATGAAAGTAATGTTTATGTTGTTTTTCTTAAACTCTTTTTTATTTTTCGCTTAAACCTTTTTATAAGGAATGGCGTTATAAGATTTATTGTTATTATTTTTAATTCCTCTATTGTATAATTTGTTAATTCTATTTTTTATTATTTTTTCATAAAAACTATTTGGATAATTATTTTTATCTAAGATTTCTTTAACTTTGTTTAAATTCTTTTCCCTAAATTCAGGATTAGCTAATCTAACCGCTTGATCAACTAAACCGGTAACTACATTAATTTTATGTAATTTTGATGTTTCTGAAAAATAATTTAAATGTCTTCCTGTATTGGTAGACTTTATATGCCAATTTGTTTTCACAATGCCGTTATTATGCATGACTGTCACGTTCAGGAAATTCAATGAGTTATTAGATTCTCTCTCATATGTAAATTTTAATCTATTATGATAACTATTAAATGAATCTAATATCTCATCAATACTATCCTTTCTTACGGAACAAAAACAGTCATCTACATAACGTCTGTAAAAACTTACACTAGAATTTAGTTTTGCCAAACAAGTTTGCTCTAGGTCCTCCATTACCAGGTTTGCGATAACTGCTGATAATGGAGAACCCATTGCAGTACCGAAAATTTGTTTATAAATTTTATTTTATATGTAAAATAAGTAGAATTTAAACAAAGTTTCGAAGCTGCAATGAATTCCTCCTTTGGAAGATCTGTAAAATCTTTTATGGAATTCCATTTTTTATCTAAAATTTTTAGTGCTAAATCCACAGAAATATTAGTAAATAAAGAAACAACATCTAAACTGATTAATTCGTAATTATTAGGAATTGTTTGATTTCTAACCGAATCTACAAATTCCCATGAATTTTTCACATTATATGTAGTTTTACCTACAATATTGCTTAAAATTTTAGATAAAAATTTGGAAAGATTGTAAGTGGGGGAATTAATGCAATTTACGATTGGACGTAAAGGAATATTATCTTTATGTATTTTAGGAATACCGTATATTCTTGGAGATATAGAATTTAGAATTTTTAAATGGTTATTTAAATCTTTAGAAATATATTTTTTTAAAACCAACTATTTATTAGTTTATTTATATCATTTTGTAATTTATTTGTTGGGTCTGATAATAATACCGAATAAGTTTGATTATCTTCCAATAAGGAATTCATTTTGGCTTCGTAATCAATCTTATTCATAACTATGGTTTTTTCTCCTTTATCTGATTTAGTTATTATAATATCTTTATCAGATTTCAAAAAATTTTTTGTTTCATTAAAAGCTTTTTGTAAGATATTATTGTTACTATTATTATTTTTATTGTTTTCTTTATTTTTGTAATTTGTCAAAATGTTAACCAACCTATGTCGTAAGTTAGGTTCTAAGTTTTCCTCATAATTTTGAACGATATTTTCTATATTACAAATAGAATCATCTATCGGTATGACATTAAAATCTATTGAAAACTTAGGACCTAGACTTAAAATTAATTTAACATTTTGACAAATCTCTTTATCAGTTAGGTTGATTATCCAATCTTCTTGTAAAATTGGATAATCAACGCCCGCATTTTTTATTAAGTAGTTAAATTTATTAATATTGTTTTGTTTTATTTTATTAAAAGTTCTTTCATAGTTTATATTAGCTACATTAAAAATTCATCCGAATCCTGTAACGACATTTGAATGACATTTCGAACATTAGAAATGTCATTCTCTAACATTTTAATTTTAATATAACATTCATTTATTGATAAAGCTAACGTCTTGAACAGAATTGTTAAGGTTTCGACAAAGATTTTTTTATAAGGTTTTACTTAATTTGCATGTATGTTTACACATTAATTTAGTTTTTATAATTTATATATATATAAAAGTTGGTTACACATTCTCTATATCAAGAAATCCTAGTCATTAGTTATTTTGTTGATAGTCCCAAATAAAATATAAAAGTTTGTTTACATATTTATCTAGTTATATTTTCACTGGCGAAGGTGTTCCGCAAACGTTTGTAAACGTTCTGAAAATATAACTATCGTTCAAACCAACCTTGTTTTATTGACCTATTAGTGGTAGAGATCTATCATATAAGATAAGCATAAGAAGGTCACGAAATATATATATATATATACATTTAATTTATTGTTTCTAGCCACAAAAATAGAAACTGTCATGGAACCAAATGCGGAGAGCCCTGTTCTACAACATAATGAAAGAAGATTTAAGATCTTACTAGAAAAAATGGCTCGTCAAAAGAATAGACGCATTTTCCTTTTGAAATGCAAGTGTCATAAGATCTTTCCAAATTTTATTAGTAAGACCATGAATATCGGTTTTGAAAATGATTCAATAAAACGTAAGTTCAACAAAATTAAATCCGAATTCTGTAAAAAGACGTTAGCTTTATCAATAAATGAATGTTATATTAAAATTAAAATGTTAGAGAATGACATTTCTAATGTTAGAAATGTCATTCAAATGTCGTTACAGGATTCGGATGAATTTTTAATGTAGCTAATATAAACTATGAAAGAACTTTTAATAAAATAAAACAAAACAATATTAATAAATTTAACCACTTAATAAAAAATGCGGGGTTGATTATCCAATTTTACAAGAAGATTGGATAATCAACCTAACTGATAAAGAGATTTGTCAAAATGTTAAATTAATTTTAAGTCTAGGTCCTAAGTTTTCAATAGATTTTAATGTCATACCGATAGATGATTTTATTTGTAATATAGAAAATATCGTTCAAAATTATGAGGAAAACTTAGAACCTAACTTACGACATAGGTTGGTTAACATTTTGACAAATTACAAAAATAAAGAAAACAATAAAAATAATAATAGTAACAATAATATCTTACAAAAAGCTTTTAATGAAACAAAAAAATTTTTGAAATCTAATAAAGATATTATAATAACTAAATCAGATAAAGGAGAAAAAACCATAATTATGAATAAGATTGATTACGAAGCCAAAATGAATTCCTTATTGGAAGATAATCAAACTTATTCGGTATTATTATCAGACCCAACAAATAAATTACAAAATGAAATAAATAAACTAATAAATAGTTGGTTTTAAAAAATATATTTCTAAAGATTTAAATAACCATTTAAAAATTCTAAATTCTATATCTCCAAGAATATACGGTATTCCTAAAATACATAAAGATAATATTCCTTTACGCCCAATCGTAAATTGCATTAATTCCCCCACTTACAATCTTTCCAAATTTTTATCTAAAATTTTAAGCAATATTGTAGGTAAAACTACATATAATGTGAAAAATTCATGGAAATTTGTAGATTCGGTTAGAAATCAAACAATTCCTAATAATTACGAATTAATCAGTTTAGATGTTGTTTCTTTATTTACTAATATTCCTGTGGATTTAGCACTAAAAATTTTAGATAAAAATGGAATTCCATAAAAGATTTTACAGATCTTCCAAAGGAGGAATTCATTGCAGCTTCGAAACTTTGTTTAAATTCTACTTATTTTACAAATCAAAATAAAATTTATAAACAAATTTTCGGTACTGCAATGGGTTCTCCATTATCAGCAGTTATCGCAAACCTGGTAATGGAGGACCTAGAGCAAACTTGTTTGACAAAACTAAATTCTAGTGTAAGTTTTTACAGACGTTATGTAGATGACTGTTTTTGTTCCGTAAGAAAGGATAGTATTGATGAGATATTAGATTCATTTAATAGTTATCATAATAGATTAAAATTTACATATGAGAGAGAATCTAATAACTCATTGAATTTCCTGAACGTGACAGTCATGCATAATAACGGCATTGTGAAAACAAATTGGCATATAAAGTCTACCAATACAGGAAGACATTTAAATTATTTTTCAGAAACATCAAAATTACATAAAATTAATGTAGTTACCGGTTTAGTTGATCAAGCGGTTAGATTAGCTAATCCTGAATTTAGGGAAAAGAATTTAAACAAAGTTAAAGAAATCTTAGATAAAAATAATTATCCAAATAGTTCTTATGAAAAAATAATAAAAATAGAATTAACAAATTATATAATAGAGGAATTAAAATTAATAACAATAAATGTTATAACGCTATTCCTTATAAAAAAGGTTTAAGCGAAAAAATAAAAAAGAATTTAATAAAAACAACATAAACATTACTTTCATTCCAAATTATAGTAACAGATCTCTTTTTACTAATACTAAATCTAAAATAATTAAACAAAATCAGAGTAATGTAATTTATAAAATAAACTGTAAAGAAAAGGTTGTATAGCCATAAGTATTCTTTAAATAATGATTTTGGTGCAATGACCGCTGTAACAAAGCATTACAAAGATCTTGGGCATTACTTTGATTTTGAAAACACAATTATATTAAAAACAGAGAATAATTATAAAAAAAGACTAATATATGAAACGATAAATATACAGAAAGACACTAAAACTATTAATTTCAGGACCGATATTCAAAATTTAAGTAATGTATATAG
Source organism: Chrysina gloriosa (assembly GCA_038088585.1). Classification (NCBI taxonomy): domain Eukaryota; kingdom Metazoa; phylum Arthropoda; class Insecta; order Coleoptera; family Scarabaeidae; genus Chrysina; species Chrysina gloriosa. Next base: position 56,116,255 of record CM076093.1, read on the forward strand.
CAATTTGTTAAAATGACATTTGCATTTCTTAAGAAGGAAACCTTTGGCTAGGTTTTCCCTAGTCCTTGAACAGAATTGTTAAGGTTTCGACAAAGATTTCTTGATATAAGGTTTTACTTAATTTGCATGTATGTTTACACATTAATTTAGTTTTTATAATTGATATATATATAAAAGTTGGTTACACATTCTCTATATCAAGAAATCCTAGTCATTAGTTATTTTGTTGATAGTCCCAAATAAAAAACAAAAGTTTGTTTATATATTTATCTAGTTATATTTTCACTGACGAAGGTGTTCCGAAAACGTTTGTAAACGTTCTGAAAATATAACTATCGTTCAAACCAGCCTTGTTTTATTGACCTATTAGTGGTAGAGATCTATCATATAAGATTGTATACATGGAGGATATATGGGCCTCTCATCAGGCAGCGAGGATGAAGATGAAAGAATTGTTAAGAGATTTTATTATGCTAAGAATAAAGCTATTATAGTAAAAGTAAATAAATATAAATAACCAATATTCTAATGTTTTAATAAATAAATATATAAATAACGTTTCATTAGCTCGCATCCAAAATTCTCCTCTAAACCTGTTTGTGACATAATGGTAATGTAATATATAGAGTCGCTCTGTAATAATCGTCCGTTCACCGCACTCAAAAAACGTCGGGCGCGGTCAGTACTTGGATGAGTGCGATTGTCAGGTGAACGTGATTTTATTTGCAATCGCATTTCATTAGTCTGCATCCAAAATTCTCAGTGAAACCTGTTTGTGACGTCATAGCATTGCGTAACCGCCATCTTCTTACTTATTTTCTGAACAAAATCTTCCCACCAACGCAATGCCTCCTGATCCTCCATCTTCCGGTGACAAGCCTGATTTCCTTTAGGCCTGCTAGCTCTATTACCACCTACAGGTGCCTGTACCACACATTCCGACTAACAGCGACACCTTCCGATCAAAAGCGACACTTCTGATCGAGAGAGACATCTTCTGGTTACATGCGTAACACCCTTTAGGCCTTACGTACAGAGTTGTGTTACCACCTACAGCCACCTACCACACTTTCCGAGCAGCAGCGACATGTTTTGATCAAAAGCAACACTACATACATAAATCTATATTACCGGCACTACCTGGAGATCTACCTTAGCGACCAAAGGGGCGGGAGTTTTGAATTTTCTGGAGAGAGGGGTTGTCGCCCATTTTTAACCCTCCAAACCGGGGTTGTGACTACCCTCCAAACACGCGTCCTCGGGATGTTGACTACCTTGCAGTATACACGCTCGGGATTGTGACTACTCTCGGAGCGGTGGATTGAGAACCTGCCAGCTCTCCCTACTTGGTACATTTTGCTATTTCAACAAAACTGCAAAATACTAATGCTGGTGTCAACTTGGTCCCCAAGCGTAGCAAACATCTCAAAATCTAACGTTTATGGATAGTTAAAGGTTTATATTACACAAAGTACCTTCAGGTTAAATTGGTTAAAACACACCTTGTCGAAGAACATCCACCGCTAGTATTAAGTTAATAAAAAGGGGTGCCGTCAACAAGTAAAACGTAAATATATAATGAATCGAATTACTTAACAAGAAAATATCGTTAACATAAATTAAAAATCCTGTCCAAGTCCGCAATAAAAACAATATAATCGTAGAATTCCACGGGAAAATAATACATAAATGTCGGTATAAATGCGATGGTGGTATGATGAGGTATAATAGTATTTATAGAACATAATTTCTGCCCAAGGGAGTAGTAGCACCGCCAATAAAGCAATATATCACCCAACGATAAACAACTTCTTTCTATGCTCAACAATAAGTAGATATTTTATAGACATTGCTGATCTTTGGAATACATATAACTAATTTATATTTTATTTGCTCTAAATTTATTATTACGATTTCAAGTTAAAATTTGTAAGTACATATATTAGCTATTAGGGATGAGCATCGTCTATGGCTTCGTATGAGGAAAGTAAAGGATACAAGAATGATTAGTGATAGTTTTGTTTGTTTGTGCTGAGGGTGCATCTGAAGGAAATGTAGACAAAATCAAAATCATAATTCAGGGGATAAAACGAAGTCTTACAGCATTTAGCAAATTCCTCCTATTAAGTTATTAATCCGTGGACTAGTTTGTCACAGCTTTCTATTTCTATTCGACATGTCGGTTGCCTTCCTTTTCATTTCTTCGTAACGTGTGCTTTCTATGTCTTCAATTATTTGATCAACTTATATTCGCCGTAGGCTGCCTTTAGGATTTTTTTCCGTTTACTTTTCCTTCTATTATAGTTCTTAACAGACCTCTTCTGAGAATGTGTACCATCAACTGATCTCTTTGTCTCATTATGTTTATACAATATACTTTCATTCATTTATTCCCTGATACGTATATGTATTATCGTATATTATAGATTCATTTTTTCTCTCTGTCCTATGTTTCAAAGGCTCCTATTTCTTTTTAAGTAAATTATCTTACTTTATAATTTGTAATGATAAGCAACCACAATTATTAAGTATATATTTACGCAGGTTCCATTATTAAAATTGCTAGTACTTTTTCCATATTAGTCAAGGGTATTTTAGCTGCGGGTGTTACTTCAAACGAATATTTTAAAAAGTTGTCTACAAGCTATCAAAATCTAGTAAAAATTGGAAAATTGAACTGATTAAAGTAAAGTAAGTGCCGTGAATTAAAACTATCAGGCAGTTTGTTCACAAAAAACTAAAATAACTTTAGATAACAAACATAAAAGTACTTATACTATACTTATAAATATGTATATATACATGCAAGTAAATAATTAGCCTGCATAGTTTAACTGTGTGTTTAACACGGCAGACATGTCTATGTTATCGGTTTTACTTAGTTTTACGGTACTTTTTAGTGTCTCATTGGCACAATGGGATTCTAACATGTGGGGGAACAGAAATACTATCGTCCACTTGTTTGAATGGAAATTTAGCGATATTGCAGACGAATGCGAAAGATTTTTGCAAAATAAGGGATATGGTGGTGTTCAGGTAATTTTCAAATAAACATTACTAATAAAGGCAAACAGTCAATTCAACTCTGTTATTAGCTTTCACCAGTTAATGAAAATGCAGTAATCACTAGTGACACGTTTAGGCCATGGTGGGAACGGTACCAGCCTCTTAGCTATGAAATAATAACCAGATCTGGCAATGAGGAAGAATTTGCCGATATGGTCAGTAGATGCAATGCTGTAGGAGTCAGGTTCATACATTTCAATATAACTTAGAAATACAGTATTTTCATTGATTTTCAATTAAAGAATATATGTGGATGTCGTATTTAATCACATGACTGGTAACTGGGGCACCATTTACGGTACTGGAGGTAATATTGCTTACAGCGACAGCAAATCCTATCCTGCAGTAGCATATAGCACATACGATTTTCACAGTGACTGTAGCATTACTAACTATAATGATGCTGATAATGTTCGATATTGCGAACTAAGTGGATTAAGAGATTTGGACCAAGTAAGCAAAAGTAATATAGCGGAAGCTAAATATTTCACTAAATCTTTTTTAGAGTACGGAATATGTTCGCGGCAAAATTGTTGATTTTCTGAACAAACTTATCTCATTAGGTGTTGCTGGATTTAGAGTTGATGCTGCTAAACACATGTCACCTAGTGATTTAGAAGTCATATATGGGAGATTAAATAACTTAAATACAGACCATGGATTTGCATCTGGTTCTAGGCCATTCATTTATCAAGAAGTTATTGATTTAGGTAAGTAGTAGTACTAATGAGAAAATGTACTCTTCCCATAAAGGCTGTCACAAATAAATTAATACGGAAAGGGTAATCGTAGTCTATGAATGAACATAAATAAAGGTCTAAAAATGATATTAAAATATTAAAACCAATCAGGCGGTGAAGCGATATCAACTTCTGAATATGTTGGTATGGGCAGAGTCACTGAATTCAAATTCAGTGCGGAAATCGGCAGAGTATTTCGAGGCTACGACCAACTTACATACCTTGAAAATTGGGGCACCGGCTGGGGATTCGTGGATGATGGTAACGCATTTGTTTTTGTTGACAACCACGATAACCAAAGAGGTCATGGAGCTGGTGGCGAGAATATATTAACTTACAAAGACGCTAAACAATACAAAATGGCTATTGCCTTTATGTTGGCTCACCCATACGGATCTACCAGAGTGATGTCCAGTTTCTACTTTGAAGATACTGATGCTGGTATGCTGTACATTATTTATTTCTGAAAGTTATGAAATCACACAAATATGCTTTTCTAGGACCACCAGCCGACAGCAATGGAAACATTATTTCACCTGGAATTAATGATGACGACACTTGTAGCAATGGTTGGGTATGCGAACATCGATGGCGGCAAATTTATAACATGGTAGGCTTTAAAAATGCTGTTAGCGGCACCACAATTAACGATTGGTGGTCAAACGGTGCTCAACAAATTGCTTTCTGTCGTGGTGGAAGTGGTTTTGTCGCATTTACCAATGGCGGTTCAATAGCGCAAACCATGCAAACATGTCTATCGTCTGGTACATACTGCGATGTCATCAGCGGTAACTTAGAAAATGGCTCGTGTACGGGAAAAACTGTTACAGTTGGCGACAATGGATACGGATATGTGTCGCTGGATGAAAATGAAGACGATGGTGTGCTTGCTATCCACATTAATGCCAAACTATGAACTGTTTAATAATAAGCTAGGCGCTCAAAGAATCTTAAGAAAATTCGAGTAAATGCTAGCTTCTGTGTAAATAAATGCTAATGTAACAGAACTCATTTTTTTTTCTTCAAATCACATCATTTCAAAGTAATTCGTTAATATTTTTATAGTACTTAATACTGGAAGGAAGTTTATTGCATATATTCCAGTTTAGACAGGAATAAACATATATACGGAAAAAGGACAAATAATTGGTATAGTGCAGGACACAAATTAATCCATAAATTGGAATGAATGACCTGGAAGAGTCCATAATAAAACAAGAATTACTGTGCTGTCTAGTAACACAAACCTGGCTTAATAACGCGTAGCACGCAAGGTGACACTGTGAATTTGTTGTATACTTAATTAAATTGATTACGATTCAGACAGCGTGTGGTGAAACTAAATATCAATTTCCAAATATTTATAGAAGTTGGAAAATAGGTTATGACTCACCTATTCTCGCAAAAATCAATTACTGCGGTAGGTGTAGACTCACACCGATAATTTGGGTGCATACATGTAAAACAAATAAAGACCGTTGTTTTATACTTGAGCAACTTACAGTAGCTTAACAACCTGTAGTAAACGTTCATATTAATGTTTTACATACCAAAAGGTATTGATTCTTTTATCGACTTTTACTGACTATTGAAAGATTGTGAAAAATACAAGTAGTTATAATACCAACGCTTAGTTAATTAATGGAGTAGAATAGAAACCAATATTATAGCAGGGGTTTCCAACGTTCTTTAGCCCTGCTTGCACTACCTGAGCTTGCCTAACAAGTGAAGAAAAATTGAATACACTGTCGCCTACCATTTTCTTCATATTTAGGAAATGCAGGAGAGATACCACATATATATGTAGATGTGTCATCCTCAAAACCAGTTTTGTTCCAAATGAGTTCATACACCATATCATATTTAGAAACATTTAGAAACAAACAAAGAATTCAATTTTCTGATGATATCCAAATACAACAGCCAGCATGACACAGTTCATCGAAATTTTCAGTTTTCATGTTAGGATATTTTATATTACTCCAATTAAACATGGAAATCTTGTTAGAATTTTCTTTTGCTTACTTAGGTTCTTTATTTTCAACACTTCTAACAGAGCCTTAAAAACTTGGTGTTACAAATAACAAGTACTAACCCACCAATATTGTATACAGTCACCTACATGCATTGCACTCAATTTTAGGTCAAATTAAGATAGATAAACTTCGTAATCGAAAAGCGACTGCTACATACAAACTGACCGAAGGACGTCATTGTGTCGGAGGATTTAGAATTGGAAACCCCTGCATTAAAGAGTTTTGCAGCCTTAACCACTTTCCCAAACATTTATCACGAAATTCTGCATCAATAAATGTAAAGTATTCTGTAAATAATAAAACGAACAATAATTGTAATAACAGAACTGTATGTATAGACGAAAACAGAAGTGAGTATGAATTTAATACAAAAATACATGAAAAAAACAAATAATAGTCCACAAACTAAGAGAGACGAGGAAGGGCAAAAAATTATGAAAGGCGGCGAGTAGAAACAATGTTGTTGTCTAAATTATAAAATTCATAGAAAAGACCACCAAACCAAAACTGCTACACATTATTAATATACAACATACATATATCGAAACATAAGTTTGGAAGCAATTCGAAACTCCTTTAAAATAATACAACTATTAGGCATATCGCGAAATAATAATAAAGATCTTTATTTTCAAAAAGAAAACAAGTGTACATACTATCAAGCATAAAGAACAAAAAATGATGAAAATCTCAAGGCGAGGTTCAAGTTTATGTGAATAAACTTGCTCTTCCACCTGGGCCTTGGTCGGTAGTACAAAAAGTAAAAGCTAATGGTTAACCTAAATACATTCTGCAATAGCACTTTTTTAATACAATCCTTAAAAAGGAAAGCGGAGGAGTTGTTTAGGGAAATGGGACTTCCGACGCATAGCAACAAATTACTGCTTATCTAGTAGAAACTTCTTAAGATAAGTTTTAAGGGCCGCGATAGAGAGTACTTTAACACTGGGTGAGAGGGAATTATAGATCTTACATATATTGTATGAAAAAGACCGTTCGTACAAAGATGACCTATGTGGCGGTGGGGTTATTAAACCCCTAGAACGAACATTGATGTTATGAACGTCAGTCCTAAAGGAAATTTTGTTTCAGAGGTACGCAGGTTGCTTGTCCGAAATAATTTCGTGAAACATGCATGCCAAGTAGAAATAGCGATGATTTTTCATGTTTAACCAGGACAAATCTTTCAATTTATGTAAAATGTGATCAAACTTTCGAATGCCCAAAATAAAGCGTAAACACCAGCTTTGCACCTTCTCTATGCGATATTGAGTCAAGACATCTAGAGAACTGTAGTAGAGAGGTAAATAGAGGTAAGTAAATTGACTCAGTACCAAAGACTGACAAAATAGTGCTTTGGTCCTGATGTCAATACAATGGCGATGGGAGAAAAGGCTCCTCAAATTAGCATAAGCTCTAGAAATGCGAAGCGTAAGCGATACCTAAATGTATTATCAATAATCATACCAAGGTTCTTGGCACTGTGCAATGGGATGGCGACGCCGCTTATGGACAAATTAATCCTGTCTCTCAAACGGGCACACCAAATGTCGCTCCCGAACAACAAGACCTTGGACTTTGACGGATTTACAGTTAATGTGGGTTTAACAGTCATATCATACATTTGAAATAAATTAAGGTTAATGCGATGAATTACAGCATCAACATATGTCGGATGAAACGAATAATAAAGCTGTGTGTCGTCAGCGTACATATGCACGTTGCAGTAATCGATAGCTTGATAAAAAGAACTGGTATAAATTGCAAATAGGAGAGGCCCCAGAATAGAGCCCTGAGGTACCTCTCTGGTAACAAGAATCTTATTCGATAGGGTGTTGTCAATTTTAACACTTCGAAATCTACTGATTAGGAAATTGCGTAATAAACTAACAACATCAGATGAAAAACCAACATACAGCAATATTTTACAAAGTAAATTATGGCCAATAGTGTCGAAAGCCTTACTGTAATCCAGTAAAATTTCTCCAATATCAGACACGCGTAAAACATCATCATTCACCCCCAGTAAAGCTGTACAACAACTATGATTAGGACGAAATCGTGATTCCTACAAATCCTTGCGCGAATTATCAGACACTTTAAACTGGTATTTAAAATCGTTAGAAGGATTAGGGTTACCCGTAAATTCATGGGATGCTCTAATTATATACCTAATGTCCAGTAAGTTAGATATAGCATCAAAACGCGAATGGGATACAATTACCTCCCACAATGTAAATGAATTACCCACATTTAAAGATTTTGCGCTATTTTTAAACAACAGATGCCGTCTTTTAGGGAAATCCAGTATTAATGAAATTCAGCCAAATAACAAACCCAAGACAATCTCATTTTTAACATCAAGTAAGATTCGTTGTAACTACTGCGACGACTCACACCCTATATATCAATGCAATGAACTTGCAAAACTATCTGCTAATGAACGAATTGCTGAAATAGAAAAGAAACACTTGTGTTTAAATTGTTTAGCCAAGGGACATAACGTCGCCTCATGCAAATCCAAGGTTGCCTGCAAACGATGCAGCAAAAGACACCATTAATTGCTTCACTTGGAATACAATTCCTTGTCAAACAACATATCTAGCACATCAGTGCCGTCTACATCTAAAGGTGTTGTAGTAACGCACGTTAGTACGAAAGACATCAGACAAACTTTATTATCAACTGCTTGCGTACGAGCGGCCGACTCGCTGGGAGATTGGCATACATGCAGGGCACTTTTAGATCACAATCCAATTTTATTACTACCGAATGTTACAAAAAACTTAACCTACATAGTGTGTCCATACAAACCACTGTCTTCGGTATCAATCAGGCAAGAGCTAGTATAAATAAGAATACTGAAGTGCATCTACGCTCGAGGTTCGGCTCATATGAAACAAAATTAGGTTTATTAATTATCAAACAAATAACTGAGAGCATACCTACGATAAGCTTCGATGCATCATCCCTAGTCATTCCTAATAACATCAATTTAGCGGATCCCACCTTTAATGAGGAAGGTAAAATAGATATGTTGCTAGGCGGCCCGATATTTTGGAGCTTATTATGTGTGGGTCAACTAACATTAGGTGATAACCAGCCCATTTTACACAAAACACGGGTAGGATGGGTAGTATCGAGTCCCTTGTCAACACAATATAGTGCTCAGCCAAACAAATCACTTTGCAACGTCAGTCTAAATTTGAAAAAACAGTTGGAGGAATTTTGGTCCATTGAAGAATGCATTCCCGAGTGCAAATTGTCTATTCAAGAACAAGAATGCGAAGATCACTATGTAGCCAACACGATTCTGAAGGACGATTCATTGTTAGTACGCCGTTTAATTCAAGGGTGAACAATTTAGGGGAATCTCGCCGGTCTGCTTTAAAACGGTTCTATGCACTCGAACAAGATCGGGATAAGGCTCTAAAATACGACTACATAAACTTCATGGAAGAATATGAGCGACTAGGACATATGAGGATAGCCGATGAGGGTGTAAACGGGCACGGCAAAATTACTACCTGCCTCATCACGCACTTATCAAAACTTCTAGCAGCACTACTAAAACGCGTGTGGTTTTCGATGGATCGTCAAAAACTTCAACTGGCCTTTCTCTTAATGATGGACAGGGTACGGGCCCCGTGATATAAGATGATATATTCGCGATATTGCTCCGTTTCAGCCAGCATGCCTTCGTACTGACTGCAGATATAGAGAAGATGTATTACCAAGTCTTAATCTCCAAATCGGATCGCCAATATCATCGTATTCGCTGGGGACGCGACATTTCAGAAAGGTTACAATGCTATGAGTTACAAACCGTAACATATGGCACAGCATCTGAGCATAGCTTGCAATACCCCGAAGCTTGTACCATTATAGGCCGAGATTTCTAGGTGGATGATTTACTAACTGGAGGTGATTCAAATAGACGAAGTTGAACAATTACGGTGTGAAATAACGCAGATCCTACAGTCCGCGCACTTTAACCTACGCAAGTGGTTACGTAATTACCGTATGGACACAAAGTCGCCAAACGATGCCGAACAATTTCGCTTCGGTGACGATGATTCGAGAACACTGGGAATTTCCTGGAATCCTCAATTAGATGCCTTCAAATGTGAAACCGCGCACATAACTCCCCTCAAAAACGTTACCAAACGAACTATACTCTCCACCACCGCCAAATTTTTGATGCTTTGGGATTATTAGCGCCACTAATTGTAACAGCAAAATTAATTTTACAAGAGCTCTGGCAGTCTCAATTAGCCTGGGATGCATCTGTTCCTCACGGCCTGCATCGTAAATGGATCAAATTTGCGGACGATATAGCATCTATTCCGATCATCATACCTCGCTTTGCTTTTCAATTGGGATCGCGGGTGGTAGAATGCCATGGTTTCGCTGATGCTTCTGAGCGTGCATATGGCGCATGTGTCTATATACGTTGCACAGATGACCTGGGGAACTGTACAGTAAACTTACTATGTGCCAAGTCCCGCGTAGCCGCATTGAGAAAAATAACATTACCCCGTTTAGAACTCTGTGCCGCCGTTCTGCTTACCGACCTAATTGCTGAGATCCGAGAAGCTATCAGTATCAATTTCGACTCTTATTTCTTTTTTCTGATTCGACGATCGCGTTGTCCTGGATCAAATCTGATTCCACACAGTGGCAGACCTTTGTGGCAAACCGAGTGTCGAAAATTCAGTCACACACCGACCACAAAGACTGACGACTTACTATCACGCGGTGTGTCACTCAGCGATCTTTCAAATTCGTCTCTGTGGTGGAGAGGACCCGCTTGGCTATCGAGAGATAGTTGAAAATGGCCCAATACCGCCAACAAGGCTACACCCTTAGGAGAACTGCCCGAATTGCGCAAGAATGTCATATTAACTACCACCGTTCTTGAATGTGATCTGTTTCAAAGATTTTCATCTCTCTCCAAGTTACAGCGAATAACTGCATGGATTCTTCGTTTCGCAAATAATAGTCACAAGAATGTCTCCGACAGTCTGGCCCACTAAGCGTCAAGGAACTCGAATTGTCTCTCCTCACACTCGTGAAAATCGCGCAAAACCAAGCGTATTCAGCTGATATCAAAATTCTTCAAACTAACAAATCGCAGGTACTGCGGAGTAACTTACTACCGCTAAACCCGTTTTTAGATAGCAATGACATATTAAGGGTGAGAGGTCGCATAAAACAATCTACTTTTACGTACAACAAGAAATATCCCATGATTCTTCCCAAGGGCCACCCTCTAGCCTATTTAATTTTCACGCACGAACACGAAAAATTATTGCACGCCGGACAACAAACTGTTTTGTCATTCTTAAGGGAACGGTTCTGTCCCGTATCTGGACGCAGCAGAATCAAAACATTGATCCGTAATTGTGTACCTTGTTTTAGATCAAACCCCCAGAAGACTGAATATTTGATGGGAAATTTACCCGAATACGCATTAATCCAGCCAATATATTCCGAAACTGCGGCGTAGATTATGCTGCACCTTTTTTGAATAAAAAACAAAAGTGGTCGTGGAAGTAGGACTACCAAGGCATACATAATTGTATTTATATAATAATTGCAGATAATGCAGAAGTCTTCGTCTTCAGAATCCGATGAAGATAAAAGATGCGTAAAAACGTCAAAAAATAGTGTCTCACAACTCCCCAAATCGTATATATTCTAAATGGCCGCATAGTTATTATTGTATTTTCGCACAAAAATAAAAGTGTGTCGAAACTTTATTAACTAACGATTCATTTGTACATATATACTAACCTTTACAATTCGCTTGAAAAACTGATCGAAAGTATCAAAAACAAAATTGGTCAAGAAACTTTTGGAATAATTTTAAAACACATTACCTGGAGAGATGCTCAGAATGCGTGTTTACTTGATGAATGCTAGCTAAAAAGTGAAGTTGCATTGAAAACAATATTGACAATCATAATCGAACGTCAAACGTGTGAAATATGAAGGAAAATGACGCTGTCTCACAACTCCAAATGTCTTACAACTCCCCAATGTCCCCTACTTATCCCTTAAAGCATTTTCATACTTTCCTAATTTATTAACATCCTGTACATGTGATCTAAAATTTTCTTATCGTCAATTCATTTTCTTAACAAGCAGAGCTTTTTATGAATGACTACGTCGTAGAATGAATAATAAAGATTTTTTCCCTAATAGGTACCCCCATCCGCGGACATAGTGTATATGTTTCGTCACCTATGTACTTATCTCATAAATATCCTCTCTTCTACCACTTTCGAGGCAATGAAACAATAAATGAATGTAAAGACAAGCATTATTTGGACACTATCAATAAAATAACTAATGGCTAGGATTTCTGTAAAAAATTGTACAGCTGTTTTATTGTGGAACCCTACATTTATGTAAACCATACAAACAAAAAACCTTTATATCAAAAGATCTCTGTCAAAACGTTAACAATTCTGTTCAAGGACTAGGGAAAACCCAAAAGAATAATCTAAAACGAAAGGTTTGCTTCTTATGAAATATAAATGTCATTTTCATAAATTACCATATATATTACTTAAATTCTGAATATCGGTGCTGAAATTAATAGGTTTAACATCTTTCTGGTTATTTATTATTTTGTATATTAGTCTCTTTTAAATTAGTTTCTTTTTTGTGTTTCCAAAATCAAAGCAATGACCTAAATCTCTGTAATGCTTTGTTACAGCGTCCATTGCACCAAAATAGCTATTTAAAGAATACTTATGATTGTGCAATCTTTTCTTTATCCATAGAACACATAACCAAAATATATCACGCAAACACATAACCAGGGTACCCGTGTACCCCACTATAATTTCTAATCACTTTTAACTTCACAACTTCAAAAATATGTCATTTAAAACCCGTTAAAAAGTTAATTTAATAAATTCATATATATTATGAAATATTTTAGGATTTATAAAGGAAATAAAAACTAATTCTTTAGTGTTGATAAGCGTATGAGTCAGAAAGAGAGAAGAAAGAGAGAAGAAATAAACGAGTGTGAGAGAATTCGTACGCCGAGTGAGGATAACGTGGAATGCGCGCTTCAGTGACATTGTGTGACATTGGGTGTTTATAAACAACAATATAAAAGGATATGGATAGTGATGATTACACATCAGGAGATGAAAAGAGAAGAAGGGAAGAAAAGGAATTAGAGGACATATTTCAAAAGTCAAGAAAAACAGGAAGAACGCCACAAAAAGACAAAAAATTATAATGAAGAAAAGATAGATACACTAATAGAGATGATGAAGGAGCTGATGGAAGATATCAAAGATGTAAAAAAGAGCAAAAGGTATACCAACAAGAATTAAGGGAGCTAAGGATAGAAAATGAAAAATTAAAAGGAGAAAACGAGCAATTAAAGAAAGAAATGAATAATATGGAAACAAGAATGAAAAGAGTAGAAAAAGATCAAATACGAAACAATATCATTGTATCGGGAATAGATATGCAAACAAAAAACCGAGCTGATATAAAAACGGGAATGGAAAACTTTTTAGAGAGGAATATGGGAGCAAAAATACAAATTAAAAAAGCCACAAAAATAGGAATGAAGGTGTATAAGGTACAGCTGGATGATTCGTATACAAACGAATATATAATGGAAAATAAAAAAATTTGAGAAAGTTACCGGAAAAATTTTACATAAACAATGAGATGACGAGAGAAGAGCGACGAATGCAAAGAAACATAAAACAGACAGCAGAAGAGCAGCGAAGAAGGGGAAAACGAGTAAGAGTGGGTTATCAGAAAGCCTACATAGACGGTAAAGAATGGAAATGGGACGAAAATGCGGGCGGTTTTGAAGAGCAAAAGGATACAAGAACAAGTAGCTCACCAAAAACTAACACCGAAAGGAAAAAAGAAGGGAGAAATGGAGGCGACCAGGCGATGATGAAGGACATGAGCAAGATCATAAACAGGAGGAATGTAAATACAAAGACTAAGAAATTAGGACAAGAGGCGAAAGAAATAAAAATAGGAACCTGGAATGTTAGAAGCTTAAAGGGAAAAGAAATGGAGCTAATACAGGAGATGGAAGATAGAGGAATAGATATACTTGGCATATCAGAAACTAAGAAAAAGGGGACGGGCATGCAACAGCTGACAGAGGATTATGTGATGTGGTGGTGTGGACTGGAAGAGAGAGAAAGAGCAAGAGCAGGAGTAGGGATTATCATAAATCAGACTAGAATTAGAGAGATTGTGATGGTTCAAGACATAAACGAAAAAATCATATACATATGCTCAAATAACTCTTGGGAAAGAAGTATTTCATATAATAATGATATATGCGCCAAGGGAAGATGCAAGCAAAGATGAAAAAGACCAATTCTATGACGAACTGCAAAAGACTATGGATGATACACAAAGCAACAACATAATATTAATGGGCGATATGAATGGTAGAGTAGGGAACCAGAATAATACCAAGTTTGTGTGTACCAAAGCAATTTTTCACAATGTTGGGGCTTGCAGAGCATTTATTATCCTAGAACTTAACGCTGGTTGGAACGCTCAGAAAAAATAAAACATATATTCCGGCAGAAATGAAAGCGCAGAAGGATAAATCTCTTGGTTCAACCATGTTTCAGAAAAAATATAACAATGTGTTCTCCTGTTACCCGCAAAAACAATGCCGTGTGCTGCTATCATCGATGCACTAGGATGGCGAAATAGCAGAAAGTGGCAAACCTGAAATAATAGAATGTTATAATAAGGCCAAACGTGGCGTTGATGTCATGGATCAGCTATCCTCAGAGCGAGCTACAAAACGGTGACTACTATCACTAATTTTCAACGTTTTAGATATAACGGCCTTGGCTGCTGATAAATTATACCACATGAATAACGACATGATCCCAAATTCTGCCAGCAGACGAAAGCTTTTTCTTCGGAAATTAGCTGAAGAAATGTGCACGCCGATCATTGAGGAACGTGCACGCAATCCTCAAACAACTAGACACTTCACAACAAAAATAGCTATAGAAAGTTACCTGAATCGACCACTAGAAATTATTTGCGAAAGCGGTCCATCAACACCTACTGCAGCAGGATTGAGAAAGCCAGTAACTGAATCTTGCTATTTATGCTACATGTAGGAAACAAAACGAAGAAGAAAACATGCAGCATGTGCAAGAAACCAATGTGCCTGGAACACTCAATAACAAATTGGGTCTGCATTTCTTTTGACCGGAATAACTAATACATTCTTATAAAATATTTCCAAATTCTTTAGTATTCATGTTTTTAATGTATTCTTATAAATTCCTAATAAAAAGTTCACGATAAATCGTTAAACAGTCTCTTGTGTACTCATTTTTTTCATACAAAAACTATTGGGTGCACAAGTACCCCGGTTATGTGTTTGCGTAGGTGTCATCTTTGAAAGCTTATAAATATGGAACCACTGGACCGAATTTCATAAATGGTCTACAAAACAACACAAAAAGGCTTTAACTTCCTAGATCCGAAGTTTCAATACTCTATTGGTATTGGTTTTGCAGCTACAAACGCTTAAAATCGGTAGTGGACACACGGATACCCGGTCAGGCATTCTAGGGTTAAATATTGTTATGTCTGAACAATATAACATTCACCGCAGTCTTTGCAGTTGATTTTATAAACTACATTGCTTTGATTTTGTCTGTTTATTATATATTTAGTATTAGCAGAAAGAGGTTTGTTACTATAATTTGGAATAAAAGTTATATTTACCTTGGATTTTTTAAATTCTTTTTCTATTTGTTGGCTTAAATCTCTTTTATAAGGAATAGATAGGATTTTAATTTTTATTATCATTATCTTTAATACCTCTATTACATAATTTGTTAAGTCTATTTTTTATTAATAAAATAAACGACAATATAACGGCCTAATTGAATAAGGTACGTAAACAGGCAGCTGCCAAATAAATGTGCACATTAATTCCCCTCACGGCTAATTTGCACATGCAAATTGTATTTACTTTAATTTCTTGCATGGTTACTTGGTAGCTGCCGATTAACGTTCCTAATATTAATAATTAGGTCGTTATATGGAGTCATTTAGATTTAATTTTATTAAAATTTTGGCTCTCGAAAATAGTTTACTACTTATATTTTTATTAGTTTTTCATGAAAACTATTTTAATAATTATTTTCAGTTAAAATTTCTCAAACTTAATTCAATCCTTATCTCCAAACACTGGACAAGCTAATCTAACCGCTTGATCAACTAATCCGGTAACTAAATGAACTTTATGTAATTTATTTGTTTATGTATAAATTTTTACAGATCCCATATATCGATAAATTCTAGTCGTTAATTATTTTGTTGATAGTGTGCAAATGAAACCAAATTTTTGTTTATACATACGCGTATATACTTATATTTTCACTGACGAAGGTTATCAGAAAACATATCTATTAGAAACCTATTTGTCGTTTGATTGACCTGAAAGTGGTTGAGGGGAGGATATTTAGAAGATGATGGGAGCAAATAGAGGAAAAGGAATATAAAAAATTAATGAATCATGGAATTGAAGAGATATTGTAAACGGAAAATATAGTGAAAACGATCCAAGCAATGAGAATCAGATGATGGAGACAAATATGTATATATAAGAGAAAAGTTAGAGCTAAGGAAAATTACAGAATAGAATCGAGGAAGACGAACAAGTAGATGGAAGAAGCAAGTCTGAGAAAACCGGGAAATGAAGATATAACAATGGGAAAATCACATAACAGACCAAAAGAAATGGAGAAAAGTGGTTTGGCAAACGAAAACACACCAATCTATGTATGTGAGTATTAAAGTGAATTAAAAACTAATCGTTCTTGTATAGAAGATAATTTGTTGATTTAATTCTGAATATCTGGGATATTAAAATTTAATATTCCATTGATCTCCGAGAAAATCGAAACGGAATCGGTACGATGTGTAGAGTAACATTTATATGAGCTTGGTAGTAACAGTTTGTGTAGAGAGGCTTATTTCCTCTAAACAAAAGTATGTACTAGAATATGATAAAATGCAAGTACTGAACTATGAACACAGTTAAATATATAAATTTGAATTAAATATATACTCTTCTTTCTTAACTTCTTATTACATGTCTGTATTATCGCGTTTCTACGTTGTTCATATTTTTATTTTGCATTTTTATAGTATATTGGAAATTTCTTTATTCCCATTCTATAGAAAGCTGTTAACCGTATTCCTAGCCTCAGATACAAATTATTCCACCTGTTGATCCTTGTGGAAGCCTCTTTCTTCCTGTACTTATTTAAAAGGGCAAAATAGATGAAAATCGTGTGGAAAGTAACGGAAACCATAATCTGATTACAGGATCATTTAATACACTTGATTTTTATTGATATTAAAAAGGACACTTGTACTGCTACCACTATATAAAAGAAATATATTTCTAAAAGAAACAAGCCATTTAATTGCTTCCATCCGTATTATATTTGTAATCTACGTTATTCTGAAGTCACTTTTAGTGGGGTCTTTGTATTAATATAAGGGCAGTCGTAAAATTCATTAGTTATTTTTTATCTACTATTGCTACTCCCCCAACTGATTGAGAATGACCGGCTAGTTGTGGAAACACCTAACAACTAAAACAGCGTTATAAGGTTAGGTCAATTTTAAACCGCAAGCATTGAAATTTGTCTTATTGTTAGTTTCATTAACACGTTTTTTATTTTATTATTTTTTCATAAGAGATTTCATTGTCTATCATATTTCATGTATTGGCTACTGGAAACTCAATAACAGATGGAAATCACGTTACAGCTAGCATCCTCATTTTGACTTTATATATAATGCAGTATTGACTTGCGTCTACCAAACAATCAAATAATAGGATCGCGTCTGCAATAAACTTTGTATTGAACGCTAATCGCGTGAACTGAATTTAATTAAAAATTTAATTAGAGAAAGACAATATTAACATGATATATCAATTTCAGATAAAAATCTGAAGTAAATAATGAATATCAAATGGAATATCTAAAACAGTATTCTCATAACATTTATTCAGTAAAATGTCGTGGATTTCATTGATCGCATCGTTAAGTTTATGTGGCACTATTCTAGGACAATGGGATCCCAATATGTGGGATACGAGAAATACCATTATCCACTTATTCGAATGGAAATTTTCAGACATTGCAGACGAATGTGAACGGTTTCTACAACATAAAGGATACGGAGGTGTTCAGGTAAATATTTGAGGAAAATTGGTCTGAAAGAACATGAAGATGAAGGTTTCGCCAGTGAATGAGAACGCAATAATTACTTCGCCATGGAGACCTTGGTGGGAAAGATACCAACCAATAAGCTACATAATCGCTACAAGATCTGGTAACGAAGCCGAATTCGGAAATATGGTTAGAAGATGCAATGCGGTAGGTGTGAGGTTTGTATGATAATGTATTCCCTTTTGTATTATTATACCTAATTGATTCAACAGAATCTACGTAGACGTTATTTTGAACCATATGACTGGACAAATTGGTATGGCAACTGGAACTGGTGGTAGTTGGGCCGATACTAATAATAGGTATTATCCAGCAGTACCATACACAAATAGTGACTTTAACCCAGAATGCGGTATCTACGATTGGAACAATATTTGGGAAAATAGAAATTGTATGTTAAGTGGGTTGAACGACTTAAATCAAGTAAAAACATCAATATTAATTTTGCAAATTAGCTAACCAAAAAAAAATTATTTCAGAATAGCGAATACGTCCGTGATAGATTGGTAGATTTTCTCAACAAACTAGTAAGTTTAGGTGTAGCTGGATTTAGAGTAGATGCGGCAAAACATATGTGGCCTGATGATCTGAGAATTATCCTTAATAGAGTAAATGATTTAAATGTTGCTCATGGATTTGTGCCTGGTACAAGACCATTCATTTTTCAAGAAGTTATTAATTTTAGTAAGTAAATGTGGTTTACTTAATTCTTTTGATATCAGAACCACCGAGTTCCAAAATAAAAGAGAAACAACAACAACAGAGTTCAGATTTTAAAATTGGAAATGTACCATTCAATCCTGAATCTTTCTATTATATGATATAAGGTTAAAATAAAATTGGGTTCTATAGATCTTTTTCCATATTTTTCGCTGCCGCTTTCTGGCTTTGTACAGCCTTTCCGCCTGCTGTTATTTATTTACATCTTCTGTACAGGATTTCTTTGTCTGTTCATTTTTGCTTTTTCTTCGCTACATATATTTTCGTAAATAGTCTCTACTCTTCTATTCGGTAGACATGTCCAAACTATTGTATCTTCCTTGTTGTATTGTTACTTGCTCCACTTTCATATCACATTTGTTTTTAGTTTGACTTTCTATATTTGTTGACAACCTCATATACATATATGTAATCAATCTGCTCTTTTACATTTGAAGTACATTGGTCAAAATTTATCCGATAACACTATGCCAAATGGAATTTAAAGCATTTCAATTTTTAAATGGAAATAATCTACACCCCAATAATAGAAACCACATTTTTTGAGATCGCATACTTTTGGCAGTCCGATTGAATAAGCTGGCCCATTTAAATAGTTCAATACGAGATAATCCTTGTATAGAGTATCAAACTAAAACATCAAATAGAAATCGTGTTGCAAGTTTTGAAAAATTGAGATACAGAGTTAGCAACCGGTGTCCACCACGTGCCCTAAAATTTTTAGTTGGTGGTACTAAAATGTTGATCGTAGTCGCAGTAATAGGATTTGACAACAACTTTAACGAAACAATCTGTAATATTACTAATTAATAACAACCAACTCAAGAGATTTTTAAATTCATCAATATTTTGTTCTGTCACCGTTTGCATCCATTACTGTCCTAAATATTTTTGACATGAAAAATACAAAATATCTAAAGTAATATTGCTGTCCTAATACATTTGGCCACGTATTTCTAATTGGTTCCCACAGTTCACCTCTGCTATTTGTATTTAATGGTTCATACGCTTTACCATTTCGCCCCAAATACTCTCTATAGGATTCATCTGGGCATATCTGGGGCTACCTCTTTAATGGTACCCCCACTTTCCGGAGTTGAAATAATGCACACCTTGTCTACCATTCGTTCGAATTGTTTATTGCTAATCAAATGAGAAACTAAAAAAATATTTTTGGCAATAGTAGTACAAATACCATCCAAGCAAAATAAAGGGAAAAAAATAACCTAGATAATTCAAGTAGTTTCAAATAATTTTATAAGAACGGGTATGAAACTGTGCAGATGCATAATTTCACTGCAGTTTATTAAAATTGTGATTGAGTTTTGGACTCTGAAAACGAGACAATTACCATTGATCCCTATCATACAAATCATATCATATGCTATTTGATTTTAATTTTATAATGTACTGATTTATATCCTACTTTACTTATCGATTGGCAACAAACAGTTTCATATTTCTTTTTATTTTAGGTGTCATAAGTTGAACAAACATTTGCAGCATAATTATATTATTACTAAATGATATGCATTGCTTAAGTAATTGCATATGTTAATTCATCGAAAGAATTGTGAAGTGACAATTATAATGAAAGACCTTTATCTTTGCATTCTTCGGTGCTCCATATAAATTTACCCGTATATCTACAAAAGTTTAGTCCGCGTTTTGCGAATGTTTTGAAGTTTTGGTAGAGGCTGAACTGTTGACATTTCTTAATCTGAAACTGCATGTTTTAGAATTTTTAATGTTAGAAATTTGTCACTTCGGTTTATACGGTTGCTGAAGAGCCAGCGAAACACGTGTCACCGATTCTATTGTAAACAATTATGTGGTGAGGAGTTTGCCGATGTGATATTTGTGTCAGTAAATTACACCACAGTCCTTGCAATCACCTTTACTTAATCTGAAAAATTATTGTACAACTCGGATACAAAATTGATATCGAAAGGTTTGAGTTTTCTTTTGTTGTATGTAGAATTTATATCTACGCTCCAAATATCTAATTTTATACCACTGTCTCAGGTGATTACGATGCTATTACATTTCGTGACTACATTGGTTTAGGGCGAGTAACCGAATTTAGACATAGTGACGAAATTGGAAGGGTTTTCAGAGGGTACGATAAATTGGTATGGCTAGATAGTTGGGGTACTGGTTGGAACTTCATGAGTAGCGACTATGCTTTAGTTTTCATTGATAATCACGATAACCAACGAGGGCATGGTGCTGGTGGAGAAAATATACTAACCTATAAGAAATCTAAGCAATATAAAATGGCTACTGCATTTATGTTAGCTCATCCATACGGATCTACTAGAATTATGTCAAGTTTTGCTTTTGATGACAGTGAAGCAGGTAAAATAAACATTTCACCATATTCCATTATTATATTTTCTTAATAATTTAGGGCCACCAGCAGATAACAGCGGCAACATTATCTCTCCGGGAATCAACAGTGATGATACATGTTCTAATGGGTGGGTGTGCGAGCACAGATGGCGGCAAGTTTACAATATGGTAGGCTTCAGAAATGCAGTTAAAGGAACAAGCGTCCAAAATTGGTGGGATAATGGCGACCAACAAATAGCTTTCTGTCGTGGAGATAGAGGCTTCATTGCTCTTTCTAATGGTGGTTCTATTTACCAATTACTACAAACATGTTTACCTGCGGGTAGATACTGCGATATCATATCTGGCAACCTAGGAGATGGTGCTTGTACGGGGAAATCGATTGATGTCGATTCGAATGGATATGGTTACATTACTCTTGATCAATATGAAGAAGATGGAGTTCTTGCTATCCATGTAAATGCAAAACTTTGATTACAAGTATGGAATTTACATATGCAGATAGAAGTGAATTAAAAATATAAATAAATTGTATTCTGGAACAAAACAGATATCATTATTTCATTCCATGTCACGTTTAGTGCTCGTATCATTTACAAGTGGCATTTTAAAGTATTTTTAGGAAATTATTCTCGTATCAAAAGCATACAAGATGTTATCAAGTCCGACATCGATAATGTAGTGGTAACCATTCGCGATAAAAATTCAAAGGACCTCCATAGAACATTTCATAAGTGCACGCACTTACTATAACATTTTTGTTGTTTATGTTTTGTCATTATTGACGCACTTACGACTCGTGGCTGTATTTTTAATTAACTTATCTTTTTGAGAGAATATTTACTAACAGAAATTAATCTATGATTGATTAACTAATACATCGACAAACGACAAGTATTTAGCTACCGATAATAACTGCAACATGTAAAACAAAAGAAGAAATTAAACTAAAATGAAAGGAAGCATAAACTAAAATGGAAATAACCTTTACCATATCTTATTTGAAAAATACAAACACGTATTTCGGCAGCAAAGTTATCATATTCCAAGGAAACAATCGTGAAGTTCACGTATTCCGTATGAACCTTGACCGAAAAGTGCAAAGACCATAGCTGATAATGTGCTCTACGCGTAGCCGTTCTCAACCAAATAAAATTATATGTTGTAGTGATTCTGCCAATCTCAATGTTAACAATGTAGAACATATGAATGAATGAATGAATGGCATAAGAGCGCTTATGTTTTCTTGCAAATGTATACAATTTATAATGGTTTAGTGATAAAAGAGTACAGTTAATTATGGCGTTTACAGAAGCAATCATCTATATTTTGTTTAATTACGTCTAGCTATTCCGGGTAGCCATCAAATCATCAGGTGTTGTCGCGTGTCACATATACTACCATTCATCTCTGATAAAGAGTACATCGTTTAAATGCAATCCATTCTTTCGCTTGCACCTGTTGAACTAAACATCGTATATCAGTGATGCGCATTGTAGCAAAAGGATTAATACCTCTAAGACCTAAGATAACAGTCCTTCTGTTGTCATGTTTCAAATCATTTTATAAATCAAATATTTATCTTACCACGAATTACCCAATTATCTAATTTAGTGGATTCCAAAACATCCCGAAAATGTTATTTCAAACTAAGGCCATCAAATCAATGGTTCAACAAAATTTTTATCCATATCACAATATAGTATACAGCGGTATCGATAAAATGCAATAAAATTAACAGGAAGCACATAGATGCACCTTGCGCCGCTGGATTCTGTGTGAACAGATCTACGTTTCGCAAAGAACGATATAGTAGAACATGTACTACTTCGAAGTTTAGCTTGGTTTATTGAAGGAAATAATTTACGGTTCCATAGGCATAGTAATCGCTGCGCGTAAATGTGCAATGTTTTACGGTAATATCTTCTTAGGTTTAATTACTACTGCGGTTGAAAATTTGTCAATATTTGGATTTTTACTAAATATTAATTGTATCTTTTGTTTAGTCTATTGCAAAATAAATCAGAAATGGTTTCTAATTTATTTAGTAGAGAAGACTGGTCTAATGACGTTTTTCGAGAGATTTCTTACAATCGCCAATACAAGCATCGTCGTTTAGTGAGAAGCCATTTCCTGAAACAGCGAGACGTGTTAAGAAAAAAATAAACTAGCCAAGTCCTACAAGACTATTATTCAACCAACAATGTTATATGCATGCGAAACATGGACCCTCACCTAATCCCTGGAAAAGAAAATTGACACTTGGAAACGAAAGATGCTAATGAAAATATATGGAGCGCATTAAAAAAAATGATATATGAAGAAACGAACTAATTAGGAATTAATGGAATTACGGTAAACCGAGAATCATTACAAAAGTTAAAACTCGGAGACAGAGATCGTTGGGACATTTACATAGAATGCACGATAGATGAGTAGCAAAGTTGCTGCTGGAGGGAGAAAGAGGAATGACAAAATGAAGAGGGAGGAAAGGTGGTTTCATGCAGTGGAGAATGACCTACAAAGTATGGGACTAAGAAGCTGGAGAACAATAGCAACCAATAAAAAGAGTGGAAAAAGATTACGTAAGCCATGGGCCAGCGGTGTCTGCAGAATTCATTAATTTATTATTATTATTATTACTATTATTATTATCATTATATCCAGGTGTCCCATCGCATAATAATTGGAGCAGGAAGCAATGGAAGACATGTATATTTCTATATATAATGTTCTTTTCACCAAACAAACTCATTCCCCGTATAATGCGTGGGTAGCATGTAATATGTAGCATATTACAATATTGTGCTATTTAAAGTAATTTAGACGGCATGACACATGTATTACGCAGCCAACTAGTATGTCTGTAGTTTCATCAGCAAAAATCCATACCAAACCGTCCGAAATACCTGCTTTGTTCTTTGTTGAAGCGAAATGACAACAGTCCACTAGTTTTTTAAATACTTCGTAGTTCCACCGCAACATTGGCCAGTAGGTAGAATCTTAAAGTTTCACCCCGGAGCCGACGGCAAGAATCGCGTTGCACGGTAGTAGGAAGAGGAAAAGAAGTGGTACGTTCCATGGCTCAACTTTTCCCATTACCAAAGGGTATTGAAATTGGACTTTTCAAGGCCGGGGAGAATGTTGGAGCGAAATTACAACAGTCCACTAGTTCTTTAAATAGTTTGTAGTCGCTATCAAAAAGAAAACAAAACAACGACTTAGCAACACAACAAAAATTGTAAACCAGTTGTCAAAACTTTTACATATGTTATATCTTTCCAAGTATAATAAAAATCTTCCCTAAAACCATTGTGGTTTCTCTCTGGTCCTTCGAGCCACATATTTTTAGCGAATCAACGAGTACGAAGAACGAAAGTGGCCCACATGGTCTAATGAAAACGAACGCTGTAGAAATTCAAGGTCGGTGCAACATACGAAAATCGTGAGCACATTGTGAGTACCTTTATTATCTCCATCCTTACTCGATATTGTAACGTCAGTTTAACTCTTTTCGAATTATTTTGGTGATTAAAACCTTAACTACTTATTCACGCATTGTGCTAGTAACCATTGTGGTTTGTTAGTCGTTCAACGATGTCTTCCTAATATTTGGTACGTAAGCGTGGAGCCTTAAAACCGTCGGTAACGAGATTTATTTTTGCGAAATTCGATGAATCGCAAATAACGGAAGAGAAATTTAGATTAGAAAATTTCAAGCTGGTACTTAGCGAATTCGAAACGGTTCAAAATGAAATAGAAAATTCGGATTTAGAAAACGTTCATGATGAAACGGTACGTGAAGAATTTGAAAATATGTATTATAAGACAGTAGCCTCAGGTAAACAATTATTAAAATCGATTAACATTAGCAATAGTGCATCATTCTCGGAAAGAAACGTACAACTTAGCGAAGTGAGTAATCTCCAATCACTTTAAATAATATTACAGACATAAATAATGTACGACTCCCTACAATAAATTTTCCGGAATTCGATGGCAATTATGAGAATTGGTATCAATTTCGCGACGTTTTTAACACGTTAGTCGACAGCAACTCGAAATTAAAAGACGTTCAAAAATGTATGTACCTATTTATCGTTGTCGTTAAAGGGCCCCGCTACTTATTAAAGTATTAAAAATTTCTTCGCATAATTACAAGATAGCTTTACAGTTATTAAAAGAGCGGTTTGAGAATAAGAAAATCATTATCAGTTATCAGTTAATTCACATATGCGATCAATGTTTGAATTAAAAAACTTATCACGCTAGTCTTCTGGAGCTTTACGGCATTTACTAGACGAGTTTTTAAAACATTTTAGATCTTTAGAGGTATTAGGCTTGCCAGTTGAACACTGGAACATTCCATTAATACATATATTAACAAGCAAATTTGGCCGTAACACTAGAGTTGTAGAGTTGTAGAGAAGTTGTGGGAACAATATTCTAAGGGAAGTAATTTACCAACTATTTCAGAATTACTAAGTTTCTTAAAAGATAGATGTAAAGTACTGGATCGATTACAAACAATAATACAATTCTGAAGTCAACTCAAAAACCAAAGACTATCGGTAATGTCACATCTCAAAAATTAAATTGTATTCATTGTTATAAATCACATTCAATATACCAATGTCAAAACCTTTTAAACGGTTTCTTAACGACGTGTGTTTGAAAACACGTTTATCATACCTCAAATTTGAGTAAATATAAAACACAGATAAATATAGATAATTAGATATTTGGGGCGCTTATATCAATATTTGGTCTCTTGCCAATAAAAAAATATTTTTGGAAAATTTTTCCAAGCCTCGTCCCTTTTTAAAAGGGTACGTTTAAAAAGTGTCCAAAAAAAGACTCTTTTTAAATTAATTATATAACATATAAAAAAGTCAGAATTATTATGTATGTATTGCAGTGTGTTGTCAAATCTCCTAAAATTAACCTAAGGCCATTTACCCGCCCCTCTGTTAACCTTCCTATACTCACGTCAAAATGAAAGACGTATACTGTACTATATAAGTCGGTCTTACAGACCGTATGCGTGAGTATAGGAAGGTTAAATATACGTGCGATGGAGGGGGTGCAAATAACGCCTGTGTTTCACCACACGTTGGTTGTGATAGTAGTTTTTAGAAAAATTTTCCATAAGCGTAAATTGTAAGAAATCAAGTAATCTGCATTATTTTTATAGACACAGAATGGATAGATACAAAAAAGCTGTTAGTTAGGTAACGTTTATTATTTTTCTTTCATACAAAAATTCTCCTGTTTGTAACAACAGATAAACAAATGCATAGCGATCAAAGTTTTCTATGTGTAATCCCCTGTGTAATCCTGTTTAGAGTGTGCGTGTGTAATCCTGTTTAGTGTATGTGTGTAATCCTTTTAGTGCAGATGCATATTTGCGGCTGTTAAAAAGGGATTAGGATTTTTGTCAGGGTTTGGGATTAACTGTATAAAGTGTGAATTAATTACACCCGGAAATCAATTGCCTTTTTTATTATTTTTTAATCCTAATCCAATCTAACAGCCCCAAATTTTCAACTGTACTAAAAGGACTACACACACACTAAACAGGGTTACAAAAAAGTGGTGGTGGCCGCTCTGGGTCCAATGTTTGGACGGCGCTGTTGTCAATGCGTGGAAACTGCACTGCTTCGTAGCAGCTTCAAAAAAGGTGAAGCCTATGTCACAACTAGAATTTTAAAACTCGGTGACCAAGTCTCTGCT
Organism: Chrysina gloriosa; assembly: GCA_038088585.1. Classification (NCBI taxonomy): domain Eukaryota; kingdom Metazoa; phylum Arthropoda; class Insecta; order Coleoptera; family Scarabaeidae; genus Chrysina; species Chrysina gloriosa. The sequence continues at coordinate 56,143,195 of CM076093.1, forward strand.
GCTTTCGTCGGAGGATGCAATAGACGGAAGCTTCGTCTGAGGATTCAGATACTGAGTTTAGGCAACAGAACCTTCCGAGGGTAGACGGCTTGCACGTTCCTTTGAATAGCACTGATCGTCGCCGTTGCATTGTGTGCACACCAAAAGCCACCATACGTAAGTGTGAGAAGTGCAACGTCCACTTACATTCAGAAAATTGCTTCAAATTATTCCAGGAAGACAAACAATTTTACTTATATACAACTCCGCGCCACACGTTCAAACAACACACCAAAAATTAAATAATTCCATATGAGTAAGTAATTGAAACATAATAAAATACTGTTTTCTACTTATGTACCTGTAATACCCTTGTTTTCGTTTTTAAATAAATAATGTTTTGTACTTACCTTGTTTTACTTGCACCTTACTTGCATTACATTACTTGCTACTATATTTACCTAAACACACACCATAAACAACATACCTAATAAACAAATTGTACTGAACAAAAGATTTCAAAACACTTAACCAGTGTGTGGTCAAACACACGGCAATTTTCTGGGAAACTATCCGACGAAAGAATTTTTTTCTCTCAGGAAATGAGATTAGAAGACGTTCCTAAAATTTTCGTAAAAAAATCGAACGTTTAAATTTTTAGTAATTAACCGGTTAAAGGAAACCCCAAAAGAACGATTAAAGATAATCAAAGATCTTAAGGCGTGTACTAATTGTTTAGGTCCACGACACACGGCACAACAGTGCAAATCTACTCGCAGTTGTTTTAAATACCAAAAACGCCATCATACCTTTTATGTCAGCGATGCGCAGCAGCCTATAACTGTTGCTTCACATTCATTTAAGAAGGAAAATTCCATACTTTTGTCTACAGCAGTAGTTCACAACGATAGCTGGAGTAAACGGTACAACTTCAACGGGAATAAACAAATAGATTTAACTATTAATTCTATTCATAAAGATTATCACGCGTTTTTAACTTTCTTAATAGTAGACGGAATTATTGAACGAATACCTACGATCGCTTTGAATGTTGAACATCTAAATATACCTCTAGATATTAATTTAGCGGACCCAAAATTTTATAAACTTGAAGATATTGATATGTTAATCGGCGCAGAAATATTTTTTGAATTAATCAATAACGGAAAAATCATATTAGGTAGGGATAAACCTATCTTACGCGACTCCAAACTTCTATGGTTAGTCACTGGACGATTGAATTCGAAAGATTTGACAAAGTCATTTTGCCATTTGAGTATTGAAGATAATTCACAGTTGCATAAAGAGTTAGAGCGGTTTCGGAAATTTGATGATTACCCGGAAGATAAAATATTCAGTACGAACGAGGCACGATGTGAAAAGCATTTCATACAAAATACTCTCGCGATGACACAGGACAATATACGGTGACTCTTCCCTTTGCCGATAACAAAGAGCTGCTACTAGGAGATAATTTGAAAGATGCCTTATCACGCTTTCAACGACTCGAATTAAGATTTGATCGAAACGAAAACTTAAAAGACGATTATTCGAATTTTATGTCAGAATACGAAATATTAGGACATATGAAGCGCGTAAGTAACTTAACAGCGGAAATTAACTAACGCACAAACAAAGCGGAATACTATATTCCACATCATCCGGTATTTAAGGCGTCTAGCTCTACAACGAAACTCAGAGCAGGGGAAGGAATGTTAAATCTAATCGTTTGAACGTTGAATTTAAATCAGACGGCAGCCGTAAATGTCGCTATAATGAAGGTTGTAGATATCTACTTATAAATGTCGACCATTATCGGATATCAGCCATTTTATTTATTTTATAATTTATTTTGTTATCATTAAATGTATCATGTTTATTGGTTTTCTAGCAATTAGTTTATATAAAATTTCAGCAATTAATGTTGCTGAAATTTTATCTAAATTACATGTTAGAAAACCACTAAACAGAAAAGTAATTTCCATGCCTACATACAAATTATTTCAAGCGTCGCGCGCTTGTCAGTATTTTAGACGGCCACCGTAGAAGGCATAAGAAAACACCGTTTTAATAGTTCTCAGATTCCCCGGCCTAACTCAGAGTAGTTTTCGACGCGTCCGCATCAACTACTAGTGGCTTGTCCTTAAACAATGTCCTTTTAGTTGGTCCCACCGTTCAAAGTAAATTATTTTCAATCCTCCTGAGATTTAGAAAACACAATACCTTGTGTTGTCACTTATAGCGGATATTGAGAAGATGTTCAGGCAAGTGAACGTAAGCAAAGAACATCGGGATTTTCAACGCATACATTGGAGAAATGATAGAAACGATCCTATTGGCATATACCAGTTATGTATGTGCGATGCTTAAAACATATTGCCGAAAGTTACTCAAATCGATACCCACTTATTTCTCGTACCATAATCAAGAATATGTACGTAGATGATTTAATAACCGGTAGTAATACTGTAAAAGGTGCAATTACACTAAAACTAAATCAGCAAAATACTTGCTGACGATGGTTTCAACTTGAGAAAGTGGGGAAGTAACTCAAATGAAGTAGTTGATGAGTGTAGGCGCAGTGGAAGTAAAAGTGAAGACATGATTAAGGACCAAAGTGATAATCGCACGCTAGGAATAATTTGGATTACCGACGATGACACGCTTAAATTTTCTTTCGAAGGTAGCGAAGTCATTAAGCCGTTAAAGAAGAGAACTATACTATCCACAATATCGAAAGTTTTTGATCTTTTGGGTCTACTAACTCCTCTTGTAATTCAAGCAAAGTCGTTCATACAACAGCTGTCGACATTTAAATTAGACTGGAACGATGTGAACCCAGCTGACATAGCTATACGAGGATGTGATATAAGCAAACTAAATAATTCAGTATGGTGGAACGGTCCCGAATTTTTATTACATAAACTCGAATCTTGGCCAATGAATATGGAAGGAAAAATATATAACGAAGCTCCGGAAAGGAGACTGCAAAAATTAATATTAACCTCGGTAGCCTGTCTTGATTTATTTACTAAGTATTCTAGTTTAGAAAAACTTAAACGAATTACTGCCTACATATTGCAGTTCAGAAGAAATTTAACATGTTCTTCGGAAAATAAAACCTTTGGGTTACTTACTTCTAAAGAAACCGAAGAGGCTTCTTTCAGCAGGAAATAAAAAATTACAGCGTTATAATAGAGTATCTAAAACAAGCAATCTAAAATGTCTATCACCGTTCATTGATGATCTAAGTTTACTTCGAGCAGGAGGTAGGCTTAAGAATGCTGAAATACTATACGATTCCAAATATCAAATTATATTACCAAAGGACCATCGTTTAACACGGCTAATCATTCATTATGAGCATTACAAACACTTTCATGCGGGTGCACAAGCTACATTATCGGCTGTAAGACAACGTTTCTGGCCAATCTCTGGCAAATCTACTGTTAAGAAGATTTAGCGTTCATGCATCGTATGCTTTAAGTATTCACCGAAACCTGTTCAATTACAAATGTCCAATTTACCAAGAAATCGCACTACTCCTTCGCGTCCATTGACTTTGCTGGTCCATTCTCAGTAAAGGAGTCTAAACTTCGAAATAAGAAAATAAGAAAATGGTATGTTTGCGTATTTGTATGTTTTAGTTCTAAGGCTGTTCATTTGGAGTTAGTTTCGGATTTGACTTGTGCCAGTTTGCTTAAGTGTTTAAAACGATTCGTTTCTAGAAGTGGCTTGCCCGTCCAATTATATACTGATAACGTGAAGACTTTCGTTGCGGCTAACAAAGATTTGGTTAACGCCCACAAAGACGTCTTGAATTATTTTAAGGATCCTTCAGTTGTAATTTCTTTAACCGAATGTGCTATAACGTGGAAGTTTACGCCCCTCGAGCACCACATTTCGGTGGATTGCTCAAAGCTGCAGAATATCCCCTCTCGGATGACCCCAACGATTTCACGATTCTTACACCGGGACACTTCTTAATTGGGAGTCCTATGACTGCTGTTCCGCAAGCCATTGGCCAGTAGGTAGAATCTTAAAGTTTCACCGCGGATCCGACGGCAAGAATCGCGTGGCCACGGTGGTAGCAAGAGGAAAGGAAGTGGTACGTTCCATGGCTCAACTTTTCCCATTACCAAAGGGTATTGAAATTGGACTTTTCAAGGCCAGGGAGAATGTTGGAGCGAAATGACAACAGTCGACTAGTTTTTAAATAGTTTGTAGTCGCTATCAAAAAGAAAACAAAACAACGACTTAGCAACACAACAAAAATTGTAAACCAGTTGTCAAAACGTTTACATATGTTATATCTTTCCCAGTATAATAAAAATCTTCCCTAAAACCATTGTGGTTTCTCTCAACATCCTTTAACTCTTTAAGTCCATCACCTCGGAACACCCTCTTGGTAAGTGATAGTTGCATAATGTGTGTGAGCGTAACATGTGCCTGTTAATATGTGCTTCCAAGAATTTGCGCAATACTGGATTATTTAATTTTGACAGAGGAATATTAGCTGCATCTCTATCTGCTGCTATATGGCTAATCGCTTCTGTATGCATTTTAGGTCAATTGCGATTTTGGACCACAGTTGACCGAATTTGTGCCACGAATGTTACAATATAGGGCAGTGTTACATACAACTAAGAAATAATCTTCTTCGATAATTCGATCCGAAATAGTCGATTTGGAAACATATTTCAAAGACATTTTAAAACAACGATAATAAAAACTATTATTGTGGCCAAATAATAAGTATTACATATATATACATATATAGAGATTAAAATATAGACTGATGAATAACTAAAAATGTATTTTATAATAATGGAAAGCAAGCAATGAATTCAATGAGAACAACGACAACAATGATACATATGCGATACAGACTACAATTTCGCTTTGGACATTCTAACGCTTTCGACATCATAAGATTAAATTGGATTAAATTCAATGCGATGCACAAGTTACCAATACCCCATTTGCATTGCTAGCTAGAGTAAACAGAAAATATTTTGTTGGATCTATGGTTAACTATTTACGAGTTCTCTTTATTTCTTTTATTTGGAGTCTGAAATCTTTATAATCTGGTAATAACTGAAAACTGACATATGCTCAGATTTCAAACTGGCTATATTCAAAATCTTAATTAATTGTGTGTAAAACTATTGTATAAGATGAGTATAATTAAAGGTCACGAAATATATAGGTATATATATACACATACTCAAAATGTCATACGGTCTATTTGTTCCTAATTTTTGGTATATTTTTAGTATTTCATCGATTAGTCTAATTTCTTTTAACTTCAAAACAAAATGGTAAAATGTAGTAGTAAAATATATCATCACATCGCAAAACAATTACAATCTTGATTGCAAGACACACTGTTTATCAATCGAAAATAATACTAATGCAATCTGTGCTCACAATCAGTGTACTTGAAGTGCTATTAAGAATAAAGTGTTCTACAGCAAGTACACAAAAAATACCAAGGTTGAACGTTCAAAGAGCAGATAATTTTAGTTAAGGATCGCGGGAATTATCAATAATTCTAGATTACAATCGTTTTTTAGAAAATTCGCTAAGAAGCATATTCAACTTACACATTCTGAACGAAAAGTTCATATCAGATAAGGGACAATTTTACTATTGTGTCTGAATAGTAGCTAATATAGTATAATAGCAAATAAACTCAAACGTGGCACAGGAGACGTTTAAGCCAAGTACATCATATGTATCCGAATGTTATAATAGGGAAAGTTTAGATTTCTTCTTTAGATCATATGTTGGAAATTAACATCTAACCAGAAAAACTGCGAACAGCATTTTTTATTAACGATAGTACAATCTATTCATAAAAAACTGAAAAATTGTCGAAGCAAATAGCATTAAGTTATTTGATAACACCTCTTATGAATTCATTGCTAAAGCACTTACAGCAAAGGGAATCCACCTGGGCCGGTTTTCCCTATATATCAATGGGTCCTTGTATTATAACATTATTCGTAATACGGTAGATTTTATATTCGTTAGTAAACACGAGGAAAGCTTAGTCCGCACATAAAGTGGCATATCACCCGTGAACGCTAAACTATTGAATAAGGCGGCAGGGTGTGCAGCAAGGGGCACAAGAAAGAGGAATACGTTGGGATGAGATAAAAATTTATCACAGAATAAGAAAATATAGAAGAGATGGTCAGCCCAACTCGACGCAACTGTCTTACTCCCTACGGCAGGAAGACATTATACGTGATTAAAATATCTCGCTAGATTAGCTTTGCTAACTCGATTCTTCCCGGAATTTCAAATTAGACTTTTTATTTTCTTCAATAACTTTCTCTCAAATAAATTAGTTCCTACCATCGATTTAGAAGCTCCAAATACGTATTTTGACTACCAAATAGTTGTCTCCAACGGAAAGCACAAGGCCTACGTTGGGTCTCCATGCTTAATAATATTGGAATACACTTTCCATTAATCTCCGAATACTCGGACCTTTAATACAAGGCCATAAGTTTTCAGGGAGAGTCCACATTGCCACTGCTTATAGGAACCTGCTCCTCCTTCTTGCTAGACTTCTTAGCCTTTATCCTCGAGATTTTAGACATACATATGAGTTTGACTTTTTACTGGCATCACACGTTTCCCCGAATTTCCAGACATCCACCATAGACTATACGTCTACGGAAAGGCGTTGTCCACATTAACACTGCTTTCATAGACTGTTCTTCCCTCTAACTAGGCTTCTCAGTGTATATGCCCCAGGACTGGGCTGCGCGCTTGAGGCCTACATTAAACCGCATGCTTGACAATGCTAAGGCATACCTTCCCTTAGAGATCAGGGTTCCCAACCCCTAGTAAGGACTGTAGCTCATCAGGGATGAACAATTGCATTTTTGCACTGTTTTGGTCTGTTCCTTCCTATAGCTAGCATTATCGGTTTTTATGCTCGAGTACTAATACTTGACTGGTGGACAATGTCAAGGCACGTTTTTACTTAAAGTTCCGAAATTCCAAATCTTCAGCAAGTGCTATAGGTATTCGGGAATATTACTTACATTGTCGTAGTATTCAAACTTAATATAGTTAGGGCACATTTACGAGGGGCTAGGGAAAGTTAGGTTATCCGAAATGAAGCCTTGCATATACCGGGAAACATACAAGCGAAGTTCGCCAGGTTACCGGAAGCATGAACTGGAATTATAGGGAGGATATATTAAGGCCACAGCTTGTTCTAGCTACCTCGCCTGACGCTTTACGTCTTAGCGATTGTATAGTTACACTATCAATCGATAGTTAATCTTCGTATTTGCTTTATTTCTACGTGAACTTATAAAGGATTGTTTTCTTTTACGCATCATGATTTTATTGCAACCAAGTTCCCTTTAAGTTTCTGTAAGTGCAGCGGACACATTCGTATTAGTTTCTTATTAACTGAGGGCATTGTTATTGACAATGTCCATAACAGCGTATAATCGGAACTCTTAGGAGAATTCTTTATAATTCTACTACCGAATTGTAATGAAGGAAGATCGCTATGTTTTGTTTGTTTAATGATATAGTAACATCTAACAGTACGATGCCAGTGTTACGTTTTTATTCACAGATTATTGTTATATACGAAGCGTGCCTCAAAATCTACTTTAATTCTATTTTTCTAATAATACACATATTCCAGTTGAATTTTGCAGATGTTCTTATTTAACCTTCCTATACCCACGCATACGGTCTGTGAGACCGACTTATATAGTATAGTATACGTCTTTCATTTTGACGTGAGTATAGGAAGGTTAAGTACAATATAAAATACAGATACGGAGGTTAGGAGTGGAACGCAATTTCCAACAAATTTCCGCTTCGTTCACCCTTTCTCCAAAATTCTCAATCACATTTTGGCAAAATTGGGAATGAATTTCGTCAATAATTCGTTGAATTTCCATTTTCATCTCCTGAATTGTTCGCATCAACTTTTCCTTTCACAAAATCCTAAAGAAAATGTCCAATGATGTCAGATGACACGATATTGGTGGCCAATTAACTTCTTCCCGTCGCAAGATAACAATGTTCTCGTGTTGTTGAAACCAAATGTCATGAGCATCAATTTGATCCAACGCAGGTCATTAAAAGTTTGTTAACATGTTTTGATAATGTAGAACCTTGACGGTAACTGCATTGCCGACTACATTCTCAAAAATACGGGCCTATGACTCCGCCAGCCGAAAGTCCACACTCCACAGTCACTCGTGGTGGATACATAGGTTGCTGATGGATCACTCGTGGATTTTCGATCCCCCAAATTCTACAGTTCCGTTTGTTCGTGTACACTGTCGCAATGTTTTCAAGCGAGCGACCCATGCGAGAGCGGTTACCTGTTTTAACATCTTGAACTGAACCAACTGTCGCAAATTTATTGATTAAATTCTCAGGCCGAGATGGTGCGTGATGATAACCAAAAATGTGATTTCGATAGTGAATTTTCACAATTTCTATGCATTCCTCGACTATAGAGCGGTTCATGACATAACCCCAAAGTTTGTCGATGACAACTGCGAAATATCCGCGTTCCATGTTTGACACAACGAAAATAATAGGGAATGAAAACTTAAAGTAGGTTTTGAGACACCTTATATATATATATATATATATATATGTCTATATATATATATATATATATGTCTATATAAGATATAAGTATATATATATATATTTTTAAGGAAGTACATCGACCGTACCAGTTAGGAAGAAAGAAGAGGATTAATTGGGTCAGCGGTCTGTGGTCTTCACAGAATGAAAAAAGGAACTCCTTTGTTTAAAATTCTCAATATTTCGTCCTTTATTTTGAACTTATTCATGAGAAATAGTAAAAAGTACAAGTCAGCAAGGAAAATTCAAGAAACAATTGAAAATGAGGTTTATGTTATAAAACAGGGTCCATAATCAAAAGGATAAAAGACGAAATATTGAGAATTTTAAACAAAGGATTTCCTTTTTTCATTCTCTGAAGACCACTACAGACCGCTGACCCGGTTAATCCTCTTCTTTCTTCGTATATATATATATATATTATATGTAGTATAAGCAGATTTGACCAAAATCGGTTCAATCCCATCGTTCATATGGGGTCGCGGTTGGCGCCGCGAAACATCGTTATCGGTACGTCGGTAGTTGTAATAAGGTATTATTTTCGTTTATTTCGCAGTTCGTAAACTTATAAAAACGTGTACCTTTTATTGTATGTTTACAAAAATCTATCGCACGAGTCATACAAACGCCACCTTAGGATACCAGGGAAAACCGACACACCCTTCGGATGCAGACTATTCGTTACACAATTTGTTAGGATCGCTGACGTCACAGAAATTATTTATATATTGTTCGAGTGCAGCATAACTAGAGTATGTTAAGAAGGTAGATGACGTGTTATCATTAAGTAGTGTAAATCGGACTAACGCTGTCATTCTTCCGAATTTTATTATTCGATGATAAATTATCCATGCCAAATTCATACTAAAAAAATGTATTCACTGTTTCCTTTATATTTGTACCCCTCTGTAAGTGAGAAAAAACGCTCCTGCAACTCTATAAATGAGAAACTCGGTTAAGTGAAAAACCTCCATAAACGAGAAAGAGATTCCGGTCCTTTGGTCTCTCGCTTATCCAGGTTTGACTGCAATTGATTGTAGAGGCCAGCAAGTAACTAAAAAATTTCGTTCGGTTTTTGTTTTTTTGAGTTGCATTGATCCATGCTTTAAATTTGGAAATCTGACCTGGATTTATACCGATCGTTCTGTGTGAAATTTATTGGAATCGACCATAGAAGGCTATCTGACCATCGATTTTATAACACATCTGGAGATGTCCTGTCTTCGATAACAGGTAACGATTCACTTCATATTTATTACTATTAGGTAATGATTATCGCTATTTGTAAAGCCATTAAATTTCCGGTAAAATTAAATAAGAAACTGTGTCACTATTTACTTCCAAGAAATACAATGAAATGTATTACTCTTTGTAGAGTACTTCAAAAGGCAATGAAGCACTTTCAGTTGATCTACTATTGAATATTTACTGCTGTACGTAACATTGCAAGTATAGCCCTCGTATTTTCGCCAAACTCCTTTCTTTAACCGTCTGTATACATGGAATTGCTTGATGGTGTTGTGTATGTTGCGACTACAGTATTGAAATACAACTAACGAATTAGTGCTACCTGCTTCTACAAACATAAAGGAGTACACACGTTTTGAATTTAACTACTACAGATCAGATGGAGACAAAAACTTGGAACCTGAGCCTACTTGGTAGCAGAAGTGTTCCCATATCTAAATGTTGTTTTATGAAAGCGTACTGCAACATCTAAGTTTCCTAAATTTGAGGAGCACAATCTATTAGCTCCATGTAAAAGTAGATGAAAAAGTAAGTTTACAAAGAAAAACTAAAGCAAGGAACGGAATTGGTTTATAAGTAAAAATCTCGTATCCGGACACTTCATCACGCGACATTTCATCACGTCACATCTCACCACGTACACTTCATCACGGCGGCATTGCATCACTGTGACGCTTCATCAGACCCTAGTTCATCACATACGAGTTCATCACATCTTTTGGAAAATTTCACAACACAATTTCATTGTGATTACCTGTTTGCACATATGTACATTTAAAATAAATTCGAAAATACTTAACTGGTAATTTACTCTTTATCTGTTCGACAATTACAGCCCTAAACGACCATAGGCTACTTACAGCAATAAATCGCTGGTAACAACGAATATTCGGTAAAAGCAGTCCTTTATTTAAAAGTTAAGCTGTCAGCTGTGCTATCTGAAGGAATTATTCGAATCGGATTATTCAAATATTTGCGATAAAGCGAGGTGGTCATTTTCAAATGTAATTAGGAAAGTGGTAGGTAAAAGTAAAGTAGGGGAGAAGTTTTCTTATAAATATACCCAGACCGAAGTCTAAAATAGCTTTACTGTGGAACATCACGATAGGAGAGGAAACGTTTTCGTTTGGATCAACTTCTCGAGGAAATCAGACATCAGTTATTTACAAATTCCACGAATACATTAAACATCGGTTGACGTCTGAGAATATTACACACTGGCGCTGCAAAAACATCAGTCTGCAAAATGTAAGTCAATTATTCATACAAGACGGAATAGAATTGTAAAGCGTCCTATCGACCGCACGCATGATGTTATACCTTTTCAACCATTGGCTAGTAAAGACATCGCAGAAATGAAAGAATTGATGACGCATCTTGGCGTGACACCAAAGCGAGTTATGGCGGAAGTAGAAGAGCATCTCTCAGACGGAGTTAAGGTATGCTTGCCAAAGAAAACTACTCTAGCACGTTGTTTACAAAGATATGGGATATGAAATTTGAAATACCTGAAATGTATGAGCCACATGTTCTGTTTGATTCGGGTAGAGAAGACAATGACAGAATAATTATATTGGGCAAAAGCGATCTATTGAAGTTTCTAGAACGAAACACCTGCTGGATAGCTGATGGAAGTTTTAGAATGGTTCCAGAGTTATTCTTTCAGCTCTACAGTATCCATGTACAAGAAGATAGCACTTCGTGGCCTGGCGTTCTAGCGTTATTACCCGGAAAAACACAACAAATATATACAAGACTATTTAGAACTTTGAAGAATTTGATACCAGAAGCGGCTCCGACAAGAATTATCACTGATTTCGAGATGACTGCAATGTACTCCTTCCAGGAAGTATTCCCAATGGCTCGAATATCTGGATGTTTTTTTGATCTCACTCAGGCCGTCTTAAGAAAAGTTGCGGAGCTCGGCATTAAAGATATGTAACACAGATAACATAGCCAGAAGCGTAAAAATGTTATGTGCCTTATCGCTGCTCCCACTGGAAGACGTTGAGGAAGAATTTTCAGAAGTGTTAGAAACATTCCCAGACGGCCGCGAGGATGTTGAACAATTGCTTAATTACTATGAAATAACGTATGTTCGTGGTCGTCAGCTACGTGGAAGAAGAAGAAGAGGAGCTCTGTTTCCAATGCAAATATGGAATCAGCGGGAACCAGCTGCTGAAAGGTTTGCCAGAACTACAAATTGCGTTGAAGGATGGCATAATTGCCTACAATCACTTCCTCAGTGTGCGCATTCTACCATGTGGACTTAGCGGCCTAGTAAAAGAAACCGAATTAGCTCACAGGCAATATTTGCAATATATAGCTGGTCAATGAATTTCAATGAAGAATAAGTACAAAACATTAAAACTTAGATTACAGAATATGATAAACCGTTATGAAACACAATATAGAATGACTTTTCTTACAATAGTGTCATATATGTTTGAATTTTTTTGTCATTACAAATTTTATAAAAGTTGAATGGGTTGTTTTATTTCATACACAATAAAATTATTTCTATTAATATTGTGGTGTGATGAAATGTTGTGTGATGAAGTGTCACATCATTTCAATAATTGTTCTAAAACATATGAAGCTATTTCCCTGTATTTCTGTGTCACATATTTGTATAGTATTGGTTTTTGTTGTATCCAGTTTGATTTTAAAATTGCATTCCCCTTTCTCGGTTTACCTAATATGCTTAGGACATGCTGTGCACTTCTGTTAGAATTACTATATTGAGAAACATAAGTTCGAATATCTGCACCTATGTATGTGTATATATCCCATTGCCAAGAACAAAATAAGTTGTTGGAACCATCGAAATTAAAGTGGTAAAGGTAAAAACCATTTTATCTATCTACATTTTCCTACTGTTTTAGTTCAATTTATACACTATCGCACCATCAAACTAAAAATACAAAATTGTTGTGAACTCATACAGTGATATTTAATTCTCGAGGCATATTACTTAATATTTGTAATACAATAAATGTCCCCCGCATTAACATATGCAAAGTTAATTTGTACGATTTAGAATGAAACAACACAGAGAGAGAATTATTCACATGTAGATCATGCCTATAAAAAATTGGAATCGTCCGAGAGCAAGGTTTAATTTTGTATAGATCATTCCAATATTAAGACAAATTTATATCTTTAAATTATTACTGTCAAGTGCATGGGCAGAGTTTTTACTTAATAGGGCTACGTAAGATTTTGTAATCAACAGATGGCAAAACAATACAATACAAATCTCAAAAAGTAAACATTATTTTTAATAAAATCATTAACATTTCAATAACAAACGTACATCATAAAGACATAAAATTGCAGAATCTACATCGATGTGGTCTTTAACCATATGACTGGAAATTGGGGAACGGTTTATGGCACTGGTGGTAGTGTTGGTTACAGCGATTCCAAATACTAACCAGCTGTCCCTTATGGCTCCAATGATTTCAATTCAGATTGCGGTATCACTAACTACAATGATTTCGCTCCGAAATTATTCCGCTCAATCGTATTGCTATAGGGTTCCGACTATGTGCGCGGAATCATCGTAGGTTTCCTGAATAAACTCATTAATTTGGGCGTCGCTGGCTTCCGAGTAGATGCTGCCAAACACATGTGGCCAGGGGATCTTGAAATAATTTATGCCAGACTAAACAATTTAAATACAGACCATGGTTTTGCATCTGGTGCGAGACCCTACATTTTCCAAGAAGTCATTGATTTAGGTAATAACTTGAAAGCTGTAATTTTGGGTTTATGTACCATCTCATATTAAAACGTAGAAATTATTACGAGATGTTTTATGTAATTATAAATCTTTAATTCATTTCCTTGTGTTCAAGCAATGACGAAGGCCTGTGTAATTAGATATTTTCTTCAAACATTTCAATAGGAAAATTCATTTTCTGTTTAACTTATATACATAACGTTTTATAAATAACTAAGCGTTCATAATATGGAATTCAAACAAATCAACGCGGTCAACACCAGTAGTGGTACATAAAATAAAAGACGTAAATTATTTTATTGTCTAGATATTGTACTCACATTGTTTTAATCAACATGGTAAGCATCATTCCATATAAACAATTGTAAACCATTTTAGGTGGAGAAGCTATATCGTTCAGTGAATACACTCATATGGGCGCAGTAACTGAATTCAAATACAGTGCTGAAATAGGGAGAGTATTCAGAGGATATGATCAACTAACTTATTTATCGAACTGGGGCGAAGGTTGGCGTTTCGTGGCTAGTCAGTATGCTTTCGTCTTTGTTGACAATCATGATAATCAAAGAGGACACGGCGCTGGTGGTGATAATATATTGACGTACAAGACTGCTAAGCAATACAAAGTGGCTATCGCCTTCATGTTGGCTCATCCATATGGATGTACTAGAATTATGTCCAGCTTCTATTTTGATGATACTGATGCAGGCAAGTTGTAATTTAAAGTTTTACAGATTAAGATTCTAATTAAGGTACACCTTTCAGGTCCACCAGCTGACAGTAACGGTAATATCATCTCTTCTGCAATTAATACTGACGAAACGTGCTCCAATGGTTGGGTATGCGAACATAGGTGGCGTCAAATCTATAACATGGTTGGATTCAAAAATGCTGTAAAAGGCACTGACCTAACTAACTGGTGGTCTAATGGTGCTCAACAAATTGCTTTTGCCGTGGTAATAGCGGATTTATTGCTTTCACAAACAGTGGATCCATAAGCCAATCCATGAATACGTGTCTACCAGCCGGCACATACTGTAACGTAATTAGTGGTAACTTGATAAACGGTGCTTGCACGGGCAAATCGGTTGCAGTCGATTCTAGTGGCTATGGCTACATCCAACTGAGTGACAGTGAGGACGATGGTATTATTGCTATTCACGTCAATGCCAGATTGTAAATACAGGCGCTTTGCAACGATTTTTTAATCTAAAATAAAATCTACATTAACCTTCCTATACTCACGTCAAAATGAAAGACGTATACTATATTATATGTATGGGTGAGTATAGGGAGGTTAATGAGTTAAACTGAAGAGTTTCAGTCGTGTTACCTCGTTAAGTAGTATACTTATTTACAACATCTAATAAAGAACAGCAGGATACGTTGCATTTGTAAATTTAGGTATATAATACTAAGAAAATTTGTATATATACCAACATACAGGGTTAGTTAAAAGTATGGAGACGGCAATTTATTGGCGTTAATATTCATTTTAGGAAATTATATTCAATACAAAAGTTTTTTACGAAATTTCTATCTACATTTATTTATTACGCTTTATTTTTCTTTTCTTCAATTATTTTTGGGTTGCGCCTGTCCGCGTATTTTTTTAAATGGGAACTTGTTAATTTTACTCCACCATTCGATAGAGAATTTTCTTCTCTTTACAATAGTATTATTGTTTTTTTTTTTAGTTTATTAACATCTTTACAAGAAAACATTGGTTCAAGTACATAATAAATGGTAGGTACATCTAACAAGGAGAAGGTAGGGTAATCGGTTCTTTGTAATTACGGTAGTGTAGTTTGGATTTCGAATAAGAATATTTCGGAGTAGTTCGACACATCGTCCATAAATTACCGAGATAATCGATTTTGAAGTTTCACCTGCCAGCTAAATCCACTAGATATCATACATTTCTCTATTGGATGCGTGGCCTAGTCGGTAGCGTTCTGACCCAGTACTCACGAGATCGCTGAGTCTCGTCGCGCGACATTTTATTCTCTCTTCAAAACGCACCATATGGAGGACTTAATTTAATTTACTCAGTTATTAATTTGTTTTCAATGATAAGATTGTAACCAATAATTTTGTCTATCTTAGATGTACCTAACATTTATTAAATACTTGATGTTTTCTGGCAAAAATGTTAATAAATTTTTAAGAAAATAATATTGTAAAGAGAAAGAAATTCTCTTTGAAACGGTAGAGTAAAATTAAAAAGTTTCCAATAAAAAAATACGCGGACAGGCGTAACTCAAAAATGATTGAAGAAAAAAATTGGAGCGTTCTAAAATGTAGATAGAAATTTCATAAAAACTGTTGTATTGAACATAATTACCTAAAATCAATATTAACGACAATAAATCGCCGTCTCCATACTTTTAACTAACCCCATACATAGTGTTCACCAGCTGCCCACCTGCAAATATGAATTAAGAAAATCACCAGCCTGCATAAAAGTAATTTTGGACCAAATTTATTTCCGAGCACAGATTTCCTTTAGCGTAACACACCAATTCATAATGTTTTAGACCTTTCCTTCACAAAATATAATTTAATTAAAAAGAGTAAATATTGATGACATCCATTACATACTTCAGTATCTTATGAAGTTTATTCGCTAGAGAGTAAGTTTTGAGTTTGAAAAATAAGAAAGTAGGACGAAATAACTCTCACATCACATAATTACGCCATTAAAACTGATAATCTGTGGTAATGAGAGAAAATCATCTTTTTACATACATGGTTTACCTATTTGCAAACAATCTACAAATACAAATAAAAGAAAAAGTAGAAAAATAAAACTGTACATAACTCTCACACAAATATCCTCACTGAGATTTATCCGGCAACTTTCATGGAAAGTTGTGTAGATTTTTGTTTTTCTACCTTTTTTATTTGTAATTGTAACTCTCTCCACGCTTTTGTAACCATTTCTCTAAAAACATCTAAAAAGCATTTCTGACCAACGAAACTGTTCAATGTCAGTTCGTTCTTAATGATTTTGACTGATTGTTTGTTTGGGAATGCAAATGTGGATCCAAATTGCATCTGTAGTAATACAAGATACAAATAATTCCTTAAACGGCAGTTACATGGCGTAAATAAACAATAATATAATATATAATATATAATAAATTCTGAGTTGAATACACTTCAGAGACTAAGAGATAAAGTGTCCACAACAAAATGTAAGTTGTCAAAACTATTTCAAGGGAAAAAAGAGCTGGAGAAGAACTGGAATCCCGCATTGGGGAAGCTGAAGTACAAGAAAGGCGTTATAGATCATTTAAAAGACACTATTGAAAAATTAACTAAGAACTTGAAACCGAAAAAATCAAAATGTGATGACTTACACTGATTTGAACCCTGAAATCCTAGAAAATGCCGAAACTCAGGATGAAACGATATCCAAAGTCTCGTCTGAAGACCTAAAAAACCTAATATGATGATATAATACCGAAAATGAACTGCAGGCTGATGCGATTATCGTGAGGGAGATGCCGACAAAATCCACCTCTGTGCTATTTGCTCTGGGAAAGTTTGATAAGACGATACAATCAAGAAGCCACACTTAAAGTGAGACTTTCCTCCCCAGATATTGCTCAATCTTTAATACGTAAATTTAAGAAACTAAAGATTGATAAGCAGTTCTCCGGTCTGTCTGTGTCCTTTAACAGAACGCCCAGGCAAATGAACAATTATAAAGCTTTAAGAACTGAGTTGAGAGCTCGTAAGGCGTGCGGTGAGCAGAATCTGCGAATTGTGTATCGTAATGGTGTTCCATCAATAGCGCAGTCGGAAAACTACTTGGCTCCAGCAGGCTTCTTGACACTTCAGTCTCCTTGTCGCAATCAATTGGTCTTGGTTCTTCCTGCAAACTTCCACTATTGTTATACTATCAAAATATACGCGGATTAAATACCAAATTAAATCAGTTTTACTCAAGTAGCTGTGAGCAAACCTACGATATTATTTGTGTTTCTGAAAATTGGCTTACCGATTCTGTGTTCAATGCGGAATTATTTCCACCTACATATCAGATTCATTTCACCGATTTGGTTCCGCTAATTGATGTTGTTCCCTGTAAATGCTTAAAACATTTTAAATGTATAATTTACCTAGTATACATTCCCCCTGATATATCATGCGAACAACTGGAACTTTCTACGGATGCACTTGAGGCTCATTTTTTGGAGGAACACATTATTGTTTTAGGGGATTTTAATATCTCCAATTTCATACATCGGCCTCCTCCTATCGTGGTAAATGGTTATGTACACACCAGCAGACGTACCATGTGGAATTTAAAAGTTTGCGTTCCCTGGTTAGAACCCAAATTTCGGAAGCCCGCCACAATTACCTGCTTTTCGTGCAGCGAAGAGTCAAGATTGATTTGTCTGCGCTTTGGACTTATGTTCGCCAAAAACGTGGAGTTACAGGAATACTTGGTCTACTGATTGCAAATGAGGGGACTTCGTTGCACAATCCAGATGATATAGTTGAGGGATTTACTTATGCCTTTTCTTTAGTATATGTGAGTGATGACGAGCGCACGTCGAAGAAAATTTTACACATATTCCGTCTTTCAGTCCTAACCCTGTTACAAACGATGAGCTTATTTATATTACGTCTCGCTTTCCAAATAAAATTTCCGCAGCTAATTCGATACCACCATTTCTTCTTAGAGACTGTGCTTCTATTTTTGCTAAACGCCTGGCAATGCTAATTAATGGTAGCTTGTTAAATAATGTTTTTCCTGAAGGTTATTCCCGTTCATAAGAAAGTGCACTGATCGGGACCTATGGACCTATCTCAATTCTCTCAAACTTTGCTAAACTATATGAGCAGATTCTATATAATGTGATTTACTCGCATGTACACATTCAAATTTCAACGAAATAACACGGATTCGTGCGGGGAAGGTCCACGATTACAAACTTGGTCGCGATTGCACAGTACATCAGTGAATCTTTGGGCACTTGTGGGCAGGTCGATGTCTAAGGCTTTTGATACTATAGATCATTCAATGCTGCTCCATAAACTTAACTCCTATGGTTGATCACCCAAAATTTATTAAGCTTATAGAATCCTACTTGTACAACAGGAATTGCTACGTTTCATATAATGGTTTTAAATCTCTTCGTTTTACCATGCTGTCAGGCGTACCACAGGGCTCACATCTTGGCCCATTGCTTTCCAATCTGTTTATAAATAATGTGCTAATGTCGTTATCTTGTCCTTCATTGGCATATGCGGATAATCTTAAGGTTTACTGCAGAATATCTAATTGGGATGACGTTGCCTTGCTGCAATATAACTTGGATTTGATTGAGAGGTACTGTGTAAGTAACCGGCTCAACTTAAACATCGCTAAATACTGCAAAACTACTTATACGAGGAAAGAGTTTCCCATTATCAATACAAACATATCTGAGGTACCTCTGTCAAACGTTAATTGGGGTCTTGTTTGATTCGGGTTTCACTTTTGTTTCAAACATTAATGATATCTGCAATTTTGTCTAAGGCGTTGAGCTCTATTTTGAGATCTACGAAAGAGTTTATGGATGTAACCTTAATTAAATATTTATATTTTGCTTTTGTTGTTAGCAAACTCGAATATGCGAGCCTAATATGGTATTCCATCTACAGTTGTCACTGTACTAAGGTCGAAAAAGATACATCGCAGATTTGTAAAATATTTATCGTTCAGAATCAATGACCGATATCCTAGATTTGGGGTGGCTCTTGCTAAGGTCACTTCGGAGTCGATTCTTTGATGTCTAGGCGCGAGCAACATAGTGCAAAGTTTCTAGCTGAGCTTTTAGCCGATACTATTGACTGCCCAGATCTATTATCCGATATTGGCTTCAACGTGCCGCGCTTTGCTTCGAGATCTGTGGCTACTTTTGCAGTACCAACTGTGAGGACTAATGTGGTCATTGGTGGATATTGCATTTTAAGAAAGTACATAATATTGTGTCAAGCACAATAACCAAATTTATTACTCGATCGACACGCCCTGGTATGCAGGACTTATGGTTGGTACGCAATAATTTTATTAGGAAAGTCAAACTCCGACCGTTGAAAGTATTGTGCAATCTTTTTTTTTTCTTCGAAGTCTGGCAAGCTCCCTTCAAATCAGTTGAAAAGCTGTCTAACAAATGTTTTCTTTCCAAATATCGGACCAAAAGGTGTTCTTGATTCTTGGAGTGGGCATTGTGCTGGCGAACTGCAGTAATTTGTGCCAAAAGATCAAACTGCAAAAGTTTTAAATATCCCTAAAAAACAACAGCAATGGTACAATCCTTCGATGTGTTTGGTCTTAGGTTATGGAAAAGTTGTAGCAGTACCTTTTTTGATAGAGTGATTCTTATGAACTAAATTTGCATCAGAGAGATACTATTATTAAGCTGCAATCATTGACCTACAATCAGTTTTCTTCACCAATATTGGTTGATGTCTTCAAATATATATAAGAGAGGATACATGAATGAAAAACAGGGATCTTTTCAAAAACCTGTAGAGTATTGTTTTGCAAAAGAAGCGGAGCCTATGTATAGTATTTGTTAAGAACCTGCTATTGTGCGTTGTTCGTGGGGTAACCTGTGTTTTGAACATTTTTATACTGATTTCCATTACTGTAATAATTACATTCCGTATATTCGTAACTGCAGCGAAGGCAACATTAGTTCGTATATGCTCGTGTATCGAAGGTAATTGCATGTTGGTAAATGCCGGCGATATATGACTATATACGAACGACTGCTATCTTCGCTGCACCTACGAATATAAGGTATTAGAAGCCGCGGTTGAGCATTATATTTTCTTTTTAATACTGTTGCACTGTTTTCCGGATATTTATTATTATTAGAAACATATTAGTTAATATTACTCTATTGAATAACCTGTCAAACTGTTAAATTTACGCTGTACGAAAAATATGCTATAAATGAATAGAAATATGTAATTCTGTTTCTTCGTTCTTCTTGTATATCAATTTCCTACACCGGTATGCGTGACAAAATACGTGTATTTTTTGTTTATTGATATCTATCTACCTTAGGTACTTTTGATTCATACCCATCTGAATATATTTCGTATTTCTTTCAAACGTTATCGAAATAATTATTAATTCAAAGTATTTTATGTTTAGAACGACACTTATCACTTATGTCATGAATCAATAACAACCGAAATATTATAATCGTTTCTTAATATCTCTACTATTAGTTGTCTAAATTTGTTATTCAACACCGTCTTCTAAGTAAAATCAACTTTACTTGTGGTAACTAAATTTGAAGGAAAATTATTTTAAAAGGGAGGTAGGGGCGTCTCGTCGCGCTTTATTTAATTTTTCCGAAAATAATTTGCGCCATCCTTGAGACTATGTAATATACTTCAAATTATATTCCAAAAAAGAAAGATATCTGTGATACTTTCCAAGATATTTAGAAAAATTAAAAAACCGTGCAGATTTTTGGAGGGACCTGTACGCCGAAATCGTGGGATTCGGCCGCTAAAAAGATGACGTTATTCTTATAGTAAGGTATTCTCCGTTTGTACAGTTTCATCGAAATCAGAATTTCTTAGTTGCCAGTGTTCTCTTGTCAGTTGAACAAGAAAAGATTATAAAATGTTACCATTGAAAGCAATTCACATTAAACCTTACACGTTTATTCCAATTTAAATTTGGAAACACCGTAGGAAGGAAGTCTGTACTTGACTAGATATACAAAGAGCGTCGTGGTACAAAGTGACGAACGTGATTTTTAGATATGTACAGCTGTAGAAGAATAACCCACAACATGCTCTAGAAACGTTGCCAAGCAATCTGATATACCCTATAAAACTATCCGAAAGTTTTAAAACGAAATAAATACAAACGCAAGACATGGAACTATATATATATCTATAATAGTAAAACATTGCTTTCAGTTGCTAGGTATTGGGTTCCGAAAAATAAACATTGCATATTATGCAGGAACTCAATACAAAAGAAAATAAACGTATGAACAGGTCTAGTGAGGAATCATATAATTGGACTCCTTTTCATGAATCGAAATCTTAATACTGAGGAATACTTACATTTACTTCAAAGTAATGTTAGACCAGCGATACAAGACTTTGAACATCTCACTTTAAATGATTTTGATCTCTCTCTTTGTGCAGTATCGATCCCCTATGCCTCTATTGTTAGTAGGAATCCGCGTAGTGAATAAGTTTATTGAATATTCGATTTGCGAAAAATGCGTATTCGTCACTAAAACAAATTTTTTTCAATTCGGCTTTTCGGCTTTTCGGCTTTTTCTTCAATTTCGGCTAGTTCGAATTTTGAGCATTTTTACGGTTCCGTTTTAAACAAAGAAATACAGCTCATTGATTGTTGTCAGACCCTAGATATATACATATACCTTGAGATGTAAGCATGCAACACTCCTAAGTCAAATTTGGTTAAACGAAAACAAAAAAGTAAGAGGGTACTAAATGCCACCCAAAGAGTTAGAGTAGTTTCTTTCGCAAACGAACGTACCGATGGATATGAATAGCGTTAACCACTCCCAGTAGACTTCCTCAACTTGAGTAGCTGGCCTGTGCTAACTGCCTTTGCTAACACAATCCTATGCAAAATAATGGAAGTGCTGATAGTTACAGTAAAGAAAAGCTATTTTTTCAAACGTAAGTTAAATTCAAATACACAGTCACGTGTATAACATATATTAAGATATTACAGTTAGATTTAATGTCAACATAAATAAAAATCAAAGAATTTAAAGAAAGCCACATCATAAGTGTAGCTGCTGTTGTAGAAAATATAACAGTGCTTAAAATACCTAAATAATATTTTGACAGCATACATTTGACGTTTCATAGAATCAACCAATCCTTTGCACACTTCGAATGAAATTGATGTCCATGTTCTCTCATAATTCTCTATTTTTGGCTTGAGCTGCAGAAATACCCTTCTTGATGTCAACTCAACGATTCTCAATCGTATTGAGACCTGACGACTGAAAAGGCTATCTCATCACGGATAATTTTATTATCCTGAACTCGTTGCTTAGTTCTTCTTGCAATATGTTTGGGGTCGTTATCGTGCTGATAAATTGATCTGACGGGCACTTCTTCATCTGCACACGGCAACATTAAAATCCACAATGTGTTTAAGCAAACGTCTTGGACCATGGTACCGCCGATTTTAAATATTAATTCCTATCCAAGAACAACAACAATGTTTGTTACATAATTCCATAAGATGTTGTCTAATTGTACCAACGCAACGGTCAATCCACATGTTCTTGTGCAAAACGTAATTGATCTTTTACATGTTTAGATTTTAACCCCAGAGGTCCGGTCCTGGAGTGTTTGACGGTTTGTGTGTTGTCGGTCTGCTCCGTGTTTATACCCAAGGTTCTTGGAGGATTGTGATCTTTTAATTGGTAACACAGTGATAAATATAAAAACAAAGTGAAAGTGATTATCTGGGAACCAAAATAACAGGTAAAATTAAACAATTTATTCCAATATCATTGATAAAAGCCAGACTTCCGACGGGTCAACCGGGGCTCGGCTTTTTGCGCGGTGATAAGAAAAGAAAACAGAAAATACATATCCGTAGAGAACAGGGGCGGAGTAGGAAATTGTATATATCATGGATACGGATGAATACAGCTCGGAAGATAGGAAAAGAAAAGGAAAAAGAGGAGAGGATGAAGAGAACAGCGAAAATATTTTCAAGAAAAGGAAAGAAATAATAAGATCGCCTATGAAGTCCCAGAAAAAGCTGGAAGAAAACATTGGTGTAATGATGAAGATGATTGAGGAAATGGGAGCGAAGATGAACAATTTATCAATAGAAATAAAAGAGATGCGGGAGGAACAGAGAGAATATAGAAAAGAAATGTCAGAGTTAAGAAAAGAAAATGCGGAACTCAAAAGGCAAAATAAATTCATTAAGGGGTAGTGATGGATATGGAAGACAGATTGGAACGAGTAGAGAATGAGAAAAGACGGAATAATGTAGTGATTCAGGGTCGAAAAATAGATACAGAAGATAGGGAACAACTAAAAAACGCAATAGAAAATTTCATAGAAAAAGGGTTACAGATAGGAGTACATATAAAACAGGTCATAAAATTAGGTGAAAAAACCTGTCTAGTGCAATTAGACAGGACAGGGGATAAGGTGGAGATAATGAAAAACAAAAAGAAATTAAGAACAAAAATAGGAGGAAGGATTTTTATTAACGATGATCTATCTAAGCGGGACAGGAAGATACAAGAACAAATTAGATTTAGAGCTAAAACTGAGAGGGAAAACGGAAAACAAACAAAAATTGGGTTCAGGAAGTTGTATATCGGGAATGAGGAATGGAGATGGGATAGAGAGAAGGATAAGTTGATACAGATACAGAGATCAAAAAACTAGAAGGCGTGAACGAGCAGGGAATAGAGAGGACGTACCTGGCAATGAGAGCGGATACAGAACAAACTCGAACACGAGAATACATGGATGTGAGGATGGGAAATAGGAACAACAAGGTAGAGACAGAGAGAAATGCTAACACCATGACCACCACAGCTATGAACACGGAAAATGGAAAGATATGCGTTGGAACGTGGAACATAACTTCCCTAACGGGAAAAGAATGCGAACTAGGAGAAGAAATGAACAAGTACCAAATTACTGGGAATAAGTTGAAACAAAGAAAGCCGGAGCAGGAAGAATAGGGGTAGGAAGTCAATATTTTCTGTACTATTCAGGAGTGAGGCCGGATCAAAGGAAAAAGAGAGAGTAGGGATATTGTTAACACAGGAACTGGATAGAAGAGTAACTATACATCAATCACTCTCATCAAGGTTGATGCGCTTGAGAATAGAATTGGAGAAGGAATCGGTTGACATCATACAGATGTATGCACCAGTAGAAGGAACAGATGGAAGTACAACGGAGGAGTTCTATGAAAAACTGCAGGAACTGCTGGATGAAATAAGAGAGACAAACTCAAAAGTAATATTAATGGGGGACTGGAATGCTAGAGTGGGTAGTGATACAAATAAGGGACTGGGCTGCTTGGGAGCATATGGAGAAGAAACGTTAAACGGAAATGGTTGGAAAATGATTGATTTTTGTATACGTAATGATCTCCTAATAGGGAAGGGTTTCTGGGAACAACCACTGGAAGAGAGATACACCTTTGTCGCGGAAGAGAGAAACGCGAAGAGTATAATAGACTACATAGTCTATATCCAAAGTATGAAAACTGAAATACGAAACATAAAGACACAAAAAGAGGCTGAAATGGGAACTCAACACAGATTGCAAACGGCAGAACTACAAGAACAAATTAACACAGAACAACAAATAGCTGAGTATCATAAAATAGCAATCAGCAAATTAAGAAACGAGAAGAAAAGAGCAGAATACCAACAGAAAACGAATGATTTACTAAAGAGACATGACCAGGAAGAAATGACACTAGAAGAGACGTGGAGAATTTTCATGGAAATTATTTATAATTCTGCACTAGAAGTATGTGGTCAAATCAGATACAGGAAAAAACAGAAAAGAACAAAATGGTGGACTAAGGAAATACAAAAGGAAGTCAAAAAGAAAAAAGATGCGTGGAGAAAATATGTTTTAACAAAGGAACAGCAATACAAAGAACAATATGTTAAAATAAGAAACGAAGTTAAGAAGAGAATCAAAGAAGCGAAAAAGAAAAGCTGAGAAGATTTTGGAAATGATATTAATGAGGAATATAAAACAAATAACAGGAAATTTTGGAACCTAATAAGATCAATGAATGAAAAGAAAAAGAAAGAAATAAAACCAATTAGGAATACCGCGAATGAACTAAAAACAAGAACAGAAGATATACTTGAAATATGGAAAGAATTCTTCACGAAAAAATTCACAGATGCAGGAGATCATACAGATTTATTGCCAGAATCAGGAACATGAAATGAATATAATGAAGAACTTGAAGAGATAGATATGGAAGAGGTAGAGAAAGCCCTAAAAGAATAAAAACAGGAAAAGCCTGCGGTGCGGATAATATAGAACCGGAAATGGTAAAATGGCTCGGACAGGTGGGAAAGGAGTGGATCCTTGACATATTTTGTAAGGCATGGCGAACGAACACAATTCCTGCGGATTGGGAAAATAACCTCATCACTTCCATATATAAGAAAGGCGATCAAAGTTAGTGCGAAAACTATAGGGCAATATGCCTATCAACAGTATGTTTTAAGGTCTATACCAAAATAATAGCGGAACGACTTACACATTTAGTAGGAGACAAACTGGGAGAAGAACAAGCAACTTATAGAAAAGGGAAACAAACGAACGATAATATCCACATAATTAAAAACATCATTGAATATAAAATTGAGACAGGGAAGGAAATCTACTTCAATTTCATAGACTTGCGAGCAGCCTTCGATACATTAGATAGAGGGAGTATAGATATCTGTCTAGAGAAACTAGAGGTTCCAAGAAAAATGCGCCAAATAATCAATAGTCTATATTGTCAGCTTAGGGGGATACTACAAGTGAATGGAAAAAGATCAGCAGATTTTGAAATGCAAGTGGGAATAAAACAAGGAGACAGCTTAAGTCCATTAATATTTATTATAGTAATGGACAGAATCCTGCAAAATACGAGGAAACGCACCGAAACTGTGAAGACACTATTAGGATATAACAGACTGGAACCTGTAGCTGTGGATGCATTACTGTACGCCGATGATCTGGCACTAATAGCTGACAGTTATGTGAAAATGGAAAAATTAACAAAAATATGGACAGAAGAAATAGAAAAGATGAAGATGGAAATAAACGTAGAAAAAAGCAAACTAATGGTGATAAATAATAAAGAGCCAACCAGTAATCTAATAATTAAAATAAACGATAAACAAGAAGAAATTGTCGACGCATACGAATATTTAGGTACTATTATATCGAAGGATGGAAAAATTGATCTAGACATAGCAAAAAAAGGACGGAAACCCACAAACATATACTACGCTCTGAATCAAACCATCTTTGGAAAAAAAGAAATAGAACCCAAGATCAAACAGATAGTATACAATGCAGTAGTAGCATCCCACAATAATGTACGCAAGTGAGTCCTGGACAATACAGCAAAAACACGAAAGCAGAATAACAGCTATGGAAATGAAATTTTTGAGAAAGGAAAAAATGGATTGACAGAGTCAACGAATTAGGACGAAAGCGAGGGAAGACCATAGCGGAAATGAGAAGAATGAGTACAGACCGGACACGATGGAAAGAATGGATTAAATCGTCGTAAGATCCAAAAATAATCCGACGCTGAGAGGCATAAGGATTGACGAGAAGAAGAAGAAGATTTTAACCCTTTTTTGTCTCCGATTCCCAAGGTTTTTTCTAGATGTCGTCCCACCAATAAACTGCCAATGTTAAGCCAAAATTCAGCCGCTATCTTACTTGACGTGAAAAAAATTATCTTTAAGTTCTCTGATTATTGTTCGATTGTTCTGTACTGATGTTCTTCTGTTTCGAGCACTGTTTTCTAATTTCATTACGTATCATTTTGGGAGAACAACCAAAGAAATTTTGAATAAACTAGTGCACTGCATTTTAAAATTATTTTTTTCCTGGTTTACTGATGTATATGTAGCTGTGTTTATCCTACCTTTATCAGAATTATATCTGGAAACGATTTGCAAAGGCAATAAAGACCATGCGATTTGTAATTCTGCTACTTGACGCCTTCATATATCCTTATTTAAGTTTTTCTACAAACCTCTACACATCTATTACTTTTCGCTATCCTTAGATTAATTTCCACTTCTTTGTTGGACCTGTTGTTATTACTTTCTACTACTTCATTCAGATTCAATTATCCTTTCCTTGTACCTGAAATCCTCTTCCTACATATTTGCTCATTACAGTTATTTTTATTTCAAATCTGTAACCCCATTTTCCCTTCTGATATCGTATAAAGTGCTCTAATTCTTTCTTACTTCTGGTAAATAAAACCACATCGTCCGCATATGCGAGACACTGGTGACTCCCAACCAATAGGCTTTATCCTTTTATGTCAATTTTACTGTCCCTAATTGCGTTCTCCAAAACAAAATTAAACAACTCACTGGACATTAAGTCACCTTGCATCAATAATTACTGCTAATTAAACATTACTGATGAATACTTGTGGCAAACCTGATTAAGCACTTAATTTTCTAATTGATTTATGTAGACTTTGTTTCATTTCATTATGTAAGGAACTGAAACCGCTTGAAATATATTAACAACACAAAATCTAAATCTGATAATAAAATATCATTACGTATAGATAATACAGGTGATATTGATGAACCTGAACTTGTTGCACAGCAGTTTTGTCATTACTTCAACAGTATCACAGGCACTTTAATTACAGATAACAATCTGGCTGTAATTTAAAGTTCCACGTCTTTTATCTCCAACAAACGAAATTGAATTTCGTAAAGCCATTTTGGATGTAAAAAAACCTTCACTATATTTAACAAAAAAATGTAACGATCGTCTTGCCCACACAGTATTAAAAAATATGACTTCTACTGGATATGATAATGTTAATATAATTTTGATAATGCAATGTTTAGATGAGATTATCATGCCATTAACAACATTAATAAATACATCTGTTGGAGAAGGTATATTTATAGAGCAATGGAAGATTACTATTATTACACCGGTGCATAATAAAGGAAATAGGAATGATATACAAAATTACAGATCTATCTCGTTGTTGAGCACCTTCTCTAAGATTATAGAAAAGGTAACAATCTTCAAATAGGTTGGTTAACTTTTTAGATAAATACAATATATTAAATCCTAATCAATTGGGCTTTCATAAAGAGCATACCACAATATTAGCTATTACATGTTTCCTGAATACACTTTATGAAGAGCTTGATGGGGATGTTGCGTGTATCGGTGCTTTTGTTGATTTAAGCAAAGCGTTTGCTTTGGTGGACCATTCTTTGGTACTTCAAAAGTTGAGCTACTCTGGTATTAGAGGTGTGCCTTTCAATTGGTTTCAAATATTTCTGTAGGACCAAAAAAATTATGCTCAGATAGGAGAAGTTAAGTCCGAAACGTCTATTGTGGCGACAAGTGTTCCGCAAAACAGTGTTCTAGGTCCACTTACATATGTATACAATTTATGTGAACGATATGCCAGTTAACGACGTTGTAATGTTTGTGGATGATACATTTTTACTATTAATGACAAATTACAAAATTTTGATCTTCTCTTGCCATCCGTAGACGTACGTTTCGCGGTTATACCGCTCGTCAGTACGGCTTTGCAAGAGCTGTAATTTCGTATACAAATTTTATGTATATATCGTCTGAACATTGATGTTTGTACATGTGAGAGGGATTCGATATGAATTCTCTCACAATGCACGTATTACGCATGTACAAACATCAATGTTCAGACGATATATACATTAAATTTGTATACGAAATTACAGCTCTTGCAAAGCCGTACTGACGAGCGGTATAACCGCGAAACGTACGTCTACGGATGGCAAGAGAAGATCAAAATTTTGTAATTTGCAATTATCCCACGGCGGGTAACCGAAGAACGCGACTGCAGTTACTGCAGAACGCCGTGCAACGCAAGTTGTCCACTTCTGTAGAAAAAATAACTGTAGAAAATGCGTAATACGTGCATTGTGAGAGAATTCATATCGAATCCCTCTCACATGTACAAACATCAATTAATGACAAAGTGAAATAATTTATAGTCTAGCAATTAAAGAATTGGAAACGTTAAGTACATATTTCCTTAATAATGGTCTAGTTTTGAATAGAGCATAAACGCCATTTATGTTCTTTAAAACTGTTAAAAATTGTTCAAAGTTAATAAATATTGGTAAACTTAGTATCAAACAAGTAAATGAAACTAAGTTTTTGGGAATGACCATTGATTACAATTGTTGTTTTTATGAACATATTGATGGGTTGTCCAAAAACATCAGTTTGTTTTGCATTACTCCGATTAAGATATGGGGTTAGTAGTTCTGTTCTAAGTATGTATTATTTTATTCAATTTCACTCACTAATATCTTACGGCACGTTGATATGGGAATCATAAAAATAAAATAGAAAGAGTGTTTAGAATTCAAAAAGGAGTACTACGAATCATGAAAAGGGTTACAAACAGTAATTTTCAAGGAAACTTTTAGAGAAATGCATATTGTGACGCTTCCTTCAATTTATATATAATTTGGTTATTAAAAAAAACAACAATACATGAAGAGGTTTTTATTATATACAATTTAAAGCTATTTCTTTCTGCTATTTTTCTACATAGTTGCCATTAAAATTGAGACATCTATCATAGAACCGAATGCGAATTCAGCAGTGCTATAACACAAACTGTACGTAAAATTTAAGAGAGAAACGCACCCAGTTCTGTTATTGTGAATCGCCGATTTTCACGAATTTTCTTTTGACATTACCCAAGAGTTCGGCCGTCACAATAGTTGCTCTTCCACCCCGTTTTCATCATGAACGTCGTCCTTCCCGAAACATACGGCACCATCTTCCAACCACACTGTCACTCGTGACTCTTTCACCATAAACATGATAAATCTTAGCAGCCTACATGTTTTTGCACACAGAAATCGGATAACAGCACGCAGCAGCCATTTTAAACGACCAAAACAGCACGAAAGAATATCTAAACGATTCTCTTATTAGCACTGGAAAATTGAACCGGACTACAATACAGCCCGGCTGACAGCGCTACGATCGCGCCGCTATCCCCACTCCTCTGCTCACTACGCGGAAACGGAACTTACTTTACGAATCGTCCTCGTATAGAAGCTCTTAGTGTATGCTAAACAAAATATTGATCGCTTTAAGAAGCTTGCTGAATATCACTGAATATCACACCTTTAAAAGAGGGCAACTACCAGCGAAATTTAAAATTATTGGCGGAAATTTTAAGTTAATATTAAGTACGCTTATCGTCGGTTTGAAGGTAGGACTCACTAAGTTTCATATTAATCCAAAATAAATTATTAACACGTAAATACTTGCTAGCATGTATTTCACAAGTATTTACGTTTTAATAATTTATTTGGGGATTAAAATTTAACTTACAATTAGTGAGTCTTACCTCCAAACCGACGATATATGTAGGTATAATAGGTACAAGATGAAAAGAAAAATTAGTTACAGTAGAATTTTACATTAAATAATGAGTGAATATTAAAATCAATATCTAATAAGTAAAGGAATCAAATAATTAAACACTAAAAACAATATAAAGGAAAAGAAAAATTAATTATATCACGTAATTATTTCACGCTAACAGGTTTAGGTACTGTAGTACGATAAAGCTTCTGGCTCGAAACGTATAAATTGTCGATGCACAATCCTAAATTCTGCTAGTCCTTTTGGATTCCAAAATGCAATGCATCAGACCATATTTTTGCCCTAGAAACATATTTTATTATTATTACGTATAACTCCTAAATTGACAATTAAATGGACTAGAAAACTAGAAAACTAGAAAACTAGAACTAGAAAAACAGTATGACCAAAAAGAATTTTTAGATAGTTCGACGATTTAATTATATTCATCAATATATTTAATTTGGTTAACTATGGAACTATTTCTTTCGCTTAAGGTTATGTATATAAATTAATACGTGCCTCTCAAAATTCATCGGAAAGTAGCTCATCTTTGGAACCTCTTTGCAGACAAAACACATTTGTCCCTCATTTAGGCGGTGCAAGACGGTGAAAAAAGGTGGAAAATAACGAATTAAGAAATCTAAAACAACGCATACCGACGCTAACTCAACGCCAACGTATTAGTACTAATAAGTACGATTTTAATTGGTTATGTTCAATTGACCTTGTACTTGGTGCATGTAGCTGTGATTATTTTTTAATAGTAGGCGACCGCTGTTATCAATAATAGTCAAATATTTTATAACTTTATCTTCTGTTGCTTCTTTCGGTGTTAACAGCCTTGAATTTTAGGGGTTTGTATTTCAATGGCGTTATCACCTACTAATCCATCAGGAGATGTAGCTAGAAACGGATATTTCTGGTCTATAAAAGGAGCACAGCTTCTTACTTCTAAGCCAGAAATTTCTTCAAGTTGGGCCAATGCTCTTCATTTTGTATGCCGTACTGAGTTGCCGCAGATCCAAAAAAGTCTTCATAAAGAAGAGCCTTTACTGTGCTCGCTATTGAAGTGGTTTTCCTTAGTTTGTCAATTTTACCAAAATTAGATGCAGTTAATCGTTTGACCCTCATCGTCTTCCAGAAAGTGTTGTCTCTTTGGCCTACAGTTAATTTTTGTATTTCTTCTGGATTTTCACTTTTCAATTTCTCAAGGAATGTTGCTTCTTTTTCTGAATAGGTCGCAATCTTCATATCGTTAACATTGGCATTTTCTCCGCAATACTTTAGTTTTCCTAAAGTAATACTAATTGGTAATTTCAGGAGGGGCTACAACAAACACCAACTGCGGATACGCATCCCACTAATTATAATAATATGGTAATCCTACTCAGGATTATTGCCCCATTTATCCATACGATATCCATAGTTCACGATATAAAGAAATAGAACTATTTTTTCCAGTAATATTTACAATTTCCAAAAAATATTTATCAATTACGTACATCTTCTTCTTCTTCTTAATCTTTTACCCTTTCTACCTTTCGGTGTAAGGGTTCGGAGCCACCGAGCCGTATATGTACACGCATATACCGTACCGCTCCTGGCCCACCCAGTGGCATTTCCTTCAATTTCGCAGCTTATTAGAGGTCCAGATCCCTTTTTAGGATTTTATTAAACTGCTACGCTCTGCCGCTACCGGGTCTCGAACGCCGGCCCTTCGCACTGTGAAGCGCGAGTTTTACCACTCAGCCACTGAGGGGTTTAATTTAATTTAATAATAATTACGTACATATTGCCTTAAAATATGGATTAACGATTTTATCTATAGGTTCATAA
This sequence comes from Chrysina gloriosa, assembly GCA_038088585.1. NCBI lineage: Eukaryota > Metazoa > Arthropoda > Insecta > Coleoptera > Scarabaeidae > Chrysina > Chrysina gloriosa. The sequence goes on from CM076093.1 coordinate 56,175,839, forward strand.
CTTTCGAAGAAGTTCATAGGTGCTAATCTGTATGTTGCTGGCGGTCAAGCTTTATTTAATAATGTAATAGAACACAATTCCTTTTTTGCTTGCTGTAGTACTACACTAAATGCATCTTGAAAAAGAAAAATTTACTTCGATAACTAGCCGGCTGTTTGTCCAACACGAACAACGGACGTGATGTATTCATTGAGTGCAAAACGAGATTTTTAATCAATACAGGCCGTGTTGAAAATATATTAGGTCAGGGCACGAGTAATTTAGCAAAACCATTGAAATAGAGATAGGTAGTGGAAGGCGCACCATAATGCGCTTATAAGCGAAAACCGTGTCCTTCTCTTGGAAGAGTGTAGGAATATACACAGAGGGGTTTGTATCTATGTCTTGCTCGTTGGCTCTTATGGGTCTGTCAGCCCACTCGTTGTTAACAAGATTTATTGTTTAACAGTGAAATCATCCTATCAGAAACGATACAAACATCCGTTATATTTGAACAATATAGATTATTGGGTAGCCATATATCAAAACTTTAAAAACAAATGATATTAGTATTTTGCAACATAATAGAAAAACATTTGCTATAGATTTCTTGATGAATCAGTACAGTTAAAAATTTGGATCTTGAATTTTTAACACGCGTCGAAAATCCAGGTATTTTTTTGTGTAGTAGAGCTTGCGGAGGATTGCATGATAATCCGAATGATTTACTGTTAAGATGGGCCCTTAGAAAATTATTACTCAGCAACATTGTGTCACCAAGTACAAATGCTAACTACACCAATAATGACTATGATGCAGTACCGATTTTTGACCTTGGACTTTCTGAAGGACATATTACAGACTTTCCACAATCCAAAAGTCAGATTACTAATGACATAAAAAGTTTAATTGATGTAGTAGATAATTTCGTACTTTCTTCAATTAAAGAGAATATTCTGTATTATATTTCGGAATAGGTTTTAAACAAGATGTTGGCTAAAAATGCATGTTGTCACTGTCATGCTATTGTAATGGCCTCTAAGGAAACTATTACAGACGGACATAGTTATACCGTATTAGATATTAATAATTATAGAAATTTTACTAAATTTGTTTCTAACGGAAAATTATATTTTCTGTCTAGAGTTATTTTTGAATCGTCATATCGTCAGAGAAATCCTTCAGAGCGGAAATTATTTTGAGACACATGCAAAGATCCTTATTTAAAAAGGATTATGAATTTAGTTCAACAGCAATTCATAACTGAAATAAAACCATTTTTTATCCTTCACATCCAGTTGTTGATATTTCAGAATATTTACATGGAATACAAATTATAAAGTTGTCAGGAGTACATATGCGGATGTAAGAATTCAAACGCATACGACGAAAAAATCGTTACAGATATTAGGCGATAAGGTTAATACAAGATATAAATTACACACTATTTTATTCTACCACGTATAGCACTAGTATTAAGAAATATTTTATATATAGCTAAATTAAATGTCTATTTTTGTTATTGCTTTTCTTATCGTAAGCAGATAATTAGAAAAAAAAAGTACCTATACCTATGTCTACAGTAGGTAGAAATAGCCTATTTTTTTATATCATGTAAATAGTTAATATTTCTATTAAATAAATTTGCCTTGTCTTCCCTTTCATTGTAATTTTACCTGCTGCGGCGTTATTTCTGATTATCACGCCAGGTGAGATTACCTTGCATATGTTTGAATGAGTACAACACGGATAGCCATCGCGTCCACTATGTTTATTGTTCTTCTTCTTCTTCTTCTTCGTATTTATTGGCTTACGGAAGAAACCATTTCAGCCAGACACTGTGTGATGACTAGAGAAAAGAAATTACACTACTATATTCCACAAAGTATTGCCATTCTATTTTCTATCAATCGATCCAAAACTCGTCAAGCGGGGGCTCTACATAAGCTTTGTTTGCATGCAGCGTGCTAAAGGAATATAAAGGGTTAGCTTAAGACTCTTCTTGCTACAGGGCCCGTTGTAGCATCACAGAAATGGGCCACGGAAAGACACGTATAGGTTTAATAGAGTAGAGAAGAGGGAGAGGTTTTATTGGGAAAATATTGTTCTCTTGTTACATATTATAATTTGATTTTAGTTTTATCAAGGAAGTTCATTATTGCTTTAATAAGCTCCAGTGAGGGATTTATCAGAAGATAGGGAAAAGCAAAAGGCGAAGGCATCCCTATCGCGATGAATCGAGAACAAAATTCGTTGCAGTGAATTAGGTTTATTCTACAGACAAAGAAAATGTGATTCAAGTCGCCTATCACCCCGCAGTTACAATTGGGGGAATCCAGGATATTGATCTTATTTAGATGAGCAAATGAAAGACAATGATTAAATCGGAGTCGACATATAGTGACGATACTTCTTCGATTAAGAATTAGGTCCTTAAACCAGGGTTTATTTGGGATCTTGCTTACAATCTGGCGATAGTATTTCCCTTTAACTTGGCTAACTTGATCCCATTGCGATTGCCATTTCTGCAAAAGTGGCTCTTGGAAGATATGTAAAACATCTCTGAAATGAACCCTGTAAGAGACAGATATTTGATCTAATCTAGCCCCCTGTTTGCCAGTTCATCTGCTTTCTCGTTGCCTACTATTCCTTTATGCCCTGGTACCCATAAAAATTCAATGTCAAACAGAGAACTTGACAGTTGTAAGAACATTTTCTTAATCTCCAATGTTATCCAGTCAGATCTACTATTTATCCCAGATTTCTTGATGGCGTAGAGAGCACTTTGAGAGTCAGATATGATCAGGGATTTTTGAGATTTAGCCGTTGAATAATTTTTAAAGCTTCCAAAATGGCGATCGACTCCGCTCTAGTTATATTATGGTCGTCGTATAACCTGATAGATATTTCCTGATTAGAAGATGGTGCATATATGCCAATGCCTACGCAGTTAGTTAGAGCCAATTTGGACGCATCCGTGTAAATCAAATGAAATGATGGCCATCTGGATGCTACCATTTCACTAAATACACCATTTACTAGCTGGATGGGAATGTTTGATAAATTATACTTTACGTTAATATTGAGAATGACGGGAATTTGGTTATTTTGAGCATAAAAACTACAAAGAAAGCATGGGAGAATTGTAGTTACTTTTAGTCGGTTTCTATGATCCCTGCTATCGGCATAGGATTTAATTAAAGTTGGCAGGGGCAATTTCCTCCAAATATTTTTGGTGATTAAGTTCGAGTTTAAATATATCTGAGACAAGTTGTGTTTTAATTTGTTCTCTAAGCTTATGGATTTAAGTACTAGCTTGTAGGCAAGCTCTTCATATCTTATTTTTAGAGGTTGTTCGCAGGCTTCTATTAATAATGCATCTGTTGGAGTAGAGCGCATCGCTCCCAAGGCAATTCTAAGAGCTCGAAACTTAATTCTGTCTAATTTGGTTGAAAGAGTTTTAAACAGAGGAAAGATTAAGGGGCCACTGTAATCAATATGTGATCGAATCATTGCCCTATATAATAGTAAGAGACATGACGGTTGTGCACCCCACCAAGTTCTTCTGAGAGACTGTAAAACGTATAAACCTTTGGTAGATCTTTTAACTATATTATTCACCTCCGATTTGAAATTCAGTTTTCGATCCAATGTAATACCTAAGAATTTTACTTCCCATGAAATTCTAATATTATCATCTTTGATAAGAATCAGCGGTATGGGATCTGGTAATTGCCTCCTGGTGAAAATCACTGCTTTGGTTTTCTCAATGCTTATAGAGAAGTTATGATCCTCTAACCACTGCTGTAATAATTGTAGGTTACTATTAAGTTTATCTATTGCATTTGAAAGGTCTTTTCCATTTACATACAACACAGTATCATCTGCATATTGCAATATGCTACAATCACTGGTTAAGCTATTCCCCATAGTACTGGTGTATAATGAAAATAAGACCGGACTTAGAGAGGATCCTTGAGGCAGACCTTTAGTGGAGTGTCTGGGGTCCGAAATATAACTCCTGTACTTTATCCTAAGAGGACGGTCTGTGACGACATCCATAATTAGTTCTGTTAAGTTCTTCGGGATATTAGCCGAAACTAATGCTTTTGGAGAGTTAACCAATCAACATTGTCATAAGCCCCGGTAATGTCGAGGAAGCACGCAACTACATATTCCTTATTACCAAACGCTTTATATATATCTGTTATTAGAGTCGCTACGCTGTCCTGAGTCGATTTGCCCTTTCTAAACCCATATTGGGAGTCCGGAATAATCCTGTTATGTTCTAGCCACCAATCCAACCGATTTTTAATTACAGATTCGAGGGTTTTAATCAGACATGAAGATAACGCAATCGGCCTATATGACGTTGCTAGGCAGGAAGGTTTACTGGGTTTAAGGATAGGTATAATATAGCACTCCTTCCATGATAGGGAATTTTTCTTGAATTCAGAAAAAGATTAAACACCCATAATAGCAGCGCCTGAGCGTTATAGGGAAGTTCCTGAAGCATTTTGTAGCTTATATTGTCTGGTCCGGGGAGCGAGTTCTTTCTATTAGATAAACTATTAGCCAATTCCTGCCATGTAAATCCTGCACTTAAGACTTGATTGTTTGAATACTCAATACCTAATTCGAGCAATGAGCCAGTAACTGAAGATGGAGCTATCATAGTGAGCAGAGGTTCAATCCAATCCATGTCTAGTGGTAGACAACGAGCTGGTTGGAATATGTTACTGAATCTTTTAACTTTTTCCAGACCTCAGTAATAGGAGTATCCCTATTTATTGAGGAGCAGAATTCGATAAAGCTCATTTTCTTTTTCTGTTTTAACTTCCTTTTAGTTATTGCTATCTTCCTCTTAGCTTCCAAGTAAAATTCCATGCTACAATTTTCTTTATATTGACGTATAGCTGATCTTCTCTCTTTGATGAGTTGAGAGCATTCATTGTCCCACCATGGAGGGGAGGATTTGTACTGATTGCTATTATTGGGTTGTGAAAATTTCCCCCTGCAATTTGGAGAACCTCCTGTAGGAACACCTCAGGACTCTCGTCGCCTTCTGACATATTAACTATCCTTTTACTGATATAATTACTGAAAGGGGGCCAGTTGTTTTCGGTAATATTGTATTTGCGTCTATTCGCAGGTAACCGCCCATCCTTGTTAAGCGACAAATCTATTATAATAGGGTAATGATCACTGCCATGGGTATCCTTTAGCATTTCCCATGTAGCTATAAAGTTTAGATCTGGGGTGCACATAGTCAAATCTATTATGTGGGTAATTTGATGTGGAGATGCCATTCTAGTTGGCTGTTCACCATTAATTATGTTCAGCTCTAAATCATCCACTATGTCTTTTAAAATATCCCCTACCCTATTATTTTTTTCATTTCCCCAGACAGCATGAATGGAGCTGGAATTTTGGACAAGCATCTTCGAATTTCCCTGATACTAATATTACTATTGGGAGGAATATAGATGCTGGCAATATGGAATTGGTTTAAGCGGATTATAGTCACCTGCCATTCCTCGGCGTTGTAGGGTACCTTTACTCTAACATACGGAATATCTTTCCTAATTAAAATTGCCGATCCCCCTTTGCCATCTAATCTATCATCTCTCTCAATGTTATAGTTGGAAATATAACATGGATATTCTTCGCTCAACCAGGTTGCACTAAGACACGCCACACTAATCTGCATTTCTCTCAAAAGCCAGATCAAATCACATTTATTACTATTAACAGATCTAATATTCCATTGTAACACCTTGAAAACTGCAATTTGTGGAAGTAAATATGCTGCACTTGTGGCAGATGTATAATTCCAGTACATAAAGAAATGCTAATATAATCAGATTAAGACTGTAGAGGAAGTATCGATTTAAATAAGTTTATTATAGATTCTAACATACTGATAATTGGGATTACCATAGGATGATCTTTTAGTGACTCTTGTATTGCGTTTTTACTGAATTTAGCTGGGTCAAAGATGAATTTATTGGATCCTGTGAACCCTCAGTGGAGGAATCCTTGTTTCCCCCAAATAGGAAAACAGGTGAAGTAGAAGGAAAATTAATATTTCCATTTTGGTACATTAAATTCTTGTTATGTTGAGACCAATCTATATTCTTTGGAGTGTCAGGTTTTCTGCGTTTCGGAGATAACACCTGCGAGAATGATTTTCGAAACGTATTGTGAGAAGTACTCGCCTCAATATGCGGCTCAGTCCTCTTCAGGGTAGGGAAATGGTGTGTTTCAACAACGTTTACATTTGGTCTTTTAATCAACAAGGAAGCTTCATAGTATGACATATTTTGGAAGGCCATTGTTTCTTTGATTTGCTTTTGTCTAGAGAATTCTGGACATGTTTTATCCAGAGCACTGTGCTCTTCTTTACAATAAAAACAGTTCATCTTTGTGTTTTTACATGGTAGTTTGGAATGATCACCGGCGCAAGAACTACATATTTCTTTCCCCTTGCATTGTTTTGCAGTATGTCCATAGTGAAGACACTTAAAACATTGAGTGACTGGGTGTCTATACATCTCCACCTCCACAGAATTATAATATAAGTAAACCCTTTTTGGCAATGTCGTGCCCTCAAATGTTATAACCACTGTTCCGGTTGGTTTATAGTGGACCTGATCTTCAGTTACAACCCTTCTATTAAGTCTCCTTACCTTCAAAATCTTGGTGGGGGCATGTATATTTTCTATAATCTCCCTTTCCTCTATTGCAGTGTGTACACCTCGGATAATGCCTTGACAAGAAACTAAGTGCGAAGGAATGAATGCATTTAGGTTCCTTTTACTAATCTCTGGGTGTACCAAAAAATTATTTGCATTTTTGGCACAACTAAATAAAATAGAAATCCTATTACGACCTTTTCTTGCAATAGATTTAATGCCTGGAATATTACATTGGCTCAAGATCTTACCCATAGTCATTGGGTGAATAGATCCTATTCCTCTATTTTCTTCTGAGTATTGATATTGTACATACACTTCGAATGGTCCCTTAGAATGTTGATTGTATGAATTTATTATGATACTACTTCGCTCACCTTGAGAAGATGCTCCTTGATCCGTAGCTGGAATTCTACTGCAGCTGTCCATATCCATTTCATCCAAAATGCTGTTTTGAGTTTTATTTTGGGAAGCAATAATTAGTTCCTCAATTCTGTTTGCCGTATTAGGAGATAATAGTAAAGGAGGAACGACATTGGGATCTGGGGATTTCTCCCCCGAAGGGGGAGAATCCATGGTAAAACAGGACCTCCCTACTGAGTTAGAGGTTATGTCTACCAATTACCGGATAGTAAAAATATATAAGAAAGTAGGAAGCGTAGCACAAAAAGCAATAATTGCAAACAGAAGCTTATTGTATTACTTACAACAACGGGATTCACAATTATTTTCCTCTTAATTACAGAAAATCAGAATAAACAGTCACGCCAACACTCGTTTTTTCTTTGTCATATACTTCAACTTCTAACCTTCATGTTTATTGCTTTCTAGCAAGAATATATCGTTTTCTCGCTGTAGCGTTAGCATTTCATAAGCAAAACATAATACTGAGAATGAGCGTAATATCAGATTTTGTTAGTAGGCACTGAATATACAAAAATTAGAAATTTATTTTAGGTAAACCCCAGCCTTAACATTATAAGCACAAACAGCGGAAGAAATGAAAAAGAATGACCAATCAGTAAAGGTTATACTCGTTATTGATGTTTACTATTTTGAAACGTTGGTTTACACACCTCATAACTTATAATCGCGAATTTTGAAAATGCGACCCTCTAAATATAAACATTAACATTATTGTGAACTGTATTAACGTTAACATTATTGTGAACTACCGTTCGTTACCATTACCGTTAACACTTGAACATCAACATTAACATTATTGTGAAAGGGCCCTAACACAGGCCATTATCAAGTTCGGACCCTTATTTAAGTTGTAGCAGGCCAAGGCAGCAGAATAAAATTTGTATACATTTTCGCACATCTAATTATTCTCAAACGTTGTGTTTTATTCAATCACGCATCAGATATTTTTACCGCATTTATTATTCAAATACAACTATCGTCAGAAACACATTGTTTATTTTCAAAGCCATTCATTAATCTTTCCTTATACCGGGTAAAAATTTTGCACGGAATATTCGCGTTTGGATATTCTTCATGGAACTAGTCAATACAAAGTGCAGACAATAGCTATCTGCGTTACAAGTGTCACTCTGAAAATGAATTTTATAATAAAAGCTTCTTGCTCTTATGTGAAAGACATTAATATTGTAGCTTAATTGAATATAGTTAAATAACTTACCCAAAAGAACTACTTAAAATTATTAGAAATACGGAAATAAAACGAGGGATATATAAAGCAAACCAAAGTTTGGCCATGGAGAGAACGCTATTCTAAATTTGGTTTTTATCGGAGGGTGTGAGCAATAACATTATGGAGGTTTTTCTCTTTCCGATTCATTACAATCTTTAATTTAAAACTGATTAAGTACGTATATATATATATATATATATATATATATATATATATATATATATTGCATTACAATAGAACCCACCGAACTGTTTCATCTTGTGACCCAATATAAATGATTCCACCTGAGTGGTAATTCATACGTGAACCTATGCTGAATGTGATAAACAAACCGCGCTCATTAATTTTCAGTAACTTTGGAACTATGGCAGTTACGAAATACAATTGTAAAATATTTGTATAAAAATTTGAATGAGTGCAACAATAAGATTTTTTAAACTTTCTTATTTATGCGTATGTTATTTTCATTGATCAGCACTATTAGATAGTGGATTACGTACATCACAATACTGCAAAAAATGTGTTTTCATTTATTTCACAACGAAGGATTTGCATATTCCAAGACGATTTGTAAAGTAAGTTCCATTTGTTTATTTAAAAAAACATCAATATACGAAGAGGTTTTTATTGTATACAACTTAAACCTACTTTCAGCTCTTTTTCTACATAGTTCCCATTAAGATTGAGACATTTGTCACAGCGAAGAATCAGTTTTTTAATGCCCTCTTCACGGAAATCTGCCGCCTGTGAATTAAACCATGCTGTGTAAATATTCAGTAACAAGCTCGTACAAAACTGTATATGAAATTTGAGAGAAAGAGACACTTAGTTCTATGAGTGTGAATCGCCGATTTTCACGATTCTTCTCTTCGACATTACCCAAAAGTTCGTCCGTCACAACAGTTGGTCTTCCACTCCGTTCGTCATCATGGACATTAGTACGTCCTCGAAACATACGGCACCATTTTCTAACCACACTGACACTTATGACATGTTCACTATAAACAGAACAAAGTTCACGGTGAATTTCAGCAGCTTTCATGTTCGTGTACAAAGAATGTGAAGGCTGAAGAAATCGGATAACAGCACGCAGTTCACAGTCGGCGGGCTTTTTAATTGCGGCAGCAATTTTAAACAATAAAAACAGCACGAAACAATGTTCGGACGATTCTCTCGCAAGCACTGCCAGACTCACATTGAACCAAACTACACTGCAGGGCCGGGATCACGCCGACGAATCGCCTTCGTAATAGCGCTTTAGTGCTACAAACCTTCTCTTAAGTAAAAGGATATATCATTTGAAGTTGTAAACTACAAACTCAGAATAGTAAATTAGCCGCTCTCTAACGGTCGTTGTATGATGACCGTACGTGACATTAGTCGGGCAAGTTTCATCCCCAAAAACGTGCGTCCCATGACTATTTCTACTGAAAATGGCAATTGAGTTGTTAAAATATTACACCTTAACAGTGTGATAAGAGTTTATTTTACTAATTTAACCACCCCTAAGTTAATTTTTGCTTCTTTCGAAACTACATAAGGTGCTCTTAACCATTGCAACCCATATGGTTGATAAATCAGGCAAATTAGTTTTAATTCAAAGTAACGGTAGCAGTTGTGCCCACACAGAGGTTTTTAAAAGCTATGTGATAATATTTGAATCCCCATAAATTCTAAATAATATAATCAAATCTAGATAAACTAAATATTCAACGTGGGCGAACATCTTTCAGCTCAAATCAAGGTAAATTAAGTTTAATTCAAAGTAACGGTAGTAATTTTGTCCACACAGAGGTTTTTGAAACTACATATGTAGTGGTATATATCAGTCTCAATAAATACTAAACAATACAATTAGATCTAAATAATATAAATGCCCACAATGTGGACGCCATTTTTCAGCTAAAATGAAAGTTTTAGTACCTGGTCGAGTATTTACTGACGTGTTCTATTGATTTGTATATGGAATAAGAGGAAAATTAGCCATATATTTTCAATAAATCCTGTTGTAACTACCTACAGAAGTAACACTTGAGTAATCTCGTGTATCTTAAATTAGGATGTTTTACAAAACTATAAGAAATAAAAAAGAGTCATATATAAATTTAGATCGAACTGTTCAAAGTTATCTTTCTACTCTTACTTAATAAGTATATAAATTGTATACAAAGTTATGGTTATATCTCTAAGCAGTACGTATTTTGATTCCAAGTAAACGTGATTGTGAATATTTTAATCGATTAATGGGAACAAGTATCAAGATGATCTAGTCTGATATCAAAGGAGAGAGACTATATATACTTGAAATAAACACAAAAGATATTCTTTGTTACAGTGGCTGCATTGACAATGGCTACTTCCCACATAATTATTGGTTTGATTGGTCTACTTGGATTTTGTACAGCCCAATGGAATGAATATATGTGGGACAATAGAAATACCATCGTCCATCTATTTGAATGGAAATGGAATGATATTGCCGCAGAATGTGAACGCTTCCTTCAATATAAAGGATATGGTGGTGTCCAAGTAAGAAAGGAAGTGAATCAATATCACATTGTGGAATAAATGTTCTATCATTTTTATTAGGTATCACCGGTAACTGAAAATGCTATTGTCACCAGTGGGGTCTTCAGACCATGGTGGGAGAGGTATCAACCGGTAAGCTACGAACTTACAACCAGGTCTGGTAATGAAGCTGAATTCGCTGACATGGTTAGAAGATGCAATAACGTGGGTGTAAGGTTGGTAACATATAAAGATTAAAATATCAAACAAACACATCCTATGAAATCGTAGGATATATGTAGATATAGTCATCAACCACATGACTGGAAACTCTGGAACTGTTTGGGGCACTGGTGGCAACGTAGGTTACAGTGATATAAAATATTTTCCAGCAGTACCATATGATGCCAGCCATTTCAATCCCGAATGCGGGATAGAAGACTACACTAACAGCGAACAAGTTCGAAACTGCGAATTAGTTAGTCTTAGGGACTTACATCAAGTACGTTTTTTCTGTAAATATTCAAATTACGACACAATAATCTAGGGCCATGAACATGTTCGCGAAAGAATTGTCGATCTTATGAACAGGCTAATCAATCTGGGAGTTGCCGGCTTTAGAGTTGACGCTGCCAAACATATGTGGCCTGGTGATTTAGAAGTTATTTTTGGTAGACTGAATAATCTTAATACCGGTCACGGTTTTCCTTCTAGTGCGAGACCATTTATATATCAAGAAGTAATTGATTTAGGTAAAATTTTAAGCAAAATGATAATAGTCATCATCATAATAGTTTAACACAAATTTAGGTGGTGAAGGTATTTCCTTTACTGAATATCTACATCTGGGAAGAATTACTGAATTCAGGTTTAGCGCAGAAATTGGTAGGGTTTTTAGAGGATATGATCAACTGACTTGGCTGTCTAATTGGGGAACAGGATGGGGTTTTATGGCAAGCGGAAGCGCACTTGTATTTGTGGATAATCACGATAATCAAAGGGGCCATGGAGCAGGCGGTGCAAACATTCTAACATACAAGGATAATAAACAATACAGGATGGCATCTGCGTTCATGTTAGCTCATCCATACGGTTCCACTAGAGTAATGTCCAGCTTTGCCTTCACTAATACCGATGCAGGTAAAAATAATAAGTTAATTAACTTAATTTAGTTTGCTATCCAACCCTCTTCAATTTTATATATTTAAGGACCACCTGCTGATGGCAATGGAAACATTATTTCACCTGGAATTAACAGTGATGATACTTGCTCTAACGGTTGGGTATGCGAACACAGATGGCGTCAGATTTATAACATGATCGGATTTAGAGAAGCCGTTAAGGGTACGGGTATCAACGACTGGTGGTCTAACGGATCGCAACAGATAGCATTTTGTCGAGGTGGTAGTGGTTTTATTGCTATCACAAACGGCGGAACAATTGATCAAACTATGCAAACATGTCTACCTATTGGTACATACTGTGATGTGATTAGCGGTAGTTTAATTAATGGATCGTGCACTGGGAAAACCATTACAGTTGGCGCAAATGGTCTCGGCCACATTTATCTTGCAGATAACGAAGAAGACGGCGCAATTGCTATTCATATAAATGCTAGAGTTTAAATATTTTCACAATGTTTTCGTTGGATTTTATAAGGGAAGAAAAGCTAGTAAACTATTAAAAATTTAATATTGGTATAAGTTTTATTTGATCGTAAAGCAGCAGCTAAAGAATTGATTTTGACTCCTTGAAATTTTGTGAGAGGAAGGAAGTTAGTAGCATAGAAACGTTTTAGTGCCACAAAAAGACTTTAAAAGAAAAAGGATAAATCATCCGAATTTAGAAACTACAAACTTTAAAATAATTAAATCGTTGCTGTATTATCTCTTCTAAAAGACGTATAATTTAAATTTCAAACTCGAACAATAGAAGGGCATGATCGGTTGATCAAAATAAGAACGGCAAGATACTGTTTTCACCTTCTTCATAGACATTATATGGTTGAAATAGAACATCATCTCTTCATATTTCTTCAAAATCTTCATAATTGTTGCTGTAATTTTGTTCCTTTAAAAATTTGTTTAGCTAACTTCGATATTCGGAAATAAAATACACGAAGTCACGACGGCCGATTTAGATTTGAACTCTTGCTTGATAGTTGCTGTGAAACGATTTTAACATTTGGATCCAAACCATTTGATCCTTCGGCGTCTTCAGAGATTTCTAGAATTTAGAGGATACATATATACCTACATATGTAGGTTATTGTTGAGAAAGGCCCCACTTAATAAATCGAAGTACAAGCTGTTTGGGCCCGAACTCAAAGTCCCAGCAGAACACAAAATTAAATCATACACTGAAAACCTTGGTCGTAGTAGTCTTACCATCACAACTTTTCAGTTTCAACCTACTCAAAGTCTCAAATAGTTCAAAATATTCAAATGTCTCTTATTCCATAAAAAATAATTTAAAACCTAAATTATTGCCATTTTCAGTGAATTTTTGTTCGATTGCTTTGTATGTTATTTTGAGGGTCTCCACACCGTACGAGGACAACAATACTGCTGTTTTCATGTATTTGGTTTGATTTCCTTTAATTTATTGAAGATTGTATTTCGTTGGCCTATCATATGTCGTCCTATTTCTTCGTAAAGTCGTGTATTTTAGTAAGGCGCTGACGCAGAAACGCATCTTGATCAAGTAAGCGTCTGGGAGCATAGAAAAGTGCAGGAGCGAGGACAATAGAGCTACTCATGTACAACACCAGTTGAAGACATTGGACATTTGTTCATTAATTATGAATCAGCTGTTGCTCATACTCACATAATAACATATTTCGGAGTAACAGCAATATTGCTTTACACGGGTCGGCATCTACCTATCTTTTTCCATTCCATTCCTTGTCCTATCAAATGTTGGTCTTTTTGGGCGGACGGTATTGGCATTTTCTCTGTCGTTGGAGGCTCATTCCGAACTACTATTAAATAGAATAGTAATCTGCTTTGGAAGATATTATGGTTGAAGAAGAGGGTAATCGTCGTCTAAATAACCACACAATCCATCGTCCTCAATGGAGTATATATTTTTAACCTTCCTATACTCACGTCAAAATGAAAAACGTATACTATACTATATAAATCGGTCTCACAGACCGTATGCGTGAGTATAGGAAGGTTAAATAATAATTAAGTACCAACAAAACAGAAATACCTTGTAAATATGGCAGTAAAAGGATTCAATGACGTTAGGCACCGACGATGTAATCCGCCTAAATAAACCGTCTGTTTGTGAAGGCTTATCTAGATCATTTCCTAAATTATTCGGTCTCTAGCGGTAATTGTATGATGACCGTAAGTGACACTAGTCGGCCAAATTTCATCCGCAAAACGTGAATTCCATGGTTATCTCCACTGAACATGGCAACTCAGTCGTTAAAATACCAAACCTTGAACAGTGTGGTAAGCGTTATTTTATTTTACTAATTTAACCAACCCTAAGTTAATTTTTGCTTCTTTCAAAACTTCATAAGCTGTTCTTAACTACTTCTACCCATATGGTTGATAAATCAGGTAAATTAGTTTTAATTCAAAGTAACGGTAGCAGTTGTGCCCACACAGAGGTTTTTAAAAGCTATGTGATAATATTTGAATCCCCATAAATTCTAAACACTATAATCAAATCTAGATAAACTAAATATTCAACGTGGGCGAACATCTTTTAGCTCAAATCAAAGTTCTAGTACCTGAATGTGTATTTCTTGACCTGTTCTATGTGTTTATATACGAAATAAAAGGAAAATTAGCCATCCAAAATTAAACAACCTGCAGTAATAAGGTAATAACACTTGTTAATGAATAAACAAAGGATGAATAATCGTTTATACGTTAAATTTTGATGTTTTAGAAGACAATAGGAAATAAAAATTAATCATATATACATTTAGATCAAACTCTTCATATTATCCTCTTACTCTTACTTAACAAGTATGTAAATTATATACAAAGTTATGATTATACCTCTAAGCAGTACGTACTTTGATTCCAGGTAAAGGTAATTGTGAATACTTAATCGAATAATGACAACAATTATCAAGATGATGTAGTCTGATATTAAAGGAGAGAGAGTATATATACTTGTAATAAACACAAACGATATTCTTAGTTCCAGTGGCTGCGTTGACAATGGCTACTTTTCACATAATTATTGGTTTGATTGGTCTACTTGGGTTTTCTGCAGCCCAATGGAATGAATATATATGGGACAATAGAAATACCATCATGGAATGGTATTATCGCACAACAGCGGCTCTAGATACCATAATTTTTAGCTGCAGCGAAGGCAACATTAGTTCGTATATGCTCGTTTATCGATGGCAATTGCATTTTGGTAAATGCCGACGGTATATGACTATATATGAACGACTACTATCTTTGCTGCAGCTACGAATATACGGTATCAGGAGCCGCCGTTGTTGCCGCACAATGTGGACGTTTCCTTCAATATGAATGATACTGTGCTGTACAAGTAAGAAAGGAAGTGAATCAACATCGCATTGTGGAATAAATGTTTTTCTATTCTTTTTACTAGGTATCACCGGTAACTGAAAATGCTATTGTCGCCAGTGGGGTCTTCAGACGATGGGGGAGAGGTATCAACCAGTAAGTTATAGACTTAGAACCGGGTCTGGTAACGAAACTGAAATCGCTGACATGGTTCGAAGATGCAACAACGTGGGTATAAGGTTGGTGAAATATAAATATTCAAATATAAAACATAATACACATGCTATGAAACCGTAGAATATATGTTGATATAGGCATCAACCACATGACTAGAAACTTTCGAGCCCTCTTCAAGTTTATATATTTAAGGACCACCTGCTGATGGCAATAGGAAGGTTATTTCACCTGGAATTAACAGTGATGATACTTGCTCTAACGGTTGGGTGTGCGAACACATATGGCGTCAGATTTAGAACATGATCGTATTTAGAGAAGCCGTTAAGAGTAAGGGGATCAACGACTGGTAGTCTAACGGATGGTAACAGATAGCATTTTATCGAGGTGGTACTAGGTTTATTGCTGTCACAAATGGCGGAACAATTGATCAAACTATGCAAACATGTTTACCTATTGGTACATACTGTGATGTGATTAGCGGTAGTTTAATTAATGGATCGTGCACTCGGAAGTCCATTACAGTGGGCGCAAACGGTCTTGGCCATATTTGTCTTGCAAATAAAGAAGAAGACGGCGTACTTGCTATTCATATAAATGCTAGAGTTTAAATATTTTCACAATGTTTTTGTTGGATTTTGTAATGGGAAGCTAGTTAACTATTAAAAATTTAATATTTGTCTAAGTTTTATCTGATCGTAAAACAGCAACTGAAGAATTGGCTTGACTGCTTGAAATTTTATAGGAGGAAGGAAGTTAGTAAATATATTAACAGATTTAACATCAGTATACTTTGTATCAACTTTCAGTACTATAAATGAAAAGTTGAATTAAATTGAACACATGATATTGTTTGCGATAATGATTTAGATGTATGTACATATATGATGAACTGTAGATAGGATCACTTGATTTTTAATAAACAAACTCTCCAACTCGTACTAATTCGTATCACTAAGATCAACAAGCAATTAACGACATTGTTGAAGCGTAGCATTTATTAATAGATTAATTATAATGTAGTACGTTCTGATAGCATCAAATATTTTTGCCTGCTTGCAATACTAATAATACAAATGACGAAACCATTAAAGCGCCTAACATTTAATATAATCGAGAATACAAATATTCTCTTCTTATAAAATATAGGTTTATGCATATGTTTGATTGGCACAGTTCGACAACTTCGAGTTTGTCATACAATGCGGCTATCTCTCCACAAATTCCTCGTGAGCATTTTCGTAGGAGTGGGTACAATACTAACTACCCCATTTCGGATTGTATTATCATGGCCAATGGGAATGTTACGTATTCTGCAATACTTCATAAACTAGGATTTTGAGACGTTATGCTAATAAAATTTTTAGTAAGTCTTGTTCAATATGTGATTGCGTAATACGCTCAAATCATGCCACGTCAATTATAAACATCATTTTTTTTTAGAAAAGTTATACCGTAAGTTAGAGAGACTTGTCCAATAAGCCCAAAATTAAGATCCGAACCAAACTTTAAATTAATACTGACAAAGGCTTGACTAAAAGAAAGGTTTATTTTGCCAAGCCTAGCGAGTCTATTCTTTAAAGAATTGCAACACCGGCTCCAAATATTCTATATAGGGTACACAAACAAATCACAATACCATAAAACACATTTATGGTTTTTCTAAGTATTTTCCCTTACGATCAATATACTTTTATGTGTGTTGGAACCAGTTGTTAAAGCAGTTTTCATTCACAAGATATCAGAAACGCGATCCTTGAACAGTTCCACAGATATTGCGAACTGGTCTCACCATATTTTTTGTTAATGAGATGCTAACCCAACGTTTTGTTGCTCTAATTAAGCAATAGTGAGAGGTGGATATATAGCATTGTCTACTACACCACTTCTAAGCGTAAGCAAACGCAGAAAGCAAATTTCATGTGCTTGCATTAAATGTTAACTAAATGTTCGCTATAAGCAATGATTGGTTAATAGGTTTCGTGTACGAGAAGTAGCGTATACGGAATTAAAGATCGAAAGAACATTGCGCAGTACTAATTACATCAGTTGTTTTATAAAAAACCTCCATTTCACTCAAGATATTATTAGTCGCGGGGATAAATGATTGTATTACCCCAATTTATAAATAATTTTGTGTACAGGTATTGTTTTTCTACGTTTCAAATTTATACATTTTTTACGAGAAATATTTAGTGAACGGACTACTTTTATCGGATTCGATTTATCTAAGAATAAACCTTCGATTGCAGCGTGTTTCAAGCTTAAAGACAAAATAATGAATATAATTAAGAAAATAAGGCACAAAAATTAAAATAGAAATTGATTTAGAACTCAAGTTGAGCTGACAATGACTAATAACGAACATATGTGTATGTATGTAGTTTCTCTGGGATTAATATGTTACTATGGTAACTTTGTAACTTCTGCTTCCACACAGAAACTTATATGTATTTACTGTTCTGAAAATAGATAAAGTTGGTTAGTGTGGTAAGCTAACTGAATTTCCTGATGCACACACACATAGACGGACTTACACATGTGCATATGTAGGAAATCTCCATAAAAATTACATTATCTCTACGAGTTGAAAATTGAACGGTAGCTGGTTAAGAGAGAGAAACCATGCAAATAGATCAATGCGTACTTGTACTCGTGCATTTTCAAAAAGTTCGTTTTAATTATTATTAATCATCGCTATTATCGGTACGTATATATATATATATATATTTATATATAGGTATATATATCTATATATATATATGATGAGAAAGGTTCTTGACTGATGATAAATGTGCAAGAAAAATGCCCGGAGTACAGTCAAGTACAATTTATTTAAAAGTCCAATGGGCGGCAGACGTTTCGAGGTTAAATTCACCTCTTCTTCACTGTCTAAAAGGTAACAAAGTCCAAAATTGTTTTGATTTTAATTTTATATAAATTATATTTGACTGTGTACTCCGACCATTTTTCTTGCATATATATATATATATATATATGTTTCATATATATATATGTTTCTTAACAGTATAACTTACTGCGGTCAAATAGCTTTCATTTTAAATATTAGCAGATGTAAACACATGGCTTATAGAAGAGGACTTAATTATACATTGCATCTATTACACGACAGATAAATATAGTAAATATAATTATATTGTTAAGACTTTACATATTGTGCTTGATGTTGAATAAATGAAGCTGTTTTGCTCAACACAATGATCCAGTAGTGACGGGTGGTTAAATTATATATATTTAATTTTTAGTTATTCAGAGACTGACACAATGTTGTACAATGCAAAATTTTATTACATGCCAAGTGTTCTTCATAAAATAAAGGGTTTTAATAAGAATTTAATAAGTATTTGTAATATTTAAGCAACTTAGCATTTGCTTTTCTTAACGTTTTGTTAGTGCAGCAATCACTCACAACTTTATATATTTGAAGAGAGGTTTTCATAGTGATAGAAACCAAAGATGACGCACATCTGAGAACATATACAGAAGGGCGTAGAACTCAGTTTACCTATAACCTTTTGCAGTATCATTTGGCAATTCACATTGTTCATTGTCCTTATTTTGAAAATTTTGGTAACTATCATATAAACGAACTTCGAAGGTACCACTTTTCGCTTTTAGTTTTAATGCAGTACAGGTATGTAATTCAAGTACCTATCAGAATACATTTTGAAATGATGTGAATATAAAAATTGAGACCGTTTTCCTCTCTTTACTTGTGAGTAAAGTAACCAACAAGTAATCTGTCATATAACAATGTATTAGAGAAATTCGTAGAATATGTATTCACTATCATGTTAAAACAAGCTTAAAACACATATATTCGGCATATTTTTCGTACCACTTCCGTTACTGCACACATTGCCTATCAACTCAACACAGCATGTTATCGGATATGCCAACTTCCTTCTTGGGAATGATTGCAAGGGCAAGTGACACATGGGTAAATAATTATCAATTAGTTTATTCATAATATTGTGGCGAGGACTTTATCGATATGATTTAATGAAGTATTTGACAGATCAAAACAATAGACTTATCACTATTTTAATATCTAAAGATGCACCTCATCCCTAGAAGTATTAACGCTTGTATCCATAAAATATTTAATAATAAACATATATTAAGATACAGCTCTAAGCGGGGATTCCTAAAGTGTACTATTCAACACATAAATGTGAAATTTCCGTGGAAGGTTTATAAGTAAACAATAGCCATTATCAAGATTCACTTTGTAACCACATATACGTATTACAACGCAGTTTGCTACTTCTACAAAATAGTATAACTACCAAATATCTTCTAGGTTATATTCAGTGTAGTTCCGACAGATTGCAATGGAAGTACTTAAAATTTCTGCCACAGTGTTACTCTTCGCGATATGTGCGTTGACGCAAAAGAATCCCAATATGTGGGATAAAAGAAACACCATCGTACATTTATTCGAATGGAAATTTCTGGATATTGCCGAAGAATGCGAACGTTTTCTGCAGCACAAAGGCTACGGTGGAGTGCAGGTATTCGTTATATATTATCATATACAGTGTGGCACAAGATCAATAGAATCTGTAAATAGTGAAAAAAACGATAAGACAGGTCAACCCACGTAAATTTTTACAAAAACATATTTTGTGACGTCATTATTGTCGAAGATATTATTATTACTATTTTAAATAGTAAGCCCAATTTTTGATAGCGCCATTTGGAGAATAACGTTTTTCTACATACAGTACGATGATTTCTGAGATAGGTTACATTACAAGATTTTTGACAAAAGAAATATTTTGTGTATTATTCAATTTAACAATCAAAGTTTAGCTAAAAAGTCAAAAGTCACAAACAAATTTAAAATTATTCAAATTTAATGTTCAAACTGCATACCATTTACGTCACAATACGTTGACAATAAGCAAGACGGTGTTCAAATTTGTTGTTTAATACTTGGGGAATTATTAAATTGCTTTCCTCAGTCATTGTAATCTTCAAATCTTCAATATTATTAGGTCGGTTTAGATACACTTTGGATTTAAGATAAGAAGAGATCGAGTAAAGTTAGATCAGGAGATCTTGCTAGCCCCTTGCTTCTCACCTACCAATCTATGTATCCACTTATCCATTTTATCGAACCTCGTAAAGTGTCACCTCTCAAAGTGTCGCCTTATCCGATCATCAATCGCTTCGAAACTCGTATTTCCTACCGCGTGCACGGCATGGCAGGACCTTAACGTCCATAGTTTCAATCTGGCAGTCACACTGACAAGAACTATTGCCTTTCATTCCATCTTTCGTAATGTTAATCTACACTGTTAGCTTTCATAGCCAGTCTAGATCGAAACGTTTTTATATCGTGATTTTTGAGATTCAATTTCTGATACTATTTAATTTAAAAATTCAATTTAAACAGCTTACAATTAGATACTTTTTAATAAAGACATATTTATCGAATTATCATTTTTTAAACTACAATTATACAACAAATTTGATTTCCATCAATGTCTTCGAGAAAATGTAGAAATTTTCCAAGCCTAGCTCACGTATAGACAATGCTATTAAGATAATTACGAACAGTTAGAGAATAATGTGACGACGCACCATCCTGCTGGAACCATGAGGCAAAACCCGGCAAAATGGAATATTCTGCATTTGGATGGGGAGCAACAATTACGGGTATTATATTTCGCTGCGGTAATAACAAATAATTTTCACCGTTTAATGTATCTTCAATAAAAAACGGACCTATAACTGAATTACCGAAAACCCCTGCCCAAACGTTGACTCTTTGTCGGAATTGTGTTTCGTTCTATCATCCAATGTGAATTTTTGGGTGCCCAGTACCTACAATTTTGACAGGCTCGTTTAGGCAGAAGGTAGCTTCATCGGACAAAATTATGCGGCTTAGTAACTCCTGATTGTTATTACATCAGTCCATAAATATGCTACAAAATTCAACTCTTCTGTCATTCTCGTGAAGTTCTTGAACCGATTTTATTTTGTACGGATGCTATTTGTTCTTGTCTAGACATTTTAAAACGGTAGATTGACTAATTGACTGCTGCATTGAGTCTTCACGGCTTCATTTGTGAGAGTTTTCTTGAAACCTTAGTACAACATCCAATTGTTTTTCTTGAGAAATTGCCGGACGACCTTTTGTAAAGTTATATCTTATGCGACCCAAGTCCCTAAATTTGCGTTCTGTCTTACTGCTGATCGCGTAATAAACCGATCAGGGTATTTATTATTGAATAATTCCCATGGGCATGTCCCCTAGACCAATCATCAATAAAAATTCTATTCTTTGGGTTTCACTTAATTTTTCACCATTTATAATCTTATGTAAATTAATCAGAAGACAAATAACGTTTGTCAAATCTGCCAGCACAGAATCAATAATCCATTTTACGTTGAAATTTACTACCTCTTTATTTAAAAACAAATCATATACGATAACTACGATCGGATTGTAACAACAAAAAAAAAAGCGAGCAAAAACTGAATTTTTGAGGAACATTTCTTAGACCTTATTCCAAATAAACTTCTTTTTTAATTATAGCTTTAGACAAAAAAAACATTACAACTGAACGTAAATAAAAATGTTAAGAATATTCAAAATATTTTTGTCAAAAAATTTTGTTATGCGACCTATGTATGTCAGAAATCATCGTTGGTATGCAGGAAAACATTCTCCCCCAAATGGCGCTATCAAACATTGAGGTTACCGTTTAAAAGAAAAGAAAGTGACGACATATCTGCGGCAATAATGACGTCACACTCGTTTTTTGGTTATTTACAGATATTTATTTTGTTCTAACCTTTACGTCCAGACTGTATATTAGGATACAGCTCAAAGCAGGGATTTCCAATATGTACTATTCAAAACATAAATGTGTAATTTACGTGGAATGTTTATTTCAATTATTAATTGTAACCACATATTTTATAACGCAGTTTGCTATCTTCTAATAGAACTAGGAAATACCTTCTGTGTTATATTCAGTTTAGTTCCGTCACATTGCAATGGTAGTAGCTAAAATTTCTGCCGCGGTATGTGCGTTGACGCAAAATAATCCCAATATGTGGGATAAAAGTGGCACCATCATACGTTTATTCAAATGGAAATTTTTGGATATTGCCGATGAATGCGAACATTTTCTGCAACACAATGGTTACGGTCCGTTATATATTGTCATAAATACAATGACGTTTGAAAATCTTATATACATAATATATGTACATACGTAAAACACAGGGCATTCACAATAACATAGCACAAAATAATTTTCTCTAAAAAATAACGTTGGTACTGTCGTTCCAAAGAATTCAATCTGCAATAGATAAGAATTAAAAGAACAAAAGGCATTTTATCCAATAATTAAGCTAAATATAATTTCCTCCAATGTGCTAATAGTTAATTATAGTTTTTGCCTATTCCAGGAGTTTATCTATTCAGTGTCAAGTCAATTAAATTAAGTAGGACTGAATTAAAAATCTCTTGAAATAAAGAATTTGGACAATTTAAGAAGATGTATATCTATTCGTATAATGGATGAAAAAAACAAAATTCGCTTTTACTTTCTTTGTGGGTGTAAAAGTATATTATTATTATTATAGTTAGTGCCATCAAACATTTATGCTGTGGAGGAATACAATATAAATTTGGAACTCCTCTTTATTTAAAATTTAAATAAAAATCATCAGATCAGTTTAAACTGAAAATTAGCCATAAGCTGTGATAAATGTGGCAAATTACTAATTAATACTGTTTCACATCGATAAACTCCTCACCAAAAATGACGCTGAAGCTAGCAGAACATTCAGCAGAACATTAGCGGCAGTACATTCGGGAAAGCAGCGTCGATCAATCTCATTACTATCTTCGTAATATAATGCCGTAAAACAAGAAATTTAAGAACTAAATATATACGCTGCGATCAGTAACAAATAATAAGAAGTAATAAAGTAATCACTTGCACAAATAACAAATCTTTCAATAAAAACAAATAAATAAATAAAACACTGTATATAGCACAGAACACGAGATAAATGTCTAAAACTTTTTAGGTGTCCTCTTTAATAATCCTCACATGTAACCACCAAGTTTCGTAGTGAAACGCGCCATAGTTGCAAAATAGGAAATGTTTAAATAAATACCTGGTGCATCTTTTCTAACGTATAATATTGTACAAGCTAGAGAACACGGGCAAACTCAACAAAACTTTGTACACATACTCTCTAAAGATCATCTAATACGGCTAAAAATAATTCAAAGTGAAACGCACCACAGTTGCTAAATTAAAAAATGTTTAAATAAATAGTCCGTCACCTCTAGGAGTTGCTAAATGACAAATGTTTAAATAAATAGTCCGTTGTCTCTGGGACTGAAGTGCTGTACAAGGCAGAGAACACGAGCAAGATATCTAAAATTTTGTACATATACTCTTGAAAGTTGTATATTTATTTATTTATGTAAATGCTTTTTTATATCATGTCTCTTAAATGTACGATATTTATTTGCGATGAGAGTAGTCACTAGCCTAAAGAGATTGCTGAATACTATTTTAGTTTAAAACTTATACAGGGCTACCCTATCCTTTCAACATGTTTTAGAAACTAGCCCTATATGTAGCTGATGACCAAACAACTTGTTTACACTATAATATTAATCTTTGGACTGTCTTATATATGCTGTGGTGTTAGTTTTCTAATGACAAATATACATAAGTCATAAGACATACTTACTTTAATTATCTTTACGTTGAAAAAATGTGCAAATTTAATTAGGCATTCAAATAATGCATAATCTAATAGATAACATAATTTCCACTAAAAGCCACTTGGTCTCACAGTCTAGTGCGAACATTCGTTTGCCAGAAAGAATTGCACTATTGGACATTAGGGATGACTGATTATTTATTTAAACATTTATCATTTAGCAACTATGGCGCGTCTCACTTTGAATTCTTTTTACCTGTATTAGATGGTCCTTAAAGAGTGTGTGTACAAAATATTATTTAGTTTGCTCGTGTTCTCTGTCTTGTGTAGCCCCTTAACCTCAGAGATAACTGACTATTTATTTAAACATTTTTAATTTAGCAACTGTGGCGCGTTTCACTTTGAATTATTTTTAGCCGTATTAGATGATCTTTAAAGAGTGTGTGTATAAAGTTTTATTTAGTTTGCTCGTGTTCTGTGCCTTGTACAGCACCTCACTCCTAGAGATGACGGACTATTTATTTAAACATTTTTCATTTAGCAACTATGGCGCGTTTCACTTTGAATTATTTTTAGCCGTATTAGATGATCTTTAGAGAGTATGTGTACAAAATTTTGATGAGTTTGCCCGTGTTCTATAGCTTGTACAATATTATACGTTAGAAAAGATGCACCATGTGTTTATTTAAACATTTCCTATTTTGCAACTATGGCGCGTTTCACTACGAAACTGGGTGGTTACATGTGAGAATTATTCAAGAGGACACCTAAAAAGTTTTAGACATTTACCTCGTGTTCTGTGCTGTATACAGTGTTTTATTTATTTATTTGTTTATATTGAAGGATTTGTTATTTGTGCAAGTGATGTGCAATGTGCAATTTTATACTTTATTAGTTCTTATTACTTGTTACTGATCGCAGCCTGTATATTTAGTTCTTAAATTTCTTGTTTTACGGCATTCTATTACGAAGATAGTAATGAGATTGATCGACGTTGCTTTCCCGAATGTGCTGCCGCGAATGTTCTGCTGAATGTTCTGCTAGCTTCAGCGTCATTCACCAAAATAATCAAGTATGCAAGCAAATAAATTATAAATAAAAATAATTTTCCATTTTTCAGTCTTATAATTCGCCAACGATCAACTTTCTCAAACATTTACCTTCTTTACTTTCTGCTCTAATATCAATTTCCTTTAAGTTGTAATCCAAATACTCGCAAATTAATCTTAAACCTTAACCTTAAACAGAAACTAGAGCAATGTTTACTATTAACACATTCATTTCAATTACATAGAATAAAAGAAATATTTTATCTTTCTGCCTAAGTGAAATGATTCCTTCCATCTAATTTACAATATTCAACTTGAGCTTACTAACAATAAGAAATACTACTCTTTGTCATCTAGTTGTAACTCCCCGTACTGCATCCCCGGAAGATGCCCATTTTGCTGGAAGTAATACATTTTCGTAATATTGGCCACTCAATAGACTTACTATTTAAAAAGTAGATAACTTTTTTCTTTTACAATATGTTTTATAGAGTATTGAAGCACCATACGCTCATTGTAAAACGAATAGATCCACTCGTTAATCTTCAGTGGTAATTTCAAAGATTCCGTTTTCATGTTAGAGGAAAATTGGCCAAGAAATCTAGTTTTGTGTGTTTCTATATTTATTTCAAGTTCTATCTTTCTACCTTTATTTCTGCTACGTACGCTATTATATCTTTTATTCTGTTGCCACATCGTCTACATAAGCACAATTCAATCTATACAGTGTCCCATGTGTGCTCATTTTCCTTAATTTTAATTCCAAATTCTTCATCCACAGTAACTTTTGTGTTATCTAGTGTCATTTGTACTAGTTTTATCAATTTAGATGCTATTTGTAATTCTCCGAGCGCTATTGATCGATATATTTTAATTATGTTGAAAGCCTCTTTAAAACTCATAAAAAGCAGCTCCATTTTTTAGTGTACTTATGTTTTCTATGTATATTCGTCATTTTATATAGTAGTAGTATAAATTAAGTCTATTCTGAATTATTGAAGACAGTTACTCATATCTATGCAATAGTCATTACAATGATTCCTCTATAATTCTCACACACTGTTTAGTGCCCTTGGATCATTATTATACTATTCTCCCACGTTACCACACGAAAGCTCTGCAATAGCGTAATAACAATAAGTAAGCACAAACTGACAATAATTATCACGGAGCAAATTATGATTTTTTAATCACAGACTGCAACCGTAGACTACATTTTTATCAATAGAAATCTATTTCCAACGATAGCCAAAATAGTCCCGAACCGTGTGCGCTCTACAGGCGAGTCCTTGTAAAAGATTTGCAATAAAAAGCAGTCGAAGAATCTGTATAAATTACCACAGAAACTTTATAAGATGGACCAGAGAATTTCAAACTTAGCCGAATCTACGTTTGAAGGCACTGGTTTTCTTCAACAAAATTAATTTCATACAGTATATATACATAAATAAATATTCGTAATCACAAATATTTCTGGACTGATATAAATTTAATGTCAATACTATTTATTTCAACCAAGAACACATTTCAAACTCAGATTTGAATAAGTAAATACTCTAACATAAATTTGACTTTACTACGTTATGTTTAAGTGAAATGCAATCCTATCACCGAAAGAATGTTGTTGAAATAAACGGTTTTCCTTGTTCAAAGGAATTTTTCCTCGGCGTAATTATACAAATATTGTGAGCGCGTCTAAGATTTTAGATTCTTAAATTGCAATGTGATGGATAAAATAGGAAAACATCACTGTTCCTTCATAGGATTTATTATGAAATAAAAATTCGACTGGTCGGATATTATTTACTCGATTGAATCTTGGTAAAAAGAAATGCAAACGAATCGTTATTTCCTATATTTTATAGAAAGCAAACGAGTTTAAACAAGAATTTCAATAAAGCAGGGGAATTCAAATCGTTGGGAAAACTGTAGATTGAAAAAAACATGAAACGCGCTGAAAATGCAAATATTCTTTCATAAGAAACATTTACATGCGCTATCCAATATATCCGCTGATATGAAACCTAAAACATCTATATACGCAGGAATATTTACAAGATACGTTTCCACATATAATGTATACAATGCATATAATAAATACGTCAATAATTAATTATGTAATATGTATTGCTCTTACGGGAAACGTAGAAGTCATGAAATCTTTATAATATTCAAACGACAATTTTAGTAAGGCTATATATATGGTAATTAATTAAACGCAATAGTACATGAAGTGACGTTTCGCTATTTCTTATATAGCATCATCAGACTAAAAATTAAAACAATCAAAGAATCGTCACAGTAATAGCTTTGCCAGTTCATACCTGACGTACTGAGAGTACATAACTAACTACGGTCCATTTAACTTGATTATTATGAGTGAATTTTTTTATATCAATTAAGGCGGAGGTGTAACATGTATAAAACAATATAGTAAGGTTATCTGTACTCTCCGTTATGGATCACAGTGTACTGAAATACCCAAACATAGCATGACCGGCTGATAGAGGAGTCTAATAATGGTAGTAAGATGGTGTGGCAGATAATAAATAAGGAAACGGACAGATCTACCGGAAATATAAAAAATGAAATCTTATATATATATCTATATATTAATACGGAGTGGGTCGTCTTCTCGTACATATTTTAGAGTGTTCCGTCCATGTATCGCGATGGTACATATATCGTTGTTTTCGTATTACAATGTAGATTTTGTCGAATGTATGTTTCCTCGCGATACGTGCAGTGGAACGCAGGTGAGAGTCTGTAACATACTGCATCTATTACATATTGTAAATGAGCTTAAGTGACAGGTATCAAGCCCTCTGTAATCAGAATGAAATCAGATCTAATAGAAGCTGCCGAATATACTTTGGAAGCAATTAAGAATTATACACAAAAAATGACCTAATAATAAATTCCAAGAAAACAGCATTTATAGAGTTTAGAACGACCACCTATGATAGACGTGAATCGATTTTATTGAAATATAATGGCAGTAGTATAGCCCAAGTCGATACTATTAAATTCTTGGGGTTCACACTCGATTACAAATGCAGATGGAGAGAACATATCAATAACACATGCGGTAAATTGTTGCCCTTGTGTCATGTACTCAGAAGACTCAAGGCAGAGGTTAGTTTCAATGTACTCTTAACCCTATATTTTGGTCGGTTTCACTCTGTGTTGTCATATGCAACTATAGCATGGGGATCGTCACCCGAGTTTGACAGAGTCTTTAAAATACAAAAACGTGCAATACGGGCTATGAAGGGTCTTGGCTATAGAGAAAGTTGCAAGGAGCATTTCACCTCTATGGGTATATTGCCTCTGCCGTGTATCTACATCATGCAATTATTGCTGCATGCTAAGCAAAACATTAATGTACTGAACAAACTAGGTAGTTGTCATGCATACAACACACGCAACAGATCCGTACTAGAAATTCCCAGTCATAAACTATCTTTCTACGAACAGAATCCGCGTTATCTTGCTATAAAAGCCTATAATAGACTTCCGCAAACCCTTAGAACTGGAGCGGAGCATCTTTTTAAATATAATATCAAAAGATTGTTACTACAGAGGTGCTACTATTCATTGACTGAGTTCTTAAGCGATAACCTGAGCTGATGGTTTTCTTCTGGTTATTATATGTAATTTAATTTTTAATAATTTTTTTAGTTAACTGTGTGGCATATGTAAAATGTGATGTTTATAAATGTTAGCCTTATCTAAATGTAAATATTTTATTTATTGTCAATGTAAATCATCACATACAAAATATGACTTGTCCTATACTATTATTATAGTCTACAGGATTAATAAAATATCTATCTATCAATATCTATCTATCTATCTATCTATCTATGTAACTCAGGTGTGATTGTTTGTATTTGACTGCGTATTATCATAGATGTTGTGGTCGAATTTCGACCATCCGGCGATCCTAGTATAAATGAATTGCCACATGTATGACGGAGCATCACTTGAGAACGGCTCGACCGATTTGGTTAATTTTTTTGTTGTGTTCGTAATTGTCAGGACAAGGTTTGTATGAAAGAAAATTTTTGGAAAATCTACGGAAAAAGTCGGAAACTTTGATGGTATTTTTATAAGAAACGAGCATCTTTATGTCAAATTTGACGTTTCATTATGTGAGATGAGGCACAGTTTGACAGTTCTGAGGTCTGGCTGTCACATATTTTCATAACAAAATAAGAATAGGTGCAGGGCTTGAAGGTCTTGCAACCAAGTCATTAAAAACCATTAAAAAAAAGAAGTGTGACATTTTGCGAAGTGATTTCATTGTGGTGTGTTGGAAAGATGAATTTGGTGTATTTGGAAAAATGCCACCAATAAGGCGTCGAAATATGGGTCGGCGTACGCGCAATGCAAGAGAATTACTGATCGTCAAGTCAATGAGACCAAGGAAGAGTGTAGACACCGTTCAGACGCAAATCGAATAAGAATTTCTCAACGCGGGCAATTATGACTCCGGAACAACGGGTACAGTCTAGTTCGTCTCGCTCAGTACGAGATAAGGTACAAAATAATTTGGAACATAGACGAAACAGACGGCCCAATGTAACTCTATGACGAATCGGCGAAAGTGTTTTCCACGCAATTGTTAGGCATTGGCAATGGAAAAATTCCAGTTGACGCTTCCACTGGCGTAATTTCGTTTCCACCTAATTTTTGTCAATTCACAAAGTCGGAAGAAAAGTTAATTACGAAAGTGTTCTTGAATATTGATTCAAATTACAAAAACCATGTATTGTAGAGCGAACGAGCTATTTTGGCAGCGAAAAATAAAGACGTAGATGATTTGAACCTAAAAATTCAAAGTCAAAACGCTGGCCAATTGCATTCATTTATGTCAAGCGATTCAATTACCGATCCAAATGAAGTAGTCAATTATCCAGTTGAATTTCTGAATTCATTGTATTTGCCAGGAATGCCGTCGCACAATTTGCAGCTCAAGGTCGACTCGGTGATAATCATGTTATGCAATCTGAACCAACCGAAACTATGTAATTGAACAAGACTCGCTGTCAAGAAGCTGATTAATGACGTGATTGAAGCAACGATAATCATAGGAAAATTTCAACGGTGAGGATGTTCTGATTCCAAGAATACTACTGATTCCAACCGATTGGCGTTTCAATTTAAGAGAGCTCAGTTTCCTGTTCGCCTTGCATTTGCAATGACGATTAATAAATCGCAAGGCCAATTGTTGGAAGCGTTTGGAATGAACCTTGAATTGCCATGTTCTTCCCATGGGTAGTTTTACGTGGCGTGCTCGGGAGTAGGTAAACCATCGGCGCTATTCGTGTTCTCTCCAAACGGAAAGACAAAAAATATCGTTTACCAAGCGTTGCGATCAACTCATTGCTTAATTTTTGTAAATATTTCTAATATTCAAATATAGGTGCTCTGAAACCTGGTCTCAACATTAAATCATAATTAAAATAATCTATCTATCTTCTATCTACATCAATCTTCTTATAAATTGACAGGACAACGACTGTCGGGTCAGCTCGTTAATTATAAAGCTGAATTGGTTACTGACTTGTCAAAGCTTTCCGAATTACTCATCCAACATTTTCAAAACACTAACTGTCCCTCTGTTAATATTTCTCAAGATTTTGAAGTGAAGCGTCTTGGATCTCTGTTTCTTATTCCAACAAATGATTCTGAGGTTTATAATATTATAATGAGCACACCTTCACCTGCGGTGTCGATGGAGTTGCTTGTTCAATAATAAGGAAAGCTGCTCAGACCTTGACAGATCCCCTAGTATTTTTAATAAATATGTCATTTTCGACAGATATTTTTCCAAGAAAATTAAAGACTAGTCGTATCGTGCGTATTCAATTATAGACCTATTTCTGTTCTGTCCAGCTTTGTAAAAATATTTCAAAAGTCATGCTGAATGGACTCTACAATTTCTTTATGAAAAATAACCTACTGAATAGCGGTCAGTATTGCTACTTGAAGTCTCGCTCTGCGAACGATGCGATATTTGATGCACTGTGCCGTATATATGTCGAATTAGAGCATAAACGGAAAGTAGGCTGCTTGTGCTTCGATATGTCCAAAGCTTTTGACCTTGTTGTCATCGTTTGTTGTTAGCAAAATTACAGTCTGCGGAGTGCGTGGATTACCGTATGACTGGATAAATTGTTATTTAAATGATCGTATACAAATTGTAACGTTATTTGATGAGTATCGTAACGTGAATATGTCTAGCGCTGCTGGGTTGTAAAGGACGTACCCCAGAGATCTGTACTTGGACCATTCCTCTTTTTAGTGTTTGTAAATAGTTTAGCGGACGTTTTTGTTAAAAGAACATTTTTCAACATGTCGATGATACCTCACTTGTTCTATCGGCTATAGTAAATTCATTGCATATTTATCTGTGAACAGTAGCAAATGCGCAAGGCAGATGTTAACGTGGTACGTCGGAAATGGTTTATTGCTCAACTGCGAAACTACTAATATGGTTTGTTTTTTTAATCCTCATAATACCACTCTGGATGAAAGTGTATTGATTAGGTTGAACCGCTTTGCCCATACGTAAAGTTTCTCAGGTGTACAATTAACAGCGCCTTGAGTTGGGAGAATCATGGTATCATTATGCATCTTCTGATGACGCGCACTGGATATTTAAGTTGGACGATTAATAACAGTCTCTTGCTTGATACCATGATCTATCGCTCTCCTCTAAGGCTGATTTGCACCAAAAGCCCTCTCGTCCTCAGATATGCGGCCTCCATTCAAGCCGTGGTTGGTTGTAGGGGTGATCCATATGGATCCATGGCTGGTCTGTCCTCGTTATTGGAAAACATGGGCCGTCATCTTGATCCAACTGCAAATTCCATGGGTCGACACTGGATCAGCTATGGTCGTCTCGGAGTTAGAACAGGTCCTGAAACCGCCTAACGACTGTTTTAGGCGGGGCTCTGTCTGGGTCAAGCCTGGAGGTGTACAAGACCAGCGGGTTGTCCGAACGTCGTATCCTCCCCATGGTAGCATTCGCAAGTTGGAAGACGAAATCCTTCAAGGACGGTATGCATAGGTCTTCGTGGAGTTGAGTATTCCGGAGAAACCACGGGGCTGCGGCGATCACTCGTAACATCTTGTTCTGGTATGCCATGATGACACTTTATAGATCATCATCTTGATTCTTAAATCAAGATTCAACCTCCTGCACAGAAGCGGTAGCAGGACCCTCCGAGCACCATAAAATTTTTCGATGACGGCTCCGATGTGAGCACTAAAGGACATCCGTTAATCCAGGATCACTCCCAGATACTTCCCAGTTGGACTCCATGGAAGGCGGGACTCCCCGACGTAGATGTCAGCCGGGGAGTATGTCGTCGAGTGAAGCGGACGACTACGCATTTATTTGGATTTATACGCAACCGCCACCTCTCCGTCCATTCCATGAAGTCATCCACCGCGGCCTAAAGACGTCGACAAAGAATTCTATCGTCTCTGCATGTGGTGAAGACCGCAGTATCGTCAGCGTACATCGACAGATTGACCGCCGGCTGGCGTGGGAGATCCGACATGTAGATGTTAAATAGCTCCGAGCCAAGAAGAGACCCCTGGGAAACACCCGTCACCATGAATCTCGTCGATGAGATATGATTTCCGGCCCTCACGGAGAAGGAACGATCCGATAGATAGGACTTGACGATCCTGACCAACTGCGCGTTTATTCCGGCACGTCTCTTGAGAATTAGTCCTTCTTGCCAGACTGAGTCAAACGCGTTGGCCAGGTCGAGAAACACCGCCCCAGTAATTTCTCGTCTCTCAAGAGCTCCTCTTGCGGCCTCTGCTATGCGGAAAAGTTGTAGATCCGCCGAGGGGCCCGCACAGAATCCATACTGCTCGTCTGGCAGTATGTTGAGGTCGAATATGTCTTCACGGAGATGGGATAAAATGACGCTCTCTGCTATCTTTGATAGAGTCGATAGCAGACTAATGGGGTGGTAGTTCTGTGGAAATAGTTTGTCCTTCCCCGATGGCTTGATACCGGGCAGCGGGTCAAATATTTATCTGGCCCGCAGCATACAATACACCCTCATAACATACCCCCAACATTATGATGACGAGCAATGGATAATATGCACACGCCGAATCTTTATAGCGTACCTAGCATAGAATATCAATAACTATCTAGTCATGCAACTCGTTGCCCCGGTCATAGACTACGGTATTCGTTTTCCCCAGTGTCGTTATGGGCGCTTCATCTTAACAACGGGAATTTTGAATTACATTATTTCATACCTATTGATATCCTGTACTAATATCAATAATAAAACATAATCTTTACTTTGATAATACCAATTTATTTAATTCATTTTATCGAAATAGGACTATGCGACTATCATTTATATATATACATTTTATTTCTAGTAGGAGAAAATGCTTCGTGCACACATACGCTCGAGGTCGATACAAACCTTACGTATTTTGCAGCGTTAATTGATACATTATTAAACTACGCTTACCTCTAATTCTTTTGGAAACGAAAGTAGCATCACTTCTTTATTAGATTTAGCGCAAGTAAAAACGCAACATTTATATACCATGATTTCAGATTTGAAAAACGCACAGTAAAATGGCCGACAATAATGTCATATTCGCATGTCAAAATATAACGATAATAGCGCCCCAAGCGGCACTAGGTTAAATTACGTTCTGAAGCCAACGTTGATGCCTTAAGTACCCAGGCCGTGATACCTAGTGTATTTCTACAATGGAGAGAATCATGTGTGCGATCGGTGCACTCTTAAATCCCTTCTGATCTTTGATACTAGTTGTGTTGTTGGTGTATGAACCTCGTTTTTATAATTCAAAAGCGGATTATTCGCACTATGTTCCCCCTTAGGTCTAGGGACCATTGCAGAGAGCATTTCGTCAACAATAAGATTATGTCTGTCCCGTCCTTGTTTCTGTATGAATGCGTATTATACACTAGAAACAAACCTTCAAAATTTATTATAAACTGCGAAATCAGCAAGACGCACATCACATGAGAGACATGGGGATTATCGGTGCCGGCACACAGGAAAATATGTACGGAGAAACTTTTTTATTGTTTATTAGGTCTTACAACCCGATATAGGTAAGGATTTCAACGTTTTTCACTTTCACTTTCCTCCCTGGTCACATTATAGCAATTATAAACAATTCAAGATACAAAACTTGTTATAATTACATATATAAAGTTGTTACTTTTATAGCGAAATGGCGCAGTTCTTTAATTTACGTATGTACATAGCACGCCTGATCAATTGAAAGTGATTATGATTACCACTGCTTTTATTATTAAAACCACTTCAAATTAACAACAAAATATTATTTGGCGCATAAGGCAGAACAAAATATATTTGGAAAAGATACTAATATAAAGAATAACTTCCAGTGATATTTTCTTCGAAGGCACTCCTTTAAATAGTATTAGAGACAGGATGACATACTGGTTATTGCTACCCATCGCGCATCTCCGGTAATACACCAGTTTATATATCAACCACATTTTCGAAAAGCTCCATATCGATTCCGTGAACGCGTTTCAATATACGTATGCAAATAGTTACAATACTGTCCAATAATTACTGAAGGGAGTACGACAGTACACACATCTCCTAAACAGGATATAACCTAAATCAACCATCAAATTGCGTCGGTAATGAGAACTGAAGTGTCAATGAATCAAAACTAATTTGTTAACCTATAAAATTTACATTAAATCCAAAATAAATTTTAAATGTATTGTATCAGAGAAGTAACAATGTACTAACTAAAATTACATTCGAATGCTAAGTGTTGCACCAAATTTTTGCAATTGCGTTTTGAAACAAATTCTACCATGTTGCTTAAACATGATGTCTGTTTGCTTTTAAAAGTGTACCTATTTCAAAAATCCAGTCGAAATCCACCAGAAATCGATATCGACTACTTATAAATAAAATACAGATTTGCAACTTAATTATGTATAAAATAGTTATTTTTAATGAATTTTTTTTTCTTATTGACACCTTTCCAAAGTATTGCCATAAAATCGGAGGGCATTAATTATAACAACTGCTGGCTTTGTTGTTTAAATATGAACATAAAGAGTTTCATACAAATGTCAAACTAAAGTCACACAACAACTCACAGATTACTACAAATCTCCAAGTAAGTACAAAAAGTTATCCACTATAGTTATCTTTGTTTACCTAATTAAAGCAACATATGCTCCTTCCTTGTCAGCATGATCCCAAGGTTTGGCAGGTGGCGCGATAATTGCCCGGATTCGTTAAGAATCGACCACAATCGTAGACAATCGTACGTACTGCTATTTTTAATTTTTTAATTCGTTATCTTTCACCGTCTTCCATTGTGGAAATGAGGGACAAATGTGTTTTGTGTGGGAAGAAGTCTATGGACGTTGTAAAGATGTTTTACTTTCCGAGGAATTTTGAGAGGTATGTATTGCTTTGTATACATAACCTTAAATGAAAGAAATAGTTCTAAAATTATGTATCTTTAAAAAAATTTATAGATAATCATAATTCTAGATTGTAAAGTTTACAAAACAACAATAGAATAGAAGATATAGTTAATGAAAATAAATATATTGATGAATATAATTGAATCAGCCAACTATCTAAAAATTATTATTATTTTTTTTTGACTCATACTACTACTATATGGTTTGATACACTGCATTTTGGAGTCCAAAATTACGCAAAGTCTAAGATTATGCATCGACCATTTTGATTCCTTCATATACGAGCAAAAATCTCTATCGTACTGCAGTACCTGCCCGTTCAAGAAGAGAGAAAGATTTCGGATCCAGAAAGGTAACCTTTCACTTATTATTATTAGCAGTACTTTCGGTAATAAATAATAAAATTGTTGAACGCAATAGAATTACTACCTATGAATAATACTACTATCTGTAATATTTAAAATTTTCAATTTTTAGGACTGTTACCATAAGGCACTGGGGACTGCTGTTTTCATCCGTGATATCGACGAACTGTTTGATAGCTTTAATGCAAGTGCCCGAGTACCACCAGACGGGAAGCTACTCTGCTGCTGCGTCACCTGAACGTACAAACATGGGGCTTTTGGAATATGGCCATTTCCAAAGTCGGGATGTGGAATTATGTCTGCAGCAAAGGCAGTCCGGTTGGCAACTACCATCATAAATTGGCTGAATGCAGTCCATTAAAGCTATTATTTAATATGGTAAAACATGAAGAGTCGCGGAATAACTACTATCCGACCTCCAACTTTTAACCTTGAGGCGCCTGAAAATTTATTTGGTGCAAATCGTCTTGGTTGTGGCTGCA
The DNA here is from genome assembly GCA_038088585.1 of Chrysina gloriosa. Lineage (NCBI taxonomy): Eukaryota > Metazoa > Arthropoda > Insecta > Coleoptera > Scarabaeidae > Chrysina > Chrysina gloriosa. Next base: position 56,212,490 of record CM076093.1, read on the forward strand.
TTGACCCAACAATTCCACAGTTTACTACTTCTTTAGAAATTCAAGTCATTAATGGTCTCATAAATCTAAGGTTGCAAGAAACCAATTGTGAGCAAGATGATGAGAGTGTTTCAAGTAATTTACAAACTTTTCTCAGCGAAGCTAAGGTGACTGAAAGAGGTATTGTTGTAAATGATGATGAAACCCATAGTACATGCGACAATGACATAAGTCATCATATTGTCGAGGAAATACATAAAGCTCTTTCTTCTGGCAATATAAAAATTTTATCAGTGGCTTATGTTAGCGGTTTTATTGTCAAACGGATTCTCGCTGATATTAATTGTGATACATGTTTAAGTGCTTTAACTTCTGATTGTTCACTATTATGCAATCAATTTCAGAGAGTTCTCTGAGCAGCGCAATAAATTAAAATATCCTTGGGAGTAGTAAGTTATCTCTGTCGGTCATTAAAATACGTTGCTAGAACATGAATTGTAAAATTTGAAAGTAGTAAACATTCAGAAGAAAGCTATATTGTTGTGAGTGTTTAACTAGTTCATTCTTGTACTTATTATATCTTTGATTTAATTAATATTCACTTATTTTTTAACGAAAAACGCTACTGTAATTATATTGCTGTTTGTTTCTGGCGTTTAATTATTTAATTCCTCTATTCATTAGATATCTGTATTAATATTCACTCATTATTGAATTAAAAATTCGACTGTAACTAATTTTTCTTTTCCTTTATAATATACATTTTCCTTTAAAATTTTCGTTTTCATCTTGTACCTATTATACCTACATATATCGTCGGTTTGAAGTTAAAACTCACTAACAATAAGTTACACTTTCATCCAAAATAAATTATTAACACGTAAATACTTGTAAAATACATGCTAGTAAGTATTTATGTATATATATATATATATATGTGTGTATATATGTACATCAGTACTACAGTCCTTGAAGGCCTAGGGCTTGTTCGGAGCCACCGAGCCGTATACATACGCGTATACCGTACCGCAGCACATTGGAGGTAGCAGATCCATTTTCGGATTTTAAACTACTACGCTCCGCCCCGGCCGGGTTTCGAACCTAGACATTCTCATTATGAATCGTGCTTTTACCACTCAGCCACTAGGGGTGTAGCAAGTATTTACGTGTTAATAATTTATTTTGGATTTAGTGAGTCTTGCCTTCGAACCGACGATAAGTACATTAAATATTAATTTTAAATTCCCGTCAATAATTTTAAATTTCGCGGGTAGTTGATATCTAGCGCCCTCGTTGATACCCTCAAATCTTGCTGTGTGAAATACATATACATACATCTATCTATCTCATCGGATAACTTTTTAGCATTGGGTCGGGTATCTCTAGATAATCTGTGCAACAACTTAACAACCAATACAGGATGTTAATTAAATATGTTAATTTATTCCCTTGTTTTGAAATAAAACCCACAAACCAGAGACACTGCAATTTATTTTCTACGGTTTAAGAAATATTAGCCAATATTGACATATACATATATTACCTGTCACTATTCCCCAGGCGTCTTTCCTTTTTAGTAACAAACACCCGAATCGCACACATCTCATCGCACTTCATTATAAAAAGCTCACACAGCCAACTCCGACCTAAAATTCGTTCGCGAATTTTGAATCCCTTTCTTGTTTTTTTAATCTCATGTTAGAGTACGTCGTCCAGACACTCATGACTAAAGGCCGGATAATATGCAGTTTGCATAAATTTGCATATTTGCATAATATATGCATTTTGTATATTATTATTGGCATATTTTGTAGTAATTCAGCATATTTGAAGTATCCGAGTTTTATTTATTTATTGGATGTAATTTATTATAGAATAGGCATTACTAAAAATATATCGTGGTTGTAACAAACAAAGAGTTAAACAGCCCTCTTTAAATTAAAAATAGTATTCTATGAAGCCTCTTCTCGATACTTTTCTGATAAGCGCTTCCAAAAATTTATTAATGCTGTTCCCATACATCTAGACCGGGACAGAATTCAAGGAAATTCTAATTCTAATTCCCTGAAACTTCTAAATAAATACAAAAATACATTTTACCAGAAAATTAGGAGAATTCGGAGGAATTTATTCCCATATTCGAAAGCAATCTTATTTATTTTAAACGTCTTTTTACGTTGGTTTCTCGAAGTGTAAACTTGGGGTTGTTATTAATTATAATAACAAAAATGCCGAAAATAGCGACTGTGCCTGGATGGATTGCACCTTATTCAGAATTGCGTATGAATGGAGAAAAAGTATTTTGCGTAGCATGCAGCAAGATTGTAAGTAAAATTTAAGTTTATTTCCTCTTATTCATCTATAGTTTTTAAACGATGTTTAATAAAATCACCAACACAACGCTTCGACAAATAATTTTATTTTTAAATGAGTAAAATGAGATGTATATTTCATGCGTATTTTTCGCACATCATCAGTACAATACGGAATATCCGATATTTCGTATTCTGCTGATGATTTTTAAATAAAAATCATTTTAAAATAAAATTATTTGTCGCAGCTTTGTGTTGGTTATTTTATTAAATGTCGTTTATTCCGATTGCTTCGCAAACTCTTGACACATTAGTTTTTTATTACTCCTTTATCTTTTACTAACACTTATTTTATAAGAAAACCACTGATGATGTGATATATTTTATGCAGGTTACAAGTGAGAGAAAGTTTCAAGTCGACCAGCATATTAAAACTCCATCTCATGTTGCAAAACTATCAAAGATGAAATTGGCGCAATGTTTGCCATCAACCTCCAAAAAATCGGAATAAGAACAATTTAATGAAGATTTGTGCCTAATGTTTGTGTCGGCAGATATTCCACAACATAAAATAAACAATTTAAATGTCAAGTTATTTTTGCAAAAGTACACCAGCAAATATAATATACCCGACGAGAGCACCTTAAGAAAAAATTACATTCCCCGTATCTATGCAGAAACATTGAGTAGCATTGAGAAGGCTGTATCAAACAATTACCTTTACATATGCGCAGATGAAACTACTGATAGTGTGAGCCGATAACAATGATGACAATAACAAGGTTTACACAGGAAGAATTGGCAACCTTTTTCTTACCGGAATCGATTCCAACAGAAAAAATTCTATTGTCTTTAACGGATGCCGCACCATACATGGTGAAGGCAGCTTGCAACTTGAAAATCTTTTACCCAAACTTAATTCACATAACTTGCTTGGCGCACGGACTAAATCGTGTTGCAGAAGAAGTAAGAAACAATTTTCCCTTGGTAAATATTTTAATTAGTAGTGTAAGAAAGTGTTTTTAAAGGCTCCATTAAGAGTTCAGTTTTACAAACAACATCTACCCGGTGTTCCGCTTCCTCCTCAACCAGTAATCACATGATGGGGAACGTGGTTGGAAGCTGCTATTTTTCATGCAAATCATTATGAAGAAATAATGACAATTATTATGGATCTTGATAGCGATACACAATCTGTGCTAGACGCCCAAAAGGTGTATTCGAGTAAAGAAATACCTCAACAGTTGGCGTTCATTAAAGCCAACTACAGTTTTATTTCCACTTCTATATTGCAATTTGAAAAACAATTTATGTCGCTAATTGAGAGCGTTGAAATAATAAACAAATTCGAAAAGTTATGTTTTGATGTTAAAGGAAGGGTGGGAAAATCCGTGTATGAAAAATTTTTAGTGTAATAGAAAAAATAAGGGTTTTAAAAGCTAAAGGATATTGCTAAAATCTTGTGTGGTGAGTCAGTAGAAAATATTGAGTTGACAATAGAGGACATTTCTAATTTGAAATATGCTCCTATAACAAGCGTGGACGTAGAACGAATCTTTTCAACATATAAATACATGTTATCAGACAAGCGCTACAATTTTTCTATTGAAAACTTTGAGAAATATGTAATTGTAAATCGTTTTCATAGTTAATTATGTTGTAAAATGTTATAAATAAACTTGTACTAAACATAATAGAATATTCTTTTTCTATAGTATTATCTTTTCTAGCATTACTCCTATTTTTTTATCTGCATATGTTTCATAAGAAAGTCCATATTTAGGCCAAAACATCTGCATATTTATACGCATATTTCCACTTTTTTTTGCATATAATCCGGCCTCTACTCATGACCCTGACGCGAAGAGCAGATCTTTTTAGCAACCAATGAAGCAAACTATCATTGCAAACAGCACATCTGTTCAGCGTTCAAGTATACATAATCTTCACGTAAAGAGCACATCTTTCAACAATGAACCCAAAAATAGCTGTCGCAAAGAGCATGTTATTTCAACGCCCAAAGATTCATAACTTTGACGCAAAGAGCATTGTTACGGTCTCCTGGTTTGGAGAGAGCGCCAAACGGTTACCCGCTTGCGTGGGGATAAAAAATAAGAAAACAGGCTTTTCTGTTCTGATGCCAGTTTATTTAGATAGAAAGACTGACATATTTTACAATAAAAGACAGTTGTTTAGACAGATCAGTTGACATATTTACAATATAAAAAATAATCATAAAAATACGTATTCCGATGCATATTATTTCAAGGACAATTTTTTGGATATAAAATGTATCGCAACTTATACTCATATTATATATGTGTCTTTGCGTTTGTTCTTAACGTTTTAAAAACGTTTGTCATAAACGTTTCCTTTCTATCCAGGTATTTAAAGATCGAACGATCCGTCCATAAACAGCGGTTATAGGAAGAAAGCGAACGAACGTCGTCGATGAGGCAGGTCAGTTCGAGACGACGTTCGGGTGATATGATTTTATGCTAAGTTTCTATGTATTGCTTTCTTCTAAGACGCTGGCCTGACCTAAGTAAGCGAGAGCGCAGCGGAACGTTCCTCCAGTAGCCGGTCGATCCATTCGAATCGTAGTCGAGGTAATAGGCCACATGTTTTTAGTCGATACACAGTGAATTAGTCTTTGTACATTCGCACGGAAGCCGATTAAGGAATTTCTGTGTACGCATTATCGAAGGCGTTCATTGTTTGTAGGCGACGAATTGTCGGTAACATTTGAAACATAATATAAACATTTACAATAATTAAAACATAAAATACTGATAAAAATAAAAACAACTATTAAAGTTAAAAGAAATGAAAAATGTTAATATACAGAACAACTGTTAATATGATAGCGTATTTAAAATAATGTCTTCAAATCCTTAACAAGCATGTCTTTCAACAATCTCTCATTCTTTTTATTCTAAGTGGATGAACCAAATCTAATTCTGGATGCTTTTGTTACACTCCGACCAATTATAGCTCACACAGGCATCCTACGACGACTGCAAATAGGAACAGAATGTAGCAAACTTTTCGCTAATTTTCTAAATGTGGTACGTAGAATACCTATAGTAGCTAGTGGTTCACAACAAATAGACAGTATATAATAACCACGATAGCAAAGGAACAAAGGATATAATTGTTACTAGTAAATTGCATTTTCTTCAGATGCACCTGGCCATATTGACCATATTTGTCCGGCCCATTATTGACTATTTCCGTTGGATATTAGCACGGCCCATCAAACTTGCTTCATAAGGATGCTACAAGAATGTATATTTTTCAAGATTACTCGCAGCATAAAACGGTCGCATCGTGAAAGGTTGCCCATGCCTGCTCTACACGGTCACTAGGTAACAACTCTGAAATTTTGAAAAGGCCTTCACATCTTAGATCTAATTTGGATAAATATGAATTTCTAGGTAGATGAAGATTGCCAAATTTAAAAATTTTGGTCATTCTTCGCTTTTTATCGAATCGATATTCCGATTTCGAACCGAAACCTAATGAGCGCTTATAAGCAATAATTTCGGACAATATTTGTTATTGACGTTATACTTTCTGTTAATGTTTGAATGTCCACCGAATCTATAGTTTGTCCTGTTAACACATAAAGTGGGAAGAAACCCGTGGTTTTTGTTTGGTCATATTAAGAGTTGAGTGCAACTTTGGGAGGACACTCGCCCATTCTGACTTTTTGTCATTTACTTCTACTTTTACTAGACCCACAACTATCGAGACGTATCTGTCCACTTTCCACGCGGAGCGTTTTTGGCAGTAAGAAGTTGAGTAATATGTAATCTTGAAAATAACTGTTTAACTCGTTGATCAGTGAAATTAGGTCCTCTGTCACAAATTAATCTTTTAGTAGTTCCAAATATACTTAAGTAAATTTCTAGTTTTTCACACTCTCAGTTTTTAAAGCAATTAAGAATAAATATTTAGTGAATGCGTCTATTAACCCATTTGAATGTAACTAGGTCAGAAATAGGAATTTCGGCAAAAACCTCTGGATCGTCGTTATTTAACTCAATTGTAACCAAGTGATTTGTTCGGAAAAGAAAAATAAAAATATTACCAAGAAAAATCGAGTATATACACGTCACGCACACCGTAAAAAAAATAATTTTGCCTGGATTATTGGTTTGTTATAATTTTATTTAATTTTTATCCGGCGGATATGTTTTATGCTGGTACGGTATACATCAAAATAAATGCAGAACATTAATTAGCCACTGCATTCGCGACACTTCTCGAAGGTTGTAGCATGCTCATCGTAGACAGGTTTGTTGCAATCGCACAATGCTTTTCGTGCCTTTCTCTTGCTCTTTATTGTTGCTTTGTAGCAAAAATGACAGGAGTCAGTGATTTTGATCATTCCTGACATATCTTGTTCACTAGCAGGCCCTGGAGCGATCTCCACGGTATTTGATCACCGCCCGATCACACTTTCAATGGCAATTTTTGTGGTGTAATTTCGCATTATTTGAACGTTTTGCGACCTGTTCTCAATTACTGCTTTTGCGAATTCTTAACTTAATTGACGTATAAAAAGTCGTTGTTGGTTTGTTCTCTTCGGAAGCATCTTGTTGTTTTCATAATGAATCAAATAGGACAGGAGTGAGCTAATATCCGGCATCTTGAGGAACAGAGCTACCGACCATCTCAGAGTACGACGTTGGGTAGTGTATCGAGTGATCATTTGATCCTTGGTATCAACGCTAGCTTTATATTTATTGTAGTGTGTTATGATGTAAGGTTTTTTTAGTGTCATCATTTACAGCTATGTCGGAATGCATAGTCGACAACATAATGACAGCTTTATTTTTCTCTGGAACGTATAAGCACGTCATAACCTTCTCATTGACTTCCTTTGACTTACGTGAACCATTTCACTTGGAATATAAGGTTTATTTTTTCAATGTACCAACTACAGTTAAATTCATGCTAATATTTCTACCACTGCCCCGGTACGGAGCTGCAAGCTCTTTTACGACTCTTTCTCCTTGATTTTTCTCGAACATTACCTGATTTAACTGCGTAAATGATGCCGCGCAATGGATAAGCATTTTTAGCGTCGAAAATCCACCAAATCTTAATGCCATATTTGACCGGCTTAGAAGGAATGTACTGCGTAAATTTTGTGTGACCACGGAAAAATAAAATTGTTCATTAATTGTTACATTCAGCATTGTTCATTGTGTATTGTCGTATGTCGACCCCTCCATAACTCCACTTTTTGCAACTACAAAAGGGGAACTGGTTTGAAAGATTCTACAGTGATGTCTAATTGTAGAAATAAACGTTTGGGAACCAATTTTGGGGTCATAGTATTCGAAAAACGAAGAGAAACGGGGGTTCCCCGGGTGCGTAATAATGTGGGTAAATTTGGGTGCAAACACAAGGGTTAAGAGAAGAGTATGTTTGTCATCCTCTGATGACATTGTAAATGGTCTCATATAGTCGCAATCGACAGTATGAAAAGGAATCGGAATTTTATCGATAGGATATAAGAATCTCTATTTGGGTTCGGTATGTTTTGTATTTGCGATACACTGTAGGCAGTAATGGTTTATCTTTGCAAAAGCTTTGTCCGGCCTAACGTGAAACTGTTTACCATGGAAATTTTTAACAAACCGAGTCTACTTCCCTTTGGTACAAAGCCCTTCTAGATTTATGGATTTTGGCCAGGACTAATTTTTCTAAATAAAATGTCATTTGGACAAAAGTAGTCGTGGATTAACTCCCCATTAAGTAATTCTGACTTAATCTGGCAGGTTTCCGGGTCGAGCTCTTGATTTATTTTAGGCCAATTATCAGTTGTACGAATGTGCGCGGGAGCTGTGCGGTCGATTTCTTCAGAAGACTGTGGTGGATTCCTACTGAAGTAATCCACGTGTGGAATATATTCTCCTTTAATAATAATAATAATAATAATAATAATATTTATTTATTACCCAACAGAATAAATCCAACAAGGGGCAATACAAAAAAGAAATATGGATAATACGGATAATACGGAAAATTAATACAGTGCAAAAATATAATGTATAATAAGGTGGTGATAGTATCAATTACAAATCAATATGAAAAATAGAATACAATGAAAAAATAAAACATCTCAAAACAGAGATTACAGGATTATGTATATTGAATATTGAAGTTCTTAGCGGAATGAAATAAAGGAGCTTTCAGAAGAATATTTGTTCTTGGCGTAGGAACCATGATTAAGTGACCCGATCTTGATTCAAGGCGTGGCACCAGAAAGTTGACCTTTGACAGTAATTCCGGGGCATCCAGCTTACCATAAATCAAATTCACCATAAAGGAGGCACTGATGTGGATTCTACGCTGAGCCAGTGATTGAAAACCGTGTCTCTCTAATAGATCATTATAATCAGTATTTTGAATCGGGTAAAAACCGTCCTGCTTGTACGACAGATACTTCAAAAATCGTCTCTGTATTCGTTCTATTGCTTTGGAATGAACACTGTATATCGGAAACCAGACCGTAGACGCATATTCCAATCTGCTGATAACCAGAGCGTAGAAGAGTGAACATATTGTATTCAAATTGGTAAAATCTTTACATGTTCGAATAATGAAACCCAGTGTTTTATAGGCAGAAACAGTAACGGCAGATATATGCTCAGAAAATGTCAACGCCGAATCAAAAGTGACACCCAAATCTCTGACGGATGACAAGCAAGAGATAGGTATATTGTCGATATGGTAAGCTGAGTTTATTATGCTTAATTTCCTAGTATATCTAACGAAGCAACATTTTTCGATATTTAGAGTGAGCTTGCTATCAGAACACCAAGAAAAATTAAGTTTAAATTTTGCTGTAGAAGATCAACATCCGAATAAGAAAGTATGTTATGATAGATTTTGAGATCGTCGGCGTAAGCCAAGACAGGACATTGAATCGATATAATGAGATCATTTATGAACAGGTTAAACAAAAGTGGACCAAGGTTCGAACCTTGAGGGACTCCTGAGGCTGATACGTAATATTTAGATTTGAATCCATTGTAATAAACGTAATTCTGGCGGTTTGTTAGGTATGATTCAAAAAAGGCTAACAATGCGTTATCGAAGTTAAACGAGCTTAGTTTGTGAAGTAATATTTTGTGGTCAATACTGTCAAAAGCTCTAGAGAAGTCAGTATATATTACGTCCAGTTGCCCACCCAAATCCAATGTCTCAGCTATAACCTGCGATATAGTGCACAAATTGGTGACGGTTGATCTACGTGAGGTAAATCCATGCTGACAGAAGGACATAGAGGATTTAGTGAGAAATGCGACTTGTTCATAAATCAACGACTCGAATACCTTCGCAAATGCAGAAATAATTGAGATGGGACGGTAGTTTTTAGGATTGCTGGCATCACCTCTCTTAAACACCGGACAAATTCTTGCTATCTTCCAGGCATCTGGAAAGACGCACGTGTGCAAAGCTTTGTTGAAAATCACGCATAACGGTTCATCGAGGCACAATCTCTCACCACAAAACAAGGTATGTTGTCATGACCAGCAGAGAATTTATTTTTCAGTCTCTTAATATGGCGTATTACATCGTCAGTGGTGATGGAGCGCATGTGCACCAATGGATGGTTAGATGGCACGTCAGATAAACCATTAATTGTGTCACTCTGCAAAAAGGCATCCGAGAAAACAGACGCGAAAGCATCTACAATGCTTTCCGGTGTATTATATTCTTGGTTAGAATCACAAAGTTTGCTAGGAATTCTACTCGAACATTTCTTCGATCTAATGTAATTCCAGAAGGAACGGGGGTCAAGCGATAATCTATGTTGTATATTTTGATTGTAGATATGGTAAGCTGTGGAGATCTTAGTCTTGACGGATTTCCGTAGCCTCTGAAACTCACGCCTAAAATGCATGCTACCAGTTGTTTTCCATTTTCTATAATAGTATTTCTTTATTGATAATTCGTTCTTTATATCTGCCGTAAACCATAAAGGATACCTCGAAGTATTTTCAGCTGCCGTCAAAGGCACAGACAGCTCGAAGATTTTGAATAGTTTTACATAGAATTCATAAACTAGTTCATTTATATCAGGATAGTTATGCAAAAAGACCAATCAACAAGCAACAAATCCGAATAAAGTTTATTATAATTTGCCTTGTAGAAATTATATCTTTTGTTTACATTGGAAGGAAAGGGTAGAGATGTACACGTTGGCATAAAAGTGAAAGACATACTCAAGGCTGGATGATGTAAATCCTCCAAAACCAGTGGAACCGAATCATGTTCAATTTTAAACAAATAATCACAATTAGACAAAATCAAATCAAGCATCCGACCATTATCATTTAAAATGTGATTGAATTGTGTAAGATTTAGGGATGTTTGAAATAGTAGAAAAGAATTTAGTTTAGGATCAATGATCGTAGGGTCAATAAAGTTTGGTAAATTAAAGTCGCCTATTAACAGTACAGATCTGTCTGAGACAAATATCTCTAGTAATTCAAAGAATTCTTCAAATAAAGATACGTCAAGATCTGGAGGTATATAGAGAAGAATAATATAAATATGTGCAAGATTCAAGGTAATGTTCAAAATCAATAAATCGATAAGAGGTACAAGCTCTTTAAACATTGTGGCGTCTACATAAGAACAAGCAAGAGAACTTGAGATAGCAGCAACTACTCCACCACCCAGTGATCTACCGGTGGTACGGGGATCACGATCACATCTAAACACATTGTAGTCCATTGGAAAAAGTTCATTGTTGAAAAAAGAATCAGAGAGCCAAGTTTCAGTTAAAAGTATGATGTCAAATGGAGAAGAATAGCTAGCATTAAGAACATGGTGGGATTTTGTACGTAGGCCTCGAACATTCTGATAATATAGCCCCAAGTGTGAGACTCTGTTGGGCTGTGTTAGTTTTCCGACGAGACGATTTTTGGTATTCCATTTATATATCTAATTCTAAGATTATCCTCCCCATTAGATCTTCGCTCCGTGAGTTCAGCTTTGACCACATTAAACAACTTTTGTTGAAAGGGAGTCCGATCAGCAGAAATAAATATTCCCGGATGTTCGACACAGTCTTTTAGGAGCTTGGATTTTTGAGAAGGCTAGGAACAACAGCCGCTGATGAAAAAGAAATCTTGATAGGTCTTTTAGAAACAGCCTTAGTGGGATCAAATTTACTTAGTCTAACTAGCTTCATGTCTTCCGGAACACCAGCACCTATGTAGTTAAACACCTCACGCACAACCGATGTATCAGCAGCCATCCGCTCATCTTTGGAACTAGACTTCAGTTCGGAAATTCCGTAAATAATAATATTCTTTCGTCGACGTTTACGCTCAAGAACTTCCTGAATGATTTCTTCGGTTTTAATTAGGGATTCAGTGGTTGAAACAACAGAAGCCGTGGTTGTCGATTTTAAGTTTTTATATCTTCTTGCAATGTTAAAATGAGGCACCGCAAATCAAGATCCCTACAATTCTTGCAAGACCAAAATATACCAGTAGACGAACCAAATCTTTTAAATCTGATCTAGTAGCCTCAGTACAAATAGCTTTAAAAATCTTGTTACAAACATTACAATTAATTGAGGGGTCATCCCTACTTATTACCAAATTACAGCAAGAGCAATTCATTATATAGTAAATAAGAATAAGGATTTGCACAGGGACACTTTTCTGCGTCAACGGGGTCTGTCGTGACGACTTTAAAACAAACAAGACAAGACCAACGGTAAACAAAAAATATGTGATGCTATCCTTTGCGATATTCGATACTGAAATTATAATTTTGTAGGTAAAACCACCATCTTGCAACTCTGGGCAATAAATCTTTCTTTTTTGGATTAATTTTAACGAACTACAGTCCGCGATAAGTTTAAAATGTATTCCTAGTAAACAAACTGGATAGTGCTTTACTGCATAATACGTAAACAGCTATGGTTTCTAGCTCATACAAATGGTACTTACTTTCTTTTTAGTAGCTCATTTTGAAAAATAAGAAATAACTCTCAGTTTATTACCACATTTTTCAAAGAGAAGAGCCCTAAACCGCAGGAAACCCGCGTCCGTATAAAGCTCGGTATCGAAGATTGGGTCGAAAATTGCTAAAAGGGGTTGTTGGCTTAGAAACGCTAATTAAAATAATAATTAATAATAATAATTAAATTTGTTATATAAGCTGTGCGCGTACAAAATTCAGGAACATATCTGCGAAAGTAACCCGCTAACCCTATAAACTGACGGACCTGTTTTTGTTGGTGCATTGAATAAGGCTTCCAATTTCACTTTATCTGGTCTTACATCATCTTGAGAAATTTCGTGTCCAAGATAGAAAATTTGACTTGCAAAAAACTTTCTTTAACATTTCTTTATGTTCAAAGTAACACCTGCAGAAGTAAGTGAAGCCAGTACTTGATCAAATTTTTCTAAACCTTCTTGAATGGTTTTAGATGGGATAATTATATCGTTCAGATACACTAAGGCTTAACTTCTCCAATGCTTTGCAAATAGACGAAAGGGCGAACGTAAATATTCAAAATGGCCATCCGGCGTCACAAATACGGTTTTCTCGATCGAATCTTCAGCTACTGGAAATTGATGAAACCCAGCTGCCATATCAAGTGTCGTAAAATATTTGTGTCCATCTAGCTCATTTATTTAATCATCTATACGCGGTAACGGGAACATATCTTTGATGGTTACTTCATTAAGAGCACGGTAATCCACGCATAAAGAATAAATGCCATCTTTTTTATGCACTAAGATAACTGGACTAGCAAAAGGTGACGGCTTTCGCGTATGATGTTATTTTGCATTAGGTCTTTAACACTTTCTTTAGCTTTTTCTCGTTCAGACAATGACAAATGGTACGGGTTGCAATAAATTATCTTATCACTCTTCAACCTTATATTCATTTCATTGGTTGTAATTGTCCTCACAGCATTACCACTAGTGATAAAATAATTATAGTTAGACATTAGTTTTAACAATTGTCTCCTTCTGAAGCTGTTTGCCAGCGGCAAATAGTTACTTTTTTCCCTGTTCTGCTAAATTTCCATTTATCATTTATATAGTTCCTACATGCAACTGTAGTGCCTACTTCTAAACTTCTGGTTCTCCCAGGCATAGAACTTGTTCCTTTAGGCAATCTAACCGCCATCTGTTTTCTCTAGTCATTAACAACATGGAAGGCCTTTGAACCGTTTCCATATGCGACATTTATCTGCACTCTAATAATAAATTACATAGCTTATGGTTTAATGAATGATGATAAAGTTCTTGTGGTCATGCCACATTAATCTTAAAGAATTTTTAAGAATTTGTAGATATCTTTGGGTAATTAATCGAAGCGGGAATAACTTGTTATCTTTGGGCTTGGCCATTTGCCGCAGGGTGGTATGGAGCAGATAATTTAAGTTTAATATTATTTTTCTTTAAAAATATTTGAAATTCTCTCTAAGTAAATTCTGTTCTGTTGTCGGTTACGAAATACAGGTAGACCATAAACAGAATACGAAACGGCAAATTTTTATTGTAGATTTGGTTGTTGCACACTTCACACCCCACTTCATTAGCAAAAGGGCACATATATTAGTGAAATCGTATATTGATCGTTAACAATGGTTTGTGTTTCTAGGTATCTCCGATAACTGAAAACATCATCATTCCAAATAGGCCATGGTGGGAAAGGTATCAACCTATTAGTTACAAAATCATAACAAGATCAGGAAATGAAGAAGAATTCCTAAATATGACATGGAGATGCAATGAAGTCGGTGTTAGGTAAGTGTATTACAACACAAAACGATCACTCAAATAAATACTTGTGTAGATATTTTATTCCACTTTCACACAACCTTTTTATCACATATGTTATTTTCTTAAAAAAAAATAAATTGTAGCTATTTTCTTTAATCCTAATGTTCCGGTGTCTCCAATGGAAACGGTAAATTAAGCAAATTTCAAATTATTTATTTTGAAAGTAGACAAAAGTTATCATTAGAAAGTTCTTTAATCGCATCTTTCTATTAATAATAAATAGTAAATGGCATGCACAAAATACTTCCATGCCAGAAATCGAAAGAAATTAACCGTGGTCTAACAGTTCATACCAAATACATAAAACACCTTTTGCATAAAGGAAAGCTGATGGCAAATAAAACAAAATTTGGAGGAGAAAATACTTTCCTATCACAAAAAAGCCGAAAATAATGCTTAAAGTTTCGGAAGGAAATTATTTCCATATACAAATAGAGTAAAATAAAGGCATATGTTTACTGTATAAACCAACAAATGTAAACGCCACTAAATTTAGATCAATATGTTAAGGAAGATCAAGTAAACATTTGGATGCGTCGTGCATATTTACTTCTACGGGCTGTTCCTCTAACGCCTAGTGCGTATCTCTAGCGCTAAATAAGTCAGCGGTTCCAAAACTAAACTTGTTTGCCCATTTCTTTTGTTTCAATTTCCTTTTTCTTTTACACTGATTAATTTACTCTTACCTCATATAATCTCATAAATTAATTTGACACCGTAACTGTGAGAAACCCTATATGAGGAATCTCTAATTTTTGCACTTTTCCCGTGCTAGAATTCTTTCCTGTTGCAGCTATTGTAGCTTGCTCCATCTTCTTCTCCTTCATTAAGAGCTTTTTGTTTAAATTCCGTGGTTAGTTATACATCCTTCTTTAAACTGTTTTATTAGGTTTGTTCGTAGAGTAATCAGCAACTATCAGCAACCGTCAGACGCATGCGTATTTATATATTTGTGTTCGTAGAGTAAAATTTCAAACTGATGGCTAGAGATCCGGCGTTCACAGAGTGAATTTTATTCAATTTCCAACCGGTGGGCAACCGTCAGAATAATTTCTTACAGAATTGAAAATTTTTGGTTTGAGACATGCGCAATGGTAAGCGCCAACTTTAGTAATGTTGACTGCCAGATTACTTGTTAATCTGTGGTGATCCATTCCATTATCTGTCCCACATCTGTACGTTGATGATATTCATTTGTGAATATGTGTTGTTTTTGTTGTTTTCTTCACATTCTTACTACATTTAGATAAATAATGCTTCAAGAGACCTACAAAAATTACGCATTCCTTCTTCTCTTTCATGTTCGTAGAGCATTAAATTTAGGACAAATTTGCAACTGTTTCCCGTCGAGCATGCGCATTGAATATTAGTTGCTAACGGTTTCCAATTTACTCTACGAACAAACCTATTATATACTATATTATAGATCGGAATCTATTTATGATAGTGCTAACTATAGAATATTAACCTGAAGAATATGAAATATGTACAATACTGATTCTGCACAGTGCAAATGAGGGAGCAACTAAACAGCAAGTAGAATATTTTTTGGAATCACATCCAAGAAGGAAATGAAACAAATATAGGGCCAGTAATTGTGATAGGGTGAGTGAACAGTGAGAGAGTCGTAAAGATTTAACGGCCTGGACAAGAACTGTAGATAAACACGCAGAAAATACAGCAACAGACCGAGAATTATCGACTTCTGTATACTGAATAATCCAATAGTGAAAATACGTAGTATGAAGAAAACAGAAACTAATAGATGTGAAATTGAAAAGAAGAGGGGAAATTGGGAGTGATCACTTCCTAGCACTCACACAAGATAAAGTCGATGCAAAAATTGCTAGCCAGAAAACGAGAAAGATCTGAATTATAAACATATAAGAAACCAGAAGGAGATAACAGGAAGTAGATCCTAGGCTGACTGTAGAAGAACAACAAGCTGATAACATGGAAAATATTCTGAAGAGACTCTGCCACATAAAGCGTTGGAAGTATGTAGAACTAGAAACAGAAAAAGTAATGAGACAGGAAGGCATACTCAGTCCCTTGGTATTCATAGCACTAATAGATCTAATAAATGCCCTAGTTCGAAAGGCCAAGAATAAGGTTCGCAACTTGGATATAAGAAGCTGATACCAACCTACATAGAGAAACTACTATATGCAGATGATCTTATATCGGCTGCGTTTTAGCTGCATGAGAACTTTGGATATCGATAACTATGGTTTGACAGCTGAGAATGTTAAACTGTGTTGACATTTCTGTTCAGTAAGGTTTGGCAAGTCATCATGAATCATTTAACGCCAGAACAACGCTTCCAAATTGTGGAAATTTACTTTGAAAAAATAAATCTATTCGCAAAGTTCATAGAGCACTTCGTCCATTTTACGGTCAACATAATCGGCCTAGTGAGCAAGCAATTCATGCAGTTATTGATCGTTTTCGAAAACAATCCGTTAACGAATCACCATTATATCCATTAAAATTAACTGTTTGGTGCGGTTTACACGCTGGGGGCATCATCGGTCCTTATTTCTTTCGATGAGCAAGGAGCTGCCGTTACGGTGAATGGCGAGCGCTATCGAGCCATGTTGACTGAATTTTTGTTTCCAAAAATTAATCAGATAAACATCAGCGACATTTGGTTCCAACAAAACGGCGCAACTTTCCATACAGAAGTGGTCCAGTTCACTGGCACCCTCGTTCGTGCGATTTAACGCCCCTGGATTACTTTTTATGGGGCTATGTTAAGTCATTGGTTTATGCCGACAAACCAGCAACTGCTGAAGCATTGGAAGCCAATATTCAAGCCACCATTGACGCCATACGGCCAGATTTATTGGAAAAAGTAGTAAAAAATTGGACTGATCGAATGGACCATGTAACTCGTAGCCGCGGCGGATATATGCCGGAAATCATATTTAAAAAATAAATGCCATGAAATTATCTACCAGATTATAATAAAAAAATTTATTCCAACAATATTTCAGTTCTCATGCAGCTAAAAAAGCACCCGATATTAATTACCAGCAAAAAAGGCCAAAACAAAATAACCGTATGGAATGATGTCCTAAGAAAAAACAACTTAAGAAATAATGTGCAAAAGACGGAAGTAAGGTGTGTAGGAAGAGACATAAGAAGCTAATGTAGGATATGAGGAGGATACCCTACAACAAATTAATTTTATCAAATACATAGGATCAGTAATAGGAGCGAAAGGCAGAATAGAGAGGGAACTAAGCAATAGAATTATGAAGACTAACAAAATCAACAAAACACTTTTCAGCGGCTGTTTTAACAAATTAAAAATCACTAAGAGAACGAAGAGTAAAATAAACGAAATAATCCTCGTGCCAATACTTGTCTATGACTGTGAATTGTAGACACTAACAGGAAAAGGAAAATGTAAAATCCAAGCATGTGAGATGAATATACTACGGAGGGTTGAGGGAGTGACGAAGAAAAACAAGATAAAGAGCCAAGAAATTTGATGGAGGCTTAAAGAAGGAACAAAATTGAAACCCGACAGCCCAGATGATTTGGACAAGTCACCAGTATGGAAGAAACAAGACTAGCAGCGTTAACATGGAAACAAAACATGGACTCAAATTAAGAAAATGGTATTAAACAGAGATCAGTGTAATAATAATGTAATGTAATGTATCGTAGTTTATATGTCAAAACAGTAAATAATTTCATTTTCGTATAAATATTGTTGGTGAAATATAATACTGTATAAACAAAACGTTGATTATTATTTTGGCTGTCATTAACGTGATAATAAGAAACATTAGATGTATAAATTTGTTACGATCCTGTATAACAAGAAATATTAATTGTTAATTATTATGTTATTATGTTGATAGCAGCCAAAATAAAAACAAATATTTTAAATATATTTACGTAGTTTGTACATAAACGGAATTATTAACCGTTCTGAGATAAATACTGTTAAATTCAATTTTATTGACCTAAAAATGTAATAACAATAATGTAATTCGTTTGATTCTTGGTTTCGGTTATACACGCATACAGCATACTACTTGCTTGGTGCATGTTCTGTCGTCATTTTCATGAGAAATGTAAAATTTGCATACAATGTATTAGTTTCCTGAATTACTGTTTGTTTCTTCTTCGTAAGGATATACGTTGATGTCGTATTCAACCACATGAGTGGTGATCGAGGTACTACTTGGGGAACAGGTGGTAGCATAGCACATACGCATGAGAAGCAATACCCAGCAGTACCTTATGACTTGACTGATTTTCATGATGGGTGCTTGGTTTTCAATTATCAAGATGTAAATAACGTCCGAAACTGCGAACTACTTGGGTTAAGGGATTTAAAACAGGTATGTATTAATAGCCTAAAGCTATGAATTTTAATACTTATTGTTAGCCAATATTGAAGAATCACACAATATGATTTTAAGTTAAATTCATAATAGAAATTCCATCTTTCATTACAAAACTGTCTCAAGCGGTAATGCCCCATTAATATTTATATGCGTGTAATTCGATTAAAACGTCATATATTGAAGCACAATGGCGAATCGAATTATTGGTAAATATAATAATTCCTGCGGGACGTTGTCTTACGCTCGCATTAATTTACAACAGGAACGAGAAATGGAGTACGATATCGAATCAACACAAATATAAACAGAATAAATTCATATATATATCTTGTTTGTTTTGTATCCTAATGGTTTAAGGTCGAATTTATAATATTAAATATAAGAGTGAAATTGCTTTTCTGTGGCACTTACCTAAATAGAACTGTCCTTATTTGTATATTACTTTCATCGGCTGCTTCTCTCTCTAGCCTCTAGAACAAAATGGTTAATACAATTAGTTATTTGAATAAAGTTACTGTATCACAATGATAATAGTCAATCTAAAAAATGTACATAACATCTTTTCATTTTTGTTACTGTTGTTAATCAGCAACCTCAATATATATATTCTATAAACAAATATCCTGAACAACTGAACATAACATGGGGTGTCGTTTATGGACGAATCCTCAGGAACCTTAGATCAGATACTAGTTTCTTTTAAGTCGTCTATTGTGTTTCCCTCGCCAGTAACGGATCTAGGAGTGCGTTTTTGAGGGTTTCTATTTTCGAGAGATGTTGATTTCTTTTTTGTTGATTTACATGTTTGACGAAATTTACATTTAGGTCAGTATGAGATACATATTTCGTTGGGTTATATCACGGGGCGTTTGTCGCTGTTCTTAAAATTGTATATTGAGACCTTGGAATTATAGATACATCAATTTTTTGACGCCTCCCTATATCTCAATCTCATAAACCCATACCTATGATTATAAGGATATTGTTGTGCAACATTAATTTCGATCTTCTGCCTATTAACCAGTTTAGTTGCTTTGTGATGAAGTCGTCTTGTTTTATTTTTTGTACTATCTTTTTAGATATTCTCTCTACCGCTAATAGGTCAATCAAACAACAACACGTTCCTCCAATGTTGCTGTTTGATTGCCCTATTAGTGGTAAAAAATATCTAAAAAGAAAGTATTAACAAGTGACAAAACATACATACATATATATATATACAAAACATACATACATATATATATATACAAAACATACATACATATATATATATATATATATATACATTTTCTTTACAACGTGCTATGTCAGAGTTAGTTTGTTGATCATCCGTACTAAGTAATTGACTTCGTCTTTTCGAGGTATCTAATTTTCGTTAATACATATTTCTGGCGCTTTTTTTCTGGAGTTTTTCTGAGTGCAAAAGTTTTATAGCGAAATTTGTTTTCATTTATTTTAAGTCGACACTTCTCGAATCACGTGTGAAGAATGTTAAAACAGCCTTGTAGGTTTTGTGCTGCTATTTGAGGATCAGTGTAAACCGGATAACGTGGCTGTGTCATCGATATTCCAGCTATTATGTTTCTTGGTGTAAACAGGTCTGATATATATATGTATATATATATATATATATATATATATAAACTTGCTCCAAAAACACTTTCCTGCACCACTATTGCTTCTATCGGATGTAATTCGGACGTCTCGTTTACTGAGAAGTAGTTTTCATTTCATTAGATTGTGGAAGAAAAGTAAGGCTCATCATCATCGCTTGGAATTCAATAGATTGAGGTCGTCCACTAAGCATGAAATTAGACTGGCTTATAATGTTTACCAGTCTCATATTGAGGCTCAGGCTGTTCGTGAACCCGCTGTATTTTGGAAGTTTGTTAATGGTAGGAAGGGATGCACACGTATTCCAGGGTCCATGGTGCATGATAATGACGATATTACTACGCCTCAAGGAATTGTTGACGCCTTCGCGGATATTTTCTCCTCTGCGTTCCGTCCTGTATCGACGCTCACTCCTAATACATATAACGATAGTTATCCTATTTCCTTATATCCCGTTACATCTGGCGATGTACTACGAAGTATTCGCAAACTTAAACCGAATTTAACATCGGGCCATGACGGCCTTCCGGGTTTCTTCGTCAGGGATTGTGGCATTGTGTTTTCCGAACCGTTGGCAACTATTTTTAATTTGGCCATTGCATCGTTTACCTTTCCTGAGCTTTGGAAGGTTGGCAGGGTTATTCCCGTACACAAGAATGATGATCGCTCGAATATCCATAACTATAGACCTATATCCTGAGTAATTTTGCCAAAGTGTTTGAATCCTTGATTTATCACCAAACTGCAACACTCACTAAATACCTATCCACTCATCAGCATGGCTTTGTTCACGGACGATCCATCACAACCAATTTATCTATTATAACACAATTTATTAGTAGAGCTATTGATGATCGACGGCAAGTTGATGTGATTTATACAGATTTCACTAAAGCCTTTGATTCAATTGACCATTCATTACTTTTGTCTAAATTAGACACCTTTGGATTTTCCCCATCTTTGGTGAAACTTATATCCTCCTACTTGAGTTATCGTTCTTGTTATGTGTGTTTTAATGGCTTTCACTCGTTTCATTTTACTACTACATCTGGTGTGCCTCAGGGTTCTAACCTAGGGCCTCTGCTATTTAATCTCTTCATTAATGATCTCTTAACCTTGTTGGACTGTGACGTTTTGGTTTATGCCGACGATTTAAAGATTTTTGTGGAGATTGGTAGTGATGCAGACTGCATCAAACTGCAGAACAATTTACAGTTGGTGTACGGATGGTGCAGTGATAATAAATTACTTTTAAATGTAAATAAATGTGCTGTGGTCACATATTCTAAGGCTACCATTACTTACAATTACCATGTTGACAATCTAGACATTCCACGTAAAACACAAGTGAAAGACTTAGGAATCCTATTTGATAGTTCTTTACAATTCACTGACCACATTTACGCTATATGCTCTGCTGCCACGAAATCCTTGGCTTTTTTGATTCGCACCTGCCGGCAATTTAATAATCCGTCGACCTTGAAAGCTTTGTTCTGTGCCTTTGTTAGATCGAAACTAGAATTTTGTTCTGTTGTCTGGTATCCTTTTTATATATACCAACAGATGACACTTGAAAGGGTTCAAAAGCGCTTCCTCAAATACTTGAGTTACAGATGTGACGGCTATTATCCGCCTCGTGGCGTCGACTATAACTCTCTTCTTGATAGACATGGTTTTCAATCATTGACGGCTCGAAGAGAGAAGGCCAGTCTAACTTTCCTGGTTAAACTAATTAACAACTATATCGACTCTCCAGCCCTGTTATCTCAAGTCAATTTCGCCGTGCCTACTCATAACACACGATCTTCAGATGCATTTTTTGTACCTAGGGGCAGAACAAATATTTGGAAAAAGGCTCCATTGTGTCATATGATGAGCAATGGTAATAGACTCGATCTTGACCCGTTTGGATAATCTTATTGTTATTGTTTTTGTTAATATATAGACATATATATATAGTTATTATTTCTGTAAAGGACTAATATTTTTGTTTTGATTTCTGTGTCGTATATGTATGTAATATTTTTCACATTGTTAACTTTTTTATGTTGAGAGCATATGTAATAATTTTTTTTTTCTCTTTATTTTGAATTATCCTGTAAATTGGAATTTCTATTCTGTTGGATAATAGAGATTATTATTATTATTATTATTATTATTTCTCACAAAGTTGCACTGATGAGCGGTATATCCGCGAAACGCCTCTGCGAACGGTGAAAGTAGTTTAGTAGTTTTCTAATTACGCATTTTTACACGATGGGTTAGCCGAAAAGCGCGACTACAGCTACTGCAGGAGTCTGCGGCGCCAAACGTTGTCCACTTCTGTAGGAGTAAATTGCTGCAAAATGCGCATTTAAGTACATATTGGAGGAATTTCGTAATTGAATTCTCATACGTACAAACATCATAGCATATATATAACCAACGATAGATGTAACCAAAAAAGGGGCTCCAACTTATGGGCTCAAGGCGAGATTGACGCACGAATAAATCGCAAAATATAATAATAAAAAATAGAAAAATACTTTGAGCCAAACTAATTTCAACGAGAAACATTTCGATGACCGTTCTCTAATTATGAAAATTAGGTATGTTATTAGCAGAGCTTGCTAATCCCTACGGAATTCGTGGTGTCTAACATGGCGTATGACTGATATGTAGTGTATCGTTCTCTTGCTTGAAAAACAAAACAATGTTAATACATTTGCTGGAAAGATGTGCTTGCTCCACATAGTACTATGATAATAATAATAATAATAATAATAATAATAATATTTTATTGTCATAGATCCGAGGATATTGACATTGTCAGATTTACATATTAACTCGATCGTACTAATAAGTCTCAATGAGAACAGAACCAGTCTTGGTGATTAGCAAAACATAATTCCCTCTCCTATAGTATAGCCGCTACGATATTTTCTGAGCCAGAATTCCTAGAAATTTGAGGGAATGACACTGCTTGCAATTATCTCATCGCAGTAGGCTCTTACGTCGAGTGTAGTAGCTTGTTCCGTGAAAACGGAGCGGACTAAACAAATATCGTTCCGGCTTTAACCCTACGATCAATAACCGTGTACCTGGGTAACTTTTTCAAATTAACAATGCTCGCATTGAAAATATGGCTATGAAACTTGAAATCGTCGCTATTGAGGTCTTTGAAGACAATAAAAAGAAAAATATATATATTATTAGTTAAAATTTTATGCAAAATGGTTTTACATTCGACACCTACGCGAATCAGTGACCGAGTACCGCGGTACCCGTACAAGTTTAATTTGTTTTTGTACATAACTTACCACTCTTAGATTCTTTTTTAAACTATAAGAGCAACAGGCAAAATACCGTTATCAAAGTAGAACAAAAAGATACTGTGTGTATGCAGAAGGGACTTCTCTTTGTAGTTATATTTGGCGTACCGACAGAAGACTAAGTTAAACGTAGCGACTTAAAGCAAAAAACTTTCGTGAATTTATTCAACAAAATTGTTTATATATAGCTTAATATGTGAACGGAAACACCATCTACATATTATTGAACTTAAAGCCATAATTTTTGAGCAAAAAACTACATGGGGGTACCGGGATACCCGGTTATTGACTAACGTATATTTTTATGCAGCTTGTGCTTGGTTAATTAGCTATTACATAACTTGATCGGAAAACTACCTAACAACGGGCCTAATGTAAGAAATCGCTAAAGCGAGTTAACAAAATACTTTCTTTGAATTATTGTTTTAGCTTGCGCATGTATGTAATAACGTAGTTAAACCAAATGTATGCATTTGATGATTCCTTGAGCGTTTCATTGTAATTAAAACGCAGATATTTTTACTTCTCTTTGTTTAATTATTTCCAGAAGCTCTAGATGTTAATTTATATCATTACATGTACTATGATAGTGATTGTGATATTTACTGACAGTATATCACATCAGTAAACGCCTCATCACACAATTGTCTAATAATAAAATTTGGTGACACGCGTTTCGCTAGCATGAGGCAAGCATTATCAAAACCGAAATGAACAAATGTTTTTCTTAAAGTACTGAACATGCAAATTAACCTCACCCTCAATGTAATCGTGGGTAAAATAGGAGACCCATCAATTACTCCGCCTTGTTTAGTCTATTATAATTACCTGGCTTACGAAAGCATTCGAACGATGATATATTTTTAGTTGAAATGCCCAGAATGCATGTTATCATGAATATTTCGGGATCACAGTGAGCATTTTGTTACTGATAGGTATAAAGATGAAATGGATTAAATTTGAAGAAAATCGGACGACAAGAATTCGAAATATAGACTTTTTATTACAAGGAAACGCATTGCCTGGGTTACAAAAGTATTCAAACTCGACTGTTAATCGCGATACATGAATAGCAGGAGGTCATAGACATCTAAACATTGCAACTCAGTTTGTTCGCAACCACTGTGTAGTGTAGGCCATTAAATATTTTCATCCTGAAACGCAGTTCAGTTTATTAGTATCGAGAATGAAACGAGTAAGAAAGACATGGCAAAAAGAAGGCAAATGAAACCGGAAAATTACGGAGTTTGTAAAGTAAATCAACTATCTATTATATCGTGAAGAAGTCAATCAAGAAGCGTAATACAGCGAATAGACCACGCTCTGGTCCCCCAAAAAAGTTAACCACGAGGGAAGAAAATAACATACTACGCGAGATTGTACGCGAGATGTTACCGCAAAATTGGTTTATTCCGTGGAAAACCGTTTGAGAGCTGTAATCGCTGCTAGAGCCGGTCCAACCGTATTAATTTTGTATTGAATCGTTTTGTTGAACATCAAAAGTTAGCGTTCGAATACTTTTGGAACCCAGACAATACGTTTCCTTCTAATAAAAAGTTTATATTTCGAATTCTTGTTGTCCGATTTTCTTCAAATTCAACCTAGTTTATCTTTGTACGTATCTGTCACAAAGTGCTGAATGTGTTCCCGAAATATTAATTATAACGTGCGTTTTATGCATTTCAGCTTAAAATATGTATATCATCGTTAGAATACTTTCGTAAGCCGGTGTAAGTAATATTAGTCTTTGTAAGGTGTATTTATAATTTTAATTTTCTTACGGATGCTGGACAATAGAGAGGTGTTTCTTTGCGATTTATTAAACCAAAATTAGTCAGATAACAGTAAAACTTATTCAAACCAGGTACTTTTTCTTTCTTCAACATGTTTAACGGGCATCGTTGGGGCCCATCGCCGAAAAATATTTTCTTCATCCCATACACGATTACAGTGAGGGTGATGTGATTTGCTTACTTCAGTTGTACCGTTTTTACTTGCTCCGTGCTGGTGAAACATGTCTCACCGAAATTTTATTATTAAGCAATTGTGTGATAAGGAGTTTACCGATGTGATATAATGTCATTATATGTACTATAAAAAGGGTAATAATAATAATGATAATTTTTATTCTCTCTATAATACAATAAAAGTGTAGAAAACGTCATATTTTAAGCATACAATAAAATCAACTTATAAAAAATTATAAATGTAAAATATATATTAATATTGTATGTCAGACATACCACTTAGCTTACTTATTATCAAAGTACAAAATAGTCTTTGATTTCGTAAAAGCAATGTGCTCCTAAAAGGGCTTTGAACTACTCATAAAACTACTCAATGGCAATCTCCGTAAATTCTTGGAAGATGATTATATATTTTAAGACGTTGGTGGACGATCTGCTTTTGTACCAAAGTAAGATATGTTTGTGGTAACACTAAGCAGTAATAAAAACCACTCAACTTCGATCAAATATCATCCGCATGTGGCTCCCAGGATAACCAATCTATTTTAACTTCCAGAAAGTGCGACACGTGCACATAATTAAACACATTCCACTCGTTAGAAACTGCGATATCCTCAGCACTATTGTTAAATATCAAAACGCGCGTCTTTTTCAACGTTTAATTGAAAATTGTGGCATTGAGACCATTTGCTCAGGCTGTCTAGGCTAACAACTGCTTTATTGGCCAACGGATTCCTGTGGCACTCCGAACGAAACTTTCTTGCAATTCTTTTCGCTACCCAACCAATCCCGCATCATAACATATTGACTCCTGTTATATAAGTAGGATCTTATCTACTCATAAACAACTTCCCAGAAACCGATTTTTTCCATTTTATTTAAAAGCACTTTTTGATGGACATTGTCAAATGCCTTACTAAAATCCATAAAACTGTATGCAGGGGCGTCCTTAGCACTTAAATCGACTATGACATCCTGAAGCAGTTGGAAAATAGTTCGAATTATTGACCTCAATTTTATATAGCCATTTTGATTATCGTGCAGAATGCTGTACCTCTCAATAAAACTTATCATTCTATGTTACAAGTTTCTCTATTACTTTTGATGGCTTTACAATAGTTCGCTTTAGTTTTTTAGGAAACTTGCCCGACTGAAAAGAAAATAATAATTTCCGAACAAAATTTTAATAACTTTGCAGGTATTTCATCCTCACCCATACCATCTGTATCTCTTAAACTGTGTATTGTTCTTTGTACTTTGCTAGCATCTGTCATGATAAAGAGAAAGTTTCACATCCATTAAGCAAATCTTGGTCAGATACATTTAAATCGTCGGTAATATCCTTACTCACATTCAGAAAATAATTATAGATTTCATTTAAAAGTTCTCAATCGCCACTATTTCATTGCTAAAACCATCAGAAGTAGTAAATTCTTTGTCCTTATGTCCTCGCAAGTAATTCACTATATTCCACACAGCTTTTACCTTATTATTACTTTCAATGATGCCTTCTTAATAGTATTTCCTTTTCGATTCCTCAGTCCCTCAGTTTACTACAAAAGGCAGTAATATGTTTCCTTTGTCAAAACATTCTGTAATACACCATCGCCTTTTTACTGCACTTATATTTTTAATTTTTCGTTTATCCATTCTTTATTCCTATTATTTATTATTATTCGATCCAATTTTAATAAGCTTTTAGTTAAGAAATTATCAATGCTATGAGTCAAGATATCCACAAATTTATCATAGTTGATATTTACTTCCATCTTGCTTAAACACATGTCCATAGAACCTTCTGACTGGTTATATCTTCTTCTTCATTTCATTTTATGGATGTAGCTTTCTGCCAGGTCCAACAGCGAAACTTTTCATATACTTACATTCATGCTTAAGGAAATGACACATGGATAACACTCACTTCTCGCCCAGGGGTTCATCAGGGCATTTGATAAAGGTAACATAACTAAACCTCGGTAAAAGGTGTACCCACAAAGGGAAAGATACAAAGGTTATTACATTCACACTTAGCAAACATTCGTTAAACGCTGACTTTGCAATTAACTAAAACGATACATCTCTTCATAAACTTGAATATTTAAGGAGCTCATGATTGACATGTAGTTGAAGGGATTTAAAACCTTTTTCGACACTGCTTCAAAAAAATTATTCTCTGATTGATATATTTTCCACACGTCATAAAAATATGTTCTAGTGTATCGTGTTCACCACATTCACATGAGTTATTATCTTTTATTTTGATCATATGAAGATAACTGTTACACAAACCATGATTGCATCGAAGCCTACATATCGTTTTAACAAAATGTTTTGATCGAACCTGGGTTTTTTTGGTATATTAGGTTGGAGTTGTTTTGTAGAATTTTCCTGATAAACTATTTAAATAATTTGTTTGAACTTCTTGACTGATCGTCTTTGCTATGGTTCTAATAATATCATTAGGGGACAATGTATGGTTCAATTCTTCAACTGATTCACATCCTAATTTAGCAGCTTCATCCGCTTTTTCATTTCCAATAACACCAATGTGCCCTCTCACCCATAGAATTTCCACTGGAAACTCTAAGAAATTGATCTGTTGATAAATTTGGTCTACTAAGGGATTGATTTTGCATGTTATATTTATATTTTTTAGTTTCTCTGTGGCACTTTTACTGTCGGTTACAATAAGGACCCTTTGTTTGAGGTGTAAACTGTTTGTATATTTAAGAGCTTCATAGATCGCGACTAGTTCAGAACTATAGACTGACATTATACTTTTCAATTTGTATGAATGACTAGAATGATTTTGTGGATCATAGAATGCACATTCAAAACAACCGTTCTTGCTTGACCGACTGCTTATATCTATTATCTGAAGAGCACTTCCGAATTAAGTGTTATAAAAGAAACAATTCCTTATATATGAATGAAATAATATGAACTGTTGACATTTTTACGACAGTTAGGAAAGTAGGTGAAGGAAGTTTACCTAAACCTACATTTTACAAACAAATATAACTCTAACACTTCCGGGTATTCCATTCACAAATTATTTATACACAAATTTATCGTTAATGTAGTTCCTCGCATAAACTTCGGTTCGAATTCAAATGCATTAATGAAGTCGCAGCGTTAATCTGAAGTTCTCGGCATTTTTCTTTGATGTAGTCCCCGACGTGCAGATATAAAGTTTTAGATATATCGCCGTAGAAACAATTTCCCGGACGATATTTTGTAGCTCTAAAAACAGTTTCGAACTGACAGAATCCGAATTCCAGCATGAACTTCCAATTATCAGCGAAATGAATATGATTGAGTAGTATTAGTAGTTACCTATACCTAGATAGTATATTATTATGGCAAGAAATGTCGTTTCTTATTATGTCTGTAAGCTTTGTACACACATAGAAGTACTTGAAGAAGTACGCCGTGATCAAGTGTAACTGTCACGAAATTTTGTTGTGGCAACACTGAATTATTGGTGAATCTGGTTAAAATTGAACAAAAATTCAGTGCCGTTCCAACGGGAAATTACTTTCTTAATAACACACATTTACAAAGACTGTTAGAAAGTGAAAATGTTCAATTGCAATCATTTTTAAATTGGAGCACATACTGAAATTAAATTGCGTAAGATACGACGATTAGCTTTTTTGGAAGTATCGCTGTTTTGAGGTAGAAATAGGTAATGCCAAATGCCAAATTTATTTAGGCTGGCGAAAGATTACGAATAATTACTCTGTTTAGAAAGTATTCTTGTAAGAACCTTAAGTTTTTATAACTTGTGTGTGCAGTTGCCCCGTCTTACTGAAAATAGCCTCTTTGCAATTAATCTTCATGCAATTAAAATCCGATAGTTTTGCCCATTAATATTTTCACTAAAAAGATTGGACACCAGCACTAACATTCGGAAATGAAACGCGGATAATGAATGAAAGACACAGAAGTAGAGTAAGAGCCGTAGAAATGAAAGATCTCAGGCGAACGTCCGGAGTTACACTGCAGCACAAAGTCAGAAGTGAAAAAATAAGAGAAAAGTTGGAAATTGGGAACATGGAAGAATACATAGAAGAAAGACAACTAGGATGGTGGGGACACGTCCAAAGAATGGATAAAACACCGCAAGTGAAAGAGGTACACGAAGCTAAATTACAAGGCAAAAGAGGAAGAGGGAGACCAAAGAAGACGTCAGACGACTGTATCAGTGCAATCCTGGAAAAGAGAGGTATCAAAAGAGTTCGTGAAAGGGTAGATAAAATCAACGCGCCTACACCCGAAAGGGTAGAAAGGTTTATTGAATATATATAGAAGATTGCACCGATAATCCTTCTCCGCCTCATGGCAATCCATATCCCTAACTTCAGTGGATGTAATGGCACTTCAATTAGAGTATGTGGATTCTCTGTTGCCCATGTTCTATAATTTTATGAGTTCACAAATCCACTGAGATGGATCTATGCTTTGTCGGAAAAGAATGTGACATCTAAAACATCATCATTATTAATGGTTGCATCAAACCATTGGCAGTACTGAATGCGCTGTATCGGATCACAAAGCTGTAATTTATGGACAACTGAGACTTTATATGGACGCATATGCAATTTCTTCTTTAGGATTGTTTGACAGTTTCCAGCCTAATGAATATTAAAAATTACATTATGCTGTATTACTCTAATTAAAACTTTTAACCTGTTTGTAGTGACAATTGACTTTTTTGGACTTTGGAGTAAACGCTGTCGAACATCTACTATTTCCTCTGTTAAAGTGCTCTCTCTACCTGTGTGCTTTGCTATATTTACATTACCAGTATTCAAAAATCGGTTAACAACTCTGTTTAGGTGTTGTGAAAATGTGTTGCTCACATCCATTTCGGGATACATTTCCCTAAATTGCTCGTAACTATTCTGACGTGAATACTCCCAATTCCCTGCATCATTTTATCTTCCTGGGCGAAAGTAAGCCAGTGAAATAGAAATATCGTGTTTTTGTGAGAACGCCATGATCTATATATCAAAAAACAATTTACAATTCGTATTGTAATACACAAATATAACCTACAAACCACAACTGGATCTCTCAACAAGAAAATAATAGAATAACAACAACAAACGGCACTGGTGTGCCGTACCACTGCAAATTCTTAGTTAATTCCCCCGAAATTTAAATCGTCACAGTTCCACTTGATCACCCGGTATTTGAATCCAGTGTATATGACTTACAGCAAATATTTGTTTTATAGATAAAGTAATATCCGCTTCCTGATGTAAAAATTTCTTGCATATTTACATACGAACGCTCTTGATACATATTATATATTTATTTATAACAAGAAACTCGACATTCAATGTACTATTGGATCGAAATAAATGATGCAGAATGGGACGCTTTAATGTGTCCGGTTCGTCATTATGACGCGGCGATTTTCATTTTGACTAAAGCCCTTTTAACGTCTTTATTTACGAACCGATTTAATCTCTTTACACGCGCAATAAGAAATGGTAAATACACTACCTTAGTACTTATGGTTACGCACCCAAATAACATGATGGATGAAATTTTTCAGCATCAGACCACTCTGGCATTGAAACGTACTAGTGTCAAATCGTGACAAAAAAGTTCAGCGTCAAACCAGCCGCATTAAGACGTCCTACACCGAAATTGGTGTAAGCCCATTGCTTTTCTTTCATCACTCCCATTTCTGCCTTCATCTTCATGTTTCTTATATATTTACTTCCGAGTATTTTTCTTTTACTTTTTGCTTTGTCAGACAATTCAGCTTTCACTTTTAGCTAATCATCCATTGCCCTCTCAAACTACAATCTTTCACAGACCTTATTCCGATGCATTATTTCTTTTTTCTTTAAGAATTAGCAAACCAGAATGTATCCTATATTTTATATTAAAATAGGAAATTCCTACTTCAAATATTTCTTCTTTATTTCATGATTTAAATAAATATATTCAAAGCAACATAATCATTTAGCACAAGATAGCACTTTTGCGTACACACGTCCTATACACACATTATGTCCCAGATCGAGTGGGATTGCAACTTCCTTATTAGTGAAGATGGAGATTTCGTTAAATCTTCAATAGGAAAGTTACTCATGCAATCTCACTCGATCTGGGACACAGTGTATAGCCAAACTATGAGTTTATTTGATACTAATTGTAAGCTCAGTAGAAGTGAGTGAGTTTTTCATATGTTAGTAGATAGATTA
Organism: Chrysina gloriosa; assembly: GCA_038088585.1. Lineage (NCBI taxonomy): Eukaryota > Metazoa > Arthropoda > Insecta > Coleoptera > Scarabaeidae > Chrysina > Chrysina gloriosa. Next base: position 56,244,101 of record CM076093.1, read on the forward strand.
CATCACATTTCTCTTAATATATAATCAAGAGTCCTTTTGTACCCATTGGGTGCAAGGGAGATACTTTCCATCTAATTGTATACGAACTCTGCCCATTCTTTGCATTCTTTTGCTTGTTACGATATAATAGATCTAAAACAGGGTTGAGCCGTCACATAGTCTTTCATTTCTGTGTTTTTCTGTTATTGATGTTTTCAAATTGCCTGCTTACTGTAAATTTGGATGAAGGTGTGGTTCAATATCCATTGTGTTAAGATGGTTAAAGAAATGTTTAGTGGTAATACCTATTACAGATAGCTTCTTGGCGCTGCTAACAGTTTTGTGATCCCCAAAGTTATCTAATATTATCTAAAATTTTTATTTATGTTGGCTTGATGATGAGATGTCATGTTCCAACCCATTCGTGTTAGTTGCTTATCTATCCATTTATTATTATTTCAGTATTACAAAAAAAGGTTATAATCCTTTCACCAACAGGAAACCGCCATTTGAGGAAATACAAAATAGTTTCATAGTTTGCTTACATCTAATTTTATTTTTTTCATTAGGTCGTAAATCTAGTGATGATACCAAATCTATGTATATATACATATGTATATTTAGTTAGTACTATCCAGGTTTCATTGGTAACTGTATTTGCTTGAAAGTAAGAAACAAATCAGGGTTTTTATGAAACCTTGGAATCATATGTTTGTAACACTCCAAGGATAACTAAATTAAAAAATAGTAGAATTATTTTTAACGAATAAGTTCAAAATTCATTTTGAGACACAGAGGTATCGTGCGATTTGTACACATAGAAAACTATGTTATGAAAATTAACTATGTCTTTATTATTGAAATGTAGAGGAAATACAGTGGAGCTCGAAACTATGTAATACCATGGGACTTTGGATTTTGTATGCTTTGGTCAATACGAAAATGCAGTGTGTGTAAAGCCGCGTCCACACCTAAAGCTGCGTATACATATGCGAGCCGAGCCTCACACGAGCTTCATGCGAACCGTTCGTTAAAATTATTTTCACGACGTCGAGCAGTCGTGCGTCATCCACCGGTGCTTATACGCACTTGTAACCATGTCTTCACGCAAGGAAAACGGCGCGATTTTGATGATGAGTGGTGCCGTTTTAGTGATAGCTAGTTTATGTAAAAGAAAGAGGAAGCAACGCCGTTGGTGGCACACTGATTTGTACAAGAAACGCGCTGATACGGAGATTATGGTGGACTTGAAGTCACAACAAATAAGTGGCCAATATAAGAATTTCACGCGAATGTCGCCCACCGATTTTGAGAATCTGCTGCAAAAGATGGGACCCTACATTTCCAGACAGGAAACATATTTTCGCACTCAAATTTCCGCTGCAGATAGGTAAGTAGTTTTACCGTTTGTGCTAGTACACAATGTTGATCGAGTTTACAAATTTTATTTCTTTATGTATGTTAGATATGTTATTTATCAAATTAATTGTTCTAGGTTAGCAGTAATAATTCGATTCCTCGCCACGGGAGATTCACATAGCAGTACAGCATAGTAGCACAAGTCTGCGCGGCACTTGCAAAGGAATTACAGGAATATATCAAGGTAACAAATTTGATAACTCACTATTTACTTTCTTCAGAGATCGTTTTTAATATCACAAATGCGACATAATAATAGATAAAACAACAAGGCACATTAAATAACGTCGTCCAACGTTTCTGAAATGCTCGATGGAGCAGGAGATGGTTGAGCGGAGTTGTCTAAAAAGTGTGCTGAATCGATGATAGGGGAGGTATCGTTTGAGGTGGTTGCGAGGTATATGGTTACTGATAATGCACGAAGGGCGCAGGATAACTTTGCCAGTTGCTGGGGTATGGATTATTTACAGGAGACCAATCAAACACTCCTCTATCAGCATCCATGAGTACCTGAAATACTTCATGCTGAACCTCTTTCTGGGTCTCCGAGGAGTATTTATTTACTTTAGTTGCGACGTAGGTGAAAAACGTATCGATTTCATTCGATTGAGAGGGCTTTTTCTCTAACTTCTTTGCAGCAGTTTGCAATATGCCAGACGCACTTTTTATCATCGATGCATCTGCTTCATCTCGAAGTACAATATGACGCTTCTGTCTCGTGTTCCCTTTATGTGACCTCTTGTTCCCTTTCTTCGCAAGGCATGACTGCTGTCTCGACGTTATCTTCAATCTCAGGTATCTCATTCATCTCCTGTGAATTAACAAATAATTTCATGAAATAGTACAATATAATTAGGTAATATCTTCTTTTGAACTCAATTTTGTATGAATGAGTTGCTTCGGACGGCAGTTTTCGTTTCGTTATCCGATAAAGGATTTCTTTTGTTGCGAGATAGGACTTGAAGTAAAATAAATAATTCAATCAAATGGATCAAATATCGCTTCTAGTATCTTCATTTAGTGTATGAATATAATTTCTATTCCAGCTTCCCGCGACTCCTAAAGCTTGGGAGGAAGTTAGCAGGACATTCCAAACACTTTGGAATCTGCCTCACTGTGTTGGTGCGATTGACGGAAGGCACGTTGTTCTGCAAGCACCATTGAACTCGGGAACTGAATTCTTCAATTACAAATCCACCTTCAGTATTGTGCTTTTGTATTAGTGGATGGGAATTGTAACTACATTTTCGCTGACATCGGATGCCAAGAGAGAATTTGGGATGGAGGAATTTTCAAAGCGAGCAAGTTATGCAGCATACTCGAAGGAAAAGCATTGGGGTTGCCATTGCCAGAAGAACTGCCGGGGTGTTCTATGGCGATACCTCATTTTTTCGTAGGTGATAGCGCGTTTCCTTTGAGCGATAACCTCATGAAGCCATACCCTGGAGACTTTGCTAGAGGGACTCCTCAGAGGATGTTCAACTATCGTTTAAGTAGGGGTCGTCGAGTAGTCGAAAACGCCTTCGGTATTTCAAGTGCAGTGTTTCGAGTTTTAAGGAAACCAATGGTTTTGAAGCCCGAAACAGCGGAATCGATAGTTATGATTGTCACCGTGTTACATAATTATTTAAGGATGCATTCGCCAAATTTGTACCCATCCCCCGACACGTTAGACCACGAAGTGAATGGAGCTTTAAGTGAGGGGTCGTGTAGGATTGAGGGAGAAGCGACGTCTCTGTTACCTTTAACGAATACCGCCCGAAGGTCTACAAAATTATTGCCAAAAAATCAGGAACGAATTAACTGATTATTTTATGAACAAAGGACGTCTGGGGTAGTAAAATAAATATGCTTCTTCTTCTTCTTTTCCTTCAGTCTCAGTCCCGCTTTTTGCGGCGTCGGCTCTTCTGGACCGCGCCCGCCATTTGTCCCGGTCAGGAGCTTGGTCCGGGTGGAGTGGAGCGGCAGTGAGATCTAAGTGCAACGTGTCCAGCCAGCGCTTCTTCGGTCGACCTTTTTCCTTTTGTCCGCAATGTTGATGTTGAAACTAATTTTGGCAAGCGAGGTGTCATCTGCTGGTAGAACATGGCCGTACTACCGGAGACGCGATTCGCACATCTTTTCCGCGATGGGTGCTACGCCGTACCGATCGCGAATGTTTTCCTTACGGACGTGATCGTAACGAGTGACTCCGCCGGTCCAGCGAAGCAATGCTCGGTTTCCTTGGTGGCTGGCCAGCACTCGACGCCATAGAGGGCGACCGGGCGAACGATGGAGCGGTAGACCTTAGATTTCAGCCGGTCCTGGACGCGCGGGTCGCAGAACGCAACTTCATCCAGGCTGCGTTGACATGAGAGACAGCCTCATGTCGCAGGTCGCCGTCGGCCGAAAGCGTAGAGCCGAGGTACTTGAAGTGAGCGACGCGGGGTAGGTCGATTCCGCTGATAATGATCGTGCCGACTTCGTCCACATTCGTCGTCAACTATTCAGTTTTCCCTACATTTAGTCGTACTCCATGGTCAGCGAGTCGCTCGTTCCACGTCTGGACGAGTTGTTCGGGGATAACCTTGTTTTCGGCGACAAATAGTACGTCATCCGCGTATAGAAGAGTGTAGGGTGTCGTTGGATATCGCGCGTGACGCTGTCCATGACAAGGATGAAGAGTAGGGGCGAGAGTGCTGACCTCGCAGACCTCGACCCTGCACACCTACACAGATGCTTAGAAGCTTCTAAGCTCCGGACGCGACTTTTTGAGCCCTGGTAGAGCAGTCGGGCCCATCGAACGAGTTCCTCGGGAACGTTGTATTCGCGGAGGAAGTACCAAATGAGGTCGTGTGGAAGTCGGTTGAAAGCCTTCTCAAGATTTAAAAAAGCGATATGATGTGGGCGCTCAGTATTTGTCGAGAAGCCGGGCGGCGTAGATCGCGTCGGTCGTTCTGCATCCTTTGACGAAGCCGACTTGGTTAGTGGTGACGTTGACAATATCGCAAATCCGCTTGTCTATAACTCGCTCCAAAATCTTCATGGTGTGGGACAAAAGCCGAATCGGGCGGTAGTTAGAGCATTCAGCTGCGCTGCCCTTCTTCTTCCAGAAATAATATAAATATGCTTAAATACCTAAAATTTACTCACCGTGTTAATTCTTTTACGTGGCACATCCCTATTCTCTAAAAATTTTAAACCATCGAAGGCAAACCACCTACTTTCGTAAATTTCGTCTCTACCTGGAAAAATTGAATAGAAATCGTACCATTAAAATAAAGGAGAATAACTATTGTGAATTAATTAATAAGGTATCCGTACCCACAATTTTCAATTATAAACCATGTATACTTATACGTAAGTGAATGTTGTAATCAGAAAGGGTGTATACGACTTATAAGTGAATATAAACATTGAACATTTTTCAAGAGTTTAATTCTTCGCGGTCGCACTAGGACGATTTTGTGCGAAGCGAAATTTTACTTTCACATTCGTTTTCGACCCCGTCCACCGCGGAAGCAGCGAAATTACAGTGTGACCGCGTACGGTTGAATGTATGTGACATTGTTATTATTCATATTTTATAATTCACCTTTTCCTGTACCTATGCTGTTTTTATTTTAAGCCTTTCACGGCGGTAGGAAGCCAGCAAACTTATTACTTTTTTTTTTACAATCGTCCACAGGAATTTCCATATCCCTGTTTATTTTTCCGCCGTGTAAACTTGAGCCGAACTCCTTTGTGTTCGTCAAAAAACCGCCAGGAGGCGGATTGCCACGAGCGGCAGGCGAGCCAAACACCGTCCACCGTCGTCCACTGCCGCTTGTGTCATGGGGTGGACGGAAGAAATTGTGTTCAAGTTGATTGAAAACTATCGAGATCAAAATCTTATCTGGGATCCTAAGCACAAAGATCACTTCCAGACAAATTTAGAGGAAGACAGCTAGAGAAAGATAAGCAGGAATATGGACATTCCTGTGGATAATTGCAAAAGAAAATAATAAGTTTGCTGACTTCCTACCGCCGTGGAAAGCTTAAAATAAAAAACAGCATGGGTACAGGAATATAATATGAATTATAAAATATGAATAATAACAATGTCACATACATTCAACCCTACGCGGTCACACTGTAATTTCGCTGCCTCCGCGGTGGACGGGGTCGAAAACGAATGTGAAAGTAAAATTTCGCTTCACACAAGATCGTCCTAGTGCGACCGCGAAGAATTAAACTCTTGAAAAAATGTTGAATTTTTATATTCACTTCTAAGTCGTATACACTCTTTCTGATTACAACATTCACTTACGTATAAGTATGTACATGGTTTATAATTGAAGATCGTAGGTACGGATATCTTATTAATCAATTCACAATTGATATTCTCCTTTATTTTATCGGTAGGATCTCTATTCAATTTTTCCAGGCAGAGACGAAATTTACGAAAGTAGGTGGTTTGCCTTCGAAGGTTTAAAATTTTTAGAGAGTAGGGATGTGCCACGGAAAAGAATTAACACGGTGAGTAGATTTAAGGTATTCAAACATATTCATTTTGCCACTCCAGACGTCCTTTGTTCATAAAATAATCAGCTAATTCGTTCCAGATTTTTGGCAATAATTTTTGGACCTTCGGGCGGTATTCGTTAAAGGTAACAGAGACGTCGTTTCTCCCTCAATCCCCCACGACCCCTCACTTAAAGCTCCATTCACTTCGTGGTCTAATGTGCCGGGAGCGGTGTACAAATTTGGCGAATGCATCCTTAAATAATTATGTAACACGGTGACAGTCATAACTATCGATTCCGCTGTTTCGGGCTTCAAAAGCGTTGGTTTTCTTAAAACTCGAAACACAGCACTTGAAATACCGAAGGCGTTTTCGACTACTCGACGATCCCTACTTAGACGATAGTTGAACATCCTCTGAGGAGTCCCTCTAGCAAAGTCTCCAGGGTATGGCTTCATGAGGTTATCGCTCAAAGGAAACGCGCTATCACCTTCGAAAAAATGAGGTATCACCATAGAACACCCCGGCAGTTCTTCTGGCAATGGCGACCCAAATGCTTTTCCTTCGAGTATGCTGCATAACTTGCTCGCTTTGAAAACTCATCCATCCCAAATTCTCCCTTGGCATCCGATGTCAGCGAAAATGTAGTTACAATCCCCATCCACTAATGCAAAAAGCACAATACTGAAGGTGGATTTGTAATTGAAGAATTCAGTTCCCGAGTTCAATGGTGCTTACAGAACAACGTGCTTTCCGCCAATCGCACCAACACAGTGAGACAGATTCCAAAGTGTTTGGAATATTCTGCTAACTTCCTCCCAAGCTGTAGGAGTCGTGAGAGGCTGGAATAGAAATTATACTCATACACTAAGTGAAAATACTAGAAGCGAAATTTGATTCATTTGATTAAATTATTTATTTTACTTCAAGTCCTATCTCGCAACAAAAGAAAACCCTTATTGGGCAGATGCATCGATGATAAAAGGTGAGTCTGGCATATTGCAAACTGCTGCAAAAAGTTGGAGAAAAAGGCCTCTCAATCGAATGAAATCGATACGTTTTTCACCTACGTCGCAACTAAAGTAAATAAATACTCCTCGGAGACCCAGAAAAAGTTCAGCATGCACTATTTCAGGTACTCATGGATGCTGATAGAGGAGTGTTTGATTGGTCTCCTGCAAATAATCCATACCCCAGCAACTGGCAAAGTTATCCTGCTCCCTTCGTGCATTATCAGGAACCATATATCTCGCAACCACCTCAAACGATACCTCCCCCTATCATCGATTCACCACACTTTTTAGACACTCCGCTCAACCATCTCCTGCTCCATCGAGCATTTCAGAAACGTTGGACGACTTTACTTAATGTGCCTTGTTGTTTTATCTATTGTTATGTCGCATTTGTGATATTAAAAACGATCTCCGTTATCAAATCTGTTACCTTGATACATCCCTGTAATTCCTTTCCAAGTGCCGCGCAGACTTGTGCTACTATGCCTCCAATAGACTGTTCGAAATCCTGCACAGATACTGGAGACTGGTATGTGAATCTCCCGTGGCGAGGAATCGAATTATTACTGCTAACCTAGAACAATTAATTTGACAAATAACATATCTAACATACATAAAGAAAAAAATTGGTAAAGTCGATCAACATTGTGTACTAGCACAGACGGTATAAACTACTTACCTGTTGTTATATATGTATGCACTCTCCATGGGAACCCCAAAAACACATATACACATCAGCGTCAATTGTCTTATGTCATGTACATATTTCAGTGTATTCAAACTCATTATTAAAACAGTTACACAGTTAAGTGTGTGTTGTAATTATGTACATACACCAATACATAAAACTGGCGACGAGACGGTCCATGGGGAGAGAAGAATAAGAAGAAAGCATTAGAAGGAAGACACGTTGTTTAGGTTAGTGACAGTATACTATCTAGCATCGATTACATTGCTAGCGCTGTACACTTGCCAACCCTAGATATTGTCAATTCATTCCATTAAATAAAATTGCGGATGCGTTGAACGCTATACAGGTCACGTGGGCGGAAATTATACGGCAAAATAAGGACACTACTTACATTGGCAAAGATCATTTACAATCTTACGATGAAACTAATGAAAGTTTTGATACATATTTACAAAGGCTTGATAATCATTTGCAATTACGAGGAGTGGATGATTCGACCGCAGAAAAGGACAAACTCTGTGTACAAATTCTTATCGGATGCCTAAGTCCAAAAGTATATCAAACTCTGACCAAACTTACAGCACCTGATTTACCTAGCACTAAAACTTACAAACAACTAGTGAAATATTTAGAAGTATATTTATCACCGCAAGCGAGTGTAATCGCAGAGCAACATAAATTTAATATGCGTGTACAACACGAAGGAGAATCCATACAAGGCTATGTAGCAGAATTTAAAAAATGACCATCAATTGCGATTTTAAATGTACGAATTGTCAAGTAGCCACATTTGATACACATTTACGGGCACAGTTTATTCGTGGAATTAGGGATAACGATATTCGAGAACGTTTATTACAACAGAAAGCTATAGTGAATTTTGAGGAAATAGTTCACATTGCTCAATCGGTCGAAATATCAAAAAAAAAAGAGAATCAAGTCAAATGCAAGTTAATAGTTTCGCGGTCAATGCCTTACGTGATAATTTTAAGGAAGTTAAATCTAATAGTCATAGTCACAGAAAACGAGATCAAGTACGTACAGAAAATAAGATAAAAAAGGGGAAGATGTTTCCGATGCGGAAAAACTAATCACAAAGCAAACGAATGTTACGCTAAGAATTTGACTTGCAGAAAATGTAATAAGAAGGGACACATACAGGCCATATGTTTAAAGGGCGACAATAACGTACGCGCTCAAAAACAAATCGAAGCAAATTCAAATTCTGATGAAAACGAATTATTTCCAATAAATGAATTAAATATAGCGAGTATAAATTCCCTAAATACAGATAAAATCATTTTATCATTAAAGGTAAATCATTCAAATTGCAAAATGGAATTAGATACGGGTGCGGCAGTTTCTACGATGCCTTTGTCACAATTTAAGAAAATATGCCCGAAAATAAAACTGGAACAAACATCAGTAAAATTGAAAACATACACTGGTGAAATTATACATCCGATAGGTACAGCGAAAGTTCCAATAAATTATAAGGACAATCTGTAAACGGCAACCTATTTGTCATAAACGGAAATGTTGATGCAATTTTCGGAAGAGATTGGCTGAATTTAGTCGACTGGCATTTGGCTCATCATGAAGAGATGCATCAAGTAGAAGCTTTATCCTATAATTATGAAGAAAAATTAGGAAATTTATTACAGGAATACAAGGATGTGTTATCGGAAGAATTGGGCGAAATTCCGGATTATACTTATTCCTTTCGATTGACGGATGAAAACATACGACCAATCTTTATCAAACATCGACCAGTACCATACGCATTACAAAAGAAAATAGAAGATGAAATAGCAAGATTACTGAGAATAGGTGTTCTAGAACAAACAGCACATTCGTTATGGGGAACACCAGTGGTACCCATAGTGAAAAAGGATGGTACAATTCGCTTATGTGCAGCATACAATACTACTATTAATAAGGTTATTGAAGATGATTGCTACCCGATACCAAAAATTGAAGACATCTTCAACAAAATGAGTGGTGGAAGATATTTCTGCAACTTAGATATTCGAAATGCTTATTTACATATGAAGATTGACGATTCAAGTGCCAAGATGCAAGCGATATCAACACATAAGGGAGTTTTTAAAGTAAAGCGACTCATGTTTGGAGTGAAAATAGCACCAAGTTCATGGCAACGATTCATGGACCAAATATTACAGGATCTTGAAAGCGTTGTTTGTTTCTTTGATGATATAGCAGTACAGGGAAGAACGCCTGAAGAATTATTTACAAGACTGCAGGAAGTACTCGAACGACTGAGAAAACATGATTTACATGTCAATAAGAAGAAATGTCAATTTTTCAAGGAAAGTATTACATACCTAGGACACAAAATTGACGGAAAAGGATTACATACACTACCGGACAAGATAAAGGCCATATTAGAAAGTAGAAGACCTCACGATGTTTCACAATTGAGAACATTTCTGGGATTGGTACATTACTATCAACGATTTATACCCAACTTGTCGATGAAACTACATCCGCTTTATAGGTTGTTACAAAAGAATACTCCGTTTAAGTGGACAAAAGAAAGCGAAAAATCATTCAAGAACCTAAAATCCGAAATTACAAGTACAAAGGTGTTTACACCGTTTGACGACAAATGGCCCCTAACTTTGGCAACTGACGGTTCACCTACAGCAATAGGAGCAGTTATCTCACACATTTAGCTTTAGCAATAGCTTTCGCTTCTCGATCGTTGAGTAAGGTTGAACAAAACAATAGTCAACTGGATAGAGAAGCTGCAGCTTGTATGGGGTTTAAAGAAATTCTTTCCATATTGTTATGGACGGAAATTTACTTTAATTACAGACAATCAACTCGTGATGAGAATTTTTCATCCCCATAAGGATCTACCACCTACATCGGCGGTAAGATTATTACATTACGCTAATTATATGTCGGGATTCAATTACGATATTAAGCATAGGAAAACGTAGCTACACGCAAATGCAGATTATTTATCACGTATACCCCTGACTGTAACGCCAGATAATCATCACAGCATAGAGTTATTCCAAATTAGTCAGATCGAAAACTTACCAGTAACCAAACACGATATAAAGAGAGAGACAGTTAAAGATTCAACACTGCGCGAAATATATATGGCAGTCGAAAGTGGACCTGGATTGCCGGCCGGGTATGATCGACTCGATTTTTCTATGCAAGACGGATGTTTGATGAAGGGAATTAGAGTAGCTATTCCAAAAAGTTTACGCAACGCTATTCTAGCAGAATTACATAGTCCACATACGGGAGTGGTGAAAATGAAAGCACTGGCCCGGAGTTATGTTTGGTGGCCCGGAATCGACAAAGATATTGAGAAAGTGAGTCAGGAATGTGTACGCTGCTCTAGCACAAGGAACAACCCTATTAAAGTGGAAGTACATCCATGGGAACACGCTACGATGCCCTGGCAGCGTGTACCTATTGACTACGCTGGTCCATTTTATGGAACATACATATTTGTGTTAGTTGATTCCTATACAGAGTAGGTTAAAGCTATTCCAACGAATACGATTACGACTTCAGCAACTATAGGAATTATGAGAAACTTTTGCTCGTTTCGGCTTTCCACATACTGTCGTATCGGACAATGGCAGCAATTTCAAATCATACGAGTTCAGTCAATTTTTGAGAGGTAATGGTATACTCCACAAACTTATAGCTCCTTACCATCCAGCTACGAACGGACAAGCTGAACGGTATATCCAAACAATTAAAAGAAGTTTACGTTCCCAATTATCAGATTCTGGAAATCTAAAATTGAGCTTGAGTAGATTCTTGATGCAATACAGAAAAACACCGAATATAACTACTGATGTCAGTCCAGCGGAATTAATATTTAATCGGAACATAAGAACCGGAATTGACTGGGTGAGAAGAGATATAAGTATCGAATGCCAGGAGGAGAGAGCACTACCGCAAGAGACTGTTAAACACTTCAAGATCAATGAGCAAGTCCAAGCAAGATGCTATTACAACGCGGATACTAAGTGGGAATTGGGAACGGTTGTTGCAAGAACAGGGCGCTTACATTACAATGTATTGGTTGGTGGACGCGTGCAAAGGAAACACGTCGATCAACTTTTATCATACAAGGGTATCATACCCACGGTTAAGGAACCTGTATCCGGGATTGGGTGGATCAACCCCAATCCCGGATACAGGCTATTATTCGTGAAGAAGTCCAAATCAAACGGAAGTTTCCACTTCCAACATATGGACAGCTAATGACCTTAATACTTCGTGCGAGTCTGTTACGAATACTTCAAGACTGGACGAGCCCCAACCTACGACACCTACTACGAGGCGTTCCACCCGAATTAGAAGACCCCCTTCGAGGCTTGACCTATAATTCGCAAAAGGGATAATGTTATATATGTATGCACTCTCCATGGGAACCCCAAAAGCACATATAGACATCAGCGTCAATTGTCTTGTGTCATGTACATATTTCAGTGTATTCAAACTCATTATTAAAACAGTTACATAGTTAAGTGTGTGTTGTAATTACGTACATACACCAATACATAAAACCTGTCTGCAGCGGAAATTTGAGTGCGAAAATATGTTTCCTGTCTGGAAATGTAGGGTCCCATCTTTTGCAGCAGATTCTCAAAATCGGTGGGCGACATTCGCGTGAAATTCTTATATTGGCCACTTATTTGTTGTGACTTCAAGTCCACCATAATCTCCGTATCAGCGCGTTTCTTGTACAAATCAGTGTGCCACCAACGGCGTTGCTTCTTCTTCTTTTACATAAACTAGCTATCACTAAAACGGCACCACTCATCATCAAAATCGCGTGAAGACATGGTTACAAGTGCGTATAAGCACCGGTGGATGACGCACGACTGCTCCAGGTCGTGAAAATAATTTCAACGAGCGGTTCACGGGAGACTCGCGGAAGGCTCGCGTGAAGCTCGCGTGAAGCTCGCGTGAAGCTCGCGTGAAGCTCGCGTGATGCTCGGCTCGCATATGTATACGCAGCTTAACGAACGAACGAAATTGAGCACAAATGAACGGACATTGTGCGTGAAATGTGGACGGCAGACGTGCACGAACGAAGATGAACGAACACCTTCGAATGCTTTCCACGGATTGTCGGTACTTCAAAGAAAAGGTGCTCGTTCCTGTTCCAATGTGTTCGAACGCATTTGGCCAGTATGGATGCTACTACGAACTCGGTTGCGTGCATTTGTCACTGTTGATATTTGTCTGTTAAAATAATAATAACATAGTAATAGCGAAAAAAATTCACTTACCTGAATTTTGTCACGTAGAACCTCAATTAATGGTTTCCAAACCGCAGGAACAACATTTGAAATTTTTTGCTTCGAGATTCTAAACAAATAACGAAGGCATCGATTCGAATCCCCAGTTACCGAGAATCTCAAAGTTACACTGATTGTGAGTCTTTCTTTGGTAGGAATCGCTTTTCTATGATGGGTGTCTTGCTACTTATTCTTGGTTCCACGAGTAATAATAATTTTTCAAAATTTATCGCAGACATTCTGGTGAAATTTTCAAAATGCCCAGCATTTTCGATGGTCACCTCAGCTCTAAAAAAATCGATGGACTATGTTTACATCTATTTTTGAATATTAATGTCGTCCACCATCCACAAATTCACTCCCAACTCTTTTAACTGTAAAAATGAAACCCTCAAGATAATTATTTTCCTTCGCGAAACGACGTTCATGTTCATACGGCGATTGCATTCAAACGGGACATTCATGAACATTCGAATTCCGGCCATTTATGTTCATTCGCCTGCATTCGCGTTCTTCGACGTGCGTTTCAATTTGTTGACGTTTGTTCTTGTGCGTTTGTGTTCACTTGTGCTCATTTGTGCTCATTCGCGCTCAGTAGAGAGAGATGGCCGGTTCTGGAACCGCCGCTCCGCCGCTCAGCCGCTCAGCCACAACCCCGAGCGTGTATACTGGAAGGTAGTCACAACCCCGACCGCGCGTGTATGAAAATGAGGCCACAACCCCGGTTGGAGGGTTAAAAATGGGCAACAACCCCTCCCCGGAAAATTCAAAACTCCCGCCCCTCTGGTCGGTAAGGTAGATAACTGGACAGTGCCGGTAATACAGGTGGCTGTATGTAGTAGCGCTTTTGACCGGGAGGCGCCGCTGTTCGGTAGATGCCGGTAATACAGGTGGCTGTATGTAGTATCGCTTTCGACCGGTAGGTGTCGCTGTTCGGTAGGGTGGCCTACGTAATATGTAGTGCCGCTTTTGACCGGAGGGTGTCGCTGTTCGGTAGATGCCGGTAATACAGGTAGCTGTATATAGTGCCGCTTGTGACCAGGGAGGTGTCGCTGTCCGGTAGGGCGCCTATGTAGTACCGGTAGTACAGGTGGTTGTATGTAGTGTCGCTGCTCCTCGAAGTACAGGGAGCTGTAGGTGGTAACAGTCCTAATTAGGAAATTAGGCATTTTACCAGAAGATGGAGGATCAGGAGACGTTAGCCAGAACGTTTATAAAGTTAAAAGATTACGTAATACCATAACGTCACAAACCGGTTTCAACTGTACACCATCCATGTACTGACCGCGCTCGACGCTGTTTGACTTCGGTAAACGGACGAGAACGGCTATTGCCAACGTGCTATGACCATCGCATTTTTAAATAGACAGACGGTACACCATCCAAGTACTGACGCCGCGCCTCACTATTTGCCTTTGGTGAAAGGACGAGAACGGCTATTGCCAACGTGCTATGACTGTTGCATTTTTAAATACACATACGGTGCACCATCCAAGTACTGATCGCGCGCGTCGCTGTTTGACTTAGGTGATCGCATGAGGGTCGCTATTGCCAACGTGCTGATTGTTGCGGATATGTTCCTATATATTACGGAATATTACGCAATACTATTACATCACAAACAGGTTTAGACGATAATTTTGGATGCAAGGGATATGTTAGAACTTCGCTCTTAGTCAGAAGATGTTGATAAAACAGATAATTATGTATAGATCCCTAATAAGATATTACGTAATACCATCATGGCATAAACAGGGTGAATGTTAGATGGGAAGAGCGTTCTCATTCATGATATCATAGAAAATGCAGTGTTCTGATTGGTCGCATCTTATACAATGCCACGCTCTGATTGGTTACCAACTCGAAATTCAAAATTCCCCGATATGTATAGGAAGGTAGTTCCCCAACAACTTCCTTAACACTGATCAGGCTGTTTAACGTCAGACAGTAAGTAATGATGTCACTGCGCATGCGCAAGTTGGTCCTACTGAACACTGTATACTTTAGATCGCTCATCAGTAACGTGAAGAATCGGTTTATACGTTTGAACGTAAAATACACCAAACTGAGGAATCGGAGATGACCCGACCTTCATACGATTGACCGACCGCTAATCACAGTACGCTACATCATTAGACATCACAAATAGGTTTAGATATTATACTTTAATACGATATTATAAAGAAATGGAACGTAAGTCACTTAGTAAATTATTAAAACGTATCACATAGGCTTATGTTTAACTGGAACACTTATACCAATAATAATCGATTGTAAATCAACAAAGTCAAACATATCAGGCTCGGTCAGGTCGTAGACGGATAGAAATCAGTATCTTTCAGTAAGATATGTGGATTTTTTATAACGATCCTATACAGTCGGCATCTAATAAAATTATGTAATACAGGACTCCTTTGTCTATTGATACGAGCATGTAACGTCAGAAACAGGATTCAACGACAGTTCTGTGTTAAATGTGGAAGTTAATATAAAATCAAATTTAATGAAACCCAGTCCATTATTTATTAATATATTAAGATACATGTAGAAGAACACTTACAAAGTTTAATTGATCGTATCATATGAAATATCGCATTCTGATTGAATATCGATAAATCATATAAAAGCTAGTTCATTTACCGACAGCTTTCTAACAGCTAGGTCGTGAACTTCAACATCTTTACCTCCAGTATATAGTTTTAGTGTTTATAGTTAGGCGTTGATTTCCTACTGGTTTAGCGTTTCATTATCACTTAGTATTCGTCGTGATTGGACAGGCATATTTTAGGTAAGTTATTTAAATTTCACCGCATACTTTCCCTAATAGACTGCAATATTATAGTTTAAGATGGAGTGTGAGATATGCCACAAAACGTTTGCAAGAAAAGCTGGATTGAACAGACATCCCTGCTTAAATAATAAATCTTACACATGCACCATATGTGAGGAAATCTTTACGAGATCGGATAGTCTGTCTCGACATAAGAAAACTCATAATATCGATTCCATAACCAAGAAACGAGATGTTTCAGAAGAGAAGCAGCCACCAAGTAAAACGAACCATCCGGCGAATAGCATGTCGGAACAGGATTTTCGATGCCGTGACCAAACCTTACCGACGGCTACATTACACAATGAGCACCTTTGTTTCCATGCGCATCTGAATAGCAATTCTCTTAAACTTGAAGAGGATATGTTCATCGTGAAAATCACCCGGAACAATAATGTAAAAATAATGATAAAGCAGGCACCCCATGATGTAATACAACCTACAACATGAAAAATTGCATAAATATAGGATATTCCAGTACAGTATTATCCGACGTGAAGGTAATATCGATGGACCGACGCTTTCCAAGAAACAGTGCAGCGAGTGAAATATAATAACGGAGTAAAATAATTTTATACATATTATACTGAATAAAAGATAACATCATAAACTTTACGAATTTTATTTGAAGGGTGGAACAATATTTATAATAAGTATGCAGTAATAGAATAATGCAATCTTACTAATGAGTAAGTATAGCAAAACAGCGTAAGAATGTTTATCCAACTGCTGTGGAAGTTATAAAATCCCACTGATTCGATCTCATTTTCTAGGTAAAACTCCTTCGAGGAAGTATACGTTCTCATATTTGAATTTCTGCAATTCCTGTTTATAGGAACACCCCAGAATCGGTTTCTCGTTTACATCTTCAATTAAATATGCGTTGGGATTACCCACCTCACTTAAACACGTAAGAATACGGGATTTAACCTGAATGGATCGATGTTTCGTATGATTGTATTCATCGATTATTTTAGACAAAATATCCATCTACCTATACAAACCTCTCAAACGACATAAATGTACAATGTGAAGCTACCAGCATTATTCGACAGTCCTAACCTCGCAAGTTGCTGAGTTGCTGGTGAAATTATACGATACTGAACACATCAAATACATCTCTATACAAACGTATACAGACTTGACTTCAATACAGAAACAAAAACTCACGAAGTTGTATGAACCGTGTATTTAATAAGGGGTGGAAAAGGATACATATATTTATATACTGTAGGCATAAGAGGAACAAAAGTCTCATTCTAACATGATAACGGAAGTATATTGTTCGATGTCGATATCATGGACATACCAAAGGTGAATGTAATGGGAGGTTTAACGTGATGTCTACGATGGAAGACGAAGAAGAAACAAGACGATACCGGAAAATATAAAATTTGCAAGCCATGAAAGAAAATAGTCATATATCAATCTAACCAGTTAAATAAAGAACAGGCTGTGCATCTAATGATGCATTACAATCTTTCTTTACCTTGCACTTGAACTCACGTAAATATAGGATGATACGTTACCAATACTATTCGACAATTCTAAACTTGCAAGGAGTCGAATTCCTGACGCGCGAAGTTGTATGAATCGTGTATTTGACAAGGGCGAAACAGGACATACATATCAATCCGCTATTAGTGGAAGAGAGGTAAAACATCACTATGTTCTGATAACGCAACCATCTCATCCGATGTTGACATCATAGATATATCGAAGGCGAATATAAATATTCCAAATGATGAATAAGCGTGTATCCCATGGTGAATTACTGCAGTCTTTCGTCCAGCATGAAAAAATATATATAGGACGACCAATTATCCGCACTGACACGCCTAATCTTGAAAGGAGTTAAGTTTATGGTGAAATTAAAGGTATTGGTCACATGGACACCCAAAACAACCTATCAATATGTAAATGTATACGGACTTGACTTCATCATAAAGACGAAAATGTAGGAAGTTGTATCGATCATGTATTTAACAAGGGGAAAAAGAATATACATATCGATCTATTATTAATGGAAGAGGATCAATACATCATTATGTTCTGATATCAGGTTGTTTCGATCGGTATCAATATCATAGACATATCAAAGGTGAATGTAATAGAATGTTAACCGTAGTGACGATAACCGAGACGAAGAAGAAAGCAAGATTGTTGGGGTGATATAAAATTTGTAAATCACGAACGAAAAACGGTGCTACGTATTATGGTCTACATCGACTTTGCGTGTAAACCAATAGAATCATACTGGTCCGAGTCTCAAACAGCAAATACAAGTGGAGTGCGTATTATGCATAAGCATAACAACGTTCACTGTACCGGACTGAATAAACGTTTTCGTGCAACGATTGACGGAAATACATCAAACAACTATACAACCGTCACATGGAATTCCCCAAACACATGAACCACCTCACCGCCAGCGGGCGCGAGCATAACACTGAAGTCGAAAAATGACATATGTATATGCGAAAAGGCATTAAACGAATATAAAGTAACAGAGCACCTCCATTTGACTTAACCATTCTGGGGTTTAGCGCATTCCAGTTGTAACCTCAACTGCAAAATACCTACACTCGTTCCGATTTTCTTCTATAATTTAAGTGGATATGACAGTCATCTTCAAATACGCCAGCTGGACGACGATAGCGAAGATATCGACGTTATCCCACTTAATAAAGAAAAATATATCAGCTTTATCAAGATGTTTACATCGGATCAGTATGTCGATAAGGTAGATGTATTTCGAAAAATAAATATTAAAATGCGATTTATGGACTCGTTCAGATTTATGGCGGTATCTATTGAGAAACAGGATGGAATTTTTCTCAAAATCAATGTTAATATGTGCAGACGTACGACTAACAGTTGAAGTTCATAACAAACGCACATCCCCGTACTAATAACAACAAGTACGAAAGTTAAATGAATCGACTCTACTGTCCAAGAACAGCTTCCACGAAACATTGACAGATAAAGGCGTTAGCGATCAAGACTACGAATACACTATAGTAGTCTAGAACACGATCACTCGTTCCAACTTACTGTAATATTGGAATATTTACCTTAAAACCGACCTCCGCTGTCCGCAGACGTATTTGGAAATTTTTAATTTTTATAAGTACTCACAAACGATTTGAACCCAACCCACTACAACAACAACTGATAATTTCAAGAATATGAGTATTCAGTGTGGTTTATCTCAAGTTAGTTTTCACCATGCAAGAGTCAAAAATAAATACCTAACGGGCTATGACAGCAGTGCCCCATCAACCTACCTAGTAGTCTGAGGTGCTAATAATTTATGTGGGTTATGTCTCAATCGCTGTACTACAACAAATTCGAGTGGATGAACCCCGATGAAGTTGATCACCTCGACGTTAGTAGCATAGCGGACAACGATGAAACGCTATTGAACGATGTCCGAAACGACCATCAGCTCCTTCTCGAAAACATAATTCATACAAAATCTATAACAAACAGTATTGCATTATACATCATCGCAACTTTAAGCAGACCATATTCAACGGTCTAGAACTCCCACTCACCCATCGAATATTACGATTCAACCAGTTCACACATCTGACATATTACATTCATTAGAACACCTTCCTGAGGAACCAGTCCGAGAATGAGTTCTAGATGATTTTTAAATTAATGAACAATTCCGTTTACAGAAAAATGAAGGAGAACATCGATAAACAAGTATAGGTTTAACTGCTAACGTATTGAAAGGATTTCAGGTGAAGACGAGACGCTGGTTCTCTGATTGCAAAACAGAAGTTTAAAAATATCAATATATTTAGCGATAATTTTAGAGTAATTCAAATGAAGATACTTAAAGTCGTCTACAATAAAACCGCATATATCGGTTTTATCGTCTTGAAATTGTCGAAACTGCTAATGTATGACTTTCCACTACAACTACCTGAAACGGTTGTACTAGAATA
This sequence comes from Chrysina gloriosa, assembly GCA_038088585.1. Classification (NCBI taxonomy): domain Eukaryota; kingdom Metazoa; phylum Arthropoda; class Insecta; order Coleoptera; family Scarabaeidae; genus Chrysina; species Chrysina gloriosa. The sequence continues at coordinate 56,263,778 of CM076093.1, forward strand.
AAATACCATTATGCTATATGAATACAGATAGCTTCATACTATACATTGAAACTGAGAAGGTGTATATCGATATTAATCGAAATTCGCATACATTTAACACAACTGATTATGAATACGATATAATTCATACGAAATAAGCTCGTGCAGGGAATGTTTAAATTGAAGAATTTATCGATTTTCGATCAAAGATGGTCGGACTTCAAGCAGATAACTGACAAATTAAACGTGTGAAGGGATCTGACCAACGACAATGTGCTGTATAAAACGCAGCATCTATTCAGGACGGCTCTCCACGATATCTATCTAATATGTAAAAAGGAAAATTGGCACTACCATGCTTGAACGATAAGAGGTGCATCCATACTAATAGGCTAATGATACACATACATACGCCTAGGGTACAACAAGACCATCAAGACTGAAAAAGTAGAAGTTTAAGGTAAGAAATGCAATTACCATCCAGAAGCAAACCGAAACCTGTTGTTGCACGAATTTCTTCACAACCAGATTTATTATCATCAGCTTAAACAACACGGACAACGTAAATATGTATCTACAAACACATAGGATATCTCTCGTACTGAAGCAAGGTGAGATTTTAAGACATCTGTACTTTTATGAAAATATTAATGTTTGTATGTTATTATTGTATGTGAACGCCAGTTTATCTGACGGTCAATATATTTTTAATAAAATGCAATGTCTGAGTGTTTTTAACCGACTCGAGCGAGCCACGGACAGCAGCGTGTTTGTCATGCGAAACATTAGTAACATGTACTACTTGTAGAAGCTGATTAACCAAAGAATATCCCTACTGAACACTGACTTGGATATAAGCGTTAAAATAGATGACGACGAGCAAATAAGACGGTATAGGAGCTGTGACGTCAGCACTTACTATCCAACGTCAAACGTCAAGACGTTTTCGAGTGGCATACTTGCCAATATGCAGTCGGAGAGGGGTAAAGAGGGCCACTCTTTCAGATGGCGCGAATTTTGAATTTCCGAGGAGGTTGGCGCGAATTTTGAATTTCCAGGGATGTTGACGCGAATTTTAAATTTCAAGGGAGGTTGACGCGAATTTTGAATTTTCGAGGTTGTTGAACTGAATTTTAAATTGCAAGAGGGGTTGTATACCTTCCAGACACGCAGGCATGCGTGTTGTCCACATCATCGACTCCGAAAGATGTGGACAACACGCATGCCTGCGTGTCTGGAAGGTATACAACCCTCTTGCAATTTAAAATTCGGTTCAACAACCTCGAAAATTCAAATTCGCGTCATTTAAAATTCGGCATCCTGGAAATTCAAAATTCGCCTCCTCGGAAATTCAAAATTCGCAAATCTGAAGTGACCCCTCTCCGACTGCATATTGGCAAGTATGCCACTCGAAAACGTCTTGACGTTTGACGTTGGATAGTGCTGACGTCACAGCTCTATACCGTCTTATTTGCTCGTCGTCATCTATTTTAACGCTTATATCAAGTCAGTGTTCACGGATATTCTTTGGTTAATCAGCTTCTACAAGTAGTACATGTTACTAATGTTTCGCATGACAAACACGCTGCTGTCCGTGGCTCGCTCGAGTCGGTTAAAAACACTCAGACATTGCATTTTATTAAAAATATATTGACCGTCAGATAAACTGGCGTTCACATACAATAATAACATACAAACATTAATATTTTCATAAAAGTACAGATGTCTTAAAATCTCACCTTGCTTCAGTACGAGAGATATCCTATGTGTTTGTAGATACATATTTACGTTGTCCGTGTTGTTTAAGCTGATGATAATAAATCTGGTTGTGAAGAAATTCGTGCAACAACAGGTTTCGGTTTGCTTCTGGATGGTAATTGCATTTCTTACCTTAAACTTCTACTTTTTCAGTCTTGATGGTCTTGTTGTACCCTAGGCGTATGTATGTATATCATTAGCCTATTAGTATGGATGCACCTCTTATCGTTCAAGCATGGTAGTGCCAATTTTCTTTTTACATATTAGATAGATATCGTGGAGAGCCGTCCTGAATAGATGCTGCGTTTTATACAGCACATTGTCGTTGGTCAGATCCCTTCACACGTTTTATTTGTCAGTTATCTGCTTGAAGTCCGACCATCTTTGATCGAAAATCGATAAATTCTTCAATTTAAACATTCCCTGCACGAGCTTATTTCGTATGAATTATATCGTATTCATAATCAGTTGTGTTAAATGTATGCGAATTTCGATTAATATCGATATACACCTTCTCAGTTTCAATGTATAGTATGAAGCTATCTGTATTCATATAGCATAATGGTATTTTATTCTAGTACAACCGTTTCAGGTAGTTGTAGTGGAAAGTCATACATTAGCAGTTTCGACAATTTCAAGACGATAAAACCGATATATGCGGTTTTATTGTAGACGACTTTAAGTATCTTCATTTGAATTACTCTAAAATTATCGCTAAATATATTGATATTTTTAAACTTCTGTTTTGCAATCAGAGAACCAGCGTCTCGTCTTCACCTGAAATCCTTTCAATACGTTAGCAGTTAAACCTATACTTGTTTATCGATGTTCTCCTTCATTTTTCTGTAAACGGAATTGTTCATTAATTTAAAAAATCATCTAGAACTCATTCTCGGACTGGTTCCTCAGGAAGGTGTTCTAATGAATGTAATATGTCAGATGTGTGAACTGGTTGAATCGTAATATTCGATGGGTGAGTGGGAGTTCTAGACCGTTGAATATGGTCTGCTTAAAGTTGCGATGATGTATAATGCAATACTGTTTGTTATAGATTTTGTATGAATTATGTTTTCGAGAAGGAGCTGATGGTCGTTTCGGACATCGTTCAATAGCGTTTCATCGTTGTCCGCTATGCTACTAACGTCGAGGTGATCAACTTCATCGGGGTTCATCCACTCGAATTTGTTGTAGTACAGCGATTGAGACATAACCCACATAAATTATTAGCACCTCAGACTACTAGGTAGGTTGATGGGGCACTGCTGTCATAGCCCGTTAGGTATTTATTTTTGACTCTTGCATGGTGAAAACTAACTTGAGATAAACCACACTGAATACTCATATTCTTGAAATTATCAGTTGTTGTTGTAGTGGGTTGGGTTCAAATCGTTTGTGAGTACTTATAAAAATTAAAAATTTCCAAATACGTCTGCGGACAGCGGGAGGTCGGTTTTAAGGTAAATATTCCAATATTACAGTAAGTTGGAACGAGTGATCGTGTTCTAGACTACTATAGTGTATTCGTAGTCTTGATCGCTAACGCCTTTATCTGTCAATGTTTCGTGGAAGCTGTTCTTGGACAGTAGAGTCGATTCATTTAACTTTCGTACTTGTTGTTATTAGTACGGGGATGTGCGTTTGTTATGAACTTCAACTGTTAGTCGTACGTCTGCACATATTAACATTGATTTTGAGAAAAATTCCATCCTGTTTCTCAATAGATACCGCCATAAATCTGAACGAGTCCATAAATCGCATTTTAATATTTATTTTTCGAAATACATCTACCTTATCGACATACTGATCCGATGTAAACATCTTGATAAAGCTGATATATTTTTCTTTATTAAGTGGGATAACGTCGATATCTTCGCTATCGTCGTCCAGCTGGCGTATTTGAAGATGACTGTCATATCCACTTAAATTATAGAAGAAAATCGGAACGAGTGTAGGTATTTTGCAGTTGAGGTTACAACTGGAATGCGCTAAACCCCAGAATGGTTAAGTCAAATGGAGGTGCTCTGTTACTTTATATTCGTTTAATGCCTTTTCGCATATACATATGTCATTTTTCGACTTCAGTGTTATGCTCTGCGCCCGCTGGCGGTGAGGTGGTTCATGTGTTTGGGGAATTCCATGTGACGGTTGTATAGTTGTTTGATGTATTTCCGTCAATCGTTGCACGAAAACGTTTATTCAGTCCGGTACAGTGAACGTTGTTATGCTTATGCATAATACGCACTCCACTTGTATTTGCTGTTTGAGACTCGGACCAGTATGATTCTATTGGTTTACACGCAAAGTCGATGTAGACCATAATACGTAGCACCGTTTTTCGTTCGTGATTTACAAATTTTATATCACCCCAACAATCTTGCTTTCTTCTTCGTCTCGGTTATCGTCACTACGGTTAACATTCTATTACATTCACCTTTGATATGTCTATGATATTGATACCGATCGAAACAACCTGATATCAGAACATAATGATGTATTGATCCTCTTCCATTAATAATAGATCGATATGTATATTCTTTTTCCCCTTGTTAAATACATGATCGATACAACTTCCTACATTTTCGTCTTTATGATGAAGTCAAGTCCGTATACATTTACATATTGATAGGTTGTTTTGGGTGTCCATGTGACCAATACCTTTAATTTCACCATAAACTTAACTCCTTTCAAGATTAGGCGTGTCAGTGCGGATAATTGGTCGCCTATATATATTTTTTCATGCTGGACGAAAGACTGCAGTAATTCACCATGGGATACACGCTTATTCATCATTTGGAATATTTATATTCGCCTTCGATATATCTATGATGTCAACATCGGATGAGATGGTTGCGTTATCAGAACATAGTGATGTTTTACCTCTCTTCCACTAATAGCGGATTGATATGTATGTCCTGTTTCGCCCTTGTCAAATACACGATTCATACAACTTCGCGCGTCAGGAATTCGACTCCTTGCAAGTTTAGAATTGTCGAATAGTATTGGTAACGTATCATCCTATATTTACGTGAGTTCAAGTGCAAGGTAAAGAAAGATTGTAATGCATCATTAGATGCACAGCCTGTTCTTTATTTAACTGGTTAGATTGATATATGACTATTTTCTTTCATGGCTTGCAAATTTTATATTTTCCGGTATCGTCTTGTTTCTTCTTCGTCTTCCATCGTAGACATCACGTTAAACCTCCCATTACATTCACCTTTGGTATGTCCATGATATCGACATCGAACAATATACTTCCGTTATCATGTTAGAATGAGACTTTTGTTCCTCTTATGCCTACAGTATATAAATATATGTATCCTTTTCCACCCCTTATTAAATACACGGTTCATACAACTTCGTGAGTTTTTGTTTCTGTATTGAAGTCAAGTCTGTATACGTTTGTATAGAGATGTATTTGATGTGTTCAGTATCGTATAATTTCACCAGCAACTCAGCAACTTGCGAGGTTAGGACTGTCGAATAATGCTGGTAGCTTCACATTGTACATTTATGTCGTTTGAGAGGTTTGTATAGGTAGATGGATATTTTGTCTAAAATAATCGATGAATACAATCATACGAAACATCGATCCATTCAGGTTAAATCCCGTATTCTTACGTGTTTAAGTGAGGTGGGTAATCCCAACGCATATTTAATTGAAGATGTAAACGAGAAACCGATTCTGGGGTGTTCCTATAAACAGGAATTGCAGAAATTCAAATATGAGAACGTATACTTCCTCGAAGGAGTTTTACCTAGAAAATGAGATCGAATCAGTGGGATTTTATAACTTCCACAGCAGTTGGATAAACATTCTTACGCTGTTTTGCTATACTTACTCATTAGTAAGATTGCATTATTCTATTACTGCATACTTATTATAAATATTGTTCCACCCTTCAAATAAAATTCGTAAAGTTTATGATGTTATCTTTTATTCAGTATAATATGTATAAAATTATTTTACTCCGTTATTATATTTCACTCGCTGCACTGTTTCTTGGAAAGCGTCGGTCCATCGATATTACCTTCACGTCGGATAATACTGTTGGAATATCCTATATTTATGCAATTTTTCATGTTGTAGGTTGTATTACATCATGGGGTGCCTGCTTTATCATTATTTTTACATTATTGTTCCGGGTGATTTTCACGATGAACATATCCTCTTCAAGTTTAAGAGAATTGCTATTCAGATGCGCATGGAAACAAAGGTGCTCATTGTGTAATGTAGCCGTCGGTAAGGTTTGGTCACGGCATCGAAAATCCTGTTCCGACATGCTATTCGCCGGATGGTTCGTTTTACTTGGTGGCTGCTTCTCTTCTGAAACATCTCGTTTCTTGGTTATGGAATCGATATTATGAGTTTTCTTATGTCGAGACAGACTATCCGATCTCGTAAAGATTTCCTCACATATGGTGCATGTGTAAGATTTATTATTTAAGCAGGGATGTCTGTTCAATCCAGCTTTTCTTGCAAACGTTTTGTGGCATATCTCACACTCCATCTTAAACTATAATATTGCAGTCTATTAGGGAAAGTATGCGGTGAAATTTAAATAACTTACCTAAAATATGCCTGTCCAATCACGACGAATACTAAGTGATAATGAAACGCTAAACCAGTAGGAAATCAACGCCTAACTATAAACACTAAAACTATATACTGGAGGTAAAGATGTTGAAGTTCACGACCTAGCTGTTAGAAAGCTGTCGGTAAATGAACTAGCTTTTATATGATTTATCGATATTCAATCAGAATGCGATATTTCATATGATACGATCAATTAAACTTTGTAAGTGTTCTTCTACATGTATCTTAATATATTAATAAATAATGGACTGGGTTTCATTAAATTTGATTTTATATTAACTTCCACATTTAACACAGAACTGTCGTTGAATCCTGTTTCTGACGTTACATGCTCGTATCAATAGACAAAGGAGTCCTGTATTACATAATTTTATTAGATGCCGACTGTATAGGATCGTTATAAAAAATCCACATATCTTACTGAAAGATACTGATTTCTATCCGTCTACGACCTGACCGAGCCTGATATGTTTGACTTTGTTGATTTACAATCGATTATTATTGGTATAAGTGTTCCAGTTAAACATAAGCCTATGTGATACGTTTTAATAATTTACTAAGTGACTTACGTTCCATTTCTTTATAATATCGTATTAAAGTATAATATCTAAACCTATTTGTGATGTCTAATGATGTAGCGTACTGTGATTAGCGGTCGGTCAATCGTATGAAGGTCGGGTCATCTCCGATTCCTCAGTTTGGTGTATTTTACGTTCAAACGTATAAACCGATTCTTCACGTTACTGATGAGCGATCTAAAGTATACAGTGTTCAGTAGGACCAACTTGCGCATGCGCAGTGACATCATTACTTACTGTCTGACGTTAAACAGCCTGATCAGTGTTAAGGAAGTTGTTGGGGAACTACCTTCCTATACATATCGGGGAATTTTGAATTTCGAGTTGGTAACCAATCAGAGCGTGGCATTGTATAAGATGCGACCAATCAGAACACTGCATTTTCTATGATATCATGAATGAGAACGCTCTTCCCATCTAACATTCACCCTGTTTATGCCATGATGGTATTACGTAATATCTTATTAGGGATCTATACATAATTATCTGTTTTATCAACATCTTCTGACTAAGAGCGAAGTTCTAACATATCCCTTGCATCCAAAATTATCGTCTAAACCTGTTTGTGATGTAATAGTATTGCGTAATATTCCGTAATATATAGGAACATATCCGCAACAATCAGCACGTTGGCAATAGCGACCCTCATGCGATCACCTAAGTCAAACAGCGACGCGCGCGATCAGTACTTGGATGGTGCACCGTATGTGTATTTAAAAATGCAACAGTCATAGCACGTTGGCAATAGCCGTTCTCGTCCTTTCACCAAAGGCAAATAGTGAGGCGCGGCGTCAGTACTTGGATGGTGTACCGTCTGTCTATTTAAAAATGCGATGGTCATAGCACGTTGGCAATAGCCGTTCTCGTCCGTTTACCGAAGTCAAACAGCGTCGAGCGCGGTCAGTACATGGATGGTGTACAGTTGAAACCGGTTTGTGACGTTATGGTATTACGTAATCTTTTAACTTTATAAACGTTCTGGCTAACGTCTCCTGATCCTCCATCTTCTGGTAAAATGCCTAATTTCCTAATTAGGACTGTTACCACCTACAGCTCCCTGTACTTCGAGGAGCAGCGACACTACATACAACCACCTGTACTACCGGTACTACATAGGCGCCCTACCGGACAGCGACACCTCCCTGGTCACAAGCGGCACTATATACAGCTACCTGTATTACCGGCATCTACCGAACAGCGACACCCTCCGGTCAAAAGCGGCACTACATATTACGTAGGCCACCCTACCGGTCGAAAGCGATACTACATACAGCCACCTGTATTACCGGCATCTACCGAACAGCGGCGCCTCCCGGTCAAAAGCGCTACTACATACAGCCACCTGTATTACCGGCACTGTCCAGTTATCTACCTTACCGACCAGAGGGGCGGGAGTTTTGAATTTTCCGGGGAGGGGTTGTTGCCCATTTTTAACCCTCCAACCGGGGTTGTGGCCTCATTTTCATACACGCGCGGTCGGGGTTGTGACTACCTTCCAGTATACACGCTCGGGGTTGTGGCTGAGCGGCTGAGCGGCGGAGCGGCGGTTCCAGAACCGGCCATCTCTCTCTACTGCGCTCGTTCCTTAGGTGTGGACGCGGTTTAATGTGATAGGGTTTGTTTCCTTAGAGAAGAGCACATTACGTCATGAAAACATGCGCGCAATGTAACGTTTCATTGACTTTCGCTAGTCGGTTGCCATGGTAACGTATACAGAACACCAAATTTGGTTCATTGCGCCACTGACGTAATGTGCTCTTCTCTAAGGAAACAAACCCTACATGCATACACATAGGAAATTTATAGATTCAGCATACTTTGTAACGTGCCTGTTACTTGGATAAGAGTTTTCGTCGTAGACGACTGCCCTGGTATTGAGATAAGCATACGAAGTCCTTAGCCCATGATATCACATTCGAAATCGACTGTACCTCACATAGATTTGCAAATAATAAAGATCAAGAAATTTTACAATAGTCCCATATGTATTACTTCACACTGCAGCAAGTAATTTCTTATTTCTAGTCTGGGTAAATAGCGGTAAAAGTCAGTGTGGTATAGAAGGGGATAGGGAGTCGGCGATTATTTGTTTTACGCATTCACAGCGTTAGTACTAAATCCACGTTGAATGTGAGTAGTTCTGTGTTTTAGGAGACTGTAGCAGCCTTTTTCATAATTATACGCTTATGTTTACTTTAAAAATGGCGCAGTTAAGTACGTCGTGAAAACGTCCAATGGCATACACTGTTAAAAACTTTATAGTGAACATGCCGGACTTACTTTATGATGGCGCTAAAATTCAATATCTACTTATTAATATCCCTCTAATTTGTTGATCCAGAAGCCATTGTCAACATCACATTAAAAACAAAATTGACATATGTGTCTCTCATTTTATGCGATCTAACGTTTCGTTTACTAGACAAAGAAGCATTTGTCTTCTTCTGGGATAAATATGCAAACTGTATATTACCTAGTCGTACATCGATACGAAATTTAGTGTCATTTGCTCGTGAACATATTGGAAAAAAAAAAATTAAATCGGAATTAATAGATAAAAAACTGTGGTTGTGTGTGGATGAAACAACAGATCATGAAAACGTTCTGTGGTTAATGTAATGGTATGCACTGTGGAACCACATCAACCGTCATCCTCCATCTTACTTGCCGCCAAAAGAGTTGTAAATTGTACTGGCGATGAGATTTTAAAGGTGGTATTGACCTTATTAAACAAATTTGAAGTTTCAACTAAGCAACATTTAATGTTTATGACTAATGATGCCGCAAACATGCTTTCTGTGGGCCTATCTCTAAAGTCACCGAAACGTACCTAACTATTTTATAAACTGTGTCCCAATATACCTGAACCACCGCAGTCAATTGTTATACTTTGCGTAACACGGTTGTAGGCTGCGTTTTTCTACAACAAATATTTTGATCAAGTAAAGATGGTCTTAAAGATCGATGCGACAGAAGCTGCAGCTATCAAGAAAAGCCAGGAAATATTTCAAGATAGTCAGGTTAAGAGATTTACAAACTGTTCACGACAATTACTTCGGATTAGAGGAGGGAATAAAAACTTACAAAATGTTTCGATTTCGTTCGTGATCTCTGTTCAAATTGTAAATGATATTCACGCACCGTTATGTGCTGTAGAAAGCGAAACAAAATGGTGTGTAATACGAAAATTTGAAAGTGTTTTAGAGAAAGACTCCGATTTTCTTATATTAAGACAAAATTTGAGAAGGTGTGTTTGAAGATGCACCAAGTTGTTTCAAAGATTATTTTAAATATGCAAATATAACATCACTAGATGTAGAATGATCATTTTGGGCATTAACAAGCATTTATTCCGCACGTAGTACTCACTTGACCGAAACAGCTGTGGAAACATATCTAATGATTTAAATATTTAAAAGATGTTGCCCAGTTTCTGACGAAGACTTTTTAAACGGTAAGTATTTCAGCACGTTTTATAATTTATTCCTTACATTTCATTTTATGTGTAAACTTTTATGCGTCGCCACGCAACTGCTGTTACCGCATATTTGCCCAGTTTACTTATTTCAACAATAGTAGAATAGATCGTCTTTACTATTATTACTTCGGCAAAAACAACGCGGAAATTTATTTTCAAAATTCGAAAAAAAAAACGGTATTACACAATACCACAAATTACTAACCAGTTATTCCGCAATCTTACTTGGAGAAAAAAATTCTGACATTTGAGTTTCAGTGGCATGGCTAAAAATAGATATATAGATCAAATACGTCGTATATAAATGAGAATGTGATAATCCCCTTATTAAGGTAAAATTATCATTACAATAAAGAATTCTTCACGAAGGAATAATATTTTTGTTACTTGGAATCATATGAGCAATACCCTTTTTGCAATCTTATTAAGTTAAACAATTATATTTTCAAAAAGTTTGATACTCCACTATTTTTATTACTATTAATGTCAATATAAGTATTTTGTTACGTATATAATCTGATCTAACAGAAAATATTCGTAAAAATGATATATTGCTACATTTATGCAATTACGTCTATGTTTATAACCATGCATCACCAATTTTACGAAAGTGTTTCAATTTTAATGGAATGAAAAATGTTTCAGAGCTGGATGTACTGCTAATTTATAAATTATTATATTATACAAGTAAAAAAATGGACGGTTTGTACGATAAAATTTATTAGCTGTACGTAATCTATCACTACAATAACTAGGCTTAACAAGTAATTGTGTAAAGTAAAACTTAAAATTTGTTATGAAACTTGATATTTCAATTAGGAACAAAAAAGTATAATTTAGAATTGCCTCAAATAAAACGATAATTCAAGGGTAACCTTCCTTCCTTGTTACAAATCCACTAAAAATTACAATTTGTTTATAACAATATGCATTTGAAAGCATCCAAAGCGGGAATGCTATTTTCCCTAGCAAATTTAATTCTAAACGACAGTTACTGTTTCTTGGTTGTTAATTCAAAACTGCTTATTGTAAATCTTTCAAATATTCTACAAATCGATTTTCGCTTAATATTTCTATAAAACAGCTTTTCTTCAAAAGGGTTAAGGGTGTTAAGAATTGTGAAACTCGGTTTGTTGATGAAGACGACCAATTTTTTCAGCCACGTAGAGTTCGATAGGATCTCTATTTAATCAAAGTTGCATTAACAATTTAGAAACACTGCTTTTTGCTCCTCGCAAAAATTAACATTAACATTTTAACACATATTGCTAAGAATGGGCCGAAAGAAACTAGGTTTACTAAATGTCTGGCTCTGACGTTGGCTTATGAGAAACGTTTTTGTAGATAAAAGATGCAGGGAACGGTAGCTGGCTGATTAAATATACTGTTTTTCGAGATCCAAATCATATAGATATCAAGAACAAGATAATAAGAACCTATATTATATGAATTAAATTTGAAACTGGTTGAATTATGATTTGGTGGTGACGATCAAAGAAAGTTACACAGAAAAAATCTCTTTTGAACACAATAATTACATCCTTAACCTTCCAAATTGTTGATAGCCGCTCAACTTGCAAGGATATAGATATTAATGAGGTCATGGCCCATATGTATTTATGTATGTATGCGCTAGCTACACGTTTAATAAAGGCAAAACACACTATGCAACCCATGCAACACTACCAAAAATTTAAGGACATTTTTTGCAAAAACCAGATGTTCAGTTGGAAAGCCTTCGGATCTTAGCGTCATGGAAATAGATTAAAAGTATAAAGAAAACATTTGTGATTAGTACCCCACAAGTGTTAAAGAGGTTAAGGAAAATAGTTGTGAGATAATAGAACCAATTGCAATTTATATTTGTGTTAAAGGCATATTCATAATTCGTAACGTAAAAGGTATTATGTTATTGGTTCTGTAAAGCATATTAGTAACTAAAATCTAGTAAAACAACTTCCTTAATTTCTATATGCAACACTTAATTTTCCACGTAATTTAGCCAGGGAATGTATCACATTTTGTTTGAGCTTGAAGACGGACAAAATATTTGGTGACAAATATGTTATTTATTTTGCTAAATACAGAATCACTAACTGTGAAGAAATTTTTCGTGCTCATACACAAGAATGTATCCGCAATAACTTTGTCAGTCACACGCGATTCAGCATTTTAAGACGATACCGATTTTCTTTTGCTAAAATAGGGTATAGCATTTGTCAACATTTTATTTATAAAATAATGTAAAATACATCAAGTGGTTACAAAGATGATTACCAAAACGTTTCAAAATATGAGCTATTAATTTTAGAGTATTGCGAGGAGATCTAATGATATAAGTAATATAGAATTTTCTTGTTACTTTAGGAAAAAACTACGTACGAGATAAAATTGTCTACTTCCTCAATAAACTTGTCGACCTCGGTGTTGCCGGATTCCGTGTGGACGCTGCCAAGCATATGTGGCCTTCTCACCTAGATGCTATTTACAGGAATGTGAAAAACTTAAATACTGACTTTGGCTTTGCACCTGATACCAGGCCCTATATTTACCAAGAAGTTATTGACCTAGGTAATTCGCTTAAATTTTTCTCCTCATAAACATATAGATACAGATGGGTGATCTATAGAATATAAGATTTTAAACGTTTATATTTGAAATTGAGCAACATTGATGTGTTGTGTAAAGCATTCGGTTATACACATTTATATCACATGAATTGCTTGCAAGGAATATAAGAATACTTTTCCATTTCTCGCATATATTGTATATATTTCGGATCTTCTTGGAGGATTAGTGATAGTACGAGTAACTTCGATCTAAAAGGTAATATGAACATTTGTTCAATTTTCATTAACAAGGGAAACGTCAAGGTTGTGAATAACAGATTTTGATGGGTCTCGAATATATTATAGACGGACCTCCCTCAAGTACCTTGCTAGCAGCTTCTGTAGCCATTCGTCCTAGTTTTTGAGGAAAATGCAAAAGTTTTCCTGAAATACTTTATATACCGTTAATGTTAATAATTTTCTAAATAAGCAACTATAGTTCAGTGGGTAACGTCCAGGCCTACTACGCTGGCGATTCGTATTTAAGTTCTGCTGTTGGAGTTTTTCTTTTCTCAATCTCATTGCATATGATATTAACAAATATATTTAATTTCATACAAAATTGTTCAAAAATATTATATAAAAAATCCAATTTCATGATTATAACAAAAAATGTAAACTCGAACTAGACTCATACTTAAATAATTAAGGCAAGTCCACAAAACCAACAGATATAAATTTAAAAAAGAGCATCATTGGTTAACAAAATTAATCGGAAGCAAATGTGCATCATGGTGTGTATTTTAAATTTCACAATCAAATCTCATAATTAAATCGTTTTATCACTAGTGATAATAATTTAAAATACCCACCCTGATACACATTTGCTTCCGATTAATTTTATTAATAAAATTACTATTGCGAAAAATATTATTTTCGAACAATTTTGCATGAAATTAAATATATTTTTTAATATCATATGCAATGAGATTGAGAAAAACTAGAGCAGGACTTGAATACAAATCGCCAACGTAGTAGCCCTGGACCTTACACACTGCACTATAATTACTTATTCAGAAAATATTAACATTGACGGTATATAAAGTACGTCGGAAAAACTTTTGCAATTTTCTTGAAAACTAGGACGAATGGCTACAAAAGCTGGTAGCAAGGTACTTGGGGGAGGTCCCTCCATAACATATTCGGAACCCATCAAAATCCGTTATTCACAACCTTGACGTTCCCCTTGTAAGTGTTAAGAGTAAGTTGGATACGCACGGAAGCGCTTATAGTAAAGATTACGTTAGCATAGCTCCTCAAATTGAAATTAGTTGAAAATTACTAAATTTAACTGATTCTATTTTCACCGGTTCTAATGTCAGTTACAAAAACTTTATATATTAGTGAATGTTGGTCTGTCCACGCTAGTACACTTTAATTAAGTAATTCATTGTAATACTAACCGTAAAATTAACTTATAGGTTGTAGTTATTTCTAACTACCAATAAGAAAACAAAAAAGAAACCTGATTTAAGCCAAAGATTAACATATCGCTTTTTAAGAAATTACACGTTCATGACTACTTAAATATTGATAAACACACAACAGAGCAAATATTACACATTGAGGTTAATCTTAGATCAATAAACAGCTATTCACCGCTAACGAGAACTGTACAAACAGTTTTGCTTTACTAATGCGAAACAACATATTAAATTTTCTTTGAATTGTAAAAAAAAGAGTAATTAGGACCGATATGAAAATATTCTTTGAGAACATGTATAAACAATATTATAGTGCTTACACTTAAGACGCAAGCTAAAATGAAAAATGCACAGCGGTTCATTTTATTAAAAATAACTTTCAGAATGTATACTAACGATAAATACTATCGAACATTAAAGCGTAAATTTATAAGTCACTTGCTTCCACTCACAATCAGCCATAAATTTTAATTGCTAGAAAACAATATTGCAGAAAGAAACACTTCTTAAGTATTTTAAATATCTTGTCGATCAAAATGCCTGCTTACATTTTGGCCCGCATATTTTTTTAATTCCTTCCTAACTCTTGATAAATTAAAACTACTCATAAATCTTTCGACTAGTTATTTAAAACTATTGGAAATCAATCGAATAGGTGAGATAAATAAACTTCGTGATGATTTAACATTTCATATCCCGTAAAATTTGTTTACTTTCAAGCCTATACATAATACATGCACGCAATTTCAGTAGAAATCTTTCAGAAATCTCACAATGTATGCTAGTAAACATTTCTGTAAACGAAAATATCCATAAACACTTAAATTTCGAATTAGAATTTGAATCTAATGCAAATAATATATCACGAAACTCGTATATAATGCACACATGAATGTTAAACTTAATTTTTTATAAGCAGGCTATGTTACAAGTCAATGAAACGACTGAATGCAAATAGTATTAGAAAGGATAGAATTTTGATTAGACACTACATACAACAGACTTTCTTGTGATTCTACACCTTCGGTTAAAAAACGAAAACATTAGAACCCTTAGCAAAGTTCAGTATCAAGCTTACAAAGAATTACTTGAAAGAAGAAAATCATATGTGTATTAAAAGGTGGGCATACTGTAAGCTACAGTGTACTTGAAAATTTTTCTACCTTTACAATATTTCATGAAAATTGAAAATTGTCAACTAATACAAAGATGAATCAATGTTAATAACATCCAAAACCCTCAATTTAATTGGTTAGTTATTAGTTAGTTCATTACAACTAGAAAGTATATCGATATGAAGATAGGGCCAGGGTAGTGGAGAAGTTGCGAGTAATCTTGAGTGTAGCTAACGGCTCAAAATGTATTCTCCAACAATATAAGAACTATGTTAAGAAAAATCAATTTGATGGTGTTGTTCGAAATAAACAGACGTTTTTTGATTTTTAATTTTGCACAATATCAGTATCAGCTTAAACTAAAGTTCGGGCCGTCATTTGACACCTGAACCTTAACTTTGGTTAAACTGATACCTATAAACCGGGCATGAATTGATACAATGCACCCATAACGTAAAGTCATTTTCGGACAATTGAGGCCATTTCGTCTCAAAGATATAAGAATCCGATAAAAATATTTATGACATGTATAATAGATAAGATGCATGCCTACATGAAATATAGTATCGAACACAATCCCAAAACTTGGAATTGTTTTAAAAACTAAATTGTTGGCAGAAGAATTATTTTAACTGAAATTGAAGCAGATAGATGCTAATCTCATCATTTCTCATGATGATCATGCGAACTATGAAAAGGGATGATGTGAAGTATAAAAGCTAAATTCAATAAGAAACCAATTACATTCATTTTAAAACTATTAAATTACACAGTATTAGTTTAGTATTACAAAATTTGCCATAATAGTAGTACCACAATCGATAAGGACAAATAATTCTAGGTCATGAAGCAATCCACGCAAAAGATTATACCAACTTGGGAGCCGTGACCGAATTCAAGTATAGTGCCGAGATCGGTCGCGTTTTCAGAGGTAACGATAAATTGCACTGGTTAAGCAATTGGGGGCCTGCCTGGGGATTTCTACCAAACAGTCAAGATGCCTTAGTATTCGTCGATAACCATGATAATCAAAGAGGACACGGCGCCCTAGGATCGAACGTACTAACTTACAAACAAGCAAAACAATACAAAATGGCTATTGCCTTCATGTTAGCACATCCCTATGGAACTACTCGAATTATGTCCAGTTTCTTCTTCACTAATGCGGATGCAGGTAAGAATAACATTGCATTTGAAAAATTATTAATCTAATATCATTCACTATTTTTATAAACCATTATCAGGAAAATATTAATGAAATTATTAACTAGCAGATCAGTAATTGTTAATTTTTTTTCACTCTTGCCAGCTAAGATTGGAAAAGATTATTCCTAACTTTATAATATTGCAGTTTCAACAACTACAAAAATTTAACCAGTTTTTGTAGAATATATATTTACCTGTTCCTCTTTAAAGGTGTGGCTGTTCGGTGGCCGCAATGAAGCTCACAAGTTTATCGTGTCTCTTGGATAATCTGTTACATCAGATCGGTGTTCTTAATAAAACCTACCATATTGTTAATAAGAATCGTTTTTTCTGGCTGCAAGAACCAAGAGCTAAGGTCTTGCACTGCTCAGTCTCTGGCATCACAAAGAACATGATGCGAAACTTCCTCTTGCTCATAACCGACACTACAGATAGAATCTTCAACTATTCCTTCTTCTTCTCATTGACTCGGGTTTGGCCTTTCGCAGCGCGTTGGAAATTCTATATAATGTTCTTCCATTATTCATTTGTTCCAATCCTGCCGGCAGCTTCCCAGTTATTTCATTTCTTGTATAGTTTTGTCCCACTTTCTATCCACTTCGTGTTCCTGTTCAGCCCATGTCTTTATGAGCCCTCCCTCTTCCCTTTTTCATACATTGTTCTTTCAAAAATTGGTTTTGGCGAGTCTTGTATCTCCCATTCTGCGCTCGTAACCATGCTGTAGCTCTGGTTTTATATTCTCATTTCTTGCTCTGTCGCATTTTATTTTACCTATTAGCTTTAATTTTCTTAATTGCCTAATTTCTGCCGCATTACTACCATATTGTTTACTTGTTTCCCGTGTCTTGTTAGTATGTATTGTGCTTTTCACAATTTATGAATCAAATTAAAACAGAAAAAAGTTCAAACAAAATAAATATATAATAATACTAATAATAAAAATTTATAAGAAAAATATTTTCCTACTATCACAGGAAAGTCTTAATTAATTTGATTTTGAGAATTTCTGAGGTCAAGTCTGATGTATTTTTAGACGTAAAAATGTTACCGCTAGTAATATTCGGGTCATATCTTGACCAAGATTAAGTGACTCGTGCTCGTTTTACCATACAGGCTGTAAATCATATCTGTCGACACCCTTCAAACATGTGATTGAAAAATAAAGAGGAATGCTTACAATTTAGAGAAAGAAATATAAACGCTAGTAAAGTTTTGTAGTACCGCTTTTGGTAGGATGTGTTTTGTGGACGGATCGTATGCCTGTATCTAACGGCGTGCGATAATAGCCACGTATTTTTAAATACCATTCGACGATACATAAATCGATGTTTCTAAAACACTTTTATTTGCCCAATTTTTTATCAATTTGTTTAAGCTCATAGATTCACTTTGCCTCATATTTGACGCATGTATGTAATAATGTTGGGACTGAAATTGTGTTCTATAATCTACACTTTTTATCTGTCCTTATTTCCTTCCCCTTATTTGTTTCGACTGTTGTCCTTTATTCAATGATATTGCTAGTATCCTTTATTCATTCATTCATTCCCTCCTTTACCAAAATTTAGATTTTGTACGGTTTCAAAATTGACTATTAGTATTTTGCTTGTGTATTTTCAAAATTACTACTAAAAACGGGAGACACATTTATGAAGCAAGCAAATTCGATTAAATGAAACATTATTCGCTATGGTCTGTTGTATATCTGTCGTTGGTATATCTACGGGATAATTGGTTGTGGTTAATCGACTGTTATTCAATCCCACACTAGCTCAGTGGATGGCAATTCTACAGATTGAGCAAGCCCCGCTCTTTTATGATTATCATAGGTTCAAAGTTCAGTTTTTACGTTTTAGAACATTCGTTTAACGTTCAAGACTTGACCAGGATATCGAAAGCCACAAAAATTACGTTCGAACATCATTATTTTCTACTAACTATTAATCAATTTTACCGTGTGGTAGGAAATACTTCGTAGAACCTGTTGACCGTATTACGCGTGTCAGTTTGCAGCGCTACTTGTTGATGTAACCTTGGCATGGAAAACAAGCGTATTAAATAGGGGGAAAAGGTTGTCCATAAGACCATGTCATTGATGTCATATTTTCGAGATACACATCAGAAAGCATTCCCGTATATATGTATATAATAGCTCGTTTATGTTGTCCAAATGCATTTATGACACCACGCAAGTATCAGCATGCTCTTTACTCTTATCTGTCAATATATCTTGCATCTATAGATAGCTAACAAAATAACTAAATTCTATATAATGGATCAAGACGATGGTTTTAGTTTATTTTATTTATTGGGCAGTCTAATATATGTACGAATGATGATATAGTATGTGCTTTTATATGAAGGAACTTCAAAAGTATTGTTTTCGAAATAACTTCTTAAATATGAAATAAAACTGGATTGGCAAATAAATTTGTGGGTGAAACGAAGAAGATTTCACTAAAATTAAAATTATGTTTTCAGACCCAAAAGTTACAAATATAGTTTTCAAAATCACAAAGCTTATTAGAAAAATTAATATTTATTTTCAAATATACCAATAAAGATTATAAATCAAGAATCCAAATCATAATCATTTCTTGCCTAGAGCGCTTACATTAACATTCCAGGCATTCGTTTCTGATAAATGTATATATTACAAAATCCCATGCTAGAACAGGATAAGTAAGTATTACAAAATAATTTTAAATCTTTCGGTGGTTAATCAAATGTGCAACCCGTCAATTTTAATTACAAAATCAATAAGCTTATTTTTGCTGCGTATAGGCATTACGAATGAAGTATCACCTAAGTTTTCTGCTTATCTTTATAACGTGCGACAACTACGAAAATGAAATTCTATTCACAGTTTCTATGATGACATCCTCAGTTAATAAACATCTACTTGGATCTAACAACGTTAAATTCGACAGGTGTTATCAACTAATTTTAGTTTAAATTATGTCACTAAAATAAACTTTCAAGTGCCATAAAGTAAAACATATAACTAGAAGAGTAACGCATCCAATATAGAGAACCGTTTATTCTCTACCACAAATTTCACGGCTTAACGCGCGTCTTCCGCAACACAGCTGGTGCCTCCACCAAAATGTTAGGGCCAACTATAACTTTGCAATACTGAACCGCAACTTAGGGAAATCTAGCAGGAGTGCTTAGCCTGGATGGAGTACAAATAGTTAATTATTATATTAACCCTAGTCGAACGGAAGAATTTTACAACGTTAAAAGACGGTACAGGTACAATTGTACCTTAATATTGTATTATCAATGTAGATAAGACTTTTCGTAGTAAATAACTATTATTTTTACATTTCAATATGTATGTAAGAATGTGCAAAACTTCAAATTTACAACGCAAAGAATATAGTATGTTTTATGTTAATATTACTCTTCTTCTTCTTCTCGTCAATCCTTATGCCTTTCAGCGTCGGATTATTTGTGGATCTTACGACGATTTAATCCATTCTTTCCATCGTGTCCGGTCTGTACTCATACTTCTCATTTCTGCTATGGTCTTCCCTCGCTTTCGTCCTAATTCGTTGACTCTGTCAATCCATTTTTCCTTGGTCTTCCCTTGTTTCTTCTCCCGTTATTTTTGGCTTCTATTATTTTCTTTGTTAAAACTCTTTTGTTCCATTCTAATTATGTGGCCGTACCAATTCAGTTGACATTTTCAATTCTTTTTAGTATATCTTCTTGATTTATCATATTCCTTATCTGTACGTTTTCTATTCTGTCCATTTTTGTTTTCCCCACGATCTTTCTCAAAAATTTCATTTCCATAACTGTTATTTTGCTTACGTGTTTTTGCTGTATTGTACAGGACTCACTTGCGTACATTAGTGTGGGGGCTACTACTGCATTGTATACTATCTGTTTGATCTTGGGTTCTATTTCTTTTTTTTTCCAAAGATGGTTTGATTCAGAGCGTAGTATGTATATGTTTGTGGCTTTCCGTTCTCTTTTTGCTATGTCTAGATCAATTTTTCCATCCCTCGATATAATAGTACCTATATATTCGTATGCGTCGACAATTTCTTCTTGTTTATCGTTTATTTTAATTATTAGATTACTGGCTTGATTATTTATCACCATTAGTTTGCTTTTTTCTACGTTTATTTCCATCTTCATCTTTTCTATTTCTTCTGTCCATATTTTTGTTAATTTTTCCATTTTCACATAACTGTCAGCTATTAGTGCCAGATATCGGCGTACAGTAATACATCCACAGCTACAGGTTCCAGTCTGTTATATCCTATCAGTGTCTTCACAGTTTCGGTGGGTTTCCTCGTATTTTGCAGGATTCTGTCCATTACTATAATAAATATTAATGGACTTAAGCTGTCTCCTATGACAATATAGACTATTGATTATTTGGCGCATTTTTCTTGGAACCTCTAGTTTCTCTAGACAGATATCTATACTCCCTCTATCTACTGTATCGAAGGCTGCTCGCAAGTCTATGAAATTGAAGTAGATTTCCTCCCCTGTCTCAATTTTACGGTCAATGATGTTTTTAATTATGTGGATATTATCGTTCGTTTGTTTCCCTTTTCTATAGGCTGCTTGTTCTTCTCCCAGTGTGTCTCCTACTAAATGTGTAAGTCGTTCCGCTATTATTTTGGTATATTACTCTTCAAAAGATATATATAAGTAGAATTGTACCTACAGTCTCTTAAGGGTGCTAGATCTTAAATGCGCTAAATAATAGAGAAGACATCGAAATGTTGTTCTGAAATTTCTCATATTTAATCTCAATTTAAGACTTGGAGATGTCATAAAATTTCAGGCCTCTATTGCTTGTAAACAAAAAAGTTATTGCAATTTAAAAACGAAAAAGTTACAATTGTACCAGTACCCTGACTAGGGTTAATAAGTGGCCCATCTTATGAATCCACACTATTCACTTGAAATTTTTAGTAGGTAGTAGGTAGGCGCCAAAAGTCTCGGCCTGACAGCTTATACAGGTTCAAGCGTGTTTCGAATTTCGTTGCGTTATTGTTGCACAGTGTGAGGCGCTCGTTATATTTACTACGGCTAGTAGTGCAGTAGTTTTAGTAGCCAGCCAGATAACATGCCTTATGCATGAAAATGTAGTAGCTACGGGAAACAGAGTATCGTGCGATCATTAATTTTTTAACAAAAGGGCATACGCCTAATCACACTAAACAACGTTTAGACAGCGTTTATGGTGATTTATCTTCTTCATATTCCGTTGTAAAACAAGGAGGCAAAATATTTCCGTTTGGGGTAATAATCTCTGCAAGATGATGACGGTTCCGATCGGCTAGCTGAAGTGATAACGCCTCAAAAAATTGCAATGGTTGAGGAAATGGTATTAAAAGATCGCCGTTCGAAAGTGGAAAAAATTGCAGTGGTGTCTAACATTTCTGAAACAAGTATTCGCAGAATTCTCGATGACCATTTGGATACGAATAAGATTAGTGTGGATGGGTAAGATGGGTACCACGTCGAAAAATTTCCTGTAATATGACAATTAAACCAAAAATCATGCCATACTCGTCATCTAGAGCTAGAAAATATAGAAGTTTTTCCACCCAACACCGTGGCAATTAAAAGGAAAAGGAGATGCAAAAACGATGACAAATGAAACAATGAGCAATGAAAACGTACAACGAAAGGATAAGACAATACAAATTGAAAGAGCAAAAAGTAGGTAAAATATACGAAAAAGAAATTAGTAAAACAATAGAATAACTGCAAGAAGAGCAACAACAGAGTATAGACGAAGAATGGGGAACACTAAAAACAATTGTGTTAGAAGCAACAAAAGGATATGTGGGACAAGAGGACACAATAGAGGAGAAATGGAGGAGACACTTAAACAAGCGAACAAAGGGTAATTGTAAAGAATATACGAAGGAAATAGAAAAAACCAAGGAAATGATAATAATGGAAAAACAAAAACCCTGGGATGAATTCAGGAATAAAATGAAAGAAAACGCAAAAGCCAATCAGAGGGTATTCTACAGAACGTTAAAATACTTGAAACGAGACAGAAAGGGTGAGTATAAACGAATAAGATATAAAGCGGGACAATTATTAACGGCAGGGGACGAAACACTGATAAGATGGAAAGAATACCTCGTAAAACTACTAAATCTAGACAACGAACCAGACATACGAGAAGGCAACAAAGCGGCACTCAAGGGGCTAAAAAATGGAAACGCACAAGGAATAAAAAATACCAAAGGAATAGGTGATGAAACAATTAGTGCCAATTTATAAAGCCGGGAATAGAACCAAGTACAGCAACTACAAAGAAATACCGCTAATCGGGACCACAATAAAAATATACGAGAAGAGCGTCGAGGAAAGGAAAGACAAACAATAGAAGGAAAGTTTTCGAAATCAAAGAGTGGATTTAAACCAAGGAAAAGTGTGCAAGATCACATTCACACTCAAAACAATAATAAACAGAAATCCAGCACTGAAGGAAGCAATGTTCATAGTATGCTCGGATATGGAGAAAGGGTTTGATAGAGTGCCACGAGGAAATATATGGAAGTACCCATGCAACGCCCAT
Source organism: Chrysina gloriosa (assembly GCA_038088585.1). Taxonomy (NCBI): domain Eukaryota; kingdom Metazoa; phylum Arthropoda; class Insecta; order Coleoptera; family Scarabaeidae; genus Chrysina; species Chrysina gloriosa. The sequence continues at coordinate 56,287,087 of CM076093.1, forward strand.
GACAACAAAAGGAAGAGATAAGTAACAGAATTAGTAATGCAAACAAACTATTTTATTAGTTGAAAAAATACATAGCAGGAAAAAAAGGAATAAAACAGAGCAGGTACAAAGATGAAAGTATACATAAGTCAGAAGTGAAAGAAAAGTTGGTAACTAAGAACTTGGAACAATATATAGAGGAAAGACAATTAGTATGATGGGAACACGTTCAAAGAATAGACAAAACAGCATAAGTGAAAGAAAAGGGAAAAGAGGAAGAGGGAGACCAAGGAAGACGTGTGGCGACACTATCAGTGTAATCCTAGAAAGGAGAGGCATCAAGAGGGAAGAGGCAACTAGATTGGCAAAAGATTGGAAGATTTGGAAAGAGTTCCTGAAGGGATAGATAAAACCGCCTACTGAATATATATATATATATATATATACATAATAAAAAATTTCAAACAGATTATGAAAGACGTTTTATCAAGATTGGATCATTTTCGTGACCTGGAAACAGTGGGTTTATTAGATGCAATTTATTTCATCCAATACACATTAAGTCTGTAGCAAGTGCAACGATTCAGAACTATTTCAGAGAAAGAATACAAGAAGCAAGTCGAAAATGTTGAATAAAATCATTAAATGTGCTCAGTGAATTGAAACAATTTAGTGTTCAGCAAGGTGATCTAGAAACATTTGAAATGACAAGAAAAATGAAAATACGGCTAAAATTACTTAATTTAAGGGTCATGATCCAACGTTCAAAGCGATAGGTCGTGTCAGAGCTCCGCAAAATTTTAAAAATATTAAAATAAGATTTAAAATAGTTACCACCGTCAGTGTTAAAAGTGAAAAAGAAAGAGTGTGATTTCCCCTGATAGAGCTTTAGCGTCCGCCGAATTGACCAGGCCTATCCCCTTGCGCGGGGATGAATCTTTTGTGAACGTGGATTGTGTTGAGTTGTGGTAGGAGTTGCACAAGCGCTACCATAATATCAGCTGTTTAATCGGAGCGAATTTTGACTGCTCGGAATCCATCTCACTCTTTCCTATTGAGTGGGAATGGACTACGAGTCATCGTTGTCGCACGTCGGAGTGCGGCGATCCGCTCAGCGTGCGACGCTCTGGAAGACGGATCGACTGGACGAACGCCGGTAAGGCGTCATTTTATCAATTATTTGACGATTCCTGCTCGCAGGAAACTAATTGGACAAAGGCGACGAGCTACGAGGATATCTCGTAGAGGGTGGGCTAAAAACAAAAGAGAAGACACAGAAAAAGGAAAAAAGAAATTAATAAAAGAGCAAAGAATAGAAAAAAAATCAATTAAAGAAAAGATTAAAAATAAGACAAAGTAAGCAACAAAATAAGAAAAAGGTAAAAGAAAAGAACAAACGAAAATAAAACAGCTGTTGATGGCGGGGAATGATCCGGTTCAATTATACGAACTCGTCTAGTCGGAAAATGTTCGCACACCTCTCCGCGACCGATGTTTCGGTGCATCCCCCAGACGGTCCTACGTTTCTTCGAGCCGGCGTACGACCGGACATTCCGGACCTTGCCATCTCTAGGGGCTCCAGGGACAAATCTCTGTCAAGTCCCTCCCGGAGCTATCGTCGGATCATAATCCCATTTTCAGAGACCTAAGTGGAACGCTACGAGGATTAAATCCCCCGCCTTCGATCGAGCGTGGACTGGGAGCGGTTCGTTGAGGCTGCTCGGCGTCGCGCCGATAAGATCGGTGCCGCCGATGGACCAGAAACGTTCGAGAAGGCTGCTGCCGTATTAACAAATGCGATGTCCGAGTCGGTTGCCAAGGCAACATACGTCAGGAGGCAACAACAGCACCTATAATATCTTCCTTCTTCGTTGACCGCTCCCCTTAAATTAAAAAGAAAAGCAAACAAGAAGGCGCAAAGAACACTCGCGCCTACAGACCGAAATGTCGCTAATCATTTGACGACCCGTTTGCGGTAGGAGTTGAGAAGGTATCACAGCGAAAGATGGTCCGAATACGTACGTCCATGGCTGTCGTCGATGGATCGCTATGGAAACTTTCCAGGGCCCTGAAGCGGAGCGAAAGCCAGTCGAACTCGAAGCCGCTTCAGGGAACTGGTAGAATGGTTTACAACGACCCTGAAAAGTCCGAACTTCTAGCTGATCACCTTCAGAACACCTTTCAAGGACCGCAGGAGTACGACTCCGACGAGGAATTAGAAGAGGTCGAAAACACCATCGAGAACCTCGGCCGGGAGGGTATCACCAATACGGCCCTGAAAATGATGCCGTCACTGGTGATGGAAAAATTGGTGAACATTATTAATGTCACACTCACGCTGGGCTGCTTTCCAGCAATTTGGAAAATTGCTTATGTAAGAATGATCCCCAAACCGAGATAGGACGCGAAATTCCCCCAGAAGTACTGCCTCATTGCCCTGCTGTCTGGTTTACCTAAGGCAGCAGAAGCAGTGATACTAAACCGTCTCCGTGAAGATCTGGAGGTCAAACAAGTATTGCAAGATGAGCAGTTTGGCTTCAGGCCCGGGCTGTCTACCGACTTTCTATTGTTTAGGTTGACGGAGGCAGTCCGAGAGGCCTTTGAAAAAGGAAGACGGTAGGGGCGGTATTTTTCGACCTGACCAACGCATTTGACACCGTTTGGGATGCCGGCCTAATCACAAAAATGATTAGGACAGGTATCAATAGCCAGTTGGCCAGAGTCATAGAATCGTATCTTGGGGGAAGAAGTTTCTCACTGAAAATCGGGGATCATCGATCGTCATCCGGCCCCAGCGTGTGCGGAGACCCACAGTCCCGCCGTTCTCGGCCCAGGACTGTTTTTAATCTACGCTTCGGACATTTCGAAAACGATTGCATCGACGCTGGCGATATGTAGAAATTCAAATCCCGATCTCAGAACGAAGATACTTGTATATAAAGCATATCTACGACCCAATCTTACATATGGGGCGCTGTCGTGGTCGGCAGTTGCTAAAACACATCATCAGAAGTTGGTAACTGCCCTAAGGATGCTTGCTGGAGCACCGTAGTTTGTCCGAAACGCACAACTGCACGCCGATCTTAACCTGCTCTGAACGAATTCATACGGCAGTTGGCCAAAAGTACATTGGAGAGGATAGAGATCAGACAACCCTGTGCTGGGATATGTCGCTGAATTAGACCTCGACAGATCCCCATCTGATTCAAGTGCGGAAGGTGCAGGATCTCCTCAACGATTGAGCGACATCCAAGTCAGTCTGATGTCGCTCTAACTATCAACCGATGATCACTTCCATGGCCAGATCCCATACGATCATATTCACAATACCAGCGGTGAGACCGTGGTCGCCAACAAGATAATTGAGGGGCCAGTGGGGCTAACTACCCCGGCCTCGGAATACAAAAGACAGCTCTTTGAACGACGATTTAATTTAAGCAAACAAAATGTTCATCAAATATAGATATTTGATATAAAATGTTTGCTTCTCCATTATATTTTATGGGTGTGTATTGTATTTTCTTAGTAAGATTCCTTTTAAACAACTCGTTCCTTTCAACTAAAAAAAAAAAATTAACGATGGTGTCCGTTTCGGAAAGATTTTACTGAATTACAAAATTAGGTTATTACTGAAAACACACCGAAATTCCATGTAAAATAAATAGTGACCAGGCCGAAGGTATTTCGACAAGTAACAATTACTTGTTTTCCAAGTATTTGTAAATGATGCTGTTTTCATCCAAAATTTTAACCTTCCTATACTCACGTCAAAATGAAAGACGTATACTATACTATATAAATCGGTCTCACAGACCGTATGCGTAAGTATAGGAAGGTTAAGTAAGATATTCCCGTTAATTTCCGTAGCCGCAGTACATGCCGTCTTATTGCCGCTTAATACATTAGCGCTGACAAATGAACTCAGATCTCGAAGGCCATAAAAAATCCGCGATGAAACTTCAAAACACTATTTTTAAATTCTAATTGTTTATTACTATTATTACCAAAATTTGTAAATGTATAATTCAGTATTATGCGTTATTAGAAATTGATAATCCGTTTCGTTAATTCCCAGGTCCACCAGCTGGTGTAGATGAGAACATTACATCCGCCGGGATCAATTCCGACGATACATGCTCAAATGGCTGGGTGTGCGAACATCGATGGCGTCAAATTTACAACATGGTTGGTTTCAGAAATGCGGTTAAAGGAACAGATATTAACGACTGGTGGTCTGATAGAAATCAGCGTGTTGCTTTTTGTAGAGGAAAGAAAGGTTTCGTTGCCTTTACGAACGGGGGTAATATAAACCAAAATATGCAAACATGTCTACCTCATGGAAAATATTGCGATATTATATCGGGAAACTTAATTGATAGGAGATGTACTGGAAAAACTGTAACAGTTCACCATAACGGAATTGGATTCATCACACTCGATGACAATGAATTCGATGGCGTATTAGCTATACACGTTAATGCAAGATTGAAATAATGATGAACATGTCTTCATTATAACTTATAAATAATAATATAAAAAGCACGAACACGTATTAAATATAATTAACCCATTCTGATCCTGGAGCTTCTTTTGTAATCAAATAAATTGTCTAGCCAGTTTTTTCATAATGTAGTAACATGTTTTCAAAATTCTGCTGTGTTATAAGCGTTTGTAGCTCTCCTTTCGTTAAAAGATATGTAACATTAATGAACTCTCGTAGCGGTTTCTTTGCAAGAAGCACTTCAGGGGGAATTAGTTTATTTCATTCAGGTGTAAAGTGCCACTGAAACATGTTTTGACTACTACGTGTAGTGCATTTATGCACGATAAATTAAATATGAGTTAGAGAAACTTATAATTGTATTTCTCTTCTCCAATTTTCTGTATTTCTCTTTCACAAACTTGACGCATTAATCGAAAGTTAGATACATTGATATCTGTTATATAGTAAATCAATTTAACCTAAGGATTTAGCAATTTGAGAATCCCAGAGCAGTTAAAAAATTTAGAACATAAACTATGAAACTGGATAAAATAATTAGAGACTCGATTACAGACTACGAAATATATCCAAATACACTAGTGGCTTCATAATTAGCTGCAGTTACAATTCGCTAAAAATGAGAGTATTTACTAACAAAATTTTGAATTACAAATACACTATTTAGTTTAAGTCATTATCCTTATACTATGTATATTACACATGTTACTAATTCGACAATTCTAAAACTCCATTCGAATCCAATCTGGGAATAGTTTCAAATACAGAAATAACAAAGGACGACATATTTTGTATATATAACCACGCTTGCCTTACACTCCAGTTTCCTTAAATTCAATTCCCTAATAAATAGCAAATTTAAGTTTTTTATTGCATTTGGCGTTGTTAATATAAAATCGCTGAGAATTTTAAACATCAATCATAATTCTTGCAGTCGATGTACTTAATGTGTAATAACCCGATAGACTTTACATTTAATTGCGCCGCTTTATAACTAAATATTTACAAAGAACAAAGAGAACTTGTCATAAATAATAGCACATTCTATGCTATGACGACATTGTGGCGCTGTGCACAGAATAGACACATGCGACAAAGTTAGAACATCTTATGGTAAATTCTGTATGCGCATGGCCGGGAACCATGTTTTAAATACCACGGCAGTGTTACATTTGGCTAGCTTCGTTAATGTTATTATTCCAGGATGGTGTGTGCATATTAAAATTAAAATATACGATTATTGTTGTGTATTACTGATTTAACTTTTAGCAAATACTATTCTTTTAACATATTTCAAAACTCTAATATTTTTCAATCAATACGAACAAATGTGCACCTTTCGTATTTTCAAAATGGCGTTAGCTAACTTCTGAGCTATTCAAATCAACCACACGAACATCAAAGCTGCCGACACACTTTGTCGCTTCTGTCTATTGTAGTATGGTAATACTCCATTAGTAAAATTACCAATAAAAAGATGTAAATTTTATAGAAAGCATTCTTTAAGAAATAGAAAAGCGTTGTAAACATTTACCACACACACACACTTGAAACATTTCAAAATCTAGAATTCCAAATTGCTATAACGACGTGCAAAAACAAATAAAGTTTGTTTATAAACGACGGTATGGGATGGTCGACAAAAAAGTCAGATAAAAAGTTACACAAAATACCAGGGTTGAAAAGAAGCAGACCACATCAAAAAAAAGAAGTTGTTGTTTACAAACGACGAACAGACCAAAGAAAAAGAAATTCAATAAAAGGAAAGGACCAAAGAAAAGAAGTGAAGAAAGAATTCAAGAGAGAAAGAGAGAGAGAGAGAAATTAAGAATTAGAAAACAAATTTCACTTATACACACACTAGGTAATATATTTTGATTATATTGTTCATTATTTTGTTAAAATAATACTAAAATTTTATACATATTATTTGTAATAAATTTTGCTTTCTATAATATTAACTAAAAATCATACTACAGTATTCTGTGCTAGGGCCATACTAGGACGTAGAGTAAGATGGCTACTATGTAGTTCATGAATGATGATGCCCCAAACCATCACTTTACGCGGTTATACCGAATGCCACCTTACAATGCAGTTATTCCAGCACCGTACACCCACCGTGCCGACAAAAACTCTGCCGCCGCGTCGTAGCAAATTAAAGTGTGTCCAAATGGCTTACTTTCAAGTCTTCCAACAGCAAGCGGTACCAAATGACGCTTGTCGTGCTAGTAATCCATTGCAGCCGTCTACCATTGCACAAGTAACACCAGTCCTATCAACAAACAATCACCGCACTATGTTGTTTTACGACGCTTACCGGTCCACGGATGACAATTTATTGGATATACTTCTTGCCACTAACACTGGTTTTATGTATGAAATGAACTACAGACTTTATATCTAGTGTTATGTGTTTATTACACGGTGTAAGCATTGATAAATGTCTCGATACGCCAGCTCACCTTACGCATGTAAATAGTATCACATCGTTCGAAATTAGAACCTTACAAGGAACCCGAATTCCCCAACGTGGCATTTGAAATTTTTTGGAAGTAATGCGGAAAGTGTAAAATACGTTGCAGGAAATATCAGTTGGTATCCTTTTAAATAATTACAAAAAAAATGTTTTGTTTATATATGTTGGATTCGTATGTTTTGCTGTCAGCTGTCTCTGCCATTATTTGTTTTATATTCTTTGGATTATATTTGCTTACAGAAAATTGCAGAGATAAATCATAGTTGGAGATTATGAATCTTAGGAATCCCATTTACTGCATAGCAAAATCCGTTAATTTTAATGGTTCATTATAGGGGTGGGACCCAAGATCCTAATTGGACTTGGAATTACGAACACATTATTGGCTAATTTATTAAACATTCTCCAGATATGAGCTTTGATTACGCTACATTCATTGACCGAACGCATGAAATATTAAACGTTTTGGAAGGAATTTGCTTCTATTTGTAAGGTGAAATCAGATAGAAACCCGGTGTTAATTCTAGAATTTCATGTTGTGGTCTAGTAGTATGCAATACACCAGAGTTCACATACTGGCAACTAAAACCTATATATACACTTTCTCGTTTATCCATAAATTATTTTTTTGAAAAACGCCTTCAACCTCTATTTAGTACACTTTAGTTCCACAAACACAGAAAAGAAAAAACGAGCGCGGAGTTACTTGATGCAACACTGTGTTAGCTTATTGTAACAAAAAAGGGAAAATAGCCAAGTTGGGGCGCAATATCTTGATTAACAATTGGCTAAATTAATTAGCTAAGGTCCAAATAGATTAAATAAAAAAGAACGCTAAATACAAAACATATATATATAAGGTTGGGAAATGTAATTGTCGTGAATCTGCCTATTCGTAGTAGCTTGGTTAACTGAGCATGCGCCACGAAGATAATGGGATCGCTACTAAGGATGATAATGTTACCACGCAACCTTGAATAATCGTATCTTATGAATGACAGCTGTACGGTTTGTAGGCCACAAATTAATAAAAACGATATTGAAAGAATATATAGGTATAATTGTCAATAGTTTAAAATTCAATAAGTATAGAATATGATAAGTAGATTACCAGTCATCTGTCCTTTTCACAATGTAATATATTACAGAGGACAAAGGATAGATGACTCATCATACCGCATATTTGCCCAGTCTCATGATAAGACAACTATCGAGGTTCGCAGAGTTAACTATATTGTATATATACTGCAGCATACCTTCAGTTCACAGCTTTTATTATAGTGGGCTTAATGGATAAAAGAAATTGATATCAATAATAGAAGCAAAGACTAAGAAAACATGAAACATTTACCACCCGATAAGATGCAGCGCTCAGATCGATGTTTAGAAATAGGCTATTGTTTAAGTAACTCATTTTGAATTGACCATCAGCCGTATTACCAAAAGTAGCTCACAGGCAGTACGCTAATAGTTAAGTCCGTAAAATATAAATTTCCGTAGTTTAGAACTAGCTCTGAACAGCTTTCATTGAAACAATACTTACACCACCGATTTAAATAAAATTATTATTTTTGTTTACGAATTTAATACAGGCGACTTGTATGCTTGCACAATTTTGTACGCCCCTCCCCTCCCCCTCCCCCAATTAGCTATTATTTATTACTAACGAGCTGGAACTTGGGAAGAGTCACAGCAACCTAGCCCTCAATAATTGACTGAAATCGACGATGCTATTGAAACCTACGGACTACTACGTACTTCGGAGAATTATCTACACATCAGTGAGCACTATGTGTTCCATAAGTAGCAGTAAAACAAAAGAAGCGTACTATAGAAACGGAGATGAAAAGAAGAGGAGAAGGGTAAACAAAAGACCCTAAAAAGATAATAAGCAATAAACCTAAACTCAAAATAATAATTTCGTATACCTATGACAAACACGAATCGACCACGCATTAATCCGCAATCACCATAGAGCGTTTTCGACCGAAGAAATTCCTAGAAAGGTATAGTACTTCCTCTAAAGCAGTGGTTGCCAACCCTTGCAAATTTACGGAAGCTTCTATGATTTTTACACTTTTGTATTTTTAAAATATGTTGTGAGCTATCCGAATTGTCTTCGCGAGTTACTCGCGATCGACGGATTGGCGACCACTGCTCTAAAGCGTCAAATTAACATCAAACATATCAACACCAATAATACGCCATAACCATAATTGCTCTCTTAGCAACATCCAAAAAATAATCGGGGAAAAAATCGGAATCCCTCTAAGAATGGCGTTAACGCGCACAAATAGCGAACCTAAAACGGATAAAGATTATGTACAATAACGTCAGAAATTACATAAAAAATATAAATGGAAACTAATAAAATTAGATTAGATGAATTATAACATATGAAGTGAATACTTTACAAAAGAACTATTCATGACAAATATGTAGTAGGATTAATTGATTCACTAGCAGAAATGCGACACCTAACACCGCTCACAATTGCAATTAAATGACCAACTGTTTCAAACAAGCCATTTACGTATTTTAGAAATTAAACATGAAACACGCTATCATTTTAAATTAATGATTTCATCAAATCAAATTGATTCGGACACTATTGAAATATATTAATTTCTTAAAGTGTAAAGGTGTAGAATAAATTGTATAAATACGAACGACTGGCATCAAAAATCAAAAGTCAACAAATACAATATGAAACGATGGTCAACAAAACTTCTGAAATCTTTTGGGATCGTATATGTAGACTACAGAGGTGTATTTTATCTAATAGAACCAGCAATGACAGTAATGACAATGAAGCAAAGTACTATTAATTTGTAATAATACTAATAATAACAATAGCAATAATACGGAGCGCTAATGCATCAGAAAAAGTGGAGTGATAATTCTCCTAATATAAATACTTCAACAAAACATTTAAAATTCTTGAACGTTTTTAATTGGGTAAGGAGTATTTCTTGGACGCATAAAACGATCGCAAACTTTCAACAATTGAATGATTGTTTATGCTTTATAATTATAGAACACTGCTTTGAGAATCAGCAAATGTTGAAATTCCAGACTTCTTGAAATATAATCATAACAATTTATGCTGCCCAGTATCCTAGTTACATATAAACTTTTCCGTCAAATGTTTCTTTGTAATACTCAATAGCTTAGGCAAGAACGTACTTGATTCTAATAATAGCTGAATGCTGGAGCTTTTGGAGATAAACAGTCTTTTAGTGTCCTAGACAGGTAAGCCCTATTGGGGAGTAATAAGATTATAATAATTACTATTTAAAGCAGGTTGTCTACATGCTTAGTACGTTATTACATTTCCTCACTTAGTTTGTACTAATTCAATTTATTTCTTCTTCAATACGATCAATTTTAGAGTTAAGATTAAAACAAATATTCCAGAGTTTTTCATACGTTTTTCTTAATATACTATATATATAAATATAGAGCAGAATTAATATTATTTATATAATTATATTAATATCTGAAAAATACATATACCAAATAGTTAGTGGTGAATTGAGAATAATATACTGCAAAGAAGAATTTGCAAACTTACCCCGAAAGGAAGAAAAGATAACAGATTAAGAAGAGTAGAAAGAAGAAGAATTTGTACAAAAAGTCTACCACACATTTGCAGAAGTTGATCATCAATAAGTATTTTAAATCAACCAAGAATTATATCTTAAAATTAAAGCTAGAAGTGTGTTGTTTTGGTATGCCGGGTCACGACAAAAAATATAGTGAAATATAATGATTAATTCGCCTCAGAAGCCAAATTAATAAAACGACTGTTAAACAAAAACGTGACTTTAAAATATTCATTACGGCTTGTTCACATTAGTTTCTTTTCTGTATCCAAACAAGATTACCTAAATAATTCACACTCCTCTGGGGCAAAGTCATGAGGAGCTTGTGATAACCTTTTGTAAGAATATCCACATTTTACATGCCATTTTCTTAGTGGAGATTGGAAGTACATCAATTTTCTTGTGTTGTAGATTGTTGCTGAAATTCTTTAGGTCTTTCACATATACTGCTAAGAAAAACTTGCTTTTACATTGTCATACCACTTAAGACTTAATCTCTAGCTATGGAAATCTACTATCATATATAAAACGTTTACAACAAGAAATACACAAAACTGCGAAGTATGAGAGAAATAAAATTAAGACATTTTTGTTTATACTAATATTCAGACGAGATGGGCGATATCAGCAAAAACTGTATAGTGTTATGATTTCTATTATCTTTTTATGTAAACTTTCAGAAATTGATTTTTTTAATAAATAAAACTTTTTGACTTTTCAAATTAAAAAAGTTAAGCTATTTACTTTCTTTATATATCAAGGCTTTGGAATATGGATTTGATTCGTGTGTATATCCTAATAGCAAACAACGTATTACTAAAAATAAATCAGTGTCCAATGGTCGAAATTGTGGCGCGGTTAAGGCATTAACAGCGACTGCAGCACGCCAAAACCCCGAATAGCGCCCAAAGTGACGCCCCTGAGATCTTTCACTTAAGATAATAGTTTGCAAAATTTTGACAATGGTGGCGAACACGTGCGCCGGACACTATTCGGTGTGAACCGCACTATAGATGTAAGTAGAACGCTGTAATCGTCTACAACACAACATATCGATATGGTATCGATCAGTGTCATCTAATTGTAAAATATAAATATATACCTTTGTCGACATAAATATTTAATGAACCTCCCTATCTACTCATTAAGAGGTGGAAAAAAAAAAATTTGGAGACCTTAAAAATGTTATAATCTGCCATGATGACATGATAGTAGCTGGAGCTACAAAATGGGAACATGATAGGGCTTTAGAACAAGTTGTAAGGCGCACTAGACAAGTGAATGCTTAACTTAACAAACAAAAATTTCAGATTTGCAAGAACAAAATAAAATTCATGGGTCAATTTTTTTTTCTCTGGGAAAGCTATGTAAGTACATTCAGGTCGTATTGAATCACTTTGTAAATTAAAAACCCCTAGAGACAAAGTGGAGCTGCAAAGGGTGATAGGTTCTCTTAATTTTGTCAGACGATATGCTCCAAATATGTCTAAATACATGAGTCCTATGTGTGAATTGTTAAAATCTAATGTGGAGTGGGAATGGCTTCTTAGGCATCAGAAAACATTATAAAGAACATTATCAGTAAATCGCCTGCTTTAGTATTATTTGACCAGGCTAAACAAGCAGTTATACAGTGTGCTGTGTCAAAAAGTGGTTTGGGAAGTTGTATGTTTCATGAGCATGATTAAGATTGGTGGCGTGTGCGTCTCGAACAATGAATGATCATGAGGTGAATTATAGGCAAACAGGAAAGGAGCTGTTGGCAATATACTTCAGTACCTAAAAGTTTCATAATTTCATTTACCGTTGCAAAGTTGATGTACAAAGTGACCACAAACCGTTAATTTCAATTATGTCAAAACCTGTTTGCAAAATTGGGTAGGTGAGACTACAGCGTTTGAGATTGAAATTATTAAAATATAACCTTAATGTTTACTATGTTTCTGGCAAGAATATTCATTTGCTGATATGCTTTCTAATGATAGTTTAGAAACTAATACACTTGATCCTGATATCTTCTATATGCTACATACGATATCTTTAGACCCTATTTTAATTTAAGAAATGATTTATATGTTGAAGCTGGATTTTATTCTTTTTTTTTTTTGAAAGATAAAGTAGTAGTACGCCACTCCCTGAGATCTTTTATCATGAAATTGTTACACAGGGGTTATATGAGTATTAACGAAACTTTACACAAGGCACGACAATTATTCTTGCGGCCAAGGATAACATCTGACCTTATAAACTATCATAAACAATGTACGATCTGTGAAAAGTATATGCCCAGTAACTATAAAGAGCCACTTATATATCATTCCATGCCAAAACTTAGATATAACAAATTGGGGCAGATCTTTTAGAATTTGGTTCAAAGTCTTACTTGGTGCTGGTAGAACATTTTTCGTACTGGATAGATATTTATCCTATACCTAATAAACAGGGAGGCGACAAATAAATAAGTTTCGATTATCACGAGCGTACGACTAGTACTAGTACTAGTAGAGTGGGGTAGCGCATTGGAATATGCTTATATGTATACATACGGCAGTATCAGCCAGTACTATTTGAGTCTTCACGTAGAGCGTATGCTATTGTTGTTCGTTAATATTATTATTATCTTGACGTATAAAAGGCGTTGCGTTTTCCATAAACCCGATTTTTCGTTATATGTATATATTTTTGAACTATCGTACTGTTTTCGTTTACTTTTTTACTTTTTCCTTCTTTTTCTACTACCTACTCCGTAGTTTTACTTTGTTGTCTTTTGAGGAACAGATTTCCACAATGCTGAGAATGCCCCGTATTTTAGCAGAATATGGTCATGTGTTTGTAAAAGTAAATGCAAAGGAGGTACATTGCACAATTTGTACACAAAATTTAAGTTTACGAAGCAAACAGTCGTTAGAGCAACATTTACAAAGAAAAAAACATATTCAAAACTTAAGAAAATCTTCTAATAAACAATTTTTTAGCGCAAATATTCCATTGCATAAACTAAAGAATCCAGACTTACGTGAGTTTCTTAAGAAATACACAAAACAAGATATTCCACATCATTCAACAATTAGAAAATATTACATACCGCAACAGTTTAAAGTAACAATTGATCAAATACGCTTCAAGTTAGGTGAAAATTATATTTGGATTAGCGCAGATGAAACTACTGATATTATGGGAAGATGTGTTGTTAATGTTGTAGTGGATACATTGCATCCAGAAAAACCACCTCTATCCTTCTTGATAGCCACAAAATTTAGAGCCACTATCAATGCCGAAGAGTTATGTGATATTGTTACTAAGAGTTTAGATAACATATGCAATGGCGACCCTACAAAGGTTTTGCTCTTTATATCCGATGCCGCTAGTGTTATGCTAAAAACGGGAAAACTGCTTAAGAAATGTTTTCCAAATATGCTACATTTAACGTGTATTGTTCATGGAATACATAGAATTGCCGAATTAATCCGGTCAGAATTTCCTGAAATAAATTCATTAATTAGTTTATTTAAAAAGAAACTGGTAAAGGCGCCGGCTAGAGTAGCTGCATATAAAAACATGTGTCCAGATATTCCTTTACCACCAGAACCTATTGTTACGCGTTGGGGTACGTGGTTAGAAGCTGCATTCTTCTATGAACAGCATTTTTCTGTTTTAAAACCTTTTATACTTAACTTAAAAGATGATGCACAAAGTATTAGACAATGTAAGGATTTAATTGTTAGAGAAGATTTACCCGATAAACTAAAATTTATTCGCATACATTTTGTAGAAATACCAAAAACTATTAAATACTTAGAAACTCGAAATTTAAAATTACGTGATTCCTTTGAAAAATTAGGGTCACTGTTTACGACCCTGAAAATGATTGATGCTCCTGTAGGCCAGAAAATACGAAGCAAAGTTAAAGCTGTAATAGAACGTAATCCAGACTATAATACCTTGAAAAATATTTCAAACAACACAATTAACGACCAAAATCAGTACTACATAAAATGCAGAGAGGTTATTTCACATTTTTCCTATGCGCCTGCAACAAGCTGTGAGGTCGAGAGATTTTTCTCGAAATTCAAAACTATTTTTACATCTCAAAGAACGCAATTTACAATAGATAATTTAGAGAAACATATAATAATTAATGCATATTGCACTCATTTTAATAGCGAGAATGACGATCTTCCATAGTTGCTTAAAATTTAAATCCAACAATGTAAAACTACATTTTCATCTTTACTTTCTTATTAATAAATTATTAACATGTGTCGGTCCATGTTTACTATACAGTATAATAAAATAAGTAGAAAGACAATTCTAGAATAAAAAAAATATTTTTCATTGATGTTAGCAGATTACGTACCGCACTGCAAAGCCTACAATTGAACGCTTGACTAGTCAGCGAGGTCCAGCGACAAACATATGCATACTTCGCTTGGGTGACTCGCTAGGCGAATCGAACTTATTTATTTGTCGCCTCTCTGCTAATAAAACTTCCGAAAGTGTTATAAATGCAATGCAAGATATTTTCACGAAATTCGGCTACCCATAATACTTAATTGCTGATAATTTGCCATTCGTATAAATGAAGTGTAGGGATTACTACCAAGATAGAGACATTACAATTAAGGCTTGCACACCACACCATCATCAAAGCAATGGAATGTCAGAAAAGGCTGTTAGCATAAGTAAACAGATCTTACCTAAAAGTATATTGTACTAAGAATTTAGTTAAATTTCTTAAAGAAAATTGCACCAGCCTAGCTCTTAATTAATGATATAAAAAGCATAAATTATAACAAATTATGTTTATAAATTTTTAATAAATACTTGGCTAAATATGAGGACAAGACACCTTCGATTTTCGCAAAAAAATTATTATTATTATTATTATTAATTAAAATTAATATTATTAATAATTAATTAATTTAAAGGGTGATAAATTATCTAAATAAAGTTTTACGAGAGATGCTTCTCAGAGTCACAATTTAAGAAAAACGGTCTTACCTTGAAGTGTTTACGTTACATTCAGATGGAGTTTTCTTATGTATTTAATCACATAAATACAATTTGTAATACATTTATAATAACTTTCATCCTTTTTCTACAAATATGTATACGTTCAAATATTAATATAATTTGCAGTAATTTACACAACATTTTCACTTTTTCTGAGATGTTAAAATGTATGACTTTCTAAATGACATTTGACTGATAGCAACCAGTACCAACTTAAATAGATATATATATATATATATATATATATATATATATATATATATATACTTCTTATTCTTTTTCGAAGCGGTCTATTATTCAAGTTAAACGTTGGCTAAATTGCCATATACGGAAAAATTGATTGATGCACGAACTTGCGTATTCTTATGATTTTTTCTGTTCATATTTGTCTTTCTGCGGGAGGTTGTTTTGGATACGTATATCATACATAAAGAAAAATTAGGAAGTTCAAATAAAATCGTAGATATCGATGTAGCAACCAGTAGCAACTTAAATAAAAGTGCAGTTTGGTTTATTCTTATTGTCATTGTCATTGCGTTTACAATGGCTCAAATCAATTTAATTGATTTATACAAATTATGTAATTCAGATAAAATTTAAATGGGTCGCCAACTAAGGCAGTGGGCATTAATTTCCAACGAGGGTAGCTACATGTGCCCTTGTTGTGGATCCCCACTGAAATTGAGGGCGGAAGGGAATCGGTGAGTATTATGTGCATTTGTTGTACTTTATATTTAGGATTTTTTTGTACTAGGTGTGATGGACTCAGTGAAATTAAATCGTTTTAAAAAGGGGAGCGGTGCGGGGGGCGTCTGAATTTAGGGCAGGGAATTTTTTTTTAAATCAAAACTTTCTATTTCCCAAATTTTAGGATTCGTCCATCTTTGGGTTGCCAACAGCCCCTAACTTTCATTTGCGATGAACTATGTATTGCAAGCAATACCGCGGTAGATTGGGCGTCTTTTTGCCGCGAGGTTGTTTTAGATGCGTATGTACTACATAAAGTAAACAAAGTATTGCTCGTGCGGTACATAGATGTTTATTCTGCTCCACTTTGATTGCTTTTTTCGGCGGGTTACTGTTATCGATTTTTAGTGAATCTTATATTGGATCATAGTGTTAATTCCACTCTTTCTTACTGTGTGATTTTTGTTTGGCGTTGGGGACTGCTTTGACCGCTATTTGTGTGGTAAGCTTTCCACTTAAAATATCGCTGTGTCCTTTTTCTGGCTGACGTGCGTTTTTGCGCCCTTGTTTCTTTTGCTGTATGTACAAGCGTGTAATTTTATATTATCCAATACATATTTCTTGATCTCTGTTTCTCTTCTCATTCCTCTCTTGTATCCTTTTGTTCCTGTACGAGCACCATTCCGTTGCCTTCTTACCCTTGGTTTGTTTTATTAAAGTCGCCAAGATCGGCAGTGCGGCGTGAAGCGTGTATCCCCGTTCTCTTTGTCCCTTTTCTTTTTCTTACATTGTATTAAATTTATTTTTATTTAGCCTTAAATATGCTTTCGTGTTTTTGTTGTAATGCTGTTGATGATCCGCATAAACTACTAAATTGTTGTATTTGTAAAAAAACTTATCGAATTGATTGCGTTAAAGTTTCATCTAGCGAAGCTCGTAGGATTCACTCGAACAGTGGGTTTTCCTGGACGTGTAAGAACTGCATCCAGTTTGGCAGTGATCTTAATACCCTGAAATTTGTTATAACTTCCCTTCAGGATGAAATAAGAACTTTAAAGCAATCGTTATTGGATTCTACTGCATCTAAATCATCGTCTTCCCTGGATATTGAAAAGGTTATTGAGGAGATTGCTGATCGTGATAATCAAATTTAGTGATTTTTGGAAATGATGAGGTTGCTACTGCTAGTAATAATGATCAAATACGTGCTGATGTTGATTTTGTTAATGGAATTTGCTCATCGCTTAATATTACTGATCCAGGTATTAAAGTCTTTAGACTGGGAAAGCTGGATGCCACTAAAACTAATCGCTGTCGCCCGGTTAAAGTGTGCTTTTCCTCGGAGGCTTCTGCTCAAGCTGTACTACGCAATGTTTCTAAAATAAAATCTACGGCGATGTATTCAAATATCTCTATCTTTCGTGATCGTACGCCGTTACAGTTGCAAATTTACAAAGACGCTAAAGCGGAGTTATCTGATCGTTTAAAAAGCGGTGAATCCAATTTAAGGATTAAATATAATAAAGGGATTCCTTCTATAGTTTCCACTTTAAACTAAATAAGTCCAACCGTAGTTCTTCCATTATCAATGTGTATTATCAGAACACCAGAGGTTCACGATCTAAGACCCAATCATTTTTTACCAGTGCTTGTAGTTTTTCTTACCAAATAGTTGTAATTACCGAGAGTTGGCTTGACGATTCTATTCGAGACACGGAACTACTACCGTCTTCTTACAATATTGTTAGATATGACAGACGTTTTGCTCTAATTAATCGTTCCATGGGTGGAGGAGTGTTTGTACGATTATCTGAGGAAATTAAGTTTGAGGTTCTTGATACTACTCCTATTACTTCTATTGTTTCAACTGTGGATATTGTTGTTTGTAAATGTTTTCTGAATTCTTGTTGCTTCTACATTTCCGCTTTATATATGCCTCCGGATACTAATCAGCATGATTTTGAATTACTATGTGAATGTCTGGAGTTGTTTCTGCTGGATAAACCAGTTATTATTTTTGGTGATTTCAATATTCCACGGTTCTTAAACGATTCTCTAAATTGTACTAAATGCACTATCTTTTCTCATTTATGTTCTTCGCTTGACCAACGTCAGTTCAATTCTGTTGTTAACCCCTTGCACTACGCCGAAATTCACAATCAGCCGTGCCAAACTCGGGCGCCTGAGTGGTCCCGAAAAGAGTCGAAGCGGCGAAGACTGAGTGTCGGAACTTTGAACACATCTTACGACCATTCTTACGACTGACAATGAGTGCGAGATAGGCGTGCTCGTGTTGACTTCACGCGGTGGTGCTCTTGTAAAATTCAAAAGACAACAAGATACAAGATAAAATACCCAATCATTCAAGAAAAGGAAAGAAGAGATAAGACCTCATTCAGGTGTTTCTGGTGGCCCGAGATTAAGACCACGAGCACGGCTCGTGATATTCATGTTTGGCCCGAAATGTCGATTACGAGCCTGACTCGTGATATCCACGTTTGCCGTGAAATTGAACAACGAGCCTGACTCGTGATATTCAAGTTTGGCCTAAAATTTTCATCACGAGTCAGACTCGTGAAAATAGTGCAAGGGGTTAATTGTGATGGAAGACTACTTGACCTGATTGTCCCCAATGTGAACTGCAACATAGATGTAGAACCTGAGATTCTACCTTTTGTGCCCATCGATCAATATCATCCAGCTTTATCTATCACGTTGTCGTTTCTGGCATCTGCACCTGTCCATTCACCTTTTCCGTCTAACGTAAATCTCCGATATAACTTTAAGCGAGTTAACTTTGAGCAATTATATCTTGACCTTGGGAATACGGATTGGTCATTTTTGGAGCGTACAGGCGATGTCAATGTGGCTCTAGATGAATTCTACGCGACTCTTTACCGTATTTTTGATAAATCTGTTCCAAAGTTTGCTGCCTCCAGAATTGGATCTAGTTATCCGCCCTGGTTTTCCGCTGGTATAATTGCTAATATTAAACTGAAGTCCTACTATAGACGCAAGTGGATTACTACGAAGAACACTTATTTTGAGAAAGAGTTTAAAAGACTTCGCACTCTTTGCAAATCGGAAATTTCGCTGGCCTACGAACGTTATTTACAATCAACGGAAGCATCAATTTTGAATGACCCCAGACAAATATTTAAGTATATTCATGATAAACAAGGTTCAACTAGAATTCCGAAGAACTTGTCTTATAACGGTTCATCTCTTCAGTCGCCCCAGAACGTCGTAGATGCTTTCGCCTAAGTCTTTCGATCTAATTATCTTGCTAGTGCACCGCTTTCTGATCATACCTCCTACGGTGATTGTGTTCCGTTTTGCCTCCCACTTGTTACTGAGGAGGAATTGAGCAAAATTATGGCCTCTTCTCCTGAGAGTTACACTTCTGGCGATGACTCAGTTCCTTCTTTTCTTTTGCGTAACGCTGGTTTAGCTTTTGCTAGACCTCTGGCGGTTTTACTTAATTTGTCTATCAGGACTTCCGTTTTTCCTTCTGTGTGGCAAAGGACAAGAATATGTCCTATATTTAAAAAAGGTAGTAAATCTGAAATTACTAACTACAGACCTGTATTGATCTTGTTGAATTTTGCCAAGGTTTTTGAGAATGTCCTGTATTTACATTTATATAAAAACGTTATACCTTACATCGTCTCATCAGCACGGCTTTCTCCGTGGTCGGTCAACTCTCACCAACCTTGTCAGTATTTTTCAGTTTATCTGTGGTGAGTTGGATAGCCGTGGCCAGGTGGATGTGGTCTATACGGATTTCATCAAGTCGTTCGACATCATTGATCACAATATACTAACGTATAAACTATGTGGGTTTGGCCTTAGTACACCCTTTCTAAAGTTAATTCAGTCATACTTAAGTAATAGATGTAATTATGTACATTATAATGGCTATAAATCCGTTTATTTTATTTCGATATCTGGTGTCCCGCAGGAATCAAATCTGGGGCCTTTGCTATTTGTTTTGTACATTAATGACCTCTTGGAGAATCTATCATGTCCGATGTTGGCATATGCTGACGACATAAAAAATGTTTCAAATTTGCAGGATAATGTTAATTACATTCTTAACTGGTGCGCTAAATTTAAATTTAGATTAAATCTTAATCAATGCTGCTACGTTTCTCTTACCCGTAAATTTAATCCAATTGCCTCTAGCTATAACATGGGTGGTCACTCCTTGACCAAACTGGATGTGGTTAAGGATCTTGGTGTGCTGTTTGATCATGCCATGAGCTTCTCACTTCACATTACTCACCTATGTCTTTCTGCTTCTAAGACTTTGGGGTTGATAATACGCTCTTGCAGATCATTTCGTAATGACCAATTGCTGAAATCACTTTTTCAGCTTTATTATTAGTAAATTAGAATATGCGTCGCAAGTCTGGTCTCCTCATTATATCTACCTTCAGCTGTCAATTGAAAGGATTCAGCGTCGTTTTCTTAAATATTTATCATTTAGATGGATGGCATTTATCCCGATCGAGGAATTGATTACAATTCCTTGCTGGGGGGCACGGCTTTAGTTCTCTGGACTTTCAACGTGAATGCAGTGGTGCCCGTTTCATATGGAAATTGGTACATGGAATCATTGACTGTTCGGCTCTGCTTTTCCAGTTAAACTTTTACTTTCCTAGATTATCGTCTCGTTCTCAGACTACTTTTTTTATACCATTTTCTAGAACCAACTTACTTAGCGCTTCGCCACTTGCTACAATGGGCCGATCTGCCGACCTGCATTACACGGATATTTTTGTTAATAGTATTAATGATTTGTAGTTACTCTAATATTTTGTATTTTTCTTTAATGTATGTATCTAATTATTATATTTTTTATTATTTTATTATTGGTAATTACTGTTAGACAACTATTATTATTATTATTATTATTATTTTAAACAGAAGTTAGGGGGCACAGGTAAAATCGTGGAGATTGACGAGTCCAAATTTGGAAAAAGAAAGTATCATCGTGGCCATTTTGTAGAGGGGCAATGGGTTTTTGGAGGCTACGAACGAGATACCGACAGAGTTTTCATGGTTGCCGTTGCAGATCGGTAAGATTAATCACCTTAATATAGTTTATATAATATAGTCATGAGGATGGGTGGTTCTGGTCAGATAGTCTGTGTGGGATGGTTTTGGGTCGAGTTGTACTGGTTCCAGTCGGATGGTGTGGGTCGGAAGGTGTGGACTGGTTTTGGGCCGGATGGTGTGGGATGGTTTTGGATCGGGTGGTTTAGGCCGGATGGTGTGGGGTTGTTTCGGCCGGACTGTGTTGGTTTGGGTCGGGTTGGTTTGGGTAGGGTAGTTTTGGGCCGGATGGTGTGGGATGCGTTTGGGCCGGGTGGTTTGGGCTTAGTGGTTTGGGCCGCGTAGTGTGGGGTGGTTTCGGCCGGACTGTGTTGGTTTGGGTCGGGTTGGTTTGGATAGGGTAGTTTTGGGCCGGATGGTGTGGGATGCGTTTGGGCCGGGTGGTTTGGGCTTGGTGGTTTGGGCCGGGTAGTGTGGGGTGGTTTAGGCCGGATGGTGTGGGGTGGTTTGGCCCGGATGATGTGGGGTGGTTTGGCCCGGGCTGTGTTAGTTTGGGTCGGGTGGTGTGGGGTGATTTGCGGCGTATGATGTGGGATGGGTTTAGGTCGGATGTTTTGAGCCGGATGGTGTGGGATGGTTTGGACCGGATGATGTGGGATGGTTTTGGGTCGGGTGGCGTAGAACGGAGTGGTTGTGACCAGGTTAGATCTTTAGTATATTTTCTATGTGAAACCATGATTGTTTTAACAATTTTTCTTTTATTCACGGGTCTGCTGACACGTTGATTCCGATTATCCGTGTATGGATTGAATTGGGAACGGTCATTAGCGATTATTAGAAGGCCTATGACTGCCTCTCATTGCACGAGTATGAGCATTTGAAGGTGAATCATTCTTTGACTTTTAAAGATCCTGACACAGATGCTCATACCAATGCAATCGAGTCCTCGTGGCGGGCTGCCGAAGATACAATAAGTTCTAGCGGACGAAGAAAATCCCATATTCCGGGAAATTTGGCTCGGTACATGTTTGACGAAAGATGTGCCGAGTTGAAATTGGATCGAGCTGTGGAATTTTTCCGTTTACCAGGGTTATTGTATAATCCATTGAACCCTAGCGAATGTCCACGAGACGAAGAACAGGGGGACTCATCGTCTTGAAAATTAAGGATGGTCGTGGACATGGTCCATTTTAACTCCGACTTACTTCGAGCGATAAACACCAATCGAATTACAATTTTCGCTTAAATTGTTTGTGTATTATAAGAAGGGTAATAAAAAAGAAATGGCAAATTACAACAAAATTGCTAACGTGTGTATCGTGGAAGTTCTAAAAGCAGCTGAAGCAGAAATAGAAGACCGTGTAATTGTTAGATGTCGTCGATGATATATGTATTTATTTGTATATTGCTCTATTATTTTTTGGACAAATTTTAAAGTAAAATCGTTTGAAAATTTTTTACAAAAATACTTTTATTTTCTATTATAAAATTTTATCAAACTACACTTTTAATCGTAAGATATTTCTGTTGTGTTGTTAACTAATAAAAACAAGCTTCTAACTTTACTTCAGATTTAATAACTCTATTAGATCCAACTGTGTGATCTGTCTACTCTATATTACATTCATTATTATGTTTACTACCACAGCTCACTATTTAATATAATCAACTAACTAGCAAGACGCATCATCCATGATAGACATATTACAACACAGAGTATATTTTTGTATTCATTTTAAATTTTAATTGTATTTAATAGTTCAAAGAAACACAGCAATTAGTAAGCAAGCAACTAAACGAAACAAGAATATATGTACTGCAATGAATATATGGTGTGAATCAGTGAAATACCAAGTAAATTAATGCAAATTACACATTGAAGTTTTCTTGTAGCAACGACTAGCAAATACAAAAAAAAATCGTAAGAATACGCAAGTTCGTGCATCAATCAATTTTTCCGTATATGGCAATTATTCGTTTAACCAAGGTTTAACTTGAATAATAAAACGCTTCGAAGAAGAATAAGAAGAATTATATAAATATATATCTATTTAAGTTGGTACTGGTTGCTATCAGTCAAATATCATTTAGAAAGTCATACAATCTAACATCTCAGAAAAAGTGAAAATGTTGGTAAATTACTGAAAATTATATTAATATTTGAACGTATATTTGTAGAAAAAGGATGAAAGTTATTATAAATGTATTACAAATTGTATTTATGTGATTAAATACATAAGAAAACTCCATCTAAATGTTACGTAAACACTTCAAGATAAGACCGTTTTTCTTAAATTGTGACTCTGGGAAGCATCTCTCACAAAACTTCTATTTAGATAATTTATGACCCTTTAGGTCACCTTTACGGTGCTCTAATTTTTTTGCGAAAATCGAAGGTGTCTTGTCCTCATATTACTCCAAATACTTTAACATAAAATCAAGATAATTACCTAATGTTGTGTGTGTGTGCGGGTGAGTATAATTTCTCTTTCGAAGATGGTTCTTCTTATATCTCCTCTCTTAACTTCTATTCTCGATACACCTCTAATTTCTATGGATTCTTCCCCTTCTTAGATTCTCTTCTCTGGTATAGTGAGGTTCTTTTATTCACTGGTACTTCTTCTTAAAACCCTTTTATTTCAAATATATTTATTTAATAACTTATTTGTTGACTTATCTATCTTGTCAATTTTCTTCGTCGTTAACCAAACAAACTTTTTATTTCTTTTGGAAACCAGGACTACACTGCTTTATTTATAAGTTGTCCACAAAACGAAAACTTTAATTCACCTTCACTCCAGTTCCATTGTTGAACTGTTTTACTGCATTACTGTTTTGTAAAGTTGGATGTTTATTTCTTTGGATACATATTTGGCATTCATTACATTTTTAAGAATTTCTTATGTACCCATTACCACAATAACAAAGTATAAATCAATCTCCAGTATAGACAAAAGTGTCATGCCGATGTTTTTCTTTTGCATACGTTTCTCAGCCCTGTTTTGTTTTCTAATTGCATTAATTATCATTTGTATATTTCACATTCGTTTTGCAATTTTTAAATTAAAATCCTTTGTCCCTCCTTACAGTTCTTTGCTTAGTCCATTCTCACGAACACCTACGTTAGAAACTTGTGTTACAAGTAGAAGTAGTTAAAATTAGTTGTAACACTACAAACTTATCAAAACTTATAACTATATTACAATATCACAATAACTACAACAAAGATGCTTGAACACTATTTTATTGCACAGGTATATTCTAAAACATTCTAAACGTGGAAATATTTAGTAGTCCAGAAGATGTTCTGCAATTTTCATACCTTTACCCAACTCTTTATGAAAGACTAAAAGATATTTGCGAAACATTTTAGAACAATGATTCCTTTTTATTTTAGATTGAATTTCTAAGATGCTAAGCAGCAAAATATGATATAATAATTTAACGCCAGAATTTGTAATCATTCCATTTCAACATTTTCCTGTTAGCATATTCCCTTTTTGTACACATAAAAATGATATACGTTTCTTCTACAAAGAAAAATCGAACGAAAATATATGTATATACATATATTGTGAAAAGCAGACGCAAAACAAATTCTCTAGTCAGTACGCGGCTTAAAATGCATATTTGCCACGAAATAATATCACTCATCCACTTATTTTGTTACCACTAATTCAGTATAACTAGGAAATAAAGTTAAAACGGTACAATGTTTTCTGTTTATGTACTATTGCGGTAACAAAAATCCGAACAAGTCTTATAGGCTATTTTGACTATTTTGTAGCAGTATAAACCAACCGTTTGTCATGTTCATGTTAATTTTGATGTAGCCTTTTCTTTTTAATGTCGTGAGTAGTACCTTTGGAAACTCCAAATCTACTACCTAGCCTCCTTATCGATCATTCTTCTCCAGGTAATGTAATTACATGCATTCCTTAGAAGCACTTAAACGCAGTATAATGACATACATATATCAATAATGATTTTAAAATGAAATAACATTTGACAAGGAGAAAGCCAGATTTAAACTACATTATCTTAAGTGTCCGATTTTTTATTGCCGTAATAATACATATATTTTCATTGGTTACATTTTTACAGCTTTCAAATGTAATGTTTGCTATAATTGGCGGTATAACCGGTTAATATTATAAAACCCTTTTGCTAGTAAAGGTAAAACAAGATACAAACTTGAGTAATTTAATTCTGACAATATTTATACCATAGAGGCTTGAAAAATAAATCTATGTCAGTATATTCGCCAGTAATTGTAGACCCCTTTTTAAAATATGAGGAATACTGTTTTTGTCTCGAGGATAAAGTTTCAACGGCATCGTATTACATTAGAGCATTACGTCACCGCGTCGGAATATTAACTCTTGTTTTTCTTATTCGAACACCAAATTTTGCTTACACCTTAATATTACTCTACAGAAATCATCATTCGCTTGAACACTGCTTTGACGGCAATAAAAAATGGTATTGGTGTGAATTTAGTGCTGGACTATTTTGACAGGGATGATCTTGAAAGCATAAACTACAATAATGAAACGGGCCCAATATGCTGAGTGATATTTTAAAAAGCTTTAATAATAATAATAATAATAATAATAATACATAATAGGAGTTTATTGACAATAGCTGAAATACATATAATACTTAAATGTACTACAATATATAATAATATATAACAGTGCGTGACACAACATACTTAATTTATACATAGCACATAGTCAATAATACGCCGTAGATCTCAGAAAATGTTCAAAACATTTTCGGGAGTACCCTTGGGGAGCCAAAGTGACCCTACAAATAAGGCGCCAGTACCAAATTTTGTAATAGTGTATGCGTTAGATGAAAGAGTTGAAATTATTTTTATTTTTGGTTCTGAGGACCAGTTTGCTACCATTAATGCCAGATATCAAGAAAGAAGTGTCAGTCATATCTATATTTGGCTGGGACATTAGCTTCGTTAATTATCGTTCATTAAAATACATATATCTTTCGTGACCTTTTTATACTTATCGTATATGATAGTTCTCTACCACAATTAGATCAATTAAACAAGACTGGTTTAAATGATAGTTACATTTTAAAAACGGTTACAAACATTTTCGGAACACCTTCTTCAGTGAAAATATAACTAGATAAATGTATAAACAAACATTTGTTTTTTATTTGGGAACTAACAACAAAATAGCTAATGACTAGGATTTCTTGATATAGAGGATATGTAAACATATACCCTAGTCATTAGTTATTTTGTTGATAGTTTACTTATATTTTCACTGAAGAAGGTGTTCCGAAAACGTTTGTAAACGTTCCGAAAATATAGCATTAATCATTTAAACCAGTCTTGCTTAATTGACCTAATTGTGGTAAAGAACTATCATATAAGATAAGTTCATTGTAATGTGATTACGACTAGATACTTTTTAATATTATTACTCAAGTGTAGCAGTATCTATTGTGTTTTCCGTTTTTCCTTCCTATCATTCATTCCCAGTCATTAGGTGCACCTAAAAGAATAGCACGCCATGTGGCTTCCCTGAAGGTGTTACCTATCTATTTATTTATTTATCTTTTCTTTGTTATTTCGGTATATATTTTTTGTCGAACCAATAAATAATGTATATATATATATATGTATATATGTATATACAACGTGTCCTAGATAACATTTCCAACATCAGGATCTCG
The DNA here is from genome assembly GCA_038088585.1 of Chrysina gloriosa. Lineage (NCBI taxonomy): Eukaryota > Metazoa > Arthropoda > Insecta > Coleoptera > Scarabaeidae > Chrysina > Chrysina gloriosa. The sequence continues at coordinate 56,314,112 of CM076093.1, forward strand.
CTTATTGTAAAAGATACAAGTTTGGTTAAATTAGACAAATTGTTCCTAAGGACTAATGAATTTATACAATATTCTTTAATTTTCAAATTGCCATGTATTTTAGGATTTATAGTGAAAAAACGAAAAATATCAAATTTCTTTTTCTTGTAATAACTTTTCTGTTCTAGTAGATACATAATTTCTTTTCACATTTTCTTGAGATACTTTTTATGTAAAATTTAAATATCGACTTGTATTTTTTTGCACTTTTCGTTTTTTAGTTTTGATCCTTAATTTAAATTTTTCTTATGGAACGTCAAGTCGGTTTTGAAATAATTGTACGTGTTTTTATCCTCTTTACAATGATATATCACATGTACTATCTATTTTTAAAATTATTAAAGAAAATTGAAAAAAATGTTTTTTATTAAATAGTCTAACGAAAAGTAGACGTGGTACGATGCACAAGAGAACAACAAATAATAGAAAACAAAGATAGTCAAACAGGTAATAGCAACGGAGATAATTATCTAATTATAAAAGATGTTCAAACAATTGCCCATTCCGTTCTAAACATAATTGTGTCCTGCGTATTGTCGTCGTAATCGCATTGCGTAGCTTTCGGCGTGTAATGCTACCAAATGCTGCAAGAACAGCTTCACGTAGATCTTCGGCATTATTAAATGTTTTCACGTACACCCGATCTTTTACGTGGTCACAAACAAAGAAAAATCCAAAGGCGTCAAGTCTGGAGATCTAGGTGGCCATAAAACCGGTCCTCGATTACCAATCCACAAATTTGGTAAACGATTATTAAGGTATTCGGTGATTATGTTTGAATTGTGGGGTGGGGCTCCATCTTGTTGGAAGCTGATGTTAATATTTTCAGTCAATGGTAAATCATCAAGTCTATTTTCCAAATCACTTTGGAGTAAATTCAAATACTTTGCACTATTTAGTGTTTCGTTAAAAAATATGGGCCCAACAAGTTTAGTGCCTAAAATACCACACCAGACATTAAAACCAAATCGCACTTCATGTCGACTTTCCTTTAGAACGTGAGGATTCTCTCTGTCCCAAAAGTGAACATTATGGCTATTAAAAAGACCGTTATTTGTGAATCTGCTTTCGTCAGACCATAAATTCGTAGCAGGAAAATTATCATTATTCTCACATTGGTTAACATATCATTGGCAAAATTGTACTCTTCTCTCCTGATCTCCATCTCTAAGTCCCTGTAGAATGGTGTACTTATACGGGTGATATCTGTAACGCTTTAATATTCTTTGGGTTGTACTGTTCGAATACCAGTATTGTGCTCAATTTCTCTAACAGATGTTGAAGGATTTTCAATAACAGATTGTAATACATTTAATGCTACAATGTCATTCACTAATTGCGGATTTCTGTTAGGTTTGGAAAACGAACCATATTCTTTTAAATTAACTACCAAATTTCTATACGTACGAAGACTGGGCTACCTTTTTTCAGGATACAGCCTCGAGTACATCCGTTCATCTACTACACTGTTTTTATGACAAAAGATGTAACAACTCAAGTGACATTAGACTACTATGTTTTCATGTTTCACGGCCAACTTTTCGTTAGACTAATAAAAAATTAAATTAATAAAATACATTTTTTTAATTTTCTTTAATATTTTTAAAAATAGATAGTACATGTGATATATCATTGTAAAGAGGATGAAAAGACACGTTCAATTATTTCAGAGCCGACTTGACGTTCTATTATTAAATACATTTTTTTTTTTTTAAATAAGCGATCAAAACTAAAATACGAAAAGTGCAATAAAAATCCAAGTCTATATTTAAATTCTACATAAAAAGTATCTTAAGAAAATGTGAAAAGGATGTAGATTATTGGATTAAGTCGCCCACATAGATGTTTTGAGTCATTTTGCAACTCCAATATCTTCTGTTCGGAAACTATTGACTGCCACAGGAATTTTGCGAAAAATAGTACTCCGAACTCTTAAGTTGAATAAATTCTACCCTCACAAAATACAAACCCCGCAACAACTGGTCGAACACGACTACGACTTTTACAAAAGGACAACGAAGAAAATTGAAAAAGACTCAGATTTGGTAAAAAGCATTTGTTTTGGACGTTATGCACGGCTTTCTGAAATCAGACAATGAATAAGCACAAGCGCAACAAAAGTGAACTTTCGGACAGGTATTTTAGAAGATACAATTATTGTCCCATTCTTTACTCATTACATCAATGAATCACATAAAATACATATCTGATGGGTTTATTGTTAAATAAATTATGAATACATAAAAGAAATAAAATTATCCTTACTACTTACTACTAAATAATTCCAAAATTCGAAAATTTTATGAAATTATTTCCGAAAAATGTGGTAAGGGTAATTTTATTTCTTTTAATATTATTTTAACACAGTCTCCTTATGCTGGATTTAAAATTATGAAGGTTTCATCCAAATGTACCCTTAAATGGTATCCGTGAAAAGCAGTTTTCAAAAGGTTTCCAATAATATGAAGTGAGTGGGGGTTGTTATTCGAGATTTATAAGTTTCGGGGGCTGGGGGCTGGGGGCGGAGGCGGTCATGGCGCCATATCTGCGGGGTAACTTTGGCTGCCCCAACATACTATCGAAATGGTTTTAGCATTGCTTGACATCTCTTAGTAAAAGAAAACTATGATCCATTGAAACTTTTGAACAACAACCTGTATATATTTTTTTGTAAATATAAGAGAGTTCATCACTCTACCTAAAAATAACGTTATCGCAACGAGCAGATGTTTATACATGCTCCCGGGGAGTTCATTATTTTCAAGTTAGATTGATTGCAGATTCTGTTATGTTCCGTTTCTAGACTCTTTACTTTATTGAAATTTCACTGTATAGAACTATGCGATTGTGAAGTTTTTATTTTAATTGTGTTTCTTTCGGTGGAAAGATAACTTCAAATGCTCTGCTAAATCTAGGTCTTTTTATACTCTCTATCTGTGTAATTTACCTCCCACTTACCATTTCCAAAAATAACTTTTATAACTTAAATTTATACTGATATTTATATCTTCAAAGCTTCCCTATTGTAGATTTAATGGAGTTGTACAACTGGATCATTTCTGTTTTCTACTAGCTCGATCAACTTTACACATTGAACTTCTTTTAGTCCTAGATCTTTTCAGCAAGCATTAAATGCTATGCGTCTTTCTTTATTTGATTACATTGCGAAATTAATACAGTCCAAAATTGTAAAGCATTTTCATACCTCAATTACTTTCCTTTATCGTCAATTTTAGCCAATAATTTTCTGATTTTACTGTATTCATTTAAACCATACATATACTACGGGCTAAAATACAACTAAATTTTGTACAAATATTTACTGTATTGAGAACATTAAGTTATTAAATTTTCATTCTAAAATTCGTACCATTTACGGAGGAAATTTAATAATAAGTAACCGCTGAACGTAAACCAATACATTCTACTACCCGCCTGGGCATGCCCTTAAGATTATCTACTGACTGCTTCAAAAGCTAATTCCAACCAACTGGTAGGGTACCATGTAGCTGTTGCAAATGCATTGGAGGGTTAGGAAGCATATCAATCCTACGACGCATCATACCCCACAGATGTTCTACCAGCGATAGATCCGGCGATGGCGCAAGCTGATTGAGACTATTGATGTTGGCTTCTTACAGGAATCGTAATGTGACTGCGGCAACATGTGGCCGGGCGTTGGGTTGCTGGAATGTGGCGTTGTATAGCGTTGGTATATATATTAGAGCAAATGCTTCTAAACCTTCGTGAATGAACATTTGAACATTTAAATGACCTCAAAGGCGTACTAAAGGCGTCCTACTTCCTATGTTAATTCCACACCAAACCATCAATCCTGTAGTTCTAAAGTTCCGTTCTAAGGTAAAATTCAAAAACTTTCTCCTATTTACGTCGAATTCGTCTACGACCATCACAGTGTTCCACTCCTCATCCAAATCTGTTCGTACATTACACCATTCTAATCTGAGGGCACCATGCCGATTAGTCAGAGGCAGTATTAGTCTTGAACGATAGGAAATCAAACCAAACGACCGAATACGGCGATGTATGGAAAACGTTGTTACTCTATGTTCTAGCTCTGCCAAACACATTTTCCAGAGACGTTGAGGTACGACGCCGATCCCTATGGGGATTATCTACAAATGTTTGTTAAAATAAATTTCACCTAATTTTGTTTGGATCCATGTAAGCTTATTTGATTAAAATGTAAAAAATGATTGCTCTCTTTTATTCAATCATACGATATCTTACATCGCTGAAAAGAAAATAAATAAATCTATTCAGTGACCTAAAAATCAAATATGGTCCCCATTTAACTTAAGGAAGTTGATACAAGTGCCTCAAAAGCAACCACCTTGAATTTTTGTTTGACATCAATTTTGAATCGAAGACAGGGACCTTCATATGAAACTCTTTTTCGTATCTCTTATACTTATAAAGATATTTTATATGAAAAAAATGACAGTTTTCTGTCTTCTTTTCACATTTTGAACCAACACAACTGCGAATAAATCACCCACTAATTTTTTATCAGCACTGCTGCCTACAGAATTTCCTGTACTGGGTGTGAGTGTTGTTACTAACCTGGGCAAGCTGCGCTAACAGCATACAATTACGAAATAACTTACGACAATATCGACTCCTCAATTTACTATCGATGCTGTATGCGAGTAATTCTGTGTATATGTAGGCTGTCGTAACTTATTTCGTAATTACCGCTGTTTGCCCAGACTAGTTGTTACACTGGTCAAACATTTCAATGGATAAACTACAGAATCACTCAACACAAAATTGACTGTCTAATCAATAAAAGATCATGGGCTTTGGTAAGACATTTGCAAGAATTAAGCCATTCCTTTGATATTGACGGGGTTACCATTCTTGAAATCGGCAGCAACTAAAATGTTCTTGTTTAACAATTCCCTTTAACTTACATGACTTTAGTTTCGCTTTGGTATATTGTTGTTGACTTTATTAATTCACCTCTTTTAAAAGTGATTTGCTTTCATATGTTCTTTTTACTATGAAACATTGATTTTATTGATTATGTTCTCACTAAAGAACGAAATATCGAGAATTTGAACAAGAGTTCCCTTTTCAATTCTTTCTTGACGACCATTACAGCTCGCTTACCCGCTTTCAATTTCTACCTACTTTCTAACGGACTGCGCTAGATGTACTTCTTTTGAACGTACATATATATGTATATATATATATGTCTATTTGAGTTCAATCTTGATCTTATTTACAATCTTTTTCCTTTGCCAATATAACTGCAATGCTCTGACTTATTATCAGATCTATCAATGGAATGATATGCACATTGTTACAATTAGCACCATATCCCTGTCAAATGTAACACCGGTAATTGTCGATTATAACAAAAATAAATCCATAAACGATGCAAATAATAACAAATGTTATGCTACGCAAGCGCATAGAAATGTAATACAGTAGAAGCCGCTTATTGTGATCAATTTGGAACAAACCCTTTTTGATAACATTAACCGAATGATAACAGTAAGCGGAAGGTAAATATAAATGTATTTTTCTATGCTGATGTAGTCAATAATAAATATGTATGTATGTAATCAAATTATTTAACGACTTACAAATAAAATTCAAGGGAAAAATTAACGATTAATCAACAATTTTTAATATTTTACCAAATTTGTTTATTTTTTATCATCGATACAATACGTAGGTACATTTATTTACACTTTACGATTTCATTCGAAAAACTGGTCGATCGTCGTTTGACGTTTATTTTTATTAATAAGATTTTGTATGTATATTTCAAAATCATAATATCTATCAAAATTACTTTCTCGGAATTGTACACCACGTCGGAGAATATTTAACGGTTCTTGCATCTGGCCATTAGTTGGCGGCTCTTCAGACATTTCCTCTTCTTCTTCTTCTCCTACTTCGGGTAATTCAGGATTACTTCCTTCGGACGATTGATCCACAACTTCCCGACAAATGTCTGATATAGTCATTGTGGCAGCTGTTTGAACATCATTGTCGATATCCACCCAATCGGAAAATTCGCTTTTGGACAGACCTTGAACTACAAAAAAATTAAAAAAATATTAGTTAGATGTACAAAACAAGTTCTTTTTTCATACCTTCTAAAATGTCAGCGCACGTTTCATGGAGATCAGGTTCTTCATCACCAGTTTTGGAAAAACCTCCTTTTCGAAAACAGTTTCGGATCGTTTCTGGTTGAACTTGCCTCCATGACTTCACCAGCAAAATGCAGCGCATCTAGAAGACTGATTTTTTGCTATCGCATCTGCAGTAGGTGCATCTCGATTCTCATCAAGTTCTTGTATAATTTGGGCTCGAATTTGCCCTCGATAGTATTCTTTGAATGTTCGAATGATTCCTTGATCACATGGTTGTATCAATGCCGTAGTGTTCGCAGGTAAGAAAATAAGTTGGATGTTCGTCAAAACTGCATTCACTTTGGGCGCAGTACAATTGTCTACTAATAAGACGATTTGGCGTTTCAATTTTTTGTCCCACCTGAGTAACCACACTCGCTGAACAAGACACTTGTCATCCAAGCATTCGCATTAGCAAAATACTCCACGGGCAAAGTTTTAACACCTTTAAAACACCGAGGATTCTTACTTTTTCCTATCACTAGAAGTTCTTCCTTTTCACCTTCCATATTAACAGAACATAACACTGTTACTCGTTCTTTCGAAGATAAGCAACCTCTTACTTTATCGTTTTTGAACAAATAAGTATGATTAGGCATCGCGCGAAAGTAGAGTCCTGTTTCATCTGCATTGTAGATGTCCCGAGGCGGATATTTTGCAATAATTTCTGGCCATTCCGAACGCATCCAGTCAGCGGCTGCTAACGAATCAACACTTTTTTCTTCACCGTGCAGAGGTCTATAAACGATGTTTTCTCGCTTTTTCCACCGATTGAACCATCCGTCTGTTGCAATGAAATTTTCTTTCCCCATAGTTTTGGCTATATCTTCTGCTTTTTGACGCATGATAGGACCATTCACAGAGGCATTTTTTTCGCGAACATTTGTAAACCAAATTTTTAAAGCTGATTCAACTTGATTATCCTTTCCAGATCTTTCCCTTTTTCGTTTTATGTTTTCATTCGAACGCGCAATACGTTTCTATTTCTGTACGATTTTTTAAAATTTTACACAACAGCGATTGCGAAATTTTTAATTGTACCGCAGCATTCCTTTGACTCATTTTCGGAAGTTTATCGAAGTTATCGAGAATTTGTCGTTTTTCTTCGTTCGATAGATCGCGACGTTTTTTATTCACTTCTGCCATGACCACGGTGGTTTATGCGAAATTTCAATAATTTACCCGTACACAAGACTGTAGAACGTGAGATTCGTAGAAGAGTATAGGAGAAACTGAATATCATTTAAACGAACGGACCTTTTATACATAAAATACATCAAAAAAAAAAGATGACCTTTTCATAATATAGAAATAACAATTCGTTAGATTGTAATATGCGATATGAGTTTTAATTGAAATCGGCGAGAAAAAGCGGCTCGTTCAAAGGAGTTGCGCTACAGACACCGTCGCCTGAAGAAACTTTCCGACAAAGGATACTATTCATAACTAATAACATTAAGCGGCTTTTGATTACAATATGCGGCTTTCTTTCAATGAGTTTTAAATAGAGTGATTTGGGACCAACGGTTTTCGATAACAATAACCATTTGATAACATTAACCGTGATTATAATAAGCGGCTTCTACTGTATATGTATTTATGTGTGTAATATACTGACTTTCCAGTTGCCGTCAATGAACACCAAGGATGATCTGTTACCGTAATATATTGCACACCATATAATCACTCCTTGTCTAAGAGCTGTGTTGCTTTCCACAAAAAGACTGGACTTTTGCATTCTCAACGCCACCGCCTGACTCTCTTACGACGTCGTAGGCCGACAAACAAAATCGAGACTCGTCACTAAACCCAATTTGATGCCATTCTTGTGCTCGCTCTTTCGTTGCTCCTTTCTCGAGTACGGGCACGGTGAAGTGGGGTACGAGAAAGATATAGAAGATGGACGATACGATACAGCCCATAAGATTTTATCCGGCGACAAACATACAACATTGATATTCTGTGTCCTACACCTCCCATCCAGTGTATTGTAATTAGTGGCCGACCGAACATTCGGTTTCGGTTTCGGTTTCGGCCAGTTTCGGCCAAAAATCTAGTTTCGGCCAAAACTCAGCCGAAACTTCGGCCGCACCGAAACTCAGTGTTCGTGAATTGTCGTGCTTCGTTCGAGCGAGTTCGTGTCTCGTAATTGTCAGAGTCAGCAAGTTAATACCTAAATACATAAATATCCCCTTTTCCTACATACCGTAATTGTTGTTTTTTTTTATTTCATTTAACACAAATGAACTATATAACATGTAAAACATACACTAGATTTCAGCATACAATTGAAATTTTAATATGTTTAAATAAGTTTCGGTTTCGGTTTCGGTTTCGGTTTCGGCTGCAAATCCTGTTTCGGTCGGACATTAATTGTAATTGACCCAGTTGTGGAAAATCTGTCTCTACTGGCCAAAAGTCTTGAACGTCGTTCTTCGCGATTTGTAGTGGGGGACGCTCAGAGCCAGGGTGACGTTGTTTAACCCCTTTTTGAAACCATGTGTAACAACTTCTCATCACCGTTGAAACATTACGATTAAGACGGCCAGCAATATCTTGTAAGCGAAGCCCAGACCTATCTCATGGCAACGGCCACGTTCAAAATCATTTAGTTGCCGATAACTTGCATGTTAATGAGCTGTAGGCATTATTAAATTATCAGAGGGCGCTAGTTGTCAAATAAATCCCAGAATTGACAGTTATCACACTACCTATTGTTTTATTTTATAAAACTTAATGTTATTAGCAATAAGTGGAAACACGCAAACAAAACAAAAACTAACAATGGATAGAAGTTTTTGTTGAAAATTTAAACGAAATTAAAGAAATTTTAGATAGAAATAATTATCCAAATAGCTTTTACGAAAAAATAATAAAAAATAAAATTAACAAATTATCATTCCAAATTATAGTAACAGATCTCTTTTTACTAACACTAAATCTAAAAAATTAAACAAAATCAAAGTAATGTAGTCTATAAAATAAACTGTAACGATTGTGATGGTTGTTACACAATATTTAAAGAAAAGATTGTATAGCTATAAGTATTCTTTAAATAATGATTTTGATGCAATGACCGCTGTAACAAAACATTACAAAGATCTTGGGCATTACTTTGGTTTTGAAAACACAATTATATTAAAAACAGAGAATAATTATATAAAAGATTAATATACGAAATGATAAATATACAGAAAGACACTGAAACCATTAATTTCAGGGCCGATGTTCAAAATTTAAGTAATGTATACAGCAATTTGTTAAAATGAGATTTGCATTTCTTAAGAAGGAAACCTTTGGCTAGGTTTTTAATTTGGGTTTTCCATAGTCCTTGAACAGAATTGTTAAGGTTTCGACAAAGATCTTTTGATATAAGGTTTTTCTGGTATTTTCATAGTTTGCATGTGTGTTTACACATTACTTTAGTTTTTATAATTTATATATAGAAAAAGTTGTTTATATATCCTCTATATTAAGAAATCCTAGTCATTAGTTATTTTGTTGATAGTTCCAAAATAAAAAACAAATGCTTGTTTATCTATTTAGCTAGTTATATTTTCACTGAAGAAGGTGTTCCGAAAACGATTGTAAACGTTCTGGAAATATAACTATCGTTCAAACCAGTCTTGTTTTATTGACATAATTAGTGGTAGAAAACTATCATATAAGATAAGTTGATTCTTTGTGTAAGCAAATAGCGCTTGTTGAAGGATTTGACTGCAATACATTTTCAGACTCAACTGGCTCTAATACCCTAGTATTTTTACTCACCTCACTAGATACATAATCGCTTTCACTTAATAAATCTCTATTATATAGATGTGGGCGCATATATTCTTTGGCGTCGCGGCTGCAGGCCTTAATAGTTTTTAGTATACGGTGACTCGTCATGATTTTACCTTGATTATTTACTATACGGCCCCCTATCCAACAATTGTAATTTGTGGGAAATATGACAAGAAAATGGGAGCTAAATAATACTTTGCTGCTTATAATATTCGAAAAATCGTCTTCTTGCATACAACCAGATTTATTGGGACAACGAAACCGGTGGTGCATCACGTAGTATATGATCATAATATTTGACTCTTGGGAGGAGTATAACGAGTGGAATTGAATTTCCTGATACGTAAATTGCAAAACGTACAGTAACTAAAACACTCTTTTTCGAATGGGAATTGCCTCAGGGGGAAATACTGTACCTGACAAAAGTACTTTAAGGAGAAATTATGTTACAAGTGTATATAAAGACGTAATAAAATCAAGCAAAATGTAAATAACAGTTTCATATATTTTATAATAGATGAAACCACAGATACTTGTGGATGCTATGTAGCAAATTTAATAATAGATTGTTTAAATAGCAACACTCGTCGTAGGTTCTATTTGATTTCGTGTAAACAAATAGAAAAAAGTAACTATGTAACAATAGTTAGGTTTATTAATGAAACTTTCGTGATTTCTATCCTTCCCGACATTGTTCCGGCTAATAAAATTGTGCCCATGCTTTCTGTTAAAGACTTAAAGACATTTGGTTTAGACTTAAGATATATTTTATCTTTTAGCTCTTCAACAAACTGCAATCGCAGAAAAGGATACATATCTTATATGATAGATCTCTACCACTAATAGGTCAATAAAACAAGGCTGGTTTGAACGATAGTTATATTTTCAGAACGTTTACAAACGTTTTCGGAACACCTTCTTCAGTGAAAATATAACTAGATAAATATATAAACAAACATTTGTTTTTTATTTGGGAACTATCAACAAAATAACTAATGATTAGGATTTCTTGATATAGAGGATGTGTAACCAACTTTTATATATATATATATATATATATATATATATAAATTATAAAAACTAAATTAATGTCTAAACATACATGCAAATTAAGTAAAACCTTATATCAAAATATCTTTGTCGAAACCTTAACAATTCTGTTCAAGGACTAGGGAAAACCCAAATTTAAAAACTTAGCCAAAGGTTTCCTTCTTAAGAAATGCAAATGTCATTTTAACAAATTGCTTATATCTTCTTCTTCTTCTTAATCCTTTACCCTTTCTACCTTTCGGTGTAAGGGTAATCATAAGAAGAAGAAGAAGAAGAAGAAATTGCTATATACATTACTTAAATTTTGAATATCGGTCCTGAAATTAATAGTTTTAGTGTCTTTCTGTATATTTATCATTTCATATATTAGTCTTTTTTATAATTATTCTCTGTTTTTAATATAATTGTGTTTTCAAAATTAAAGTAATGTCCAAGATCTTTGTAATGCTTTGTTACAGCGGTCATTGCACCAAAATCATTATTTAAAGAATACTAATGGCTATACAACCTTTTCTTTAAATATTGTTTCGTCTGACCGATGTAACAACCATCACAGTCTTTACAGTTTATTTTATAAACTACATTACTCCGATTTTGTTTAATTATTTTAGATTTAGTATTAGTAAAAGAGATCTGTTACTATAATTTGGAATGAAAGTAATGTTTATGTTGTTTTTATTAAATTCTTTTTTATTTCTTCGCTTAAACCTTTTTTATAAGGAATAGCGTTATAACATTTATTGTTATTATATTTAATTCCTCTATTGTATAATTTGTTAATTCTATTTTTTATTATTTTTCATAAAAACTATTTGGATAATTATTTTTATCTAAGATTTCTTTAACTTTGTTTAAATTCTTTTCCCTAAATTCAGGATTAGCTAATCTAACCGCTTGATCAACTAAACCGGTAACTACATTAATTTTATGTAATTTTGATGTTTCTGAAAAATAATTTAAATGTCTTCCTGTATTGGTAGACTTTATATGCCAATTTGTTTTTACAATGCCGTTATTATGCATGACTGTCAGGTTCAGGAAATTCAATGAGTTATTAGATTCCCTCTCGTATGTAAATTTTAATCTATTATGATAACTATTAAATGAATCTAATATCTCATCAATACTATCCTTTCTTACGGAACAAAAACAGTCATCCACATAACGTCTGTAAAAACTTACACTAGAATTTAGTTTTGCCAAACAAGTTTGCTCTAGGTCCTCCATTATCAGGTTTGCGATAACTGCTGATAATGGAGAACCCATTGCAGTACCGAAAATTTATTTATAAATTTTATTTTGATATGTAAAATAAGTAGAATTTAAACAAAGTTTCGAAGGTGCAATGAATTCCTCCTTTGGAAGATCTGTAAAATCTTTTATGGATTTCCATTTTTTATCTAAAATTTTTAGTGCTAAATCCACAGGAATATTAGTAAATAAAGAAACAACATCTAAACTGATTAATTTGTAATTATTAGGAATTGTTTGATTTCTAACCGAATCTACAAATTCCCATGAATTTTTCACATTATATGTAGTTTTACCTACAATATTGCTTAAAATTTTAGATAAAAATTTGGAGAGATTGTAAGTGGGGAATTAATGCAATTTACGATTGGACGTAGAGGAATATTATCTTTATGTATTTTAGGAATATAGTATGTTTTTGGAGATATAGAATTTAGAATTCTTAAATGGTTACTTAAATCTTTAGAAATATATTTTTTATAAACCAACTATTTATTAGTTTATTTATTTCATTTTGTAATTTATTTGTTGGGTCTGATAATAATGCCGAATAAGTTTGATTATCTTCCAATAAGGAATTCATTTTGGCTTCGTAATCAATCTTATACATGATTATGGTTTTTTCTCCTTTATCTGATTTAGTTATTATAATATCTTTATTAAATTTCAAAATTTTTTTGTTTCATTAAAAGCTTTTTGTAAGATATTATTGTTACTATTATTATTTTTATTGTTTTCTTTATTTTTGTAATTTGTCAAAATGTTAACCAACTTATGTCTTAAGTTAGGTTCTAAGTTTCCCTCATAATTTTGAACGATATTTTCTATACTACAAATAAAATCATCTATCAGTATGACATTAAAATCTATAGAAGACTTAGGACCTAGACTGAAAATTAATTTAACATTTTGACAAATCTCTTTATCAGTTAGGTTGATTATCCAATCTTCTTGTAAAATTGGGTAATCAACCCCTGCATTTTTTATTAACTGGTTAAATTTATTAATATTGTTTTGTTTTATTTTATTAAAAGTTCTTTCATAATTTATATTAGCTACATTAAAAATTCATCAGAATCCTGTAACGACATTTGAATAACATTTTTAACATTAGAAATGTCATTCTCTAACATTTTAATTTTAATATAACATTCATTTATTGATAAAGCTAAGGGCTATTATTATTACGATTTATATATATATATATAAAGTTGTTTACACATCCTCTATATCAAGAAATCCTAGTCATTAGTTATTTTGTTGATAGTTCCCAAATAAAAAACAAATGTTTGTTTATATATTTATCTAGTTATATTTTCACTGAAGAAGGTGTTCCGAAAATGTTTGTAAACGTTCTGAAAATATAACTATCGTTCAAACCAGCCTTGTTTTATTGACCTATTAGTGGTAGAGATCTATCATATAAGATAAGTATCAAAAGGTCACGAAATATATATATATATATATATACATTTGAAAAGGATACACACAAATTAGGCTCCGAAACAATACTTAGAGACTTCTATGTTGAAGACTTGCTGACTGGTACTGACAGTATATCAGAGTCAGTAAAAATTGCTTCAGAAGTTATAACCATTATAAGGAAAGGAAAATTCGAGCTCCGAAAATGGGCATCAAACAGTAAAGAAATATTAAACAATATTCCAGGATCATGTAATGATGATACAGTACTTGATTTAGATAAAAGCAATGGTATTAACACTATCGGCCTCGAATGGAATGTTAAGGTCGATTCTTTTACAATATTCGTTATCTGAGCTTCCAAGAGATAAGAAAATTACCAAAAGATGTATATTATCACACATATCCAAAATATTTGATTCTCTGGGATTAGTTAGCCCGTTTACTGTCAGAGCAAAAATCTTACTCCAAGACATCTGGAGATTAAAACTAGATTGGGATGAATCATTACCCTTTAACATAGAGTCCCTATGGTTTTCCTACCGAAGCGAAATCGGTGAATTGCGTAGCATCACAATTCCTCGACGTGTGGTATCTGTCAACAATCCAATTTATTTAGAATTACATGGCTTCTGTGATGCAAGTGAAAAAGCATATGGAGCGTGTATATTGTAGTATGGTAATACTCCAATAGTAAAGTTACCAATACAAAGATGTTAACTTTATAGAAAGCATTCTTTAAGAAATAGAAAAGCGTTGTAAACATACCACACACATACACTTGAAACATTAAAAATCTAGAATTCCAAATTGCTATAACGACGTGCCGAAAAAATGAAGTTTGTTTATGACGACGGTATGGGATGGTCGACGGAAAAAGTTAGATAAAAAGTTACACAAAATATCAGGGTTGAAAAGAAGCAGACCACATCAAAAAAGAAGTTGTGGTTTACAAACGACGAACAGACCAAAGAAAAAGAAGCACAATAAAAGGAAAGGACCAAAGAAAAGAAGTGAAGAAGGAATTCAAGAGGGAGGGAGAAGTTAAGGATTTAGAAAACAAATTACACTTATACACACTAGGTAATATATTTTGATTGTATTGTTCATTATTTTGTTAATATAATACTAAAATTTTGTAAATATTATTTGTAATAATTTTTGCTTTCTATAAAATTAACTAAAATTCATACTACAAAATTTGGGGCCCAACGTGGGGCGAACCCACGACCCTGAGATTAAGAGTCTCATGCTCTACCGACTGAGCTAGCCGGTAAAAGCAATTAATGATTATGGTGAAATATCATGCAATTTACTTTGCTCCCAATCGAGAATCGCTCCGATTAAAACAATAACTTTACCACGGTTAGAACTATGCGGTGCAGTGCTATTAAGTCAACTAACTCACAGACTACTTCAAATGTTAAACATAAACCACGACAAGATATATTATTGGACAGACTCATCAATTGTATTATCATGGCTCAGTTCAGAGAAATCGTTTAAAACCTTCGTGGGAAATAGAATAGGGGAAATACAAAATTTATCAAAGACTTCAGACTGACATCACGTAAATACAAAGGAAAATCCAGCCTATTTAGTATCAAGGGGGTGCACCTCCGAAATTTCAAAATCAAGTGATATATGGTGGCATGGTCCTCAGTTTTTACAATGTCCTGTTGATGAATGGCCTATGTCTGATCCTTTAAAGATAATGGATCTACCAGAAGTTAAAGCGCTGGTTGCTGTAACGCGTTATACCAACAATGAATACAACATTTTCGAAAAATTCTCAGATCTACACAAACTGAAACGAGTTATAGCCTATTGTTTAAGATTCAAGAATAATGTAAAGGTACAAATAGTCAAATCAGGAACAAGTCGTCATGGAACATTGAATGCCGAGGAATTAAATGAAGCGATGAGAGCATTACTAAAATTAGTAAAAAGGCAGGGTTTCACAAATGAACATACACAACTATTAAACAAACGTCAACTAAATCGTAAAAGTAATTTGCTTTGTTTAACTCCATTCATGGACGAAGACGAAATAATAAGCGTCGGTGGATCGTTTAAGGAACTCCAACATTCCATATACACAAAGGCATCAAATTTTACTTCCGGCCAAACATTCGCTTACCAAATTAATAATTCAATCTGAACATGTTAAACAACTGCACTCAAGGGTTCAACAGACCATAGCAACCCTACGTGCTAAATACTGGCCTCTAGCATTGAGAAACTCCGTCAAGGCGGTTATAAGATCATGTGTAATTTGTTTTAAAGCTAAACCAGTTAGCGCAGATTATTTAATGGGTGATCTCCCACAAGCAGGAGTGACACCTGCCAGATCATTTGAGCACGTAGGAATCGACTATTTTGGTCCTCTTTATATTCGGGAGTCAATGAAACGAAAATTTAATTTAATAAAAGCCTACGGTGCAGTGTTCCTATGCCTCGCAACAAGGGCAGTACATTTAGAACTGGTTGGCAATTTATCATCCGACGCCTTCTTAGCGTCATTAAAGAGATTTGTTGCTAGAAGAGGTCAAGTAACAAACATATATACAGATAATGGTTCGCAGTTTGTTGGCGCCAATAGAGAATTAAAAGAGATGTTGAAACAAATCGTATTACAAACAAAATCAGACCGAAACGACGCTTACATGTCAGTTAATAATATAAAATGGCATTTTATCCCTCCTAGATCACCGCATTTTGGAGGCCTATGGGAGGCTGCAATGAAATCTGTCAAATTACATTTAGCTAGAATAATTGGAAAAGCTACATTAACCTACGAAGAATTACATAAGCTATTAGTTCAAATCGAAGCAGAACTTAACTCAAGGCCTATTACACCAATATGGAATGATCCAAATGACCTGTCGTTTCTCACGCCTTCGCATTTTTTAATGGAAATTGCTACTACGAGCATTCCCGAACCAAATTTAGCTGAATTAAGGACAAACACGTTGCCAAGATGGCAACATATTCAATACATGAAACAGCATTTTTGGAGCCGAAGGCAAAAAGAGTATTTAAATCAACTTCAAAGCCGTAATAAATGGCAAATTAATGGTGGAAATATTTTAATTCCTGGTACCATGGTTATCATCCGAGAAGAAAACACTTCTCCTTGTCACTGGTTGATGGGACGTATCGTCGAAGTCTTTCCTGGAAAAGATGGAATCGTACGTACTGCAGCTGTAAAAGCTGTACACGGCACAATGCAGCGGCCCAGTACCAAATTGTGTCCGTTACCGATAGACGTCGTACCGACAACTTCGTCGGACAAGACAACCACAGAGCAGATCAATTCGCCAGGATCGACAACGGTCCTAACTTCATCTCATCCAACTACAAACACCCGAAGTCGAGAGTTTCGGCGTAGCCAACGTCGTCGGAGCGGAGAAATCCACCGAAATCGACCAACAGCAGTGTCGGCGATGCAGCCGATTATAACTTAGCCGGAGCGGTAGACAATCTGTTGCCGCTCAAGCGGATGCTTGCAACGCGCATCACCTGTGCCAAAGACAACTCATTGTCAGCCGGACATCTAATCCAAATCGACTAGATACGCCAGCCTAGTTTCCAGTCCCAACTACGCCGCAGCATTTAAGTCATAAGTGCGGCGGTACACGCATATCACAGCATGTACGTTTGCCGTTCACGCTTCGACCAAGACAGTGCAGTTTCCATACAACTTCCATGGAGTATCACAGCTGTAAGTGCATCATCTTCGTGCGCGAGTTGACTACGGACAACGACGGAGTTTCCACACAAGTACGTCGGAACATTAGAGACGCAATTGCGCCGAGTGCGGCTATTACTGTATATTCGTTGTTAGTGCGCGAGTCGTATATTGTGAGGGTTGTGCTGTTCAAGTGTGGCGGCCATGTTAAAGACTTAAAGACATTTGTTTTAGACTTAAAAATTTTTTTTATGTAATATTTTTTGTTGTTCGATTTTGATGTTGAAACCGATTTAAATCCGGAAGTTATTAATGTTTAAAATATGGACCAATCACATCAGTTGACGTCGAACGAAGTTTTGCAACGTACAAATCGCTACTAACAGATAGGAGACATAATTTAACTATTGACAATATTGAAAAACATTTGATTGTGAATCGTTTTTCAGTAAGAAATGTAATGTTTAATGTACAAATGTAAGTGATAGCTATCTACTTAATAAAACCTGTTTAAAGTTTCTTAGTGTTTGTTCCTTTTCTTTGTTACTTCAAAATATATTCGACATTCTGAAAATATTTTTGAAACATATTTTGCACATTTTAGACATTTAGGAATATTTTCAACCTACGAAATATCAGCCAGCTTCATCATCATTCAGTTGTTTCAATGCAACTTATTTGTGTTTTCTTAACAGCAATCTGAGCTCGCCGTATAAAATTTCGTTCCCGAGTTAGACCTAGAAATTTAACTTCCCAGTAAACATTTTTAAAATTTCGCGCACAGTTTAAGTTGGTCGTTCCGGCAATAGTGGACATATTCGCCAATTTTTAAGCACAATGCATGCGAATATGTTCATTATTGCCGGAACGACGAACTTAAACTATACGCGAAATTTACTGGGTTAGTTGACTATAGGTAATGCCAAATTTCTATTAATTTAATAGCAATGGTTGACATTGTATGAAAATTAATAATAAAAATATGCTACCTAAAGAACTTTTAGGGGAGATATGTGGTAGCATATGTACGTATAAGATGATGTGTGTTTGGATTATTAGACCAAGAAAGCGGATATCGGAAGAAAGGACAAGATATGACAGAAAGTAACTAAGTCTCACCAAACATTCCAAAATCTACTGGTACTCATATTTGGGATTGAATAAGCTTGCGCTATGCTAACTCATCAAATTCCCGAGAATGAAATACAAACAGAACCATAATACGAAGGATAAGCTGAAATTATTGAGAATAAAAACATGGTTAATATTTTCTAGGATCTTATTTTAAATATGCTCAAAGTAATCCCCTCCAGCAATGATACACTTGACTATTCTTTCTTTCCACTGTTTAACCGTCCGGTCAGTAACCGGGTACCCGGGTATCCATTTCAGTTTCCAAGGTAGAATCTATTAACGTCCCCTCAAAAAATTCTACGACGATCCGGATCCCCGAAGGTGGAGTAGTTTGACGCCAATTTTTCGTCAAAATTTTTTCAATCCATCCATTCAATAAAAGTTATTCACTATCAAACTCGATATCTCCTCTGTTCAATGACCGAGTACCCGGGTACTCACTAAGGTTATTATATATGAAAGCGCGGTTTATACACACGAAGGAGACCATTTATCATGGTGTTTATGTAACTTGACTTTTTAATAAATAATCAACAATATGGTTTGTGATTTCCTTCATTTAAACAATTTGTATTAAAAACCATAGTAAGGATAATAACATCAACATAAAAACACCATTCAGGTTTTATATTTTATTATTTTTTTCTTTTATTTACAATGACACCTAGCTATATCAAAGAACAAGTAAATTAAATTGTTTCGCACACCGCTCACATATCGTGATTGAAATACAATGTTCATTACAAATAGGTAACTCACATATCGAATACGATTTACGAGTGTTGCGACGTTCTTTAAATTTGCTCTGAAGACAAGCATGGCATACACCGGTAATCTGTTTCCTCTCGGTTGAATCGAGTTGTGCCTGGGGTGTCGAAGATTCAGATGTTGTTGGCCGCACATATGGATTTATAGCTCTACCAAAAAAACTTTCAATCGCCACTTTCGTTGTGAAATGCCTAATGATTTGTGCATCACTCTCCATGCGATGAGCACAAGTATTGATATCATCAAATCGAATGAAACCAATGATGTTCCAGAAGCGAGAGATGCCCATTGCTGCACGATACAATGGATATACACCCTCTGTCCCAAAAGTAACCGCAATAGTTCGAAATAAAGCACGCTATGTATGTTATGTCCACAAAAATCATTGTATTTATTCGAAATATTCTCCATGTGCTACAATACATCGATTTGCACGGTCAACGAGTGCTTCAAACGACTTTTTCATGTCGATCTCTGGGATGGCCTTTAGGATGCCGGTCGTCGATCTTTGAATGGCGTCTACGGATGCATAACGAACTCCTTTCTGCTTCAAATGAAGACGAGGGAACAGGAAATAATCGCATGGGGACAGATCAGGCGAATACGGTGGGTGCTGTATCGAATATATTTCATTTTTCGCCAAAAATCGGTGACAATCGTTGCTCGATGACACGGTGCGTTATCGTGCAGTAATCTCCAGCTGCCTGGCTCGCGATATTCGGGCCGAACACGACGAATGCGACCCAGCAAACGCCTCATAACATCGAGGTAATATGCACCATTAACCGTTGAGCCGTATGGAACGAACTCCTTATGGATAATTCCCTTCGAATCGTAGAATGAAATCAGCATTGACTTGATTTTCGACTTCTCCATTCGTGATTTTTTCGGATTTCCTTCTTCTGGTGACCTCCACTCTGCGATTTGACGTTTGCTTTCTGGTTCGTATTGAAAGCACCACGTCTCGTCACCAGTCACAATCGTTTTCAAGAAGTTTTCATCTGCACGGGCTCGTGCAATAATGTCTTTGGAGTGTTCGATTCGAAGCGTTTTTTGGTCGTCGGTCAATTTGTGCGGAACAAACTTCGAATTGACTTTCTTCAAACCAAGGGTTTCAGTCAAAATGCGCTGAATAGTTGTTTTAGGGATGCCAAGCTCCATTTCCATAAATCTCACTGACGATTTCTTCGAAATTTTCACAAATTCGCGCACTTTTTCCACATTTGCCTCGGCCAAAGTTGTCGAAGGACGACCGGCTCTTTCGTCATCGTTAACATCTTCTCTGCCTTTACGAAATCGTCGATGCCACTCGAACACTTGCCTCTTCGACAAACAATCGTCGCCATAAACAATTTGCAGCATTTCATACGTCTCGGTTGCAGTTTTTCCAAGTTTAAAACAAAACTTAATATTGACTCGTTGTTCGTTACTCATTTTCTGACCGTTTACGGAAAACACTCTCACAGGATGCGTGATGTATCAGCTGACTATGCACCAAATGTCATGAAAATTTGTCAGGTTGGTAAGGAAGAGTCCCACTACAATAATCAATCAACTATCAAGAGATGACGCCACTGGTTTCTGATTTATAGACGCATTGCGGTTACTTTTGGGACAGAGGGTGTAAGTACGACTGCCACATATCATTTGTATTGTCAGTATTCGAGTTGTTGGTACCAGAGGTTACCAAAATAGCCAGTTGTCTTTCTCGCCTGGATTTCTTTCATTAAATGCTGCAAAGTTGAGCTTGCTATTTTGTTGGTATTACGTATGATGATAATATCAGCCATTTCTGGCGTTGAAAACAATTTGAATGTGTCGAGATTTGACAGCATGTTGGTGTTCCTATTAGGTCCACACCCCTGTCGCACAATATTGTACCTTCCAACTTGATGCTCACTTGTTGGTGCCTCAGCGTAAAGTCTGAGTACGCACGAACGCGATCCGTCGCTGAAGGATTTTCGCGGTCAGTTTGAACGCTTTTTTAAGACCGATAGTTGCGCGCGAAAAATTATGCTGTCTGGGGATGAAAGCTTAACCTACAGTTACAAAGCACAAATAAATCGGTGTTTGTGGTTACCAACTAGAACAATACAAAATTTGGACGCACGGCAACTGAGGCAGTAGGTGGGTACCCGGTTGTTGAACGAATGGTAAAGTTTTGGTTACTGACCGGACGGTTAAAGGCTCCCAATCATCAATCTTCTTTCGGAATACCTTCAAAGCATGAACTGCCATATCAATCTCTTCTTCAGACGAAATCCTTCTACCGCGCAAATTTCGTTTAAGCCCAATAAATGGTCAAAAGTCACACATTGCTAAATCAGGTGAGTACGGCGGATGTTCTATTACTTTTATTTCTTTCCCGCCAAAAATTGGAGAGCTGAAACTGCCAGACATTGAATTTAAGCGCTATCATAAATTAAGTCCGGCATGTTCACTATAATGTTTTTAACTGTGTCTGCCATTGGTCATACTTCGCGACGTACCCAACTCCGACATTTTTAAAGCAAACATAAGCGAACAATTACGAAATAAGTTGCCACAGCCTACATATACACAGAACTATTCGCATACAGCATCGATTTAGTACTGACGCTGTGAACGCGTGAAATAAATAATCGCCAACTCACCATCCCCTTATCTACTACACTGACTGTTGCCGGTGTTTGCCCAGACTAGATATTACTACGCATTAGTGATGGAAAAAACCGTTCTTTTAAAAGAACAGTTCCAACCGTTCTCGTTATTTTGAAATAACGGTTCCAATATAACAGGACATCGTTGTTTCGTACTAGACAGTTCCATTTGATAACGCATCATAAAATCAATAAAATATGTCATGCGTACATCGCCTATGGCGGCCTTTGCTTGATTTGATATATACTTTGTTTTTCCCCGACGTTATACTTTCCCATCACTAGTTCTAACATCTTGCTGATTCCCCGAGTTATATGATTGTGTATTGATGATATAACTGTATCCTACGTACATTAAGTTTTTCGTTAGAAGTTCCTATTCAGTTTTCTTTTCTCAAGATTCAACGCTAGTTTACACACATGGTGTAAAATAAATATAACAAAAGCATTTAAGTCCGTTTTCATTGTGGACACATCCGTTTGCTACAATCCGTCGCTGATCCATCGAACAACAGCTTTATAGTTAGGAAATAGGAACAATCATCAAGTAATCACAATTCATTCATCCGGAAGTTTCCCAGGCAAAATAGTCATCATGGAGAAATATTTAATAGACAAGAAGTCGATGATGTGGAATTTCTTCTTCAACCGCGTACGCTGGAGACCGTCCGAAAGGAACCGTTCTTTGGCCCAGCGAGATAACAATTGCAACCGTTCTGGATCGAGAACGGTTTTAAAATAACAGATAGTTCAATAACGACCAATCATAAGGTTAGTTCCGCCTCTGTGAACCAAAAAGATGTAGGCGTTCCTAGATTAAACTCTGAATGTTCTGGTAACGTTAAAGTCTATATAGTGAAACAAAGCAGAGCAATTGAAACAGCCGCAAATTAATTCCTGTGAAATGTTGTCTAGTCGATTCACCAGTAACCGAAGAGCAAGAAGAGTTATTATTTCGTTAGCATTTTCAATGAACGTTTCTCATGAAGTAAACACGAGCTCGTTTAAAGCTTTGGTACCTGAGAAATCTTCTATGTACTCTTTCCAAAAGTAGATTGTAGCTACCTTTACCCTACTCAGCCTTAGTAATTTAAGTGTAGATGCTTGAAGACATAGTATATCAATTAGTTAGAAGTTTATCTAATGAAAGTTAACTGGAAATGGCAAAAGTATTGTTATTATCCAGTTTATCTTTCTGGGGTGGTTCTATTGCTATTAAAAAGCAGTACCCTGGACACACTCTGAGCGGGGAACTAATATTTTATTATCAGAACACCGACACCTGCTCGTGAAAAACTCGTCGTTCAGATAGGGCTGTTGAATTCGAAACAACGAACCGCTCAGTTATCAAAGAACACGTCCTTGTATAACTTGGAATGTTATCATTTTATCAGCTCCTAAATCGATAAAATATTCAGATAAACGCTCTAATCGTTAGTTCGCAAGTGGTCTACGGTGATTGTCACTTTTCACGTTTTCACGTTCACGTTTTCAAGTTTTTCAGTGCGAAGTTTTATCTCATCTACATATGTATTAAGTACTGGATATGGTTCGTAATTAAACTCATGCGGAATTATGGTACTTATATACGGCGAATCCTGGCAAAACTCTACGCGCACTTCCTGCAGAAGAAGCAGTGTTAAATTTAGTAGAGGATGATCATAGGAGAAACACTCGCAGCGCAATTTAATTTCATCATCACCAGCAAGTGCAGTTTTATGGGTCGCTATTAGAAAGAAATACTGAAGATATTTTTTAACAAAAATGATATTCACAGAGGGAGCAAGTCTTTCTGGCGAAAGAATTATTAATACGCACAATGGACATAATAATTTAATTATAAAGGAGAGCAACAAAAACTAGATCATTACGAACTCGTGGACGATAGAATAAATGTTTAGCCCTATACAATTATTTCTAAAATATGTCGTCGAACTAAGAATAAGAAAAATGCCATACCGAGTGAATAGTAGTGTCAGCTTTGAAATGTTTTAATTGATGTTTGAATTTTATGTGGGCTAAATAAAACAATCTGTTCAAATAACATGTGTAATTATTTTACAAATTCAGCACTTGGTCGAAATCAAGTTGTAATATACAGTAGAAACAAAACTAGAGCAGTAGGTGAAAACAGTAAAAAATGTCTGTGCCCAATAGAACAACGAACAATGATAACTAGCCACTCTGCTAGTAACACTTGCAATTTTCCAATTTAAGGTAAAGCCCAATCGAAAACATCGGCGTAGAAACAAGCGTTTACGCTGACAGAATATCACTTACCCTGTCACAGTCCCACCTCATGCGACTATGCACTTAAACACTCTCAGCCATTTCAGTTTCCACCAGAAACAGTTCATTACATGCTCGCATTGCCATAAATTCGTTAAGACGAACCTCACGGAAAACAAAAAGCCCATAAAACAAGAAGGAAGAAAATATACACTTCAGTTCTGCATACAACTACCTTTATTTTACTTCTAATTACAATTTAAGATTGAAAATACTTAGGAAGCATTATGTTTATTTACGAGTTAGGAAAATAGTATTCGTATGTAATTTAAATTGTTAGTGAAAACGTCAGATCGCTACTAGATATTAATTCCAAACCTTTTCAATATATATATAAAATATATGTATATATAATAGAATTAACGCAAATGTACGAAAAGACAAAATATGCAGTACCCTCTGGGAATCTCGAGACGTCGAAAGCAGCCAGACTTCTATATAGTCAATTTTTCTAAAAATTAGAAACATAATACCGGTTATTACCAGATAATTATATCCGCCGCCATATTTTCACAGATTTCTGTTTAACCTTTAAATAGTTGTCAGTTTTTTTGTACGAGCCCCTTGAACATGTACAAAGATCGGAAAACAATCTTTGTACAAGAGATTTTTAGTTTGTACAACATAATGATGGTAACTGAACTACCCAAAAAAAGATGCTAAAAATATTTGTACGGAGCCAAAAATCTTTGTCTCGTACAAAAACTGTCAATTTGCAACAATGTTGTTTCTTCCAAATCCATTGTTTACATTTATCATTACTAGTATACTAGTATACTAGTATAATATGTACATATATCGATAACACATTTTACAGAAAATAATCAAATTACTTTGTTGAATTGAATGCCAGGAAACTGACCAACTCTCTGTATGGAATTATGGCTATCTCAGAATGTTATAAATCGGTTCCTATAAAAGTTGGATGCATTTAGAAAGAGTAATGGCAATAATCACTACAATATTTGGCAAACGAA
Source organism: Chrysina gloriosa (assembly GCA_038088585.1). Lineage (NCBI taxonomy): Eukaryota > Metazoa > Arthropoda > Insecta > Coleoptera > Scarabaeidae > Chrysina > Chrysina gloriosa. The sequence goes on from CM076093.1 coordinate 56,339,325, forward strand.
TTATGGACACGAAAATATTTTGCTGTGGCGACAACAACTGCAGGGCTTTTAAGAATACTAAGTTTAAAAGTTGTCAAGAGCCTTGAAAATTTGGAACACAAAAAAGTTAATAAGCTAGGAAATATCAGCAATAGACCCTAGAGAGCTGATCAAGCCTGATATAAACTAAGAAATATTGCATAGATGCATGTTTAATATTCATTTAGTAGGTACACAAAACTTCAGGAAAGAATATACTTCAAAATCAATCACTTACAATTTTGCAACATATAGGGTTAGTTAAAAGTATGGAGACGGCGTTAATATTCATTCTGGAAAATTATATTCAATACAAAAGTTTTTATGAAATTTCTATCTACATTTTAGAATGCTTCAATTTTCTTTCTTCTATTATTTTTGAGTTACGCCTGTCCCCGTAATTTTTTAAATAGGAACTTGTTAATTTTACTCTACCACTCGATAGAGAATTCTTCCGTCTTCACAATAGTATTTTTGTCTTTTTTTTTAATTTGTTTAATAACATTTTTACAGGCAAACATTGGTTCAAGAATAAGAATATTTCAGAGTAGTTCGACGCAGCGTACATAAATTACCGAGATAATCGAGTTTCTCCTACCTGCTAAATCCACTAGATATGATACATTTTTCAACTGGACGCGTGGCCTAGTCGGTAGCGTTCTAGTTCGGTACTCACGGGATCGATGTTTCGAGTCTCGTCGCACGATACTATTTCCCCCTTGGAAACACACCGTATGCTTTTTCATTCTTCTCATCTCAAAAGTTATGAACAAACGAAATGTTATAACAACTATATGCAGGAATATTCTTCAAGTACTTCCTTAAAATGCACAATCGGTTGATAAACAATATTCATCCAAGTAGGCACATGTTAGATAGACAAAAGAGAAGTGATAAACAAACTCGAGCCAGGTAACTTTATCAGTGGTTATTGTTTACGTCAAATACAATTGCACAATTTATTGCTGTTAATATTAGCAATGGCGAGTTTAAGTGAACGTGAAAGAATTGAAATACTTATAATGCTGGGTTATGGAGAAAGACGCAGAAGTTTACAAGACGTTTGTAATTTATTTAATAATACGTATCCAAATAGAAATCCAACTTCTAAAACTGTTGTTGGTAAAACTTTAAGACGCTTTGAACAAACGGGTAGCGTTAAAGATTTAAAGACCAATCACAATATTTCACAGTCATGGGTCGTTTTAATTTTAAAAAGTGAAAAGTATAAACCTTATAAGGTACAACGTTTACACGAGTTGACGGAAAATGATTTTGATAGGAGACTTCAATTTTATGAGGAAATGTGAAATATAATCAATAATAATGAAAATTTCGTCAACAATATTCTTTTCTCAGACAAAGCTACTTTTTGCCTTACCGGTGCAGTAAACAGACATAATTGCAGATACTGATCATCTGAAAATACTTTTTGGTTTATGGAGCACCATACGCAGTATCCTTAGAAAGTTGATGTTTGGGTTTGCATTTTAGGGGATAATATTATCGGACCCTTTTTCATCAATGGCAATTTAACTTCGGCTGTGTATTTGCAGTTATTGCAAAATGAAATTATACCTGCTTGTGTTACGCTCTATACACATGAAAACAACGAACATCTTCCCAATAACAATATCTGGTTCCAGCAAGATGGCGCCCCACCACAATATGGTTAAATGTTAAAAGTTTACATAGATATGCCCAATGACATCGAACAGTTAAAAATCCGAATTACCAAGACGATACAAGAAATTTCCCGTGAACTATTAGAGAATTCACTTCGGAGTTTTGTAAATCGATTAGGGCATTGCCAAATTACAAATGGAAGACAATTTGGACCCTTAATTTAATTTACTTAGTTATTAATTTGTTTTTAATGATCAAGTATTGTAACCGATAGCTTTATTGCAAATAATTTTGTCCATCTTAGATGTACCTAACATTTATTAAATACTTGAACCGATGTTTTCTTGTAAAAATGTTATTAAATAAATTTTAAAAAAAACAAAAAAAATTGTAAGGTGAAAACATTCTCTGTCGAACGGTGTAATAATTATAATATAATTAGTCTATGCATAGTTGCGGTATGCGATTGACAAAGATGAATTCTCCTCACGGATTATTGGCATATGCAAATTGTGCTTACTTTGTAAACTTTTGCACAGTTACTTGATAGCTGGCCATTACCGCACCTATTTCATTAGGTCGTTATATAGAGACCCCTCCAAATTTCATTTTATTAACAATTGTACTGGCCTTGTTACTGTGTAAATTTATCGTTTGGCATATTCCTTTTTCACCTTGTCTAACGTATTACAAAATTCGCAGCTCATTTTACAACTTTTGAAAACACGTCTTATTTTAGTACTTTTTTTTTATTAAAGACCATTTTACTATTCTTTACCCCCGACTTTCGGTTTTATCGTCACAAATACTACTTTGATAGCGTCGTTTTAGCGTAGCAAACGACCACGGACTAGTCATTCAGCTTCTGGAATAGGTAGACGTTGGTTCTAGCCTTCCGCGGCGAAGCCCGATTCTGCAAAAGATTCAATCGGAAACATTACGCTGTTTCGGTAATTACTGGCCAATTACGCGAATGTAGTTTGCCGGTAACGACTGTAGGTCGGCAAATAGTTCGGGTTTCACCCGATTTATACGTTTATATCGACGAATTGACACACGGAAACATACCATTTATCCGAGAAGATTTATCTTTTGGAGAATATCACTTTAAATTCACAGATATTGACTGATTTTAACTTTATGGGAAGTGAGTAAACCAACATAACCAGCAGTCACTCAAAATCAAGAGTTGCTGTTCAACAGTGTAGTCAGATTTCCAGTAGGACATCGTCGATGCCTGACAACTTAGCTGCTGCAGTTCCTGTCCCAACGTCTACTAACCCTTCGCCTGGGGCATCCCAAATGCCTGGCAGTTCAGCTCCTACAATAACTGAATTACCAATCCCTGGGCCTTCTTTGAAAATACATTCAAATATTACAGTGCCGTCTCCAGTTGCTAGGCACTCAAACTTCGAAAACATTCTTAAAAAGTTTCGCCTTTGCCATCATGCAGTGAAAAAAGATTGAGAAGTACCAAGAGGAAGGCAGGAAAGAGTTAAGTTTTGACATCAACTCCTGTTAAAGAATGCATTAAGCGAAAAGAAAAAGATAGGAAAAGAAAGAGAAGACATATAGGAGACAATTAAAGTTTAAAAAACAGCAGAGTGAAAAAGAAAGAGGAAAAAATCAAAATTTTCTATCTGGTGAACATTTTGATGAAAACTGGATTCAGTGTTATACATATGAAGGGTGGGCACGTGAACTTGCAGATATTGAAGACACGCTGTATTACTATTGCAATTACTGCGAGTTCAACAGCATGCAGTCTAAATAAACGTTAAAATACGCAATTACAATTACACAATTTAAATTGAATTTCTATAAAAATTAAACAATGCTGTTAACAAAAATAGGTTTTATTTATCTTCACTTCTCTTCCTTAATTGTGGCCTAAACTATCCGATGCCGAAAATCTTATGACAATTACAGCTATTAATTTGAAATACCACACACATTTTATTTGATGAATTTTAATTCCTTTTTCAGAGTGTGTGTGACCTCATTTTAGATGATTCTGCCTATCATTGACTATTTTGCGACACTTTTGGTATAAGTGGACTATACTGCCCGCCTATTCTCTAAATATTTCACAGAAGGTTTTGTCCCATTGTTTTTAATTCTTGTATTCAATACTGAAACTCACTATTTATTTCAAAGGTTTATTACTTAGATTTAATTTTATATATTAGATAAATGATTAACGAATCAAAACTCACAATTTAGTTTCATTTCTTACTTTGTTTGCGTTTTAACGGCCCTTCCTTTCGGACCATTTTGAGACAGAGTCACGGTCGGGGAGAAGAAAGTAAGTACTCTTTCGAATAGATTTTCGATGAAATTACTCCTTCTGTTAAGCGTACCATCACGTTCCAACCTAGTTCTTATACGCCATGGAGTGGAAACCAAAGTCACCCTTAACAACCAGTGGCACCCATATTCTTTTATTTTACCACCAGCCAGTGTATTTTAATACCTTTTGTCCTAAAAGTAAGCACCTTTACACCGACCACCCTAACCCAGTAGCGGTTCAATCGTTTCTGTGAGTGAACAGGTCTCTCCGAGATAAACTGACAACCACCTGCTTCAGTACCTTTTTCATTTGTTTTGTGTACTTTTGTCTGGCGGAACACGCGGTTGATAAGGAAGTACGTAGCAACCTTTTATTTTGTATTTACACACTTACGGCCGGTTTCATAATGAAATTAAAGTGACTTTGAATCTTAAAGTCGACTTTAACTTTCAAAATCGGTTTCATAATACTACTTTAAATTAAAAGTAGCCTTTAACCGTCCTTTAAGTTAAAGTCCCGTTTTGTAGCGTGTTAACGCTTAAAGTAGTCTTTAACCTTATGCATAACCTGTGGCATAACCTATGTTTAAAACATGTCATTTATCACTCCGGTTATACTTCGGTTATTATAACGAGTATATTATTTCTATATTACTTGAAACATGAACAGGTTATTACAAACGACGATGAAGTAGAAATAGTTGTAAGAAGACCGAAAGTTTACAGAACCAGGATAAATTGCTTCATCAAATATAATGAAACTGAATTTTTTGAGAGATTCAGGTTAACAAAAGAAACTGTTGCCGCATTATTAGATCGAATTGAGCATTTAACCACACTCCCAACAAATCGATAAGTTCTTTCGTGACAATGATATTTCACTTTCACTAGAAATAATATTTTATAGAGGAAGATCCATACCAGCAATGTGTTAACTATTACGTGCATTGCGTTTTTATACAACACGCAGTATGCTTATTTCGGCAGGGGATTTCGTAGGAGTGTCAAAAGCCTCGGCATGTAGAATAGTTAAATGAGTTACGACTGCAATTTGTCCAGTATTGCCCGAATACATCTATATGCCTCGTGATCATGCTGAAATGGGTAACTGAGCTGAAAAATGTTACAACATTGCTAGATTTCCAAGAGCAATTGGTGCACTTGACTGTACCCTAATAAGGATACAGTCACCTGGAGGGAATGATGGTGAAATCTTCAGATCAAGGAAAGGCTTTTTGCACGATGTTCAAATTGTTTCTGATGCAAACTTGAAGATCAGAAACATAATCGTTAGATGGCCTGGTTCTTGTCATGACCAGACAATATTTTATTGTTATTTGTTGCTATTATGTGGTCTATTTGATTTTCCGTTGCTCCTGATGGGTGTCTCCATGTGACCTTGTGCTTTCTTGGATGTTCGAATTTGGTTAATAGAGAAGTCATGTTTAATATTCTCGCTAGCTGACTCAGTCTGTCCCCGTTGTCATTAGTGTGTTCATGAATTGTTCCTTTTCTCTTTCCTGTCACTTCTTTCAAATATGATTCTCGTCCTAGCTGGGCATTAGCGTCCCCCTAATATTATAATTTCATCATTCTTCGGTACTTCCTCACATACCCTGCTTAGATTATCATAGAAGCAGTCTTTTTCAGTTTCTTCTGCGACTTTCGTGAGTGCGTATATATTAATAATTGAGATGTTATTAATCTGCATTTTCAGTCTCAGAACTGCCAATCTTCCGTCCACTGGTTTAAATTGCATTATATGATTTACCCACTCTTTCCCTACGTAAAATCCCACACCGTTATTTCCCCGTACCTCTTCCCGCTGTACAGAAATGTGTACTTGTCGTTTGTTATTTCACCCGAGCCTTTCCATCTAATTTCTTGTACCGCCGATATGTCTATATCATACTCGTGTAACTCTCTTGCAGTCTCTTCCATTTCCCTGATCGTAACATATGTACTTTGAATATTCCACGTTGCTATTTTTATCTGTATTTTTCTAATATTCTGCTTGTCCTTTCCCAATTTTCTGCTTAAATTAACCTTTTCCAATTTCCTTTCCTTTTCCGTTTCCATCTTGTTTGCCATGGTCGTCCTCGTTCTTCCGCTCTCTCTTCTTCTTTTTAGTTTTTTGAGTTTCTGCCCACGTTTTCCTCAAACAGTGCCCCTTTCTCTCTATCCCATCTATATTTCCTTCCTTCAATTGTAATTCTTTGGTAACCCATCTTTACTTTTTTCCGTCTTTTCTTCTTGTTCGCCTTTTGTTAACTCGTTGTCTATATATATTCTCTCCTTTATTTGTTTAAGTTTACTCTTATTTTTCATCACTGCGTCTTTATCCCTAGTACTTTCCAACTCCAACCCCTCAGTGGCTGAGTGGTAAAACTCGCGCTTCACAGTGCGAAGGGCCGGCGTTCGAGACCCGGTAGCGGCAGAGCGTAGCAGTTTAAAATCCTAAAAGAGATCTGGACCTCTAATAAGCTGCGAAAATGAAGGAAATGCCACTGGGTGGGCCAGAAACGGTACGGTATATGCGTGTACATATACGGCTCGGTGGCTCCGAACCCTTACACCGAAAGGTAGAAAGGGTAAAAGATTAAGAAGAAGAAGACTTTCCAACTCCATCTTGTATACTGCCTCTCCCATCTTTTTCACTTCTCTTATGTTTACGTTTATCTGCATTGTGCTTTTCATAAAATTCTTCAATCCTATCTTCATATCATGCTTATCCTCCGTCGTTAGCTTCATTCCTATCATCACCACATTATTCTTTGATATTGTCTTCTCCGTTTTGTACATTCTCTTTTCCATATCAATCATTTGTTTCCTCATTATCTCATTTTCTGTCTTCAATTTTTCATTCTACCCTTTCAGCACTTTCTATTTCACTTTATTGCACTGTTCACGTACTCATTTGTATTTTAAAACACTCGTAAACTTCCCGTATTTTGGATTTAGTTACGCAGCCAATTCACCATATACTGTACTCCGGTGAGATATTAGATTCCTTTAATAGTTATCATAATAGAATAAAATGTACTTGTGAGAGGGAATCTAATAGCTCATTAAATTTCCTGAACGTGACAGTCATGCATAATAACGGCATTGTAAAAACGAATTGGCATATAAAGTCTACCAACACAGGAAGACATCTAAATTATTTTTCAGAAACATCAAAATTACATAAAATTAATGTAGTTACCGGATTAGTTGCTCAAGCGGTTAGATTAGCTAATCCCGAATTTAGGGAAAAGAATTTAAACAAAGTTAAACAAATCTTACTTAGATAAAAATAATTATCCAAATAGCTTTTACGAAAAAATAATAAAAAATAGAACTAACAAATTATACAATAGAAGCATTAAAAATAATGACAATAAATGTTATAACGCTATTCCTTATATAAAAGGTTTAAGCGAACAAATAAAAAAAGAATTTAATACAAACAATATAAACATTACTTTCATTCCAAATTATAGTAACAGATCTCTTTTACTAACACTAAATCTATAATAATTAAACAAAATCCAAGTAATGTAGTTCATAAAATAAACTGTAAAGACTGTGATGGTTGTTACATCGGTCAGACGAAACAATATTTAAAAAAAAGGTTGTATAGCCATAAGTATTCTTTAAATAATGATTGTGGTGCAATGACCGCTACAACAAAACATTACAAAGATCTTGGGTATTACTTTGAATTTGAAAACGCAATTATATTAAAAACAGAAAATAATTATGAAAAAGACTAATATACGAAATGATACGTCACCTTGTATTTTCAAACTAAGTCATTTTTTTCGAAGGGCTAATTCGGTGGCTAAACTTTTTCGCTCATGGATATTGTCTAAACTTTGTAAAATTTGTTTGGAATCCGATAAGTATTTAACTATAATGTTCTTCGCTTTTTGCTTCGATTTAATCCACTCCTGTGGTGGCGAATCAGGGACTTCGTCATCTATCATTTTACTTAAACCTAGTTCCATTACTAAACTACGTATCCTAAGTTTCCATGCACTAGATCTATCACCATCGAACAGTGTAATGTTCCTTTTCTTCCTCGAACTCTCCATTGTCTCTTAAAACTGAAGCACTTCACGAAATATGTATTTCACGCTAATTTAGGCCACATATAATTTTAAAAAACAATTAATCAGAGAAACCTGGGTCCATAACCTGTTGGGATAGGGCAATAAATAAAGACTAATAATTATTATAAAAGAAAGTTCTTTTATTTTATATAAACTCGCACAAGGAAAAGAACACGGCCGTTTATTTTAGAGAAGACGCATGCAAAGTTACTTAACGCATCGATATATGTACATACGAATACTGTATATATTGAACGCTACGATACATCTCACATTGGTCCTCGTCTGTAGGCAGTGTATGTTTCCCTTTTAAGTAAATAATTTACGACGGGACTATGTGTTTAGGTATCAATTCATTTTTAACGTGTTATCGGTAAGCGCCGTTCGACTCGCATTCTTTCATGAGAATATAATTATTTCACTTGAGTTTTCCAACACAAACTACTATAGTTCCTTATACAATATGAGTATAAACATTCAAAAGTGACAGAATCCTAAAAGATTTTTCCCAAAGTTTCGAAAATTTTAGACATTTCCTCCACCCTTCCGCAACGGATAATCTACATAGGTAAACGCTACCCATGACAGGAAGTTAGATTCGATTTATCAGAGTATCAGAGATATTGTACAACTTTACCCCTAGTTGGCGGAGTGGTAAAAGCGCCTGACTTTGCAATGTCACAGTCGTAAGCCGCAGATTCGAATCTCGCTGAGGTCGGTACTCGTACTAGGGACTAGGGACAATGGGGATACGATTAATAGCAATTAATAATAGCCGTTAATGGAACTACCAAGAGCATGCACATATACACGGTAATATATATATATATATATATATATATATATATATACACTGTAAAACTTTAATCAATCGGATATCTAACGGTTAAACCTGTTGTACCGTTTCAAAATCTATTCGTATTTTCGCGTAAATGTCTGCCATCCTCAGTTACTGATCACTGGCAAAATGTTTTGTGTGTTCAGGTAGTTTATGCTGACGATATTAAACTCTTGTGTGTCCAGGTCCTAGTTTATGCTGACGAGTCTAAGTTTAACATATGATAAGAATCCACTATGAGAAATATAGCACTTGTGTCCCCTTAAATACAAGTACAATAAACCTATGCCGAAGACGGAAAACACACTACATAAATTATATCAGATTCATAGTATGAAAGTTCGGGGCAAATCTAAATAAATAACGTCAACCTGGACAGGTCAACCCAGCACTTTACCTATATCGATGTAAACAGCGGGTAAAGCAGATCACCTAATCGGTTAAGTGGCCTTGAAACGTACACGTATAGATTGTACGTATTGTATGCTCGATACTTAGCGTACGTGCAACGGCTCGGTCTCCATATGCAATAGCGATTTTGACGTTACCCGCTGTTACCACACAGTAAATTGACAAATGAATTTGTTGCGATTGATCTAACAGATATAAAACCATGTTGATACCTGTAAATAAATCTTTCATATATTTTTACTACAGTGTTGTTATTATTTCTCAAATTGGAATATAAATCCCCAAAATGTCCCAAATATTGTTGACTTTAAAATTGTTATGTTATATAACGCATATATATAAATTATTTGAAAGAGTGAACGAAGGCGACAAAAAAGCAGTTTACAACATTTGACATTTTATACGTATTTCTTGAGTACTTACAATGCACTGCTAACAACTAAAATGGTGTACTTTCATTTTATATTAAGCATTTCAACAAAGGGACAAACGTAGTTTTAACTTTAGACCCGTAATATGCAAATGCGACTAAAAAAGTCAAGAACAGTTTAAGAATTCCCAAATTAGAACAAATATACAACTTATTGCGCAACTTTATGCAGTTATCTTCGATTACATTAAGACTTGTAGGACACCTCCTTGTCATTGGAACAATGAATAACATTTATAGGATCGTTCGAAGTCACGTTAAATTCAGTAATTTGTTCTACAGGCCAACAAGTAGCTGAAAAATTACGTTAGGTTTTGCGGAAAAATTCTGATTATATCAAACTTCCTGGTATGTTCCTGAGTGACATTGATCCATATTTCAAATTTACAAATCTTACCACGATTGTTGGCGGACATTCTTTATCTACATATAGAGACATTTTTAGTGAATAGCGTCGAAATTTAGCGGAATCGACCATAAGAAACTACCTAATATGTACTCAGATTTTACAACCAGCCTGGGGAATTGCCTTAACGGATAACGACTTCTTACTTCATATTTATTACTATTAAGTAATACTTGTCATTTTTTGCAATTCCATTAAATTCCCAGAGAAACTAAATAACCTAGATATGTATGCGAGTAAAAGTTACAATTTAATATTGACAATACAAACCCACACTTACCGCTCTTTGTGACGCTCATGTAATTGTTGCATGTTGGCCAGCTCTAATTATTACATATAATATTACAATATACGCATTATATATAATATTAGATAACAACTAACTTACTATCGACAGCGCTGAAATGTATAAACAATATTTAAGTAGATGTTCATTGTTAAACTTCGATGTTTTATTAAAAAATAACAAATACTTCATAGCGTTTGTTTGATTTCAATTAATATGAGTAACATTCAGATATTTTATCAAAGAAAGGTGTAGTACTTCTTATTTATTATTATTTTCAACATAAGAAGGGTTATTACTGTGTTAATTTAATTTACTTTCTACCTCTAATAAAGTTATAAATACGTAGTAAATGGTGAAAAGTAAACGCAATGTATATACTTCTATAACTTAAAAAAAGAGCTTTTGAAATTTATTTCAAGCATGAATGTTCTACAAACCCAACGAATAAGATGTATAATGTAAGTTAATACAATATTCATATTATATCCAGTATACATACCGTTGGTTATGATTCAATTCATGAGAACCAGATTACTATCGCACCGCTCGCGTACATTTTATTACAAATGCTTGACACCATTAATTAAACATAGACGCACATATTACATTAATGAAAATAGTAACACACAATAAGGTAAGGGAACCACACACCTGTTATCACTCAGACGTTTTCCAATTTCCCCAAAATAAATACTTGTCAGTAATTCTACAAGTAGATTCCACACCACTAATAGTCGTTGAAGTCCTATCCTGCAGCGTGTCAAATTGGTTAATTAAGCGGTAGTACAAACCCAGCTAGTGCGTGATAATTTTCAAACAATTGTCCACGACGCCCAGCGCCGATACGCTTCACCAAAGCACAACACGCAGACTGATGCCATGATGCTGCGCTACATTTGATTATTCATTGCAAAGTTCGCTCAAATTGCGCGCTTGCGTTTGTATAGGTCGTATTGTTACGCCTTGTAACATCAAACACTAGCGGATGATTACATTCAGTGAAAAGTTAAGTGTTAGTAACGAATAAATAGGTTTTTATTTCACTTTTATTTGGAGCACAAAAGTAGAAGTTGAATTGAAATAATCGTTTTCTAATTTTAAATTTACGGATTACATTCTAGACACAATACAGGATACTGTTGCAATAACAAACCCAATGTTGTCGACACCTACCAAACCTTGCATTATACAGTCTTGTAAATCTGTAAAAATAATATGTTGGATTAATGTTTAAAAATACTAGGTATTTCTGGATGAGTAACACAGCATTTCGCAGAAAGGACTCTAATGTAAATAAGCTGGCTTATTACAAACGGCATCTTTCAAATAACTTTGCTCTTTTAACATAAGCATAATACGAGCAAAAAATAAGAACAGTTCCCAGCAAATATTTTTTAAATTTCGCGGATAATTTAAGTTGGTAGTTCAGGCAATAGTGAACATATTCGCATGCATTGTGCTTATAAATTGGCGCATATGTCCACTATTGCCGAAACTATGAACTTAAACTGCCCGCGAAATTTAAAAAATGTTTACTGGGTCTATTATTATTAAGCATCGCTTCCTATCTCAAATATGGAAAAGCGCACAATTTGAAAATTAAGAAAGCAATGCTGAATTTGCAGTCGATAACAACATCTGTTAAATTCAATTTCTTTTTCGATAAGCACTGTCGTTTTGGCAATGAAAGCACCGCATCTTCAATTTGATCTACCTATTCATCTTTTTATAATTTTAGAACTGCAATAGCAACTGTACCTATAGGCCAGTAAGGTGGTGAATGAATCTACATGAAATACAGTAATTTCTGGATATTATAATTAGTTGAACGAGTGTATTCTAAGCATAATTATAGATTTGAGGGATTGCCCGAGTGTCAGCAGAGCCACTATCGCGAGTAACGCGTTTAATTCTATATCTCGAGAACGGATCACTTTACACCTAAAGTTACCTATCGTCGTTACGTCACGTGCGCGTCAATATTCCGCCATGGGCTACAGGAACAAATGGCGATAGCGCGGTATTCGCTCGATAAACTAAGCAATAAGTACAAAACTATTATTAGTAGAGAAAAAGCTTTCAAACAAAAGTTGTAGATAATTGAATGATCTATAACTTTAATAATAGCCGAAATGAAAGAGAAGTGAACTGTTAGGGAGATACGGGCGAAAATAGGGAAGTTCTAGCTTTCTGACGCAATAACACGTAAAGTATTGATGTTAGACAAAGAAGTTTCGATCAAAAAGTTAGGAAATTCGATTTATGAGGGAAAAGATCTCTGTGATGTTTCGTGTAAGGTAAACCGATATCGAATTAAACGCGTTACTCGCGATAGTGGCTCTGCTGACACTCGGGGAACCCCTCAAATATACAATTATTACTGGCCTACTACGCCATTGCCATATTTTGTCTATAAGAATAGTACGAAGCTAAAACTATATAAAATCTAATTTAGAATTATTAAATACACTGTTACGAAAAGATGTAGGTGGTCAACACGTGTCACTGCATCTTTAGAAATGGAAGGTGAATCAAATAATTATATTAAAAGAAATTGAAACTGGAAGCCATGAACATGATCATAAAATTTTCGCAACATTCAAGGATTGTGAGCAAACCTATAACCAGTTTATAGTATGAATTGAACGATGTTGTTGAAGGATTATTGAATTCAATGAAAATGACATTCAAGGAAACGTATAATGTAGTAGGAGTGAATAGGCGACTGATACAAGGGTTTGAAATAGAGAGCCGGCTATAACCAAAGATAAAGATCCGGGTAAAATAATCATAAAATGACTTCAGAATTATGAGGCGACACAAAAGATGGATATGATTTACAGATTAATTAAAGCGGGCACCAGGGTTACACAAAAACGAAAAAACCACATGCATACTATGAGATAAAGATAAATTAAAGAAAACAGAATTAGTAATAAAAATGGAAGGGAAGTAAAAACAAAAAAAGAATGTTTTTTCACAACTAATGCCTCAAATTCATTTATAATATTATATGAGGTACAAATAAGTTGGTAAGTGTAAAAAAATAAAGCAAAGGAAATTGGGCAAAAAATATTAATTTTGGGACCGCTGACAAATATCCCGATATGCCCTTGACGTTCATAACGTTATGACACCTAGAGACGTAATCAGCAGCGAATGGGTTAATCTTTTAAATGATGAAATGCATTCTCTATGGGTTTTATTGGCTAAGAGAGTTCAATTGTTCTACTACCTGTCGTTTATGACAATATTTCATTGTAAATGTCCTTTCTTTTTCGACTAAATATTCATTACACCTAACATACACTCCCGTTCACGGAAGTTGGGACAGCTCAATGTTCTGGAATAGTAGTGTTGTACTTGCACAAAATTAAGAACAAAACAAAGTTATTTTGATACAGTAAAATATAGTTTTATTGACATAAAATAGTGGAAAATAATTGTATTTATCCAATAAAAATATTATACATTTGCACTATATCGGCACTAACCCCACCAGGAACTTTTGTTATTAAAGATAATGTTCGGACCTAACCCGAATTCTTAGTAACTGTTTATTATTATGAATCTGTCTTGGGTTAGTTTTACAATAGTTATCTATCAAGTCAGTAATTGTCTTTAAGTTGGGACTGGCGCCCCATTATACTAATGTACTTTTAGAGTTAATGTGAACTTTCTAATATTTACTTCAAGGAAATTATCGAGTTCAATGTTAATGACATGGAATTAAACCCCATTGTCCTAATTAGTGAAATCTCCGTGTAATGTTATAAAGCCTCCTTTTTGGCAAAAAACGTTAGTTCTGATACATCAACTCAACATTTCAGTTTTCACTCTCGTGAAATTTTGTAAGCTATCACCGCTATTTTAAATTACTTTGTTAGTTACCCGTATTCGTAGTGTTAGGTTGTACAATAAAGTGTTATAAACTTGATACTTCACGCGTTTCCTTTCATCACCAATCGCCACCGAACAAATTAGCAATCTTAATGTCTAACTTGGTTTTCGGGTTGGAATCGCGTCTGGTTTGGCGTGGGTGCCGATGTTTCGTCCACTATTGCAAGGGACATCTTCAGGGCTGCTTGCCGATGTTAATCGTATTGCTGTTACTTGAAGACTGACCCGGACTCTGATTGGCGCGACTTTAATAGGGAGGAGGGGTGGGGGTCGTACCGCTGTTAGAACGCGGCGTGGAAGCAGAAGTTTGTGGCACGACGTGAGTGGGAGGGGTTCAATTTTACCGTGGAGAAGAGAATGCCAAGATGAATGTAGCAAATAACCCCCATCTCTGTTTATATTATCGGATGTTTGTAAATTTCGATAGATTCACAGAATTTTCTAAGGAAAAAATGAGATTCACGTGACAGAAGTTTGGTGTCATTGAACCGGATTTGATGATCGGAATTATGTTTGTGTTCTGCCAATGCCGAACCAGCTATACTTAGCAGCCTAGTGCACCGCTCATGTTCTGACACACGCACGCTAACTGGCTGCTTTGTTTCGCCGATATAAACACTGCCGCACGAACACGGGATGCGGTATACCCCTTGGGTTTGCAACGGAGATAATTTGTGTTTGACGGAGGGCAAGACATCTAAGATTCTGGTGTGAGGTCTGAACACGGTTTTGATTTTGTTCCTATGGAGAACCTTGGCTATGCGATCTGTGATACCTTGAATGTAGGGTAGGAATGCGGTGCTGATGGTAGGATCGGATACGGCTCGTGGTTTGGGGTTGCGATGCCTGAATATGGTGCGATGTATATCGCGACCTTTGTAATCGTTTCGAATTAGGGTGTTACGTATATGTTTGAGTTCTTTGGGAAGAGTTTTGGATTCTGAAATTGAGAAGGCACGGTTGACAAGAGTATTGATGACGGCTTGTTTGTGTGCGGGATGATGATGAGAGTGAGCATTTAGATATCGGGCCGTGTGAGTCGGTTTTCTGTAAACTGTGTGACCCAGTTTACCATCGAGATTGCGGGTGACTAAAACATCTAAGAAGGGGAGACGACCGTTAGATTCCACCTCCATGGTAAAACGTATGTCGCTGTGTTGGGTATTTAGGAACGCTAGGAATTCGTTTAAAAGTTCCCGTCCGTGTGGCCATATAACGAAGGTGTCGTCAACGTATCTGAACCAACACTTGGGTTGTAGATGAAAAGAACTCAGTGCTTGTTGCTCGAAGGCTTCCATGAAGATGCTAGCGACAACCGGGAATAGGGGCGAACCCATGGCAGCTCCGGACACTTGTTCATAGAACTTGCCACGGAATTGGAAGTAGGTGGAGGTGAGACAGGCCTTTACCAGCTCAGCTAGGTCGCCTGGCTGGTCTTGGCTGATCAAGATATCGGTGATGATGGATACAGTGTTCGAGATGGGAACCTCTTTTTACCAAGGTTCCCATCTCGGAAACGCGCCGATACGTCATTTCTTCTACTACGACTAGATATTTGCAAGCTGTACCGTGCCATCAAATTTTCGTTCCTTGTTGGTGTATGTAATTAAATAAAAAGAAATTTGTGAATTTACAAAATAAAATACTCCAAAAAAACTTAGAAGATCTTCAAGTAGCAATTCAGCATGAAATTAATAACATTAGTGCAGAATAATTGCAACATGTTTTTGAAAATGTTCTCCGAAGAGTTTACCTACAAACTAATGGAAACATTTTCAACATTTTCTATACAGAAAAGTTATAAAAACGAAATATGCTTACTTTATTTCAGGGCAACTTACTCCAATTAGAAGATAGAACTTAAAAAAATAAATGTTGGTGATTTAAATGATTATTACCAATTTATACCATTGGTTGCATGTTCAAAAGAGGTCACATGCGCTTCATTCCTAAATGAAAACCCAATATATATAAACCTAAATACGTCTCATTATAAAACAAAATAGCATTACGTATTACAGATCAAATTTCTCAGATGGCATATGTATGATAGATATTGTTTATCTTAACTGGCAATAACTCTTCATAAAATTATAATTAGCGAAGTAACAAACACGAATAATAGATCACCAGACTGTATGCTTAAAATCGTAAAATAGGAAAGCATTTAATTCCTCTTATAAAGAGCACGGAAAGAACCCTAGACATTTCAGAAAATAAATATTGAATAGCGTAATATACACAACCAGAAATTTGAATCGAGTAAAGTGAAATTGGGCTAAGTCGCCAATAAAGCTATTTGGCATGTTTTGGAATGATTCCAATGTTCAGGTTCGCCATCTGTAGGATTTTCAACATAACTTTTTAACTAAATTTTAGCTTTGTTCGGCAAGTAAGCTTATTAAACAATACCAACAACTATATTATATTTGTTTATAGCAATCATCACGAGTGATACTGAAGGGTAAAGAAACATTCTTAGAAGCGCGCACGGTCACTTCCAATAATACCTTCTGGGTTGTTATATCGGAGGCGTCTCAAAATGTCGTGCGCATATATGCTCAAACGCGCAAAGTGTTTTTTTATGTGTACAATTATTTTTATAGAAGTGGAAGTTTTGTTCGGAGAACATGTTGGAGCGTTTTTTAAAAACAAAAATTAAGAAACTTTAGCAATTTACTAAGACGTACTATTGCGGCAACAAAAAATGGGACACTTAAAATAATGTAGTTTAAATCTGGCTTTTGCCTTGTCAAAAGTAATGTCATTTTGAAATCATTATTGACATATGTCATTATGCCGCATTTAAGTGCTACTGGAAAAATGGAAATAATTACATTACTTGGGGAAGGATGGTCCATAAGAAGACTAGGTAATAGATTTGGAGTGCCCAAAAGCACGCACAACATTAAGAAATAAATGACTACAACAGGGAACTGTAGAAAGGCAAAGTGGTTCTGGTCGTAAATTAGTACGGAATTTCATGGAAGAAGAAAATCTTATTCAGTTTTTAAGGAATAATCCATTTGATACCGTGGTAAAAAATAACTAAAAATACTAGATTAATTTATTGTTTCCATTAAAAGACGTTTTGTTTCCAAGATTTTTATTTCAAATAAATGCATTTAACAGAATTTTCTTGCGTTCATGGGTAAACTATTTTTGACATTAGACAAGATGATTGACGTGGACATGACAAACGACTGGTTTACACAGCTAAAAAACAGTCAAAATAGCCTATAAGACTTGTCCCGATTTTTGTTGCCGCAATAGTACATATGCAACGTACTAAAGTCTAATTACAAAAAGCGTAATTCTAACTACAACTAGGGTACTTATGTATGTGTCGACACTGCATACATAGTATTGATAAGCATATCTTAAGTCTAGTTCTGCGATTCCTTTGTTTCCAGGAACGGAACTCCTCCCTGCTTAGAGTTAAACTCCGCGATGATCCGGCAGATTTTCAGCGGGTTCTTGAACTCCATAAATCTTCTTATATTTTGCGATCCATTATTTATATAGGATCGAAACGATCATTAGAATTAGTAGAATATATAACATCACACAGGCCTGCGATAGAAAAATTGTTTAAAATCTAATCACTGATTTTTGTAGTCTCTTTTTCCGCTAATTACGGGAAAAATAATGAAAAAATTCATAACGCACAGTTTAGTTACAAATTACACTTAAAGGTATGATCAATTAAGCATTATCATTATTATTAAGCGATATCAAGGAAGATGGAATATTAATATGATAGCGGACTACTGGTGAATACTGAAAAGAGACGATCCCCAGCGATCCCACAGCAGAAAAAGCAGAAGACGAAATTTTGATGGAAAACGAAAACGATATTAAAATACATTGTGTAAACGTTTTAAAATACTTTTGTCCAAAACGTTTGCGCCTAAGCGCGATTAAAACGACGTTAAAACGTTTAAATTTTACTGTAAGATCAAAAGGTCTATACAACATTTTTATGCCGGCGGGGCGGTGGCCATGTCTCTTATATGAGACATTAAAAGAGCAGAACATTTACGTTCGTAGACCCATAAGCACGAATGCAATCTCAAGGCGGGCGGACTTCTATGTGTATGCGGTAGTTTACCGTACGATGGAGGACCGTCTTGGTCTCGCTAGGAGATGTATGTACGTATAAGTTCTTTACTTACTTAAGCACGATGAGTGCAGTCCGAACGTCGGTGGCAGGCAGGTCAATTCAAACCGACGTTCAAGTGATCTTGTACTCAGCTAGCAGTCCCTTCTGCCTTGCCTGCATTCATCTCTGTGTGCTTGCCCTCCTATATTAGCGACGAAGCCACAGAATGTTCAACTGAAATCCACTCCTGGCAGTGGACACGAGCGGACGTGTCTTTCCGTATCTACAACGAGGCGATTCGTTAGAATCGACAAAGCGTTCCGAGAGCGGCCCGTGTACGGGAGAGCTCAGCGATATCACGACGGCATCAATCCGATGCGCCGAGGCATTCGACGTCGAGGTACTACCAGAAACGGACGAGTTTCTCCGAGTGTAGAAATATTCTTTCTACAAACCACCACTACCGGAGTTAATCTCCGGTAGGTTCACGAAAAAGAGTCATCAACTAAGTCGAAGTTGTTCATCGAGGAAGCTTCCGACGGGGAGGAACCGGCATAGCCGGCCTTTCGCCGTCCAAAGCGGCCAATTTTTCGATTTTCGAAGCTCCGGCTCCGGAAATCGAAAACATTTGCACAAATTAACTTGTCTTCGTCCATTTGGACAAATTTCAGATGGCTTCTAGCCAACAACGCCTCACCGCAGGGGATTTCCCTCCCCTCCCCCGTTCCGCCGAGGAGTCCATGGACGAGGGTTCCTCATCGTCCTCCATACCGGAATCCCTCCTCCGGCTCCCGCGGACCCCGGCCGTCTGCTGCAAAGCTCCTCGCGTCGCTCGATTACGACGACGAAACCCTCGTCCGGTTAATCGCCGAGCTAACCGAGGAGCTCCGAAGGCAACGCATTGCAGCTTCGACTGCAGCCCTTCCCGCCGCCCCCGTAGCGGACTCCCCTGCCCCTCTGCATCCGACGAGTCGGTCTCCGACTCCGGTTCAGAGCGCGACGATGCCGGCTGGACCAAAGCTGGCAGAAAGCGTAAGGCCGGTAAGAAGAGGCAACCTTCTGCCTCGAAGAAGATGGCGCAACCGGCCGCCACCCCTCCACCAGCGCCGAGAGCCAGCAAAGGCCACCGGCTGCCACGGCCACAAAGACCGCCATCACCGCTCCTCCACCGACTTCGGCTTCAACGAGCCAAAGGACGCTGCTGCTTCGCAGGCCCCCCGTCCGAATCCAACAAGATTCCCCCATCGTCCTCAGGAAAAAATCCGCCTGGGGACACGTTACGACGAAATTCTCTGAGCTTCGAGTCAACTTCTCTAAGGCCCAAAATACGACTGACGGAATCCGCTTCTTCCCCACCACGGAGAAGGATTTCAGGGCTGCCGTAAGGGTGCTCGACGGTCTGGTACTACCGTACCACACTTATCAGCTACCTTCGGAGAAGCTCTTGAACATCGTGATCCGTCGAGACCCCCTTAATGAAGTGGAAGAAGAACTCCTAGAGTTCGGATTCCGCCCCGAAGGCAGCCATCGCCTCCGCCACCCCCGGAGCAAGAAGGAAATGCTCCTCATTCTGATAAAGCTCCCGAGAAACGAGAAGGACATCTTCGCCCTGAAGGAGATCCGCAGACTAGTGGTCTCCGTCGAATCCCTCCGCTCCCGAACAGCCGTCGGGCAATGCCACCGCTGTCAGCGGTTCGGCCACGCCCAATCCCGCTGTATGGCAGCGATCAAATGCGTCCGCTGCGGCGAAAACCATCGCGCCGCAGACTGCCCCTATCTAAGGAGAAAGGCGACCCTGCCAAATGCGCCAACTGTGTTGGCTCACACACGGCAAACTACAAGGGATGCCCTCACTACCCCAAACCCCGATTGCCAACCCGATCCCAAGCCGCCCCTTCGGCGAAAAAGACCCCGGCTCAAGCGCCCCCCAGGCCGCCACCCAAGCCACCCAATCCTCCCAGGCAACTTCCTCTGGCAGGAAGTATTCCGACGCCACCAAAGGGAAATCTTCTTCCCCCTAAGGTGCTGCGTACCGACGTGCCCAGCCAGTCCCTACTAGACCCAAGCCCCCCGCCACCAACAACACCGACTTCTTCGGCGCCGTGACCACCCTTTTACAGCTGGTCGGACAATTTTCGTCCGCACTACAGCAGGTTCAGGGCTCCATCCCCCCGTAACCTCTATTAATCTATCAACCCGTTTATGAATACATCGGTAAGCATAAACCAGCAAGGCATTTCCAGAATAGTCGCCTGGAACGCGAACGGCATCAGAACTCGTATGCCTGAGCTAAGAGACTTTCTTCAAGAGAACCAAATCGACGTTGCCCTTCTCAGCGAGACTTGCCTCCGCCCGGGGGACAGTCTCAAGGTCGTGAATTACAAAACATACCGTCGAGATCGCTTGACGGGCCGCGGCGGCGGGACAGCTGTACTCGTCAAAAATTCAATCCGCCACTCCGAGGTCGTAGTGCCGCCGCTGAACTCTCTGGAGGCGGCGGCAGTCATCATCTGGACCGATTTCGGTCCGCTAAAACTCTACGCGACGTATAGGCCCCCCTTGGCGGGGTTTCGCGCCAGGATTTCGACCAAATCTTCACCGACCCCAACGCGGTGTTGATGGCGGGCGATCTGAACGCGAAGCACCACCTCTGGGGCAGCCGGATCATACGAGCTGAGGGCAGGCAGCTGCTTGACATCATCCAAGCCTTAGGGCTTTCGTACCACCCTCCCGACGGCCACACGTTCTTCCGTACTGGCGTCCAATCCGATGTCCTCGACTTCGCCATATCCAAAGACATCCCGGTAAACGTGACCGTGGAAAGCATCGCTGACCTTTCATCAGACCACAACCCCATCCTAATCACCCTAGGTAGTGAACTACTTCATCTGGGGGAAAAAGTTCGGCGGCGTACGAACTGAAATCTTTTCTCCTCCAAAGTTCTCACCAACCTCAGTGTCAACGAAAATCTTCAGGAAGCGGCTCTCTTAGAGGAAGCCGCTAACAACTTCACCAAGGCGATCTCTCGGGCCCTCGATGAATCTTCTACCATCAGACCCCGCAGACACTCTCGACAACTCCCACCCGACCTAAGGGAGCTAGTTAGGGAAAGACGACGAGCCAAAAAAGGGCCCAAACCACCCTCAACCCCGCTGACAGCCTCCGAGCAAATCATCTTGCTCGACAGCTCCGAGAGGCTCTCAAAACCTTCGAGCAGGAGAACTGGGACGACAAGGTCAAGTCTCTCACGACGGAGGATGGCTCCCTATGAAAACTATCCAAAGCCTTGAGAAACCCCTCAAAAAATATCCCAAACCGGCCTCTTCACGGCACCCACGGTTTAGGTTTCTCCCCGAGGAGAAAATCGAAATCCACGCCGACCACCTCGAAGAAGTATTCCGCGGCATTCCGTCCCCAATCGGCGACGACGAAATAATCTTCCGAAGAGAAGTGGAAACGGTGGTGCACGGGATCCCCGAGCTCATCGGAACCCCACTCGATCCCGCCTCCCCGACGAAGTCCGAACCCTCATCAAAAGGCGCAACAACAAAAGGCCCCAGGGGCGGATTGTATCACCAATCTGGCCCTAAAGTGGTTACCCCCGATGCTACGGAGCATCTTTGCGAAATCATCAACGCAATGCTCCAAATTCAGTACTTTCCCTCCTGCTGGAAACACGCCGAAGTTTGCAACATCCTCAAGCCCGGGAAAGATCACAAATTCCCACAAAACTTCCGCCCGATCAGCCTTCTCTCCAACGTTTCGAAAATAGCTGAGGCAATCATCCTGTCTCGGTTGAAAGAACTCAGCGACGATGTCATCCAAGATGAACAGTTCGGCTTCCGAGCCGGACTGTCCACCGAACTACAACTATTCCGGTTCTCGGAATACATCCGAAACGGACTCGAAAGGCGAGTACCCGTAGGTGCAGTTTTCTTCGACTTAAAGAATGCCTTTGACACAGTCTGGCATAACGGGCTGATCTACAAGATGATCGTTTCAGGAATCAACCCCCCATGGTCAAACTCATCAGGTCCTATTTAGCCGGCAGATCCTTCTGCACCAAATCCCATTCCGTGAAGTCCAGCGTCAGACAAATCCACGCCGGCGTTCCCCAGGGATCATTTCTAGGCCCGCAATTGTTTTCCATTTACATGTCGGATCTCCCCGAGAGCCCAGCACAGATTGCAATCTATGCAGACGACACTGTCATCTACACAGGCTGCAGGAAGCAGGCGCTGTTCAGGAAACGCCTCCAAAGCGCTACTGACGGTTTTCTGAGTTGGACCTCTCGCTGGGGTCTGAAGGTAAATGAATCTAAGTGTGTGGCACTTAGATTCTCGCACGATCGCGCAAACCCTGATCAGCCGATTAAGGTAGGCAACTCCGAGCTCCCCTGGAGCTCCGAAGTGAAATACCTCGGTGTCATCTTCGACCGAATGCTCACATTCCAAAAACAAACTGACGAAATCCGAAATCGCTTCATCAAGGCCAGCAACTTGCTTCTGCCCCTCATAGGGCGAAGGAGTCCCCTTCACCTAGGGAGCAAGTTGCTCTTATACAAGACGACGCTTCGACCGCTTTTAACCTACGGCGCTATGGCCTGGTTAACAGCGAGTGAGACTAACATCAAAGGTTTGGAAGCACTCCAAAACCGAACTCTCCGCCTCATCGTTGACGCCCCCTACTTCGTAAGGAACGTTCAGATTCATCGAGAACTGAACGTTCCGACTCTACGTGAATTTCTGACGAAACTCCTGAAGTCCGCGTGGGAAAGAGCCCGCGCCAGCCAAAACCTCTGCGTTCAGATGGTCGTCGATCCCCAAGATCGACCCCTCCCAAAAAGAAGGTCCGTCGCCTTGCAGATGTCATTGATCTGGACTAAGGCAATTCCCGCAGGTCCCTCGACAACCATCATCGTCCTCTAAACGACTGATAAACGGCTATTTTTCAGTCTGAAATTCTCGTATGTGTTACAGGTGAAAAGTCATCTTCCCCAGTTAGCTCTTCGCTAACCAACCTCATCTCTCCCCAGGCTGCGTGATCGAAGCAGCCTACACCTGAAGATAAAAGGGCGTAAGGAATCCCCCACCGGCCCTAGTATTGACATGAAGTTCCTAGCAATGTTCAACTAATCCACTCCTAGCAGTAGACACGAACGGACGTGTCTTTCCGTAGCTACGACGAGACGATTTATTAGAATTGACAAAGTGTTCCGAGAGCGGCCCGTGTACGGAACAGCTCAGCGATATTACGACGGCATCAACCCGATGCGCCGCGGCATTCCACATCGACATTCCACAAGAAACGGACGAGTTTCTCCGAGTGTAGAAATATTCTTTCTACAAACCGGTAGGTTCACGAAAAAGAGTTATCGACTAAGTCGAAGTTTCTCACCGAGAAGGCCTCCGACACATAGTCGGCATAGTCGGTTTTTCGCCATCCAAAGCGGCCAATTTATCGATTTTCGAAGCTCCGGCTCCGGTCCCATTGTCCTCAGGGAAAAATCCGCCTGGAGACACGTGACGCTGATATTCTCGGACCTTCGTATTAACTTCTCGAAGGCCCAAAACACAAGCAACGGAATCCGCTTCTTCCCCACAGCGGAGAAGGATTTCAGGGCTGCCGTAAAGGTGCTTGACGGTTTGGTACTTCCGTACCACACCTATCAGCTGCCTTCGGAGAAGCTGCTGAACATCGTAAGCTGTGGGGTCCCCGTCGAGATCCCCCTCAACGAGGTGGAAAAAGAACTCCTAGAGTTCGGATTCCACCCCGAAGGCATCCATCGCCTCCGCCATTCCCGGAACAAGAAGGAAATGCCGCTCATCTTGGTAAAGCTTCCAAGAGACGAGAAGGACATCTTCGCCCTGAAGGAGATTCGCAGATTAGTGGTCTCCGTTGAATCCCTTCGCTTTCGAACAGCCGTCGGCCAATGCCACCGCTGTCAGCGGTTCGGCCACGCCCAATCCCGCTATACGGCATCGATCAAATGCGTTCGTTGCGGCGAAAACCATCGAGCCGCCGACTGCCCCACTTCAAAAGCGAAAGGCGACCCTGCCAAATGCGCCAACTGTGTCGGCAAACTACAAGGAATGCCCTCACTACTCCAAACCCCGATTGCCCACCCGATCCCAAACCGCCTCTTCGGCGAAAAAGAACCCAGCTCAAGCGCCACCCAATCCTCCCAGGCGACTTCCTCTAGCAGAAAGTATTTCGACGCCACCAAAGAGAAATCTTCTTCCCCCTAAGGTGCTGCGTACCGACGTGCCCAGCCAGTCCCTACTGAGCGCAAGCCTCGGTGGTGATTGGTTCAACAGCTCAGAGCGTTGGAATCATTTGCGGAAATGGTGCATGCGGAAATTCCTCGGTGGTGATCGCTTCAAAGTACTCGCGCCATCGTTCCGTCGCAGCCCGTAGATCTGTGAGAAGATTGCCGTCCTTGTCGTTAATGCAGGCAAAGCGTTCGATGTCCTGCGTTCGCTGATGTCGGCTTTTGACGAGTCGGCATAGGTCGCGTTCTCCATTCCGCGTGTCAAGGTTTTTCTAGACTTCTTCTTTTCTTTTTGTTTTTAAATATACTAGTAAAAATAAAAGAACAGTTATTGAATTTAAAAGAATTAGAAATCTTGATATATAATCTTGATTATATATAAAAAATGTATTTAAGTCTAAAACAAATGTCTCTAAGTCTTTAACAAATAGCATAGTTCATAAGATTATCTTTCACATTTGACAACGTTTCTTTTAAAATTCTTAAATGCTCTATTATGGTTGAATGGAATCTTTCTATTATAGAATTAGATTCGTGATAAGAGGGGGTAGTAAAATGTATTTTAACTTCATGGAGATTCAAAATTTCTTTTACAGTTTCGTTGTTAAATTCGCGTCCGTTGTCTACAACATTTTTTTCTAGGATTACGAAATATGAAAAATATTTAATTAAAGCATTGCTTACGTGCATCGCGGTTTTTCCTGTAATTTCGAAAGGTTGCGCAAATTTCGTAAAAATATTGACAATTGTTAAATATTTTTTCAATCGAAAATGAAAATATCCATATGGACTATTTGGACGGGTTTATTAGCGGTTTCAATATTCATTAATGGTACGTAGGTTGTTTTCCTGGCATATTTTGCCTTTGACAAATTTCTAATGAGTAGATAAAATTTGTTACCCTATTTTTTATTCCTATCCAATAATTTTCTGTTTTTACATAAAAATATTAAGCGTCCCATTTTTTGAGAAAAATGATTACCCAAACCTAATGATACCAAAGATGCCAAGGAAAAGTAATAAAGCAATTAAAGGGCTGCAGCAACGCATGGTATCTTACAATCGTAAAACGTTCCTGCTGCTATATCAATTTAATGTATAATATACGAACACTTAATTCAAATCTACACAACTCAATATCATATTTGTAGTATGTGAGACAAATAGAACAAATAAATAAGGAATCGAAGAATTTTATAATACATATATCTCCCTCTATCTATAAAACGCGAACATATATTTCAGAATGCAAGATCTAAGGTCTCATAAATTACGGGACGAATTAGAGCCTGTCTATACTTAGAAACGAATGTTTCCAGTTGGGTTGAAGTTTCATGTGCATACAAATACTACCTGGAAGAATATAAATTTCATCCGTAGGTAAATCCCACCTAAAGCTCTTTATTAAAACAAGCAACTATGCGAACTATTTTTAGACTAAATTAAACGAAACCTTAAATTATTAAAATCAATGGCTCCCTATATAAATAAGAAAATAGAATTAAAGAACTCCAAGATTTTTTTACATCTTGAACCATTTCGCACAATTCTCTTGAAGTTTAATTGAAATAGTTTCCTCTATATCTACTTATATGTACAATAAATTTTAAAGATTTTGCAAAGTTATTATTGTAAATTTGTTACTTGTTTGAATAAATCGGCAGAAATAAGAATCGGTATTCCATTCCCAAGTAAAATAAATATACACTACAGCAACTACTTTTGGGCAAAACCCGAATTAGAGTAAGAAAGCAATGCTACAGCACCACTTGTAGAGCGCTTGATGTAAATTCCAAAGTAGTTACACAGAACTCCCTCCTCCATTCCTAACTTCAAAGCTTATCCGAGTTGTTAAATCTGTGTGCGTCTAAACGATTTTATAAAATTTTGTTTATTCAATTATTTGTGTAGTTAATTATTTGTTTATAACTAGAGTAATTTAGGTCACTAATTTACGTAATCTAGGAAATTTAAATAGAATACAAATCAATTAGTGGGAAACGTAATTAGAATTCCATGAAAATGTTTTTATTTACGAACCGCTTTACAATTGCTTGCCGTTATTATTCTCTACCGAATTTATTTCACATCTATAAGTAAAACTTTATCCAGGTAATTACAATAATAATTACGTAAGCGAACGTGCACAAATGTTTTATGTAAAAATAGAGGGCAAAAAATAATCATTGTAATAATAAGAGCAATAGAGGTAAAAATAATAGTTTGTGTAGTAGTGATTTAAGGATAAGTTTATTATGGGGTTAACCATAATAATAGCGAAAGTAATAATGAAAATTACAATAATGAAACTTAAAATTTTAGGGAACATGGTGATATTCATAATCTCATTATTTGCTTTCATTAGATACATACAAATATTATATCTTGTATGTATATATATCAAGAATATAGTCATTGTTTTTTTCTCAATTTCCTAAAATCGAGAAATCATTCGATATCGAATTTAACGCTTCATCTTATAGAAACTCATACAAGTTTACTAATTAGAACTAATCCTGGCCTCAAGTACTGCCGTTAATGTGCGCAAATGACAAATGATCTGAACAACCCACAACTACGATAACAACTTTACACTACGAGAAAAGATGGTTACATCATTAATTCTACACTCGAATCTACATCTTTACCTTTGATCGCTACTACTTCAAAATAAAAAGTCTTTGTCAGATTTAGTTTTGAGTTCAAAAAGAAGTCCAAGATGTCAAATAAAATTACCGACATTAAAGCTACCACAATTTTCTGGGAATTATGAACACTGGGCCGAATTCAGAGACATGTTTTTCGATTATTGATGCAAATACCAACATCGGGAAAATCGAAAAGTTACAATATTTAGACGTTAATTTATCGGGGCAACCAGCTCAATCAATATTCTATCTAAAAATTACACAGGAAATTACGCGGTAGCGTGGCAACTACTATGTGATAGGTATAACAACAACAAAATATTAGTAAATAATCATATAAAGGCACTATTCAATCTAGCAGTGGTAAAAAATGAGGTCGCGCTCGTATTCAGAAATTTTATTGATAGTAACTTTTCTAGAAAAATATCATGTCTGATAATTTGTAAGATTACAGATAACATTCCTTGCGTAAATTGTGATGTCATTAAGCTTAACATTCCAAGAAAATGTTAAATATGTGATCCAAGTTATAGTAAGTAAAATAAAATCGATCTTTAATTGGAGCAAATATCTGTAAGGATCTTTTATGTCGACAAGAAATAAAGTTAGGTAAAGACCAGCCTATATTACAAAAGACTATCAATTTAGAAATACAAAAATACGTTAAAGACGTTTTGAAAAATTAAAAATTTCAATGGTAGTAACGAATACGGAGCGATACATTTTGTGAAGTTGAAGTTTGTCGTTACCATTCCTCTCAAACAACCTGTTAATTAATAATAATTATTAATTAAAAATAATAATAATAATAATAATAATAATAATATGCTTTATTTGCCCAACAGGTAATCCCACTTACAGGACAAAATTCAATAAATTACGATCATACATAATTCAGCAAAAATATAGGGACATATACCTATATAGAAAAATACAAAATTAGTAGAAAGTCGTAAGAGAATAAAAATATATATATTATTATATTAACTTATTTTTTAAGCATTAAATATGTCTTCAACATGTTTATCCACACATTTTATTAGAGTATGAATTGGAGATCTTAGCAGTGTGTTAGTTCGTGCTGTCAGTGTATATTCTATTCTATTATATTATTATTATTTTAGTTGGTGTTTGAGCTATCCGTAGCCCTTTTCATTCACCATACACAATTATAAAGGGCACCGTTACTCTGTGATGAGAAATTTAAGGGAAATACATATATAGGAGAGACTTTTCTCGGGCCGGAGCTCCAGCGACCCTAAGGACAACCCGAAATGGAGCCTCGGAAAAAACATATACCACCACCTAAAGGAACGGATAAGAAAAAAGAAAAGGAATGAGTTACAAAAGGATTTTACAATTTACTAAGAAAACATACAGACATTTATAGATTTTAAAATTACAAGATGATAGTAAAGAGTGAATAGATTGAGGCGGGTAATATCCTAACCCAATCAAACCTTTATCGATGTGACGACGATTAAGTGGACAATTGAAAAATAGGTGATTAATATCACCCAATTCCCCACAATCACAATTGGGAGATTCAGATAAATTAATTCGATGTAAATGAGAAGGGTAAAGACCATGCCCAAATCTCAACCTGCACATCGTTGTGATAAAAGATCTATTAACAAATGGGATGACAGAAAACCAAGGGTGGCTGGGAATATCCGACTGTATCTTAAAATACGATCTACCACGGAGTGGAGAAGAGGCTAGCCAATCTTCTTTCCATCTATAACTGAGTTCCTTGGTCAAATCATGAAATAAATCTTTGTAACCAATTTTAATATTATATACTGGCCTGTATCTTCCTGACTTAGCTAACAAATCTGCCCTTTCATTGTGTTCAATTCCACAGTGTCCGGGAATCCAGCACATAATGATATTGATGTTATTGGAATGAGCATCCTGTAACATTTCTCTTATTCGGAAAATAAGGGGGTTGTTATTACAAGAGGAACATTTTTAATTGCCATAAGAGGGCTCTTACAATCAGAAAAAAATAACATTATTCAGAAACTTAGTAGACCGAATTTAATAATCGAAATGTAAATACCCGTTAATTCTGCTGTGAAAATAGATGCATAATTGCAAATGGAAACAGAGAAGATAAACTTGGTAGACGGGGAAAATATACCTAAAGAGATAGAATCTGGATTAGAATACTTAGAGCCATCGGAAAAGAAAAGATTAAAGTTAGGCCAATGGTTAGTAACATATTCTGTGAAAGCGGAATTAATACCCGGAAAGGGGGAAGTTGAGGAAAAAAGGCTATCTTAGGTTTGAAAAATCTTTGGAAAAAATTAAGTCTAAATAGTTCTGGGAGAATTTCAGACCATAAGACATCTTTGTAGAAAAGGACTTCCGATAGACATGTGAAAATGAGAGGCATTGGGGAACGATAGCTTCTTTCCTGCAAGTTGCGAAGTAAAGATTTCAAGGAAGAGATGACCAGACTGTTTGAACGACTCATATTTCTCAATAAATAGCGTTTTGTTAAGAGTCGAAATCTAAGAATCAGGCGAGGGTCAACGGCTTCCAATTGTAAAGCATTTGTAGGTGTAGATCTCATAGCACCCAAAACGATTCTCAGGCTTTGAGATTGAATTACATCTAATTTATGCAAGTAGCTATTTGTGCAAGATGCAAACAAAGAGCATCCATATTCAAGTCTGGATCTTATCAGACCTTTGTAAAGAATGAGGAGGGTCTGAGGATCACAACCCCACCTCTTACCGCACAACGAGCTTAATAGATTAATAGATTTGTGGCAACTAATAACCAATTGAGAAATATGATATTTCCGGTTCAATTTCGAATCCAACCATAGACCCATATAACGAATTGAAGGCTTAGGAAAGAGAAAAGAATCCTTAAAGAGTAAACGAGTAGATGGCGGGGAAATTTCCCTCTTTCTGGAAAACCAAACAACACAGGATTTGTTTGTAGATAAAGTCAGACTCCTCGAATCTAACCAATTTCCCACCTCAATTAAGGCGTTATTCATTTCATGCCAAACATACGTCGGATCATTACTGTGGGAATAAATAACTATATCATCTGCATACTGAAGGCATTTAATATTGGGATTAATATGTTTTTCAAAACCCGACATATAAATGTTATATAATGTCCTACACAATGGAAAGCCTCTTATAGAGAAAATCTTCTCAGAAATCAGTTGCTTGATACAATTTATAATTGTAAGAGGAAGCTTCGTCGTCAATAATTTCTGAACCAGTATAGAAATAACCACATTGTCATAAGCAGCTGAAATATCTAAAAACGCAGCCAGAACCACTTTTCTTTTAGAAAAAGCGGACAAAATGTGAGAAGATAAAATAGTGGTGCAATCTAATGTAGATCTATAAGATCTGAAGCCGAATTAACTGTCATCTAAAATAAAATGATCTTCACAGCACCAATTAATTCTATGTTTCAAAAGTCTCTCAAATGTTTTCCTTAAACAGGAGAGTAACGAAATAGGTCTAAAGTTACTAACCACTGAGGAGTCTTTGCCAGGCTTGAGAATAGGACATACCGTAACACATTTCCAGGCTTTAGGAATAAGGGAGCGACCACACAGAATATTGTTAAAAGAAAACAAGAAGGAAGTCTAAAGCAACCTCAGGAAAATGACTGATCATTGAATTAGAAATTCTATCTAATCCAGGGGCAGAATCCTTACCCTCAGCAATGGAGTTGCGAAGTTCGGCATTAGAGAGAGGAGAGGAAAGTATGTTTCCATTGTCCAAATTGTCAAACGAGACCTCATTAAAAGCAGGAACATGGCAAGGAGCTAAAGAAGAAAGAAATTCCTCCTCCCATTGCGGATTGAAAGTAGAATAGTTCATTTGAGATCTGGCGCAGGCTTTGGAATATCTTCTAACAGATTTCCAAACGTCGCTGATATCTGATGTTCTATTCAAGGAATTACAGAAATTTCTAAAACTAGACCTCTTTTTCTTGTTGAGGATAACCTTAGATAATGCGATATATCTTTTTGCTATTAAATAAGCATCCATTGAACCCGAACGCTTAAATTCCCTAATTAAGGATTTCCTTAGCTTCACTATTCTTGAACATTCCTCATCCCACCACGGACAAGGATCATATCGATGGCGATGTACACTCCGTTTGGGGATGGACTTGTCAGCCGATAAAATGATGAGATTTTCAAAATCCTCATAAGAGGATGGACAATTTCTTCCAAAGCCATTGATAATTTCTGAGGCGAAGCGATCCCAATTAGCTTTAGCACAATTATATTGGTTTTCATGAGACTCAACATTAATATTCAAAGTAGGAATTGAGGAATTAATACAGATATGGATAGGGAAATGGTCGCTGCCAAGAGAGTCTTCAAGAGTTCTGGAAGAAGAAGATAAAGCAATATCATCAGAGCAAAAAACTAGGTCAATAATACTTCGATTAGAATTGGGAGGGAGTAAAAGAGTGGAACAACCGTCATTAATATTCACCAAATGAAAGTCTTCACATACTTTTGACAGAATATTACCTCGGCGATTATTGGAAAGACTACCCCAAGAATGGTGGTGAGCGTTGAA
This sequence comes from Chrysina gloriosa, assembly GCA_038088585.1. Classification (NCBI taxonomy): domain Eukaryota; kingdom Metazoa; phylum Arthropoda; class Insecta; order Coleoptera; family Scarabaeidae; genus Chrysina; species Chrysina gloriosa. The sequence goes on from CM076093.1 coordinate 56,371,221, forward strand.
GTCACCAGCCAAGATAAAAGGAGGGCAAACAAGAGAGAGAATATTATGCCATTGAGCAGACCCGCAACTATATTCACTACACTAGATGATAGAATTAGGAAATGACATTTATCAGGAAGATGACAGTTAGGAACAAAGCTCGAATATTTAATCCCTCGCCTGATTAGAATAGAGGTGCCCCCTGGGATTGGTGGAACTATTATTAGTAGCATAATAACCAGGGGATGTAATAAAATTGCCTTCTCTTAACCAGGTTTCTGTAAGAATGATAAATTTTGGTTTAATTGTGGAATCTTTAAGAAATGAGAAAAGGTTTGCTTTGTTTTTAGAGTAACTACGCATATTCCAAAGGAGGATATTTAATGCACTTGTGCTTGTGTTTCCTGAGTCTGTATAAGCCATGACAATTTTTCGTGATGAATGGAAGGGATGAACTCCTTGAAAAAGTTAAATAGCAAATCCTTATTTGTGACGAAAGCCTCTTTAAGAGAATTAATTAAATAGTTATCATTTAAAAAGTCATTGAGAGGGACAGAAGCTTGGGTATTATTATTAAGAAGTTTGGAAGTATCGTTATAGGCGGAGGGAATGGGAGAATTGGAAATTCTACCATTCTTGTTAATAATAAAATCTTGATCATATGAATTGTTGCGTTTTATGGAATGTTGCTGCGCCTTAGTAGGTGGTTTATTAAGGGAGAAGTATTTCTTTTGTTGAATCAATTGGGAAAAGGATTTTTTGTATAGGAAAAGATTGAGATAAAGAAATTATAGGGGGTGTATTACAATTTGGCAAGTTAGAAAAATTCTCATTATTAACTTGTAGAATCGGATGTTCCGAGTGTTGAAGATGGGCAAAATCACTTTTACAAAGGACTGCTGCTTCGAAAAAGAATAATTGTAGGTTGCCATGCAGATTTTAATTTTTGATTGATAAGCAAATTCAGGACAAACTCTTTTTTGCAGGAGTACCCGGTTCAGTTGAAAGGTGATTGTGTTTACAAAACACACATGAAGTATTTGACTTGTTTTCACAAGAGTCTAGTACATGATCTTTAGCACAAGCTGGACATCGAATCTTTGATTTGGATTGGGAGCCAATATGGCCATATCTACAACAATTTCTATATTGAATAACAGGAGAAATATAAACCTCTGGAATTCTGACATTATAAAAAGAGTTACATATTTAGGCAGAGATTTGCCTCGGAAAGTAACAATTATGGAAGCAGTATTTGTAAAAAACGGTTTATTCTCCTCCGAGAAATTTTTCTTCTGGATACGTTTCACTCCTAATACCGATTTACCATCACATGTTTTAAGGTTATTAAATATGGTTTGAATGTCAATATTTGGATCTATCTGTCTAATAATGCCCTTGCAGGAAATTGAGTAGCTAGGGATATAACTTTTAAAATTATTAGCAGATTTGAGGGAGGCAAACTCAATGCAAAATTTGTTTTTACCTCTTTTTTCAATTTTTCTAACGCCTTCAACCTTATTATTATGAATTAATCTTCCAATTTCCATATCCCGAATCTGACCCGCATTGCCGTCAGTAGATTCCAAGTAGACATTCAAAGGAAGTAAATCAGTTAATTCGAAATTTTGCATATACTTGCTGGCCCTAAATTCATTAGCTTTGTTCTTTAGAACGTTAATAATTTTAGAAGTTAAACTTAGGACTTTTTTGTTGATCGGAATGGCCTCGGACACATCTGTTACGTTCTGGTTTTTGTTAGGTAAGTAAAAACAATCATCTACAGTTTTTTGTAACTCCGGCAGTAAAGAAAGAGGAATATCGATTTGCGATAGAATGGAAAGATCATTACCTGAGTTGATTTTTGATTCCAGGCATTGTAAAAGGGGAACTGAATCTGAGAGATGTATTATTTGAGATGAATCAGAGGTATCCATATCTGAATTTGAAATAGATTTTGCAGGAACGGGAGGAGAACTTAATTCCCTATTACTAAATAAGTTTTGTTAACATCCATTCAATAAAAAGCAAATATCCGAAATTGAAGAAACAAACTCAATAGAATAGCAATGGGTACAAGGATAAAGAAAATACAGACTCACCACAGGATATCTATATATCGATAGCACCGCTACTACAAGAGATTTGGAATGCACGTCCGAACACTATCGTAGACCAATGCAGACTCCCCTGTCAGTGTATAGAAAGTGGTTAAGTAGCGAGTGGTTAAACGTGGAACATTCAGTTTTATTCGTGAAAGTAGAAACTCACAGTCCACTTTAAAATTTAACAGAGTACACAAAACCTTGGCGCAGTGGATCTGTATTCTTTCAGCTAGGGACTTCATAGTGTGGCGCCGGAGAAGTTCCTCTTCCGGAATACCACGCTCAGGATAAAGACATCAGATTTGAAGGAGAGGTATTTCAAAAACTTACGATGTATTTTTTCCAGCCAAATGGAGTGACATAAGTAAAAAGGATTCCATACTAGATTCGCACAGTCCAACTTACTAATCACAAATGCGTAGTATAAGGACTTTATGATGTTATTGTCATTAAAATGTTTCGACGTTCTACAAATAAACCCCAGCAATTTACAGGCCGATGAACATATTTCATGAATATGCACTTTGAAGCTTAGGTGCTCATCGAATGTGACACCAAGATCTCTAATAATTCTTACCCTTGTAAGTTCGTGATGCATTTATTTAAATTCAATTTCAATTTGTTAAGTTCACACCAGTCTGCAACAAGGGAAATATTTACCTGCAGAAGAACTACGTCGGTATCACTATTGATAAAGTTATATATCTTAAGGTCATCTGCATAAGCTAAGGCTGGACAAGTCAACGATTGAAGAAGGTCATTAATAAACATAATAAAAAATAAGTGTCGCAAGTTTGATCCTTGAGGAACGCCGGCGGTCGATATAAATTCGTAAGAGCGATATCCATTAAAGAATACGTAGTTAGTACGATGATCTAAATATGATTTGATAAGATTCATTAAGCTAGGTGATAACCCAAAAGAACTCAACTGTTTTAATAATATGGAATGGTCTATGCTGTCGAACGCTCGAGAAAGGCTGTGTATATTACGTCAACTTGGCCCCCACAATCGACGATCTCACAAGCATACTGAGTAATCCTGGCTAAGTTCGTAATAGTGGATCTCTTTGAGACAAAACCATGTTGATATGGAGAGATGTAGGATTTTACATTATAATATATACGATCATAGATTATGTATTCAAAGACTTTAGCAAAATTTGAAATTATAGATATTGGCCTATAATTTGACACATTTGAAGAATCGCCTTTTTAGGTACAGGTACGATTCGAGCACTTTTCCAAAGACAGATAAATTCACCAGAACTTAGTGCCATGTTAAATATGGTCATCAAAGGTTTTGCAAAGACATACCGACAATCTCTGATCAGTAGGGCAGGGATACCGCCATCTCCGACTGTTTGTTTATTTGCAAGCGAGGATAAAGCTTGTAAAACTTCCTGTTCAGTAATAGAAGGTATACATAATGGTAAATTGTTAGAATGTATGTCAGGTACTTCACTCTTGGTGCAAGGAGCAAAAGCACTAGAGAACACATGAGCAAAAGAATCAACGATATCTTACGGTGTACTAAATTCGTTGTTGTCATCTTTTACGATACCAGGAATTCTAGTCGTGCCACGTCTAGCTTGGATGTATGTCCAAATCTCAAAAGGATGGGATTTCATCTTATTCTGAATGTCGATTAAGTACCGAGAATATGAGTCTTTAATCTGAAGCTTGACGAAGTTACGTAGTCTCTTAAAGCAATTCAGGTAGTGTAAATTTCCAGTTATTTTCCATTTATTTCTGTAAGTTTCTTTAATCTTAAGATTGGATTTTATATCATTTGTAAACCAAGGTGGGAAATGTGAATGTTTAGCTACGTATTTTGGAACAGACGCATCAATGAGACCGTATAAGATTTTGTAGAAGGAATCAGTGGCTACATTTACATCAGACGCATTTTCCAGAAAGTTCCAGTCAGTTAAAAAATGTTATTGTACAGCTCAGGAAAATTAGCTCTTTTAAAATTAAAGCGGGGTCTATTGGCAATAGGAAATTTAGCTGGCTGTTCCGCAAGTGGAAGCGAAAAGGAAATATTTAGCGAGGGATGTTGAGGGTCCTCCGCAACCAATGGTGAGTCAGAAGGGCTAACAGAAATATCAGAACCAATACTAACTAATACAAGATCGAGAAGTCGATTATTGGAGTTGCGTACAGTATTACACTGTGTGAGATTGACAGTATCGCAAAAGTAAGTGAAAGTAGTAACTTTCTGACAGTTAACTTGATCATTACAGTAATTAGGTATGTTAAAATCACGATTTAACAAAACCCCTCTACCCTTAGAACGATTAATTAAGTCAAATCTTCGATCGCAACGATAAACATCGTAATTAGAGGGAAAAAGCTCAGAATTATACATGGAATCATTTAACCAGGTTTCGGTGAGCAGAATAACATCAAACGAAATATCGCAGCAATTACAGTAAAAGTCATGTGTTTTAGAATTCAAGCCTCGACAATTTTGGTAGTAAATTAGACGCGGGATTTTTAAACAGTTGGGCAATTTTAATTTTTCGAAGAAATTATGGTAGGGATCCCATTTTTATATTTAATTTTCAGATTATTTTCACCATTAGATTATCTCTGATTAAGCTCCTGTTTTACACTCTTGTATAAGCCATTTTCCATAGGTGTTTTATCACGAGAAATAGAAATGCCTTTGTAGTCGTTAATATTTTTCAGTTTTGCTGATTTCCGGAGGACAGAACTAGCAGCCTCTGCAGATGCAAAACGGACTTTGATTGGTCTTGGGCGTTTCTGAGTGGGATCAATCTTCCCTAGACGATATGAAGACAATATTATTTTGTGACTCCAGAGTAGTTAATACGTTGGTAACGGTCTCCATCCCTCAACCCGGAAGCATTCTCATCCTCCTCACATCCATAAATAATTATATTAGATGCCCTTTTGGCACGATCAAGAACTTCTTGAACAATTTTCTCAAATTCAATGGATGAAGGGGATTCATGTGTTAGGCTTTTTGATATTTGTGATTTTAGGGAAACTAATTTCCTCCTGCAGACCAGCTATCACTGCCTTTAGACTATTTAAGTCAGTGCCAATTTTGATACAATTATAACATATCCATGTGAGGCCTCACTTTGAGTTGATTTTCTTTGCTTCAACAAAGGTAATTTCCACGCAATCTATACCATAAATTCCACTACACACTGAACATGCAATTGATTTATTTTGCTGTAAATTTTTGCCACAAGTACAAGAAGGCATTGTTAAGATTTAGGAAATAAAAACAAATAAAACAAAAGATATCATATATGTTAAAGTGGCGAGTAAGGACGGAAAGGATAAACCTCTTCACACCGACGGGACCGGTCGTGGTGTCTAACAAAACACAGAGCGGATGGCCGCGGATGGACGAGTGAGAAAGAGATATGGGAAAGAACACCACAAAAATATATGTAAATAAGAGTGGCAAAAAGTATATATGGAAAATAATATTGTGTAGGTACTTACATTCAATTCAAATTTTAAATACAATTAACAGTAATACACAATAAAATTCATAAATCACGAAACTAGAAATGTTACTGTTTACAACCGTAAAAACTACAATAATTTCGTTACAGTAGAATCAAGAAAAATTAAGTAGATTCAGGAACGAACAACACGTGGCCGAACTGTTATACCTTTAGAACATTCTTATGAAGCAGCGCTTAAAAGATGTCAAAGTTTAGAAAAAACTGGAAAATAATTCAGATTTTCGAAAGGAATGTTTAAAGCTTATGCAAAAATATAAATCATTAGGTCATATCATATGACATACGTCCAATATGTCCGAAATCAATGATCTATCACAAAATATAGATAACGCATATTACCTGCCGCATCACGCATCACGGTATGTTAAAGGCAAGCAGTAGTACAACAAATTTGAGAGTTATTTTTGATGAATCATGTGAAACGACCAATAATTTATCACTCAATGATATACAACATAAGGGTCCTATCATACAAGATGATCTATTCAATATTCTTTTAAGATCTCGTGTTCGCAGGTATGTCCTGTCGGCAGACATTGAGAAAATGTATCGGCGGGTACTAATATCTGAAAATCAAAAAGATTATCAAAGAATTTTCGGCGTGACAATCTAAACTCTGAAGTTAAACAGCTAAATACTGTAACATATGGTACAAAATCAGCTCCATTTCTAGCTATTCGTTCCTTACAAGAAATTGCACATATTCACCAATCAAAATTTCCATCAACAAGTAGTTATTTTGAAAGATTTCTATGTAGAAGATTTATTAACGAGTTATGACGCAATTGGTGAAGCAAGGAATACATACAATGAACTAAATGAAATATTAAACTCAGTCAATTTGATCAGAGAAAGTGGGGTAACTAACAGTAATGGACTTAAACTTGCAAAACAAATCAGTATAATTTATATATATATATATATTGATAGAAACTGTGGTAAAATATAATTAAACAATGCAGCTTAGTAAATTTAAGTGTTTTCGAGACATTTTGGTCATATATTGCACATATGTCGTCAATGAGCAAGGTCACTAGATTTGAAGTTACACATACCTTTCTCAGTCTCTATATACGTATGTACATAGGCATCTCCCTATCTACTGTTCCACATGATGAACGGCACTGCGAATATACTAAAGAACTTCATTATAAATTTGATTTTGCGGTAAAAACTTTAAATGTTAAAATCCAAATGATCTTTTCTATGTCCGTATTTTACCATCTTTTATGGATCATTAGTTCACAATGTTATTTCTCATTCCATGACCTAAAACATTCAATCTTTACATTTTTAGTTTACTAATTCATGTTTCAAGAATGAAAATACCATATATATTATTCCACTTTATTTAATATCTTCGTTGAAATCTCAAATTCAAAGCGAAAAATTCATATCACATTATATGTTTCATCTTTTATCTGTAATTGTGGATGAAGTCATTTCGTTTCGTGAACCAAATTTAAAAAGAAATCTATATATCTCCGAAAATAATAATAGCATCAGACTTTGATTACCTATTCACAAATAAGAAAGAATGTATTAAATGTAAGAAAGAATGTAAAAAATTAAAATTGCAATCGGGACTGTGTTGAAATACAATTATTCTTCGAATATCACTTTAGGAAACAAATGGACTAGAATCCTTTTATAGTCCTTAAAATTATTTAATAATAATAAATGAATTTAATTATCGTTGCTAATATTTTTATTAGCTTATGAAGACTATGCGAAATAGTGGTTTTCCTCTTTTTCCGTATACTTTTACCCTTTAAGCAGGTGTCAATTTTCAATTATCTGACAATGAGATACACAAAGCGTCAAAGTGAAGCACAAAACATAGGGTATGCAATTTCAAAATTAGGTATGAGATTTTATAAACATTGCGATAAAGACAGCGCAAATAGGAAAGTAAGTAGCAGGTATAAAGAGATAAAAAAAGTAAACGATATCCAGGCGTTACCGTAATAACAGCAGTATCGCAGTGTTTGCATCTATCTTAAACATTCGCAGTTCTACCTCCACAGCAACCTTCTTCAGTCATCCTTACACTGTACTCATTCTACTGCTAAAACTGCTAACAAGGACCAAAATACTAGTCAAATTCTAAATAATAAACCAAAAACTGGATAGACTGAAGGATGAATACTTAAAATCCCACAAGAAGATTCTTCGTCTCTAATGAATAACATAATATCGTATAATAAATAAACACTTTATGATTTGTATCAGTAAAGGACTTGCACAAAGCACAAAGGGAAGTTGAATATCTTTGCGTATCAATTATTTTATTCCAGAATATTAATTATAAACACTCTTTTAAAAATTATTTGCAGTGATGGTAAAGTATATGCCACTATGAAACAGAAATGAACAAATACAATAATGAAACAAAATTAATTTATTTTTACCATATTAGTTACATCATCCGGATCCGCTTTTAAGTTATGACCCATGTATGTATGTATGTAGCCTAAGTATTTATAACATAAATGTTTGTTTGCATATATCTCGTAATTCAGGAAGTTTGAGATCGGTTTATATAATCATTTACATTTACAAATTTCCTGGTGTCCAATATAAGCATTTCTATTTGCAATTTGACGAGGTTAAAATTTCAAATAAATTTTCCCTCATTAACTTTAATAAAATACCTTATTTGCATTTACTTCCAAAGCGCATTACAAATCAAATACCGGAAAATAAAGGTAGTCAGAAAACGATATTCGTAAGAAGCACCCCAAAATCTGAGATTACACGAAAAGCATAATACTATTATATAATATTATATTGAATCATCACTGCAGATATGGGAAACATGTTAAACACCACATGTGACAGTGCCTAAGACAGTTGTTGTTAACACTTAATCAGCCGACAATACCTTAATATGCTTATCAGCATGCAAGTAAATGGAACACGGGAAACTTACATTGAATAAATAACACATTTTACGACGGTAATGATTTTCCAAGAAAAGTTGAAACTACACCATTGTGCCAGTCGTTTGCCAGAAATTGTTATAACAAGACCAGTTTATCAAGACAAAAGATACAGTGCTACCAAGATCAGGAACACCCCGGAAAATGTGTGAACTAAATTCAATAACACACGTCAGACACCATCAACCACTAAAATGCCTAATTTCACCGGAGTACACTATCAGATGTAAGTTGTATTAATTGTGCTTTCCATATTCCACTTCTTTGGAAATATACACTTTTATTTTCATATTTCCATTTGTTTAACTTAATCACCCTTTACACACATTAGTTTTAATTTATTGATTTACAAAACGTCTGGATTTTCAGGGTATAAATATTGTAAATAATATTCTCTAATCGCTTCTAAAGCTTCATTATACAATACAGCATCAATTATCCGAAATTCAGTTATCCTAACGTTCATTTATCCGAACTGGTTTCGTGGGAAAAAATCAAATCATAGGGAAATGTCGGTTCTGGCCGAGACCGTTAGCACTCAATACTGTTTCACGGTGTAAAGAAATGCTTTAAGTGTTAATTTGAATCGAGGAGTGTTGCAATGCGATTCCACAATTGACTACAGCTCGCACCCTTTCGTTAGAATTGGCCCTATGGAGGTTGTGCGCGTCCATTGCGGTGCATTGAAGTTCTCTGGAGATACGCCTGGATTGTGCTGTCTCAGTGGAAAGGTTAGATTCGCCATTGTTGCCTCCGCCACCTGAGCCATTGCATTCATTGCTTCGTGGCGAAGCTCAAGAACAACGATATTTTCTTTCGAACGCTTAAAGATACAACGCATGTTTCCAAATGACTTCATTTGGAGCAAATAGAATTGAAGAACGCGGATTCAGTCCGACATTCAAGGTAATGTTTGTTAATAAGAGAGTAACCTTTATTTTTGGTAATCATAAATCACTAATTATCACTTTCTTTTCGACTATACAGAAACAAGGACAAATTCACTATGGAATTGGATCATTACAGCCGGTTGAATATGGAGGACCAACTTGATCGGCATGTCAAGTGATAACTATAAAGTCGTAATCACAGCAAATAAACGCCCCGCTGGAACACACGAACGACAATTCAACGCTCCGACAATAGATAAAGTCGCAAAATATAGTATATCACAAGGAGGTTCAATGAAGATAATCGACACGAGTGCAACACATTCAGCAAATAGTTTAACAGAATGTTGTGCTACAACGATACGCGAATCATTTGGTTTACATACAATAAAGCAAATGCTTTGCTCCACGTGAATTTGCTTCTTTTTGAACTTTTATTCAACTTAATTAATGTTATCTTAATATAAACAAGTTAATATATATATATATATTTCGTGACCTTTTTATACTTATCTTATATGATAGAGATCTACCACTAATAGGTCAATAAAACAAGGCTGGTTTAAGCGATAGTTATATTTTCAGAACGTTTACAAACGTTTTCGGAACACCTTCGTCAGTGAAAATATAACTAGATAAATATATAAACAAACTTTTGTTTTTATTTGGGACTATCAACAAAATAACTAGTGACTAGGATTTCTTGATATAGAGGATGTATAACCAACTTTTATATATATATAAATTATAAAAACTAAATTAATATGTAAACATACATGCAAATTAAGTAAAACTTATATCAAAAAATCTTTGTCGAAACCTTAACAATTCTGTTCAAGGACTAGGGAAAACCAAATTCAAAAACCTAGCCAAAGGTTTCCTTCTTAAGAAATGCAAATGTCATTTTAACAAATTGCTATATACATTACTTAAATTTTGAATATCGGTCCTGAAATTAATAAAAATAAAAATTTAAGTAATGTATATAGCAATTTGTTAAAATGACATTTGCATTTCTTAGAAGAAACCTTTGGCTAGGTTTAATTTGGTTTTCCTAGTCCTTGAACAGAATTGTTAAGGTTTCGACAAAGATTTTTGATATAAGTTTTACTTAATTTGCATGTATGTTTACATATTAATTTAGTTTTTATAATTTATATATATATAAAGTTGGTTATACATCCTCTATATCAGAAATCCTAGTCACTAGTTATTTTGTTGATAGTCCCAAATAAAAAACAAAAGTTTGTTTATATATTTATCTAGTTATATTTTCACTGACGAAGTGTTCCGAAAACGTTTGTAAACGTTCTGAAAATATAACTATCGCTAAACCATTGACCTATTAGTGGTAGATCTCTATCATATAAGATATAAACAAGTTAATAAAACTCAGGTAATAACTTAAGACAACATTTATTAATTCTAAGGCGGTACGAAGTTCGCTGGGTCAGCTAGTACATTTATTTTATCATTTTTAATTGAGCTCCAAGTTGCAAAAATGTATGGTGTTTCTGCTATTATAGTGAGACAAAAATATTTATAGAAATTAAAAAATGCTAACAATATTTATACCAACAACTATTGAAAAAACGATAAAATTTTTTGTTCGTCGCTGTTTTTAAACTGCCTCAAAATTCCTACGCTTTGAGCTGTTGACAACCGTATATTTGTCTAAAAGTACCGTTTTTACAGCTCTGCTGTTAATATAAATATGTAAAGTTTTGTCATTGCAAATTTGAATTTTGTTGAGAAAGGTTTAGATTATGTAAAATAAAATACTTTGTTAATTTTCGTAATTCAATTGCTCAGAAGACAAATTCATCGTTGAAACGGCTTCGATCTGCTGACACAAATGTGTACTTGATTGGTAAATGTGAACCCAAAATACTTGGTGTGAAATTGCCATCAAAACAGCAAGTACTTCAGTGTTTTTGTAATGTACGTTGTGAAAATAAAACAGCTAAAGAGAGTGCAAGATTGGTGTTGGATGAAATATTGCCTTTTGGGAAAAAGCTAGAATCCCAACGCCAGAACATGTGCTGCAAAAGTCATTAAACTTTGTGAAGAGTGGAGAACAGTCCAAAAAGTATGTAATTCTCCGTTCCCGAGTCATCGCAAAAAAAGAAAATGACTTTAAGGAACATTTAAACAATTTATTTGACGCTCTCAAGCTTATAAGTATACAGGAAGATAGGGACTTCTTAACAAAGCAGCGAGAAAATGGGCGTGTTGGTAGCATTACTTGTGTCGACCAAAATGTCACAAATAAAGAAAAAGAAAGGCACAAAGTTTGGAAGATGAAAAACGTCTAAAAGAAAATTATGAAAAGAAAAAGGGCGCTTCAGGTAATTATTATGTAGTCTTTGGACGCACAGTGGCTATATTTTTTGTGCACTTAATTTCATGTACAGACTTGACTATGGAACATGTTGAATTAGAGAGTGATGGATGGAGAGATGATGTGCAGGCGATGGATGTAAAACAGACTGATCACATTCCAAGTTGCTTCAATAAGCCGATTCGAAAACGTGGAAAGAAGAATTTTATAGACGACAGAATGCGATGCTGGCAATATTTCATCTCCATTAGCTATACACTTCATCAGTGCAACTGCCAAAGCGTTGGGTCACAATATTGAGGATCTTGTTCTGAATTGCACAAGTTTGCGTGAACAACGTAAAAAATATCGTCGGCGTGATAGCAAAGAAATTATTGAAAATTTCAAGGTAAATTTTTTATTTTGGCCAAGTTATAAGTTTTCCTTTGAGCTTAACTTTTTTAGATCCTTGAAACATATGTTTTGCATTGGGACGAAAAGCTACTTCCCGCAATTGCTGGAAAAGATAAAGTTGATCGCTTGGCTATTGTGCTCACGTCGGAGAACGTTGAAAAATTGATAGCTATCCCCATCATTGAAGATGGAACTGGTGTTGCAGTAGCTCAATCAGTCTACGACTATTTGCTAAAAATAAATATGCTGAATTCATTAGAAATGATATATTTTGATACAACTGCTGCAAATACTGGCCCTCATAGTGGTGCTGGAACTTTATTGGAACGCAAACTGAAACGCAACTTATTGTGGTTACCATGTCGCCACCATATTGCAGAAATTCTCTTAAGAGCTGTATTTGAGATTAATTTCGGAAAATCAAGTGGCCCAGAGGTGGCGATTTTTGAACATTTTGCACAGGAATGGAGCACACTTAATTCAAAGGGATACAGCACTTGTATGCAGGATGAATAAGTTTTGAGTGTCATATCTGTCGAGGAACGCCAAACAAGCACGCACTTTTGTCTTGAATATTTAGCGAAAGTCCACATTCGGCATGATTATAGAGAACTGCTACAACTTGCATTTATTTTTCTTGGTGGTAGCATTCCCAATTTTACATTTCGTGCACCTGGAGCGATGTCTCATGCAAGATTCATGTCCAAGCCCATCTATTGTCTAAAAATGTATATTTTTCACGCACAATTTTGCGAGTCAGTTGAATGGAATTCGTAATATGTGCATTTTCTTAGTAAGTCTGGTTCCGAACCGCATATGCAGTTGAAGCGCCAAATAGAGATATGCAACTGATAAAGGGGATTATTGGCTATTTTGATAGAAAAATATCTACAGTGCTATTGGAAAAAATTGGGAACCATCTTGATATTTATCAGAGGAAGCAGTTGGACTTGCGTTTTTTGATCCACATGTAGATTCAGAAATAAAGGAAAAGATGGTTTTGGCGTTGCAAATAGAGTCCGATAAAGACAATCATATTGGTGATGATGTTGATATTTTCCCTTCTAAAAAAGTGTGTGCAAACGTTGATGAATCACAATTATTCACATCCAAGGATTTAAGCTGTTTTATGACTATCAAAACAAAAATTTTTTCTCGTTTGGAAATTTTTACGGATTTCTTACGCTTTGATCCGTCAAATTGGCCTAAGAGCGACGCATTTGGTAACAAATCGTCAAATGCATTACTGTAGTGAATGATGCCGCCGAAAGAAAAGTCAAGCTAATAACTGACTTTAACAGATGCTTAACACACAACGAAGACGGTAAACAGTACTTGTTACACATTACCGTAAGGACTTCCCAGCTATATACAAAATCTTCACTGATTTAAAATAAAAATAATAAGCCTATTAAATAAAAATTAAAGAAAAAGCATTATATTTATAGTATTTCTTATTTAAAAAATTGATAAAAAGCAAAAAAAAAGAGTATTTTGGTGGTTTTTCAAAATTTTGATCTTTGATCTCATGGCACGGGTTGGCACCATCCGATCAGCCTGAAAATTTGCTACATCTATTTTGGCATCAAATTGCATATTTTCATCGCTACCCACATTCAAGTTTCAAAAAAAGTTTTTAACAATAAGTCTAGTGTACATTGAATTTGTGGTTACATATTTTAAGTAAAACGACAAAAAGAAAACGCATAGTGCCTTCATTAAAAGATAAAATAAAAATAATTATTATTATGATATGATTCGAGGTGAAGTTTCCCAAAAAAATCTGAGACTGTGGTACTTCTTTCTAAAATATCAAAAAAGAAACAAAAAACTCCAGCTTTAATGAAAATTGAATGGGATGGGTTCGATCTATACGTATTGAGAAGAGACCAAGAAAATATGTACCTACTGTAGATGATAAGGTATCAATATTAAAGCAATTAGTAGAAAATATGCAAGACCAAGTAGATTACACAGGAGAATGGGAAATATTTCGCAAATTTTCATTACAACTTGCTTTCGATGTAAGAAGTGTCATAATAAGAGAAAAATATTAATGGAAAACAACGATATTGCAACGTGGAGTACTCGGTGCTTGACAAGATTACGGGATAAGATAAATTTAGGAAATAGTAAAACACTAGTGATACAATTAGATGACATATTCACTAAACATACGGGATTAGCAAAAGTTGGCAATATGAGGAAAATCCTGGCGTTTATAAATATAATTGGACTAGTTAGAGATATGCATATTGTAGTATATACAAATGGTGCGACAGCTTTGTTGAGAATGCGGTGTTAATTTTTAAATCGACAAGGAAAGCAAGGGATTATTATGATGTTATTCAATTTCATGCAGTCGTTGGAAAGACAATTTATTATTTAATTATAATAACAATAATGCATTATATCACAGTATGCAGCTAAATAAACCACCTCAGCCGACTTTAATCCGTGTCTGAATTAGTAAATATGCAATGTACTTTCAATGTATTAATCTTTGGATTAACTAATCCAAAAATAATACTATCCATATTTATTTCTGGTGATTATAAGTATCGTGTGATATTATTGTCGTTATATTGTTATACTGATCGTTATAGGAATAATAATAATTATAAAGATAGTAAAAATAATCTTCTATCTATCTATATATGTATATAAAACACAAAAATTGTTTCTACCTATGTTCGTTATAGACTTTGAAACCATCCAACCCATGTGCCCCAAACCAGTTTCATTAGAAAAGCAATAATGCAAAGATCTTTTAAGATCACTAAAATAATGCATTAGGCACATTTGGTCAAAAATTTTCCAAACACATCGGAACGATGAAATCACTCAATTTCAGTTGGGTCGTTACATCAGCAGCAATGAAGCTGTCTGGTGAATTCTCGGTTTCAGTATTCACGATCGATATCCAACTGTTCAACATCTTGCTGTTCATTTAGAAAACGGACAAAGTGTTTACTTTATATAATTCCGAAGAACGAGCAGCACAGCCACAAAATACTATACTTACGGCTTTCTTTCAATTGTGTCAAGCTAATAATTTTACGAAAACATTGCTGTATCATGAAGTTCCAAAATATTACACTTGGAGCACAACAAGCAAAATGTTTTACAGGGAAAGCGAGGCGCTGTTGTTCCAGACTATGCTGGTGTTCCTGAATCTGATGCATTGGGTCAAGTATACACTGTACATCCAAATAACGCTGAATGTTACTATTTGAGAATGTTGCTTCACACAGTCAAAGGTCCAACATCATTTCGAGCTTTGAAAACGGTTAATGAAGAAATATGTGAAACGTACAGAGACGCATGTTATCGACTCGGCTTACTTGAAAACGATCCGCATTGAGACATGACATTGACAGAAGCAGCTCTCACGTGTCTTCTCCCACAAATTCGCACGCTGTTTGCAATTATTTTAACGACTTGCGCGCCTTCTGATCCAAAAAATCTTTGGGAAAAGCACAAAGAAAGCATGAGAGGCGATATACTAAAACGAGCCCTTAGAACGAATCCGAATGTTTTGAATTTTCTGAGAGCACTTTCAATGAAGCACTCATACTACTTGAGTATATGTTTATTTCGATGAACAACAAAATTCTTTGTCAGCTTGGACTACCAGCACCGACACGTAAATGAAACAAAGTTCACGACAGAGATTTGGTACGTGAACGGCAATATAATTCTGACGAATTGCGCCATTTTGTCGATGCTCAGAAACAACTGTTGATTGCTGATCAAAAAATAGTTCTAGAAAAGTTATGAAACACGTAGCAAACGAAAGTGGTGGAATTATTTTCCTTGACGCACCTGGAAAAACATTCTTGCTCAATTTGATACTCGCTGAAATTCGATCAAAAAATAAAATTGCACTAGCTGAAATGTCTGGAATTGCATCAACGTTACTCGATGGTGGACGTACAGCGCTACCATTAAAAGTAAACCATATCGAAACACCAACATGTAACATCGGTAAAAATGCTGGCATGGCTGCACTATTAAAAGCAAGCTCACTTATTGTATAGGATGAATCCACTATGGCGCACAAGATATCTCTTGTAGCTCTTGACCGTACTCTCAACGATTTCAGAGAAAATGTTCGACCAATGGGTGAAGCTCTATTGCTTCTTGCTGGTGATTTTCGACAAATGTTGCCAGCGATTCCAAGATCAACACCAGCCGATGAACTAAATGCATGTTTGAAAGTGTCATATCTCTGGAAACATGTAGAGAAACTTACATTGCCGACAAATATGCGTGTGCATTTACTTCAAGATGCTGTCTAATATTCTCTCTATGCTAATATTCACTAAACAGCTTTTGTAGATGGGCGATGGGACTCTTCCGTTTGATCCGACTACACGTGAAATATCTTTTCCGCCAAACTTTTTCCAAATGCAGTTATCAATTCAAAATGTTGTACAACAAGTTTTGCCCGATATTGCCAACAATTTCAAAAATCATGATTGGCTTTGCAAACGAGCAATTTTGGCCCCGAACAATGATGATGACAACAAAATAGACCATCAAATTCAATTGAAGCTAGCGGGCGAAGTTTCACGTAAAAATCGATCGTCACAGTTATAGATGAGGAAGAAGCTGTCAACTTTCCAATAGAGTTTCTTAACTCTTTGGAACCATCTGGAATGCCACCACACATCTTAACTTTAAAAGTTGGTTCACCGTTGATGCCCATTCGCACCTTAAATTCACCGAAATTGTGCAACGGAACAAGAGTTGCTGTTAAATAACTATCGCCAAATTTAATAGAAGCCGCAATTATCAGCGGCAAATGTAACGGAGAATATGTGCTGATATCACGAATTCCAATGATTTCAACCGATTTGCTCTTCGGTTTCAAGCGATTACAGTTTCCAGTTATATGTTGCTTGCTCGAGAGTTGGAACGCCGAAAAATCTTTATGTTTACATACCCACCGAAAAAACTCAAAATATGTTTATCCGCTAGCATTACGATAAAAAAGCTAATAAATAAACACAATTTCCTTTTTTCCAACAAATAAACAAAATGTATTTCCTTATTAAGCGTAGTAGCACACGCCGGGTATCCCCTAGTGAAGCGATAATTGAATAACTTCCAAAATTGGTTTTTGTGATGTAGCGATCGGTATTCTCACTTACTACACAATCAAGTACAACAGGAATATTCAATTTATATTCCGGAGCGAATGCTATCACAAGCGATTAATAATTGCAGAAGGAAACGAAAGAGTTGGATAGGAGTCATATTGCTCAATTCTGAAAAGTTCTCAAAATTAATTTACATTGAAGATCAAATAGAGAGTATTCCATAAACCCTAACTACTCTTTAAATAAAGGAAAGCTATCCTCAGCTAATACGGTACTTGAAACTCTGTTAAATGGCAACAGCGGCAATGGTAGATAAATGAAACATACATAGAGTTTGTTAAAAAAGTGGTACAGGATGACAGTAGCGTAGCGGTAGGGGCATGAGTAGGGATAATTTTTAACTCATCATCTCGATAATACCGTGAGAGAGTACAAAGCGACAGTACGTTGCACGCTACATGCTAAATAAGTACACGGGGATGGGATGCCCGAAGGGTCTAAC
Organism: Chrysina gloriosa; assembly: GCA_038088585.1. Classification (NCBI taxonomy): domain Eukaryota; kingdom Metazoa; phylum Arthropoda; class Insecta; order Coleoptera; family Scarabaeidae; genus Chrysina; species Chrysina gloriosa. The sequence continues at coordinate 56,388,989 of CM076093.1, forward strand.
ATTCCCTTCAAATGTAAATAAATATCTCAAGCATTCCCTGGATTAGAATATAGAACTCCGCGTATTTATTGCATAATCTGAAGTAAACGTACACGACATTTTGCGTCTATCTAATAAATTTAAGTGACAGTATACGATTCTGGCAGTTTATATATGATTTTATCGTTATGTTAAGTCTGTGCAACGTTCCTCAACATCTAGTTTGTAATGAACACTTTCGTCTATGTACTTCCCGTCATGGAAGTTGCCATGAATCGACAATGGCAGCGTTGCTAATGTTGCAATTCTACGCTGCTCACCAGGGCGGTCGCCTATTGCCACAATGGACATCAAGATGACAGTAAAAGATACCAATATTATTTTTCACTAATATTGTATATTACGTACCTACTTTTACGCTGTACGCCACTGTCGGTACCACCCTTTTAACAAACTTATACTAGAAACAAAAGACACTTCCGGTCCTAGAATTATTCAATACTTACTTCATAAGAATTCTTTTAAATATAACATTATAATTATTTACACGTAGTATATTGTAGTATGATAATACTCCATTAGTAAAATTATCAATAAAAAGATGTAAATTTTATAGAAAGCATTTTTTAAGAAATAGAAAGGCGTTGTAAATATATCCACACACATACACTTTAAGCATTTCAAAATCTAGAATTCCAAATTGCTATAACGACGTACCAAAAAATAAAAGAAAGAAGTTTGTTGATGGACGACGGTATGGGATGGTCGACGAAAAAAGTCAGATAAAAAGTTATATAAAATACCAGGGTTGAAAAGAAGCAGACCACATCAAAAACGAAGTTGTTGTTTACAAACGACGAACACCAAAGAAAAGACCAAAGAAAAGAAGTGAAAAAGGAATTCAAGAGGGAGGGAGAAGTTAAGGATTAGAAAACAAAATTACACTTATACACACTAGGTACTATATTTTGATTGTATTGTTCATTATTTTGTTAATATAATACTAAATTTTTATAAATATTATTTGTAATAAATTTTGCTTTTCTATATAATTAACTTAAAATACCATACTACAATATGTACAGACATAAAAATATATCACCAATAGACACATGTACATAGATCCGGATGGACCCAAACATAAAACTCATACATTATTGCAGATCCAAACTAAACAGCAAAACAAAACAAATTTCAGCACCCAAACCGAGTGTAACTGGTGGGGCAATTATTATTTTTGAACGCACCAGTATATCACATTCGCAGTTTATACACTTTTTGCATTATTAGGCACTTTTGGTTCGAAAGCACCGTCCTGATAAAGTTTAAAAATAGGTATGGAAAATATCGCATTTTCCTCACTATACGTAATTTGCTTTTAGAACGTTTAAGTACACATTTTAATTCATGGTGCCTGACATACACCCACAAATCATTAATGAGCCATAAGAAGTGTATGGCACATCAATGATCTTCTGCCGATTACTTTTAAAAGGTGTTTTTTTAAGGCTTTTATTTTGACACAAATAAGGATGCTATTCTTTGCTTTTTGGAAGCTTTTGTAATAGCATCGTCGTAAGTATAATTTGCTTATTAATAATACCGCACATATTTTCTTGAACTTTTCGAGGGCCATATATTACTGATTAAGTTTGTCCGAAAAGATTTCTATAACGTTTTGGAGTATGTACCATCACGGACTTTGGTTATGTCCGGTCTTTTAAGGTACAGCCCCTGCTCCTGTTATTGTATCGATTTTTTGACGCTAAAGCCGATACAATAACAGGAGTATAGTGTAGTATGGTAATATTCCATTAGTAAAATTATCAATAAAAGATGTAAATTTTATAGAAAGCATTCTTTAAGAAATTGAAAAGCGTTGTAAACATTTACCACACACATACACTTGAAACATTTCAAAATCTAGAATTCCAAATTGCTATAACGACGGGCCGAAAAACAAAAAAATTGTTTATAAGGGACGGAATGGGATGGTCGACGAAAAAGTCAGATAAAAAGTTATATAAAATACCAGGGTTGAAATGAAGCAGACCACGTCAAAAAAGAAGTTGTTGTTTACAAACGACGAACAGACTAAAGAAAAGGAAGTACAATAAAAGGAAAAGACCAAAGAAAAGAAGTGAAGAAAGAATTGAAGAGGGAGGGAGAAGTTAAGAATTGGAAAACAAATTACACTTATACACACTAGGTAATATATTTTGATTGTATTGTTCATTATTTTGTTAATATAATACTAAAATTTTGTAAATATTAATTGTAATAATTTTTGCTTTCTATAAAATTAACTAAAATTCATACTACAATATAATACTACAATAGGCTGTACCTCAAAAGACCGGACATAACCAAAGTCCGTGATGGTACATATATTCCGTTAAAATATATGTAGGTGTCTGCAAGTAAGTAGAAGAACCTCCAATTCAAAGAATTGTTCAGGAATATTTCGAATCTCTTGAAGAACCCATATTTCTATTCGTGCAGCCTTATACACCCAAAATAAATGTTAAAACTTATTTGGGTGCATTCAATATATTTACAGGCTGAGCAACACAAACTTTATATTATTTGTACTAACCGTAAACACCAAAGATTTATGTGTTACATTTAAATTTAGAAAATTATAGATATACCGCCGACTTACGAGATTACCAGTCAGTACTTATTGTAGAGATGAAGGTAGACATATGTAGCTATTTATACATTATTCATCTTTCACATTTGTGGATGAGTAAATATCTAGCGCGAAAGTGCGCGCGAATTTCAGAATTGTTACGAAATCATGAGCGTATAGCTAGAAATCTATTTCGGTTAACAAGATCTTATATTGTATATTTGAATCTGACTAGCAGGTATTTTGTACCTTTTGTCATAATACATACATTCACTCAATAAATGAAACATAATTTCTACCGCCAAGGTTAATCTGTAAAATGATCACAATATGAATAATTTTTTTTTTTCTAGGATATTTGCAACTAAATACGCATCCGTTACATAACATTAATATCGCGGAAATGAGTGACATCGCTAAATTTCGCTTAACATTGTTTTTTTATTTATACTGGTGTTAACGCACCTTTGCAGTGCATTAAATCTATAACATACTGAATGCTAGCACCATCATCTTGACCTAGTTAATTTGTGCAACTTTGATCCACAAACTTCAATATTAAAATCTACGTATAGAGAGTTCAATTGACTACTTATATTTCAATAGTAGACAATTTCTTTATTAACTAATAAACGCGTTCTAAAAGGCATTCAAAGTATATACAGTTGAATGTACGAGGGCGGGTCAATAAGTCCGTGACTTTTTGAATGAAACACAGGTTTTTGGATAAAAAGTCATTTTATTTTTCAATCCCCTTTGAGCTCTATACACTTTGTCCAACGTTTCTCCAATTTTTTTATCCCTACTAAAAATAATATTTGTCGAGGTCATCAAAATAGGTGTTTGTTTGTGAGATGATTTCATCCTTGGAGACAAATCTCTTTCGGCCGAGCCATTTCTGCGGGTTTGGGAAGAAGAAATAGTCACTCGGGGTTAAATCCAGAGAATAGGGCGGATGAGGAAGCACCCTTGCATTGTCCTGGTGGAAAGAACTTTTTCTTGGCTAGATGCGGTGTTTTTTTCAAATCCTCATTAAATCGACCCAATAAGTTGGCATAATATTCTCCATTGATTGCTTTACCCCTTTGAAGATAGTCAATGTGGATTATACCGGGTGCATCCCAAAAAACGGTCGCCATGACTTTATTAGCTGACAAACCCACCTTGGCCTTCTTTGGTGCCAATTCAGCCCGAGATACCCACTGTTTTGAGTGCTGTTTGGTCTCTGGTGTTTTGTGGTGGATCCACGTTTCGTACACGGTTACGGCGCAAAAACTCGTCCATATTACGGTTGAACAACGCCAAACACTCCTGCGAACTTATCACACGATTGCGTTTGTGGTCGATTGTGAGTAAACGCAACACCCATCTTACAGAAAGCTTTCTCATACCCAAATGATAATTCAGAATTGAAACCACTGAGCCATATGAGATGCTTATGGCTTCCACAATCTCTCTCACTTTCAACCTCCGATCGGCCAACATCATATCGTGAGTTTTCTCAATTGTTTCGGGTGTAGAGACCTCAACTGGACGCCCAGAACGTTCGGCATCTTCCGTGCTTGCCTTGGTTTGAGTGATGGTTTTCTTCCACAAAAAATAATGCTGAATGAGCACACGAAATTCACTTTTTTCTATTTCACGCGGTAGTCTGCTATCAATGGCTCTCAAACACAAACTAAATGACGCAGCTTATTCAAATTTTGACAGGAGTCAACCGGCAGTTGCCTGTTGACAGGAGCAGTATTGCCCTTTCAGTTAAAAGACGGGAAATTCAAAATGTCACTTATTAACCCCCCTCGTAATTGTTGATTAAACCAATCTTTTCTGGCGTTTACTAATATGTATAATAAACACCATAGTTAACTCGCTTTAAGCATCTATGCATATTTAAAACTAGGAAGTTGAAGTGGCGATGGAAAACGATCAATTTGTTCAACTATATTCCCGTAACATCGCTTTACTGTGCTTTACTAGCGAATCAAAATAAGACTACAAAGTTAAAGTAAGTACCTATGTATCTAAATATGTGTAGTCTATCACGCTCAGTAAGGTGTCTTATCCAGATATGCGTATAAATATCTACATTATATACTTAGCTTAGCTTGCTAGGCTATGACTGTATTGGAAAACTTGATATTTTCTTTCTTCTATTTTTTAATAATATCTATGACCATTGTTAAGGATTTAAAGACATTATTTTAAATAGACTATCATATTAACAGTTCTTCTATATTAATATTTTTCAGTTCTTTTAATTTCAATAATTGTTTTTATTTTTATCAATGTGTTAAAATTGATATTCATTTCTTCGTATAGATGTACTAAATTTAGAATAGTTTTATGTTTCAATTTTTTGTAAATGCTTATATTATGTTTCAAACGTTATTTACAATGCGTCGTCTGCAAGCAAAGAACGCCTTCGATAATGCCTACACATAAATCCTTATCATACAGATAAGAGAAACTTTGTCGGTCGGCTGCCGTGCGAATGAACAAAGAGTGATTCATCGACCGTCGATTAAAAACATGTGCCCCATTAGGTTGACTACGATTCGAAAGTACAGACCGATTACAGGTGGAACGTTCCGCTGCACTCTCGCTTACATAGGTGAGGCCAGCGCATTAGAAGAAAGCAATGTACAGAAACTTAGCATAAAACCATATCACCCGAACGTCGTCTCGAACTGACCTGCCTCACCGACGACGTTCGTTCGCTTTCTTCCTATAACTGCTGCTTGTGTACTAAATGTACAAAAATATTAGGGCCTGCTTGTTCCACACCTAACCTGTCCGCCCCCGGTTTAAAAGTACACAGATCGTTCGATCTTTAAATACATGGATAGAAAATGAATCGTTTATGACAAACATATTTAAAACGTTGAGAACAAACGCAAAGACAAATATATTTGAACAGCTTTGAACAAAACGTGTTTTGAAATGTTTAACCACAAACCGGTGTTAATTTCTCCAAAGTGAGAAACACAGTTCCAATACTTTGGAACCATATTAGAAACGAAAACAGAATGCACGCTAAGTGGGTGATTTATAATATAATATAAGTATAAGTTGTGATACATTTCTTATCCAAAAATTTGGCCTTGAAATAATATACATAGGAATACGTATTTTTATGATCATTTTTATATTGTAAATGTGTCAACTGATCTGTCTGAACAATGGTCTTTTAATGTAAAATATGTCAATCTTTCTATCTGAATAAACCGGCATGAAAACAGAAAAGCCTGCTTTCTTATTTTATTTCCTCTCGCAACCGGGTAACCGTTTGGTGCTCTTTCCAAACCAGCCGACCGTAACAACCATGCTGTGTACACTTTCTTATTTTTTAATTGACTTGTCATAATATCAATGAGGTCGCCAACAATAAACGGAAGAGAGAAGAAAAGAGCAATACCCTATACGTTCTCCCAAATAAAGTGAACGAAGAAGGCATGAGCGACACTCGAAACCTGCATGACATTGCGGTAAACCTCAGTAAAAAGCCGAGGTGCTGAACTCAAAGGATATAAAGGTAATACTTCTGGGGAATAGCAATTTAGACTACGTGAGAAAGTGCCCTTTCCATAAAACCGAAAAGAGGGTAAATATGCTTATACCCAAGGATACAAACTTAAGACCAGGAGCGAAGCGCGCGAGTAGGAGGAGAAACTTATAACGGGTAAGTTAATTGTGAGATCAGAGGGAACAACCTATGCTGACCTCTTAAAAAGGTTAAGAAGAATATTGACCCAAAAGAGATCGAAGTTATTATTAAGACTCTGAAAAAAACTGCAAAGGGCGACCTTTTTATGGAGGTAGAGGGTGGAAAGAAAAACGCTGATGCATTAAAAAGCGCCATCCGAAATAAAACAAAAGACATAGACGTCATAGTGAAACGTAACGACCTAGTGGTTCACATCTTCCACATTGATGATAGTCTAAATGAAGAAGACCTCTAACGCAACCTGAAGAAAAATAATATAGGTCCTCCAGGCGAGGACATCAGGGTGCTGTTTAATGACTAATAAGAATGGCAACCAAACAGCTGGAATGCCTTTCAATAAAGATATGGCTTGAAATCTCCTTAATAAGGGCAAGGTGAAAATTGGCTATGTCATGTGCAGGATAACGCAAAGAATCAATATCACAAGGTGTCTTCGGTGTCTACAATTTGGGCACCGAGCCAGTGTACGTAAAGGGGAGAATAAAACAGCAAGGTGGTTTAAATGCGGCGAACCTGGCCACATAGTAAAAGATTATCAAAACCACCTGCCGGGTGGCACACCACTGAGCTGACCAAACTAAGTGCCCTTATTTTAGAAAACTGACAACGGTCAAGAAAAGACTAACAACAACAAACTAACTTGAGTCAGCTACACATGATCTCAACAGGAAAAAACGGTTTCATTATAGATAATAGCCAGAGCGTGCTAGTGGTTAACAGAAATAAATTCCTTGAAGTGAATGGATACAGGAAACTCCGGGATTATGTGTCTGTAGAGCTAAATGAAGCACACTTTACTGCTGTTATTGCTCCCCGAACTGCCCTTTCTCGGAATTTATGGATTTCCTAGATTCCGTTATGCTAGTAAAAAGAACAAGACGGAGGCAATTGTGCTTGGTGATTGAACTCGAAATCAGCACTGTGGGGTTCCCCAGTGAATGACATACGCAGCATATATCTGGCAGAATGGGCATCTGAATTGGACCTGGTTTTTATAAACGATGTCATCAAGCCCACTTTCGAGAGGGGACAACAAAAGTACATATTTCATCAACGTAACCTGTTCGACCGCGAAAGTAGCGGAACAGATCATAAGCTGGAAAGTCTTGGACGGCGAGATCTTCACGTACCATCACTACAGTTAAACGCCCAACAGTTCTCTTTGATGGGAGTAAATTTATCAGGGTACTGAAGAGTGGTACTACGCGTTGACCGGATAGTTTCGAATTATTTGTTGAATAGGGTCACCAAAGAAAGTACCATAATCCGTTCAAACAAAAGGAAGCTGCTATATTGGTGGTGGCGGACCATAGAGAAGCAAAGAACAAAGTGTCTCAGTATCAGGCGCAAACTCACACGAGGTAGAAATCTTCTAGGTGAGATATAAATACAAATTATCACGAACCTACTTAAGAAAGAGAAAAAAATCTAAGGAGCTTGATCAGGCAGTCAAAAAAGGAGCACTGGGAACAGTTGTGCTCCGAATTTGACGCGGATATATGGGGCCAAGGATATAAAATCGCGATGAGGCAACTTGGAAAGCCAGCAATGCCCTGTATGCTTCCACTTAAACAAAGGCGGGATATAATAAAAAGTCTCTTCGTTCAGGAGGGGGATGATTGGGCAAGAGGACATATTGTGGAGGGTAATATACCACCACTCGCTCCCGAAGAGCTTAACGCGGCGGTTGGAAAAATCAAAATTGGAAAGGCGGCGGGACCGGACAATCTAACCCCAGACGCAGTGAAGCTGGCTGCATTGGAGATTCCGCGGTCCTTCCACGATATCTTCAATGATCTGCTGAGCAGACAGGCATTTCCACGGATTTGGAAAGAAGCTACGGTCGTTCTGAAAAAGGAAAGCTGATAATCAATGCATCGGTGTTTAGACCGATGTGCCTGTTGAGTGTACTAGGTAAACTCTTTGAACAACTTATCAAACAGAGACTCGAGCTCGAAATCTAGGAGGAGCAGAGGGCGGGGGCTCTCCGATCGCCAATATGGATTCCGTAAGGGCCGGTCCACTGTCAGGAAAATTTCGGATTACTTAATAAGTATAATCGAGAGTTACTTCTTCAAAGATAACAAGTAAAGAAACGTCTAAAATGATGGCGGGAGTCCATCAGGGTTCCATACTTGGCCTGGTCCTGTGGAATCTTCTTTATAATTCTTTATAACTGGAGCTGACAGGGCATGTATCCAGTATAGCCTATGCTGACGATCTGGCAATACTAGTAACTGCCAAGGACACGAAGGAACTACTTTCCAAAGCGAACGAATCTTTGCGCAGAATTGATGTGTGGATGAGGGCCCATAGTCTGGTAATTGCCCCGCAAAAGACCGAAGCACTCTTTCTGAGGAGCCCCCAAAGAAGAGAAAACGTAACTTTTTGTTACAGAACACCAGTGTTACACCGAAAAATACGTCATATATCTCGGTATAAGGTTGGATGAAAAACTACTTTTCAACTACCACGTTAGATAAACTATCGCCAAGGCGGAAAATAGGATGTCTGCACTTAATGCCCAACACGTGGGAACCAGGAAGCCCGAAAGGAATTGTTCTATACCAAGTCATCCAGTCCATAGTGCTGTACGGAACACCGGTCTGGCAGGGGCAGGGGGCTCTAGGGAAGAAGGCAATGCTAACCTGGAGGGTCAACAGGGGACGACCCTCATAAGAGTTGCCAGCGCGTACTGAACTGTGTCCTGCGGAGCTGTCCAGGTGATCACTGGGATCCCATCATTATCATTGCTTGCGGACGAGGAATCCAGGATCTTTGACACAAATAGAGAAACAGATCCAAAGGCTAGGAAGGCAGAGAGGAGTGTTACGCTGGACGCTTCGATAAAGAAACTTATCCCGAACATAATACCACGGGTGAAATGTAATTTCAGACGGTTGGACTATTACTTCAACCAGTTTCTGTTGATATAGATAATTAGAGATGGATTTAATAAATGTAACACTAAAATACATATAGTATCTGACAATAGTATATCAATATAATTTTTTATATATTATATATGGTGCCATGGAAACACATATTTGCAACACCTCCACCGATTTAAACATTTAACAAAACAAACAAAATATGTTCAAATCTGTGTATATTACAGGTTAAAAACAATACCCTCCTACACACCAATTGTGTTTCTTTTTGCTGACACTTTTAGTTACAGAGTCCGCAACCATATTTTCAGATGCAATTTTCTTGATAGTAGTTCGGCCGTCCAGTACTGACTGTCGAGTGAGGTGATGTTGTACGTCTATATGTTATGTTCTTGCGTGAAATAACGTATTCTTGCTAAGATCAATAGCACCTTTGTTATCACAATATATGACAGTTGGCATATCCCAGTTCTGTATGCTAAGTTCTTTTGACAATTTACGTAACCAAATCGCTTCTTTTGTAGCTGACGCAAGAGCTACGTATTCTGCTTCCACTGTAGAAGATGCGACAGTTGGTTGTTTCTTGCTTTGCCAACTAATTGCGCCATTTGCAAGTAGGAATATGAATCCAGTGATCGATTTTCGATCAGTTGGACATCCTGCAAAATTCGAATCACAATAGCCGTAAATTTCGGAATTTCCATTCTTGTAGTATGTTAACTCAGTCTCTGTTGTACCTCGCAAGTATCGCATAACTCGCTTGGTTGCTGTCCAATGGATCTTCTTAGGTTTGGAGCAAAACTGACACAAAATACCAATTGCTTGAGCTATATCTGGACGAGTCGCACGGGCTACATAAAGGAGACTTCCTATTGCGGATTGATATAATTTTGTATCAGCAAGTTCATCTTAGGAACTGCGAATCCGAGACTTTGGTTGGAATCGAAAGGTGTAGCTACCGGGTTAGACTCATGCATATTATACTGATGCAAAATATTTTCAATAAAAGTTTTTTGATTTAAACTTATGATGCCCTGTTGCCTATCCCGTTTTATTTTGATTCCCAAACAAAAATGCAATTCTCCTAAATGTTTCATTTCAAATTCCCTTAACAATTTATCTTTAACCCAATTTTTAAGTTTCTCATTACTTGCAAAAGTTATTTCGTCGTCTACATATACTGCAATAATTAAACTATCACTAGTAGTAAACATATAGTGAACACAACTATCAAAAGTAGAACAAGTAAGTCCAATATTTTTAAGAAATTTGCCTAATTTTAAATATCAAACTCTTCCTGATTGCTTTAATCCATTAATTGCTTTATTAAGTCGACAAACAATTCTAATATTTCCCCTTTCTTTGGAGACTTCGAAGCCTTCTGGGCATTCCATATATATTTCTTTATCTATGGAACCTTGAATGAAAGCTACAACTGCATCTAAGTGATATATTTCCCAGTCATTGATAGTAGCTAACGCAAGCAAGGCACGTAATGTATCATAGCGAATGACATGACAGGTGAAAAAGTTTCATTATAATCAATACCAAGAACTTGAGAATAACCTTTAGCAACTACTCTTGTTTTATAACGCTCGATATTGCTATCAGCAGTGTGTTTAATTTTAAAAAGCCCCTTGCACTGGATCGCTTTGCGATCTGGAGGTAAAGATACAAGATCCCATGTATGATTCTGTTTATGGGCATTCAGTTCAATATTAATAGCCTTTTGCCATTCTTGAGCATTGGATGACTGTAATGCTTCATGTATTGATTGGGGTACACCTATATCAGGACATTCAGTAGAGGAAATAAGAGCTGCAAAATGGCATTGATGTATATCAGGTATATCAGTGGTATCATAATCTTGCAGATATGCAGGAGGTCCACATGTACGGCGTGGACGCTCATCAATTTGAGTATGAACTTGAGGAGTATGTACATCAGGACTCTTAGTAAGTTCATCAAGTACAGTAGGAATTTCATTTGTTTCAAGTAATAGGTAATCATTATCAAGAGGAACATGTGGAGTGTCCTTAAATTTAGCCATAAATATTTCGGTTTCAATAAAGTGAACATCACGATTTTCAACAATACAATTATTGACAGGATTAAGAAGGCGATAGCCTTTACTATTAGTACTATAACCAACAAATATAAGCTCATTAGTTTTGTCATCCCATTTTTGCGATTACTTTTCGGAATATGAGAAAATGTACGACAGCTAAAAACGCGCATATGACTGACATCTGGCTTTTCTCCAGTCCAAGCCTTAAACGGTGTCATACCATTAGCTGCGATTGTAGGGGAGCGATTTTTGCAATAATTAGCGGTGTAAACGGCTTCTGCCCAATATTTTTGTCGAGTTGAGCATATATTAACATTGAACGTGCTTTCTCAATTAAAGTGCGATTACACCTCTCGGCTACTCCATTTTGCTCAGGGGTGTGAGCAATAGTCAATTGATGATGTATCCCTTTTTCACCGAGATATTTATTAAAAGATCTGTTCACATATTCTGTGCCACGATCAGTGCGTAATGTTTTAATGTTTTCACCAGCTTGATTTTCGATATATACTTTAAATTCTTTAAATTTGTCCAGAACTTCAGTTTTATTTTTAAAAAAGAGACAAATGTCATTCGAGTTTTATCATCTATAAGGGTATGGAGATATCGGGCTCCACTAACAGAGGGTATGTGCATTGGCCCGCATAAATCAGAATGTATTAATTCCACAACATCATTGGCACGCTTAATTTTATTTTTTGGGAGTGGGTTACGATGTACTTTTCCTTTAATACATGATACGCAATCACCAGTAGAATCATTAGAAATTTTTAAACCAGTAACCATACTTTCAAGACGTTTTAAAGCAGGGTAATTCATGTGAGCTAGGCGCTGATGCCATAACTGATAATTATCCTGAGTTGAAGCTAAAAATGTTGAACCATTAATTACATCAAGAACATATAAATCATCAAAACCTAAGGCACTACCAGTTGCAACAATTTTTCCTGTTGTTTTGCGAATAAATGTACACACATTGTTGTCAAATTCAACTTTGATATCACGATAACTTGTTAAATAACGAACAGAGAGCAAATTAGCTGTAAGAGCTGGCACATATAGAACGTCATTAATAGTTAATTCTATAGTTTCTATTAATATTTAATACAACCGAACCAGTCCACGTACTTTCAAGCATTTTACTACCTGTTTTAATTGGGCAAGGACTATTTATTGGTTCAAGATTACTAAAAGAATCACGATGTTCTAAGCTCTATCTGGAATTTTATAAGAAATACTACTTTGTTTACTAGAAATGAAAGCTTCTTTAACCTTATTATATCTGCTATTATTACTAACAGCAGATTGCTCTGATTTGTTGTATTTAGAAGGATCATTTCTCAAATTATTGTCCCCTTTCGATTTTAAGTTAACTCTACAGTCAGTAATTTTATGACCATATTTCCCACATCGATTACAGTTACCTTTAAAGAACTTTTTGTCACTATTGCGACCAGTATTAGTACAATTGTACTTAGCTGCAAGAGCCTTCTGAGCCGGTAGATCCATCTTTTCATATTCCGTTAAGAGTCGTTCACAAACTAAGTCTGTTATGAGTTCAGTTACGCTATTTTCCAGAGCCATAACGAATGGACGATAATGTGATGGTAAGTTTGTTAGTATATTTGCTGTAACAACTTGGTCAGGATACTTAGGAAGAATTCTTTTCACTTTCATTCCGATGGTTTTCATTTTGTTCAAATATTCTGCCATATTGCTACAGTTGTCGAGGCGAGTGGTGAACATTTCCTGGTTTAATGATATAAAGTGGTTCGGGTTCTTGTCTTCATATAATTTTGATAGACGATCCCACATCTTTTTTGCGGTTTCACATGACTTAATCTCCTTGATTACGGTACTTGTTACACTACTAACCAAAGTGGAGCGAGCTTTCCGATCCTTTTCGGCATTTTCAATATTGTTTAAGCAAGCAGTATAACTGTCACGGTCTTCTAAATGGTAACGGATAGCCACTTTCCATGTATCGTAATTCGAACGTCCAGTCAAGTTTTCAAAATTAGATGGTACAGCATTCGGGAGTACTACCGCCATTTTTAGAACAAGACTTTCACTCAATTCGCTTTTCCAAAATTTAATATGGAATATGGAAAAATCCAATCTCTATAACTTTAATCAATAATGAGGCCCATAACCTGTTGATATATGTATATAATTAGAGATGGATTTAATAAATGTAACACTAAAATACATATACTATCTGACAGTAGTATATCAATATATATATTTTTTAATATTATATATGGTACCATATTTACAACAGTTTCTAACGAGCCATGGCTCTTCAGGACCTACACTAACCGGATCAAGAAGACTCCGGATGACGTGTGTATATACTGCGGCAGTGCTGACACGACGGAGCATACAATCTTTGTCTGCAGGAGGTGGAACGCTCAACGAACAGTTCTGAAAGATAATATAAAGCGAAAGTTATCTGTCAATAATATCATTGATATTATGCTAGATAGCTGGTGATGGAAAAGTGACAGTAACGTAAATGCTAATACCTTGCTAAGGAACACACACAAGACACAACCCACAACCATTATTCTGTCCTAAGTCATTGGATAAAATTCCTGAACGCCAAATGGGACAAAAGATTTGAAAATGAAAACGAAGCGAAAATCTCTTACTTACTTACTTAAGCGACTTGTCATTTAAGAACATGCGTTAAAGATACTAGCAAAATGAATCTAATCAGGAAGCGGGAGAAGAGTAAAGCGAAATAAAAATAACAGTTTACAATGGGGTAGAATATAATTATGATAGAGTGGAAAACTTGTAACTGTTTGGAAATAAGTATTTACGATAGTTACAACGAAAATAACTGAAATTCGGAAAAAATTGACTATGGACTAATTGTAAGTGTATGAGAACATTAATAATGCAGTTAGAAGAGTACCCTAAAAAGTGCATAATAAACCTTAAAGATCAACGTCAAATTATTTAAATAATTGATTGATGCGGGAATCACTTGTTGAAGCTCCATAACGAATAAATTAAATCAAAACACTTTGTAGGTTTCAAAAATATTTAATAATAGTACCACTACAACATTGTTTCACCACACTGTGGCTTTATCAGGTGGATGAACGTTAAAGGTCAACGATCGATAGCAATTACTTATATACAAAACAATAACCCACAGGTAATTATCAATTTAGTTTAGTTTAGTGCTAGGAGAGGGAGTGACAAACATCTGTTTGGTCGTTTAAAACTAAACCTAATTTATTAAATCTATTAATTTCCGTTCACTCTAATAGATTTAGTTGTTTTAACTTTTCCTGAATATGAAGTATATCAAAATTATTATTAAAATTGTGGGTATTTTCTAAACAATGATTTGCAAATGTGGAGTCAGATTTGATGATGTGATATGCGGGTTGTAAAAGTTCTACCTGTTTGGCCTATATATAGTTTATTGCACTCACATGTCAACCTGATATACTAAATTGATCATTACCTGCGCGTTATTGTTTTGTATATAAGTAGTATCACATGTCAACCTATACACTAAACTGATCCTTACCTGGACGTTATTATTTTGTATATAAGTAATATCAATCGTTAATTTTTAGTATTCATCCACCCGATGGAAACCACAGGAGTTGTTTTAGTAAAACGTTTGTTCTGAAAAATTATATTGCTTTCATTTGTTTCATTTTTATTTCGAAATAAAGACTTATGATCCAATTAATCTTTTGGGTCAATAAAATTGACTTGATATTCTCAGAAGGCTGTCGCTGTTCTTCGGCATCTGGCGTTATTGGTTACCGTACAAGATACCATCTTACCTTTTTTAATTTCCTCGTATGCTTTCCTTTTTAAATAAAGAAAGCAAATCAGTCTTGCTTTCTTTCCTTTTCCAATGGTAGCAAAATGTTTAATCAACTCTCTTTTAAAAATTGTCAAAGCAAAGCTAGTCGATGGACTCACCTAAAATTTTGACTGGCGTTCTTCGAAAGATGTTTTTGAAGAATTTTTTGGAACCTAAATTTAACGTTGACACACTTTTATTAAAGAAATCACTCCCCATTTCTTTAGCAGATTTCTTAAATGCTATTGTTTTAGTGGTTCTATATCACATTACACATAATCAGACAAACTAACCAAAACCCTCCAGCACAATTATTTAGTCGGTCACCATCGGTAATAATTATGTTATGGGTGTTGTAATACTACACTGTATGCACATACATGCACACGTATTTTTCTGCTCTCCTGTTTTTCATTATTTTCCATATGTTCTTAAGTTCGTTAATTATAGTGTTTTGTATGAGTGAGTAGTGTTTTTCAGTGTTTTCATTTGATGTAATTTTCATTGTTAAAGATACGGTATTACTATTGCTTTTTTATTTTACTTTATTGGTATGTTTCCAATATCTTGGTCCTAATACTTTTGCACATCTTTTTTATTGATCGTCTCTTTGCTTTTTACTTTTGCCTTTTTGATATCTGTTATTTTTAGTTAATATAAACTGCTCATCATTATCCTATGTTATCTGTTCGAGAATCCTTTCCGTTGCCGCTTTATCCTCTGTGTTTTGTATTTTTTGTGCGATGGGCAGCGCTAGTGTGAAGTGTGTGTCCCTGTCTTTTTCCCACTACATATTCAATTAAATTATTTATCATGAAAATAAAATGCTCCCCTGTAATGTTGCAGCAGAATTACATGTAATTGTGAATTGTTATATTTGCAACAATTCTTATAGGATAGATTGCGTAAACTTATCTAATGCCGAAGCTAGAAAAATACATTCCAATTCTGGCTTGTTGTGGATGTGTACTGAGTGTGCTAAGATGGGTAATGATCTCAACTCTTTCAAATCTGTTGTCGCAGCGCTGAGAGATGAAATTAAGGTTTTGAAATCAGCCATAGATAATCGCCCTACCACTGACTCACTTTTGGATGCTGAAAAGATAATTCAAGAGATTTCGGAACGTGAACGACGTAAATGCAATATCATTATTTATGGTTCTGTGGAAAATGAATCTTCAAATAAAGAACAACTCGATGTGGATTCTAAATTAATGTTAGACATTACGACGGACCTGGGGGTTGGCGAGGTCAGTTTAAGACCTCAGCGATTGGGGAGATTTGATGCCACTCAGACACCTCGCCGTAGACCGATTAAAGTTTCTCTTTCGTCGGAGTAGTATTAACCATACTGAAAAATTTTAAGAAATTAAAATGGTCACCTACTTTAACAGCCATATCAATGTTTCGTGATCGCACACCGATGCAAATGCAATTATACAGGAATGTTAAGGCTGCGTTGGTGAATCGTCTTGGGAAGTCTTGGTGAGTCTAACCTGAAGATCAAGTATAGTAATGGCATCCCTAGCATTGTCTCAACTTTAAACGGAAGTCGCCCAGCGGAGTGCCAACTGAACTTAATTTTTATTATCAGAATGTACGTGGACTGTGTTCGAAAACTCATTTATTTTATACAAATGTGTGCGAGTTCATGTATGATGTTATAGTTGTAACTGAGTCTTGGCTTAATGATTCTATATTTAATTATGAATTATTTCCTGATAATTACGATATAATTCGAGCTGATAGGAAATTTGATTGTATAGGTAGGTCTAAGAGGGGTGGTGTATTGTTAGCTTTGATTCATGATATAAGTTATACAATTATGGATACTTCTATTTTAAATGATATTGTACCTCTTATTGATATCATTTTTTGTCGATGCATGTATCAATCTTTTACTTTCTATAAGGAATTGTTTGCATTTATTAATTCCAAGAAGGGCTCTTCTAGAATTCCAGGAAGGTTATATGATGACAACAATTTAGTTGATACTCCTGAAGATATTGTTAATGCTTTTGTAAATTTATTTCGTAGTAATCAAAACCAAAGTCCAGTTATGCTTGATCTTATTACATCTGGTGATGTATTACCATTTACAATCCCTTTTATCACAGAAGATGATGTATTGAATATAATGTCTTCATTTTCGTCTGGATTTACTGCTGGAGATGATTCACTCCCTAGTTTTTGATACGTGATGCTCAATACGTATTGGCGAATCCTTTGACTAGTATCATTAATTTATCGATTAAATCGTCGACCTTTCCTGATTTGTGGGAGCGTTATAGAATTGTTCCAGTGTATAAAAAGGGTGATGGAACACAACTGAAGAATTATAGGCGCGTGTCGATACTTTTAAATTTTGCTAAAACGTTTGAACACTTTATATACTGGAATATTTTAACCAACATAAGACAGCATCTGTCACCTTTTCAACATGGATTTATTCCTGGGAGATCAACTGTTACAAATCTGATCACTGTTTCCCAGTTTATCTCTGAACAATTGGATAATCAGAAGCAGATTGATGTGATCTACTGTGATCTTGTGCCTTCGATACCATAAATCATGAAGTCTTACTTCACAGGTTGAGTGCTTTAGGAATGAGTCCTTCTTTTAATAAGTTATTAGCATCTTATTTGGATGGAAGGGCGAATTATGTATGCTTTAATGGATTTAACTCACAGGAATTCATATCTGTATCTGGTATTCCACAAGGGTCAAACTTGGAACCTTTGCTATTTGTGGTTTATATTAACGATCTTATTCAGACTCTAGAATGTCCAGTTCTTGCGTACGCGGATGACATAAAATTATATTCAGTTATTAATTCTATAACTGACATTAGTCTCCTTCAGTCTAGTTTGGACGTTTTTGTTGGCTGGTGTTCTGTTAATTCTTTGACTATTAATGTGAATAAATGCTGTTCATTATCTTACACCCGCAAACATACTTCTCTGTGCTCTTCATATAATATCAATAATTTCACTATAGAAAAGTGTAACAGAATTAAAGACCTTGGTGTGTTATTTGATACTTGCCTTACATTTTCACCTCATATTGATCAACTTTGTTTGCGAGCATCGAGAAACTTAGGCTTCGTTATGCGCTGCGCTAAATATTTTACTGACTCTTCTACTCTGAAGTCACTATATTTTGCCTTTGTCCTCAGCTCTCTGGAATATGCGTCTATTGTTTGCGCACCTTATTATCTCTGCTATCAATTAGTAATTGAACGTGTTCAACGCATATTCTTGAAATTTGTTTCCTTCAAAATTGATGCTATGTATCCTCCCAGAGGTATTGACTACACATCGCTCTTGGACAGGCATAATATGACATCCTTATCTGAGCGCCGTAATGCACACGGTGCTCGATTTATATATAAGTTGCTTCGTGGTGGCGTCAACTCATCTCATTTACTGTCTCTCATTGGCTTTCAAGTGCCTCGGACATCTGCTCGTTTCTCTGTGACGTTTGCATTAAAAACAGCAAGAACAAATGTTTTGAGAAATGCACCGATGAACCGGGTGCTCAATATTGCAAATTCATACTTTGATGATATTTTTGTTTAATTCTTAAGTTCTGTATTTTTGTATATATTTATTATTATTATAATTTTTCTTGTGGATTTTTTTTTTGTTTAAAATAATCCCTTTTCTATTTACAATAACATAATTAATTTTAGGTTATTTTTTCTATTTGTATAATTATGTTAATACGTGTAATTATTTCTGTTAAATTACCTTATAACTGGTTTCCGTTGGGTAATAAAGTTCATTATTATTATTATTATTATTATTATTATTATTATTATTATTATTATTACACCACAGTCCTTGCTATCATTACTGATTCTATGAATTTAATTAACTATCCAATTGTATTTCTTTCCCTGTAATTGCTTGACTTGCACGAATGTACTGCCGTATACAGAACTGGGAATAAATTTATAATAAAACTCATTCCGTTTTTATTTAATTTTATTTCAGACAACTCCCCCTACCCAACTTCTTCATATTTGTCAACCTGTCATCTTAATGCTGGAATCAATTTCCTAGGAATATAAAAATCAAAAGGAGATATATAAGAAATGATTTCTTTTGAGAGAAAATTGTAAATGATAGTGTCACTCAAGCGTTATTTTTATACATTACTTTTATTGCGTTCTAGCTATTCACCAAATAAAATTCAAAATGTTAGTGATAAAAGAGAAACAGAAAAATATAATATAACTTGGGCAACATACATATGTAACTCAATTGCAGAATCGTTTTAGAATCACATGTAGGAGATTGAATTTCTGCTTTTCCAAACCCATATCTATCTCCATAAATACTTATTGTTATTAGAAAATATAACAGTTCGAAGAGAAAATAATTTTCACATTCAAATAAACCACATAAAAATTAATAAGCTTTTTGCAAGTATTTATGTTTCTATTTATATTTATACTCTATATTGAAAACTATTTTTAGCGGGTACGTTACAACAATTGACAATCGACACACGTATTCATCACTTTTATTAGATATCTTAAATTTTCGATGCAAACATTTTAAGAGGACAGTTTCTGTATTTCTAATCTGTTAGAAAATATAGATACCTCGATCAGGAAACACATTTTGTGTTGTTACAATATAAAAGCGAACTGTTTGACCAATATTAGCTTTAAAAGCACTTCCACGAAGCTCCTTACGACATTGAACTACAATTACTGAATTGAATAAAATATCAAAAGCAGATGCAATAGAATCTCTGTATGTACAAACAATGTAAAATTCAAATGCTATTGAAATACATATATTAGGAGTGCGGCGATATACAAAAATAACGGCTTACCAAGACAGGGAAAATGAGGTCAAATTTCCTGCCTTAATCAGAAAACCAATACTACACCTAGAGGAAAGGGTAAATATCACTTTAATTAAGTGTTACGACCATTAGGGTTTGACATACTTTTATTACGACGCCTAGACATTGACAAAATGCATTAATCGGCATCTCCTTTGGACAGTTTGCGCCAAAATTCCCTATAAATATCCTACACTAGGATCGGAAATCGAGACTAGCAATGACCACAACAAAAATTGAGTTAAATTCAAACAAAGACTTTCATGGCAGTGTCATTAGTGAAATCTTCCAAATTTCGTTCGAGTCATATAGCGATAGTATTGTTACGTGCAGTAAAATAGAAGATTCCTGCGAACGAACGTTGAGAGAATTCTGGAATCACTAGCGGGAAGGTTTGTGCGCGCAGTGGAATAAAGGATTGCCGAATGTTTTGAGAACATTTCGAGAGGGTTCTGAAGTAAGCAGCGGTTAAATAGAAAAGCAGCACCGTCGTTAGCGGAATCAGTCTGAATTAGAGCGTGTGGAACGAAAGTTGCGTGAGTATATAAATTCAAAATAATTAGTTGCTAAGGATTTATTATTATTATTATGATTGAATTTGTCAAACAGAGAAGAAAGTTAATAGGTCGCCTGTGTTGTTTTTGTAAACCCCGTGAACGTTTTTAATAAAGACGTAAGAGTGGTGTCAGATGTGGGGTAGTTTGACAATATATTCGTGAAAATAAGCTTAAATTAGTGAATAATCAAAAACACTGGCGACCAATTAGAGGAAAGGGATGAAGACACAAGTAGGAGAAAGTCCGAGCTTCAATTGTGGTTGGGAAGTGCAATGGAAACGGCTGGCAAGGACCCTTACACGTATTTGTTTGAAATGCCTGATTGGAATGAGGAAATTTTGCCAAAATTTTCTAGAAACATGGAAAAGAAACTAATGGAGAATTCTAGAAATCTGGAAAGGGAAAGTTGTAGAAAATATAAATGAGAAGCGTGCGGGCGTAGAGAAGAAATTACTTGAAAATTCTACACAGGTTTTCGTCCAGAAATTTAAAGACGAAATGTCCAGAATAATAGAGCAATTGAATGGCCGCATAAAGATGCTGGAGAAACGAGCTCACTCTGGAATTAACCCGGAAAACGAAGATACTACACGTTTTACCAACGTGCAAACCAGCCAGACGGGAGCAAGAAATTTAGTGCCAGTAGGTACGGTACAAAGTAAAAGTGACCTGCCTACCTGCGACGGGCAAACGTCTTTGGAGGAATATTTAACATTACTGGAGACGACAGCTACGGTGTATGGTTCGACAGAGAGTACTAAAGCAGCCATCTTATCTGTGGCTCTGCACGGTGATGCTCTGAAAGTACTTCGTCGGAGCGACAAAATTACCAAACACTCCTCAAGCAACTGGAGATGCGTTTCGGTAACAAACATCTGCAGCAGGTATATCGCTCGCAGTTAAAGAATCGTGGCCAGAGGTCCAACGAGACTTTACAAGAATATGAAGCTGACGTCGTTCGGTTGGTTAGGAGTGCGTACCCAACGGTTTCGGATGAGGTATATGAGAGTCTAGCCGTAGACAAGTTTTTGGATGGCCTTCTTGATCGCGAAACGCAACAGGCAATAAAGCTTGCTCAGCCACAGAAGCCAAAGTCAACGGAAAAACTAAAATGGGCCAACGTAAAGGGGCGATCGTCGGCCCATGCGACTGATGCCCTAGAAACATCAGTGATTGTTGCTTCAATACGATGTCGGCCTAGCAGCCTGGTTGTATATGGAAATGTAAATGGGAAACCTAGAAATTTACTGTTGGATACTGGCGCATCAATGACAATTCTCCGACCGGAAGCAGTGGGTAGGAAGAAGCAGATACACCCCACAAGGTGGACGCTACGCACGGCAACTGGACAGTCAGTCAACGTACTGAGGAAGACGACGGCCCATTTCCGTATTGGTGATACCGCATGTATCGATTGTTCACAAAACGGGTAAATGTAACAACAATTCCTGACATCGCATAAGCACTGGAAATGCCCAGCCGGTCAGCCAAGCTCCCAGAAGACTGCCACTGGCGAAGCGAACCGAAGCAGAACAGATTATACAGGACATGGTTCAACTAGGTTTTGTGTAACATTACCAAGAAAGACAGCTATCCCTTGCCCCAAATTGATGACACGTTAAATACACTGGGTGGGTGTTTTAGACTCTTGATCTAAAGAGTGGTTATTGGAAAGTCGGAGCAGAGGCAAAGGATAAAGAAAAGACAGCATTTACGATAGGGACGGGGTTATGACAGTTTAGTGTGATGCCATTTGGGTTGTGTAACGCTCCCGCAACGATTGAAAGGCTTATGGAAAACGTTCTGAGAAGACTATCCTGGTAAACTTACTTGGTATACCTTGACGACATAATTGTCTTCGAAAGATCTTTTGATGACCATTTGAAAAATTTGAAGCAGGTATTCCAGCGTTTGCAAGGAGCAAGCCTGACGTTAAGCCCTAGAAAGTACAGTCTCTTTCGGTCATGTAGTATCAGAAGATTGCGTCTCGGTTGACCCCGGAAAGATAGAAGCGGTTAGATCTTGGCCGGTACAAAGAACAAACACGGAATAATAAGTTTTCTTGGGTTATGTACTTATTACCGACGGTTCGTTCCTGGATTTGCTAACATCGTTAAGCCTCTGACAAGACTAACTCAAGACGGCCGAGACTTCATCTGGGACAAGAGCTGTCAGAATGCATTTGAAGAACTTAAACAGATGCTGACCTCTGCGCCCATCTTGAGTTATCCCCAATCGGAAGGAAGATTCATATTGTATACTGATGTCAGTAACGTTGGCATCCTAGGCGTGTTATCTCAAGTTCAAGAAACGAGAGAAAACGAGAAAACGCTTGATGATGAAATGATTGTTATTCAAAAGTGATAAAAAATATTTTATTCAAAATAACGTCCAGTGGATTGTACACATTTCTTCCCACCTCTCCGGCAATTTATGGGTGCCTTGCCAAAAAAACTTTTCTTCTTTCGAAGCGAACCAATTATCAAGCCATTTTTGTACATTTTCGTACGAATTGAAGTGTTGGTTAGCGAGAGCGTGACCCATCGATGCGAATAAATGATAGTCGGATGGAGGCAAGTCTGGGAAATAAGCCGCATGCAGTAGTAATTCCCAATTGAACGATTCAATTGTTTCCCTGACCGGTTTTGCTGTATGAGATGGGGCGTTATCATGCAGCAAAATCACTTTGTGCTGCCGTTTTGCATATTCCGGTCGTTTTTCAGTTATTGCTCGGCTTAAATTTATCATTTGCTGTTGATAGCGTTGAGTGTTGACGGTTTGACCAGGTTTCAGCAGCTCATAATAAATAACACCCTTTTGGTCCCACCAAATACAGAGCATCATCTTCTTTCCAAAGCGATTCGGTCTTGCAGTTGATGTCGATGGTTCGGTTGGATTCAGCCATGATCTACGACGCTTAGGATTTTCAAAATAAATCAATTTTTCATCACCTGTCGTCATCGATGGAGAAATGATTTTCTATTGGACCGGTTAAGCAGCATTTCACAGGTGATTCTCCGGTTTTCTTGCTGTCTTTCGTTCAATTGATGCGGAACCTATTTTCCCACTTTTTGAATTTTCCCATAGCTTTTAAACGATTGCAGATAGCTTTCTGCGATACATTTAATTGATCCGCGAGTTCTTGTTGAGTTTGAGCATCGTGTTCATCCAATAAGGCTTGTAACTGTTTGTCTTCAAACTTTTTGGTGGTTTTCCACGTTCTTTGTTACTAACCTCAAAATCACCACTTTCGAATCTTTTGAACCACTCGAAGCACTGTGTTTTACCGAGAGCATGTTCGTCGTATGCTTCGACAGGCATTCTATGCGACTCTGCAACAGTTTTCCTTAAATGGTAACAAAAAATTAATGCTGTCCGCAAGTCGTAGTTATTAAGCTCGAAACTTGACATGTTTGAGGTTATAAAAGAATATACCAGTGTACAGAACGTGGGTTAATGTTTGTTGACACTCTTCGTCAGCTGTTAGAAGAAGACGATGGCTATGTAACAGGGGTCTTATGGTGATTAAACTGAACGCTGACACCATCTATAGCAAAATTCCGGTTTCATACTACTAGACCTGGTATGATTTTGACTCAGAACATCGGCCCGGAACCAGTCATCTATCCAGAAGACCCTGCCCAAAGGACTGTGCGCACTGCTATCATTACTGTCATAGATAATAGCTGGAACGAAGATCAAATTCGAGCCGACCAAGAGTCCGATGAAAGTTTGAAGCACGTCGTGGAATGAAAGAGACAAGAAGCCCGGCTTAATTGGGAAACTGTAGCTCCGTATAGACGGGAGCTAAGGTCTAACTGGACACAATGCGACTCGCTGGTGGTAGAAGATAGTCTTTTGAAACGAGTAATAGAAAACGAAGCTGGAATGAATAGAAAACTTCAGATCGTGGTGCCAAAAATAAGAATTCCCGAAAGTTTTGAAACTTCTTCATGACGGAACATCGGGAGGGCATCTAGGAGTTCGTAAAACACTGGAAAAGGTCAAAGAACGATTCTGGGGTGAATTGTAAAAACGACGTCAAGGATTAATGCAGGAAATATACAATTTGCGCCTTCCCGAAGAAAGAAGACCCCTATGAGGCAATACACTGTCGGCAGCCCCTTTGAGAGAATCGCAATTGATATTACCGAATCATTTCCTACGACCGAATACGGAAATAAATAACTTCTGGTCGCTATAGATTACTTCAGTAAATGGGTGGAAGCCTATGGATTACCGAACCAGGAAGCGATAACGGTCGCTGAAACGCAAGTTAAAGAACTTTTCAGGCGATTTAGTTTGCCACTTGAACTTCACTCCGGCCAGGGACGTAAGTTCAAATCAACTGTCTTCCAGGAGATGTGCAGAATATTGGGTATTCGCAGACCACCAGCGAGATTGGGACCGGCAACTACATCTGTTCACGAAACCACTGGCCATAGTCCATCTAATGTGCTCTTTGGACGAAAACTGCGTCTACCATGTAATCTCAAATCCGGTTTCAAACTGAATGAGGAAGTAGTTGGGGACCACTACGTCTCGAATTTGCGGAGACAAATGTCACAAAATTCACGACCAGATGAAAGCAAATATCCATGAAGTAAGCAACCGAAATTTTCCGATACACAGAAAGAGAATTCGTGGTGTGTAGCTACAACCCGCGGTCGGCTGCAGGAAAGCAACGGACGGAAGCGTGCTATTTCTTCCAGACTTCGTTATGTAGAAATGGAAGGAGATGTCTATACCTTCATGAAGGCGATAGTTCATGTTCCGGGACGGAATAGATCTAAGGAGGGGGCAGTGTTACGCGCAATAAAATAGAAGATTCCTGCGAGAGAACGTTGAGAGAATTCTGGAATCAGGTAGCGGAAAGGCTTGTGCGCACAGTGGAATAAAGGATTCCCGAATGTTTTGATAACATTTCAAGAGGGTTCTGGAGTCGACGGCAGTTAAAGGAAATACATCACCGTCGCTAGTTGAGTCAGTCCGAATTAGAGCGTGTGGAACGAAAGTCGCGTGTGTATATAAATTCAAAGTAATTAGTATAGGCTAAGTATTTATTATGATTGAATTTGTCAAAGAGAGAAGAAAGTTAGTATGTCACCCGTGTTGTTTTTATAAACCCTGTGAAGCTTTTTAATCAAGAAAGACGTAACAGTATATATAAATAACACCACCTTTCTTTGCCAAGGTGCTTCTTGTTCTGTGACCCAACTGATCAACCACGAAAGGAAAGCGCTGAAGATTACTCCAATTAGCAAATCGCCTTAAGACTCTATGCGGCATCTTGAAATTACAACGTGGCAACTGTGCCAGAGCTATGCGCCTTCTACAAAGCCCGAACGACAATGTAAATAGTTACTATATCTACTGCCTCGACAGCAAATTGCAGTAATATGTATCTCATTGTTCCATTCCACACTGGCCAAGAGAAATATTAGCTTTAGACCGCCAGGCAAGAGTCTAAAAAACCTGCTATAGCGAGTGCTATTTCCAAAGTCTTCAAGTCAACAATGAATATCCTCGATCTTGATTAACTATCGCGTATCTTGGTTACCCAGTGGACAATATTACCGATGACGTTATTACAAGCCATACAATAGGCAATCCCCCTGTACGAAAGATAACTTCATCTAAATCAATCATTCGACCCATATCAAAGTCACGTAACCGGAGTTGTTAAACTTTCCCTATTATAGGATTAAACTTGCGATTCTCAACAGGTAATTTCCGACTCCTAAATTATCGAAGAAAATATTGCAATAGAGCTGCTTTGAATTCTAAACGTAATAGATATAACAAAATATTAGGTGTACGTTAATATATTCACAACAGTATTAATAATATAGTAATAAAAGTGGAGCGACAAATCAATTAAATGCTCCACTTATGCGTTGCAATATAAGGTTCCGTAAAATTGTTGAGTCGCACCAGGCGACAATCTCTTTGCATTAAGAGACGCTACGCCGCTTGCGATGCGAGGACATTATCTTACGATCTGGAAACTTCTAATTCAGCACTCAAAAGAACGAGAATAACGTCTGGCGCAATCACACCTCAGTCACCCAAAGGCGAATAGAGTCGAATTGAATCGTACGGCGGGCATACGAATCTTCGATAAATTTGAATAAGATAAATGAGTAGTGAGTAGAGTAGAAGGTCGTAGTGAGCTACCGTCTCACCAGATTGAAAGGAAAGGAAGGAAACCAAAACACGACAACGACTGTTTACGAATCGGTTTCTATTTCATCCGGGATAAACCACAACCTAAACCACTTTGCATAATTTGTAATTTAATTGATATGATAGTTTTCTACCACAATTACATATGTAAATTAAACAAGAGTGAATCTCAGAACGTTTACAAACGTTTACGGAACAAGGGTGAAAATATAAATAGATAAATGTATAAACAAACATTTGCTTTTTCGGGAACTATCAACAAAATAACTAATGAGTAAGATTTCTTAATATACAGGATCTGTAAAAAAACTTGTATTATAAATAACTGATTTAATCTGCAAACACATACATGCAAACTATGAAAACCCGAATAAAAAATCCTTATACCAAAAAATCTTTGTCGAAACCTTCAAACAATTCTGTTCAAAGACTAGGGAAAACCCAAATCAAAAACCTAGCCAAGAGTTTGCTTCTTAAGAAATGTAAATGTTATTTTAACAAATTTCTGTATACATTACTTAAATTTTGAACATCGGTTCTGAAATTAATAGTTTTAGTGTCTTTCTGTATATTTATCATTTCGTATATTAGTCTTTTTTATAATTATTTTCTGTTTTTAGTATAATTGTGTTTTCAAAATCAAAATAATGCCCCAGATCTTGTAATGTTTTGTTACAGCGGTCATTGCACCAGAATCATTATTTAAAGAATACTTATGGTTGTACAACCTTTTCTTTAAATATTGGTTTGTCTGACCGATGTAACAACCATCACAGTCTTTACAGTTTATTTTATAAACTACATTACTTCGATTTTGTTTATTTATTTTTATTTAGTGTTACTAAAGAAATCTGTTACTATAATATGGAATGAAAGTTATGTTTACTTTGTTTTTATTAAATTCTTTTTTTATTTGTTCGCTTAAATCTTTTTATAAGGAATAGCGTTATAACTTTTATTGTCATCATTTTTAATACATCTATTATATAATTTATTAATTTTATTTTTTATTATTTTTTCGTAAAAACTATTTGGATAATCATTTCTATCTAATATTTCTTTAATTTTGTTTAAATAATTTTCCCTAAATTCGGGACAGCTTGATCGACTAATCCGGTAACTACATCAATTTTATGTAATTTTGATGTTTCTGAAAACTAATTTAGAGTTCTTCCTGTATTGGTAGACTTTATATGCCAATTCGTTCCTACTGTCACATTCAGGAAATTTAATGAGCTATGAAATTCCTTCTCATATGTAAATTTTAATCTACTATGATAATTATTAAAGGAATTCAATACCTCATCAGGACTATCCTTTCCTACGGAACAAAAACATCCACATAACGCCTGTAAAAACAGGCTACTATTATCAGGCAACTATTATTAGAACCAGAAGGACACCTTTGGCTACGTTTTTGATTCGGGTTTTTCCTAGTCCTTCAACAGAATTGTTTGAAGGTTGCGAAAAAGATTTTTGATATAAGGTTGCTTTTAATTTAATTTGCCTGTTTTCATGGTTTGCATGTATGTGTTTCCACATTAAATCAATTATTTATAATACAAATTCTTTTATAGATCCTATATATCAAGAAATCCTAGTCATTAGTTATTCTGTTAAAAGTTCCTGAATACAAGCAAATTATTGTTTATAAATTTATCTACTTTTATTTTCACTGATAAAGGTGTTCCGAAAACGTTTGTAAACGTTCTGAAAATCACTCTTGCTTAATTGACCTAACTGTGGTAGAAAACTATAATATAAATTAAAAATAATTCCGTTTCTGTTTTCAGCTATACTATGATGAATGTTCTATTTCATTGTATTCATTTGTTTTCTAGCTATCGCTTTAGTTTTATTACTGTTTTTCTGTAAATGCTTTACAATTATATTTAAGTTTTTCGTTATTATTCAAAATGAAAAATAAATTTTCATAACAACCCAATTTTATTGTTTTATTTATTATATCAGTTAATCGTAATATCCACAGAGGAGATTCGTTTATTTATTCAGGTTTTTAGAAGAAGATATCATATGTAAGAAATGTTGAATCACGTTGAATTAAACCGAACATAATAAAAGTGAGCGATGAAAAGCTGATAATTTAGTTATGATACGTTGCATTTACAATGCCATGCTATACATTACTTCTGTTTAGTAATGCGTACGTGTATTATACATCTAGGGAAATTGAATAAATAAATGCGAGTTTAATTTACGCGACATAGCAAACAGTACTCGTCCACGCTTCGATGTGCCTATGTATATAAACTTACAGCTTCCTCTAATATCAGAAATTGAAAATGTGTTTACATCCGTCTCTTTGATTTATTTTTCAAGTATCGAGAAGAGAAACACGTGTCATAAACAACTGTTGTGCACTTCATTAAAAGAGAGAGAATAAATACCATACAGAAAGCAGTTGCTAATTGTAGCAATCGTTATTTTTTGAAGAGACAAACATTTTGCCATCGAAAATAGAACGAGATATTGTTGGGTGATTGACAAAAATCGCTTGAGTGCTTTATTAGAATCGACAATCAATCAACGTTACCGGTCTTTAATGGCAGAGTATTTCTCACGATTTTATTGTTCAAATATGATACATCTACGTTTTCTTAATCATTCATTTCAAGATGTTATTTAGTTTTTATTCAAATGATAAGCATATTGTATCAATATTGTAATTATGATACTTACAGTGCTGTGCTATATACCGGTGACATAGAATAAACTGCAGTGCATAGCACCACACGATAAAGGACCAAAAAATAATAAGATTCCTATACACTAATATCCGATCGCTTTTTGTTTTCACGTTACAGGCTGTTGAGCTTTCTTAAGCTGAAACTGGTTTTAGTCGCGATGGTGTTTTGAACATGCATAATATGCATTATTGGATCGATGAAAACCCTCATCATATCGTAATAGGGAATCACCAGTATGGGTTTTCCATTAATGTGTGGGCAGGTATAATCGATAATTATCTAATTGGTTTAGTTCGATTGTCCAGACGATTGACAGGCGAACTCTGCCAAAATTTTTTAGAAAATGAACTAAACACTTATAAGAAGGATGTAGTACATGCATAACGGTGCACCAGCTCATTATTCTCGAAGAGCAGCGGAATTTCTTCAAAGAAGATTTGGAAATAGGTGGATTGGTCGTGGGGGACCTATACCATGGCCAGCTCGTGGTCCCGATCTTAATCCCCTCGATTTTTCATTTTAGGGGTTTATGAAAAATGAAGTGTATGCCATAGAAATAAATACTGAAGAGCAATTGTGGAACAGAATTGTGGGGTCTGCTGATACATTTCGTAATAATCCGAACATATTTCAAAGATGCCGTCAATCATTAATACGACGATTGGAAATGTGTACTCAAGAACAAGGTCACCAAATTGAACACCTTATGTAGAGCTAAATACCTTACATTTCTAATGTTATTTTATTATATAAAAGCTTTTTCAA
Source organism: Chrysina gloriosa (assembly GCA_038088585.1). Taxonomy (NCBI): domain Eukaryota; kingdom Metazoa; phylum Arthropoda; class Insecta; order Coleoptera; family Scarabaeidae; genus Chrysina; species Chrysina gloriosa. The sequence goes on from CM076093.1 coordinate 56,419,191, forward strand.
TTAATAAAAAGACTTAACAGCCTGCAGCTTTAAAACAAAAAGCGATCGGACATTAGTGTTTAGAGGTTTTTATTATTTTTTGGTCCTCTATCGCGTGGTGGTATGCATTGCAGTTTATTCTATGTCAGCCTGTATATTTTATTTATAAATGTATAAAATAAAGCTATTATTGTCGACTTTAATAATTTCGATAAAAAAAATTATTTTTTGATATAATCCTTTTACCAGTTTTCCCTATCTTTGTGCAAGCTTGTAAATACCAAGTTGATAAAACAGTATACCTCCAGAGTTAAAAAAACTCGCCAACTTCAGTTTTAACATCTTCTTTATTACACAGTTTCCAATATAACATATGACTATTATGCACTGACAAGGAAACACAGGCAACGAAGGCTTTGAAAGGATTGAAACTTGTATTTGTAAAAACACTGCACGTAAAAATATGATCTCATATTGCCTTTGGAACTATAAATCTCACGAAGAGCATAGCACCATTTAACTTTTTCAATATTCTGTTACATCAAACATTAGAAAAACTTTCCCGACGCTAGAGAAACATGAGTTACACTGTCCCTTATTAATATTAGAACAAACTGTGTTTAGTTTTGAAAACGAAATCCGTTTAGAATTTGAATCACCATCAGCGTACTGTTAAAGACCTAGGCACTTCATTTTAAATGCAAAGCTTCTAATATTTTGATCAATATTTATCTTGTTGAAATTATTTATTTCATGGTAATGTGTATGTTCTATATTATAACTACCTTGACAATTAGAATATAATATAATAATGTTATTAATTGAAGTGGTCAATACCGCTTCAATCACATACGTGACTCATCCGTATCGACATTTAGGTGGCATATTCAAAGTGTGAAAATTAAATAACGAGACTTTTTATTCAAAATTAAGTGGTATAATAAAATTAATGCAATAAGGCTTTACAATGGATCTCTCCTAACTCGATACAATGCCTCCAACGATGTTTCCAAGTCGAAAGACACCATTGGAACCAAGTTATCTCCTTAATGGCACGTATTGCAGTTGTTTTGATCTGCTCAACTTCTTCGAAATCAGTCCCCTTGTTAAGAATTGTATTAATTTATAACTATTTAATTTATATACTATTTAATAAGTGTAACTATATTACTCTATTCAAAGACAGAGCGTTTAATTGAAAAAGAAAAATACAAAAAAATCATACGATATTAAGACAGTTATTGGATGGGGTCGCAATTGGTTAAGAAATATCTTTAGTAGCTGTATATCATCTTCCCGAGCATGGAGGCATTAAATGAAAATATCATATCAGTAAAAGGAATGCATTTTCCCCGGTAGATAGAGACTGCGAAGAGCATTTCATAAAAACCGCGAGAATTGACTCAAACAGTCGTTTTGTAGTTTCATTGCCATTCAAAGACAGCCCAACAAAATTAGGTAACTCATGTGATCAAGCATTGAAAAGATTTCATTCTTTAGAGCGTAAATTATATGAAAACCCTGAATTTCGGCAAGAATACATACTATTTATGAGAGAATACGAGAATCTGGGACATGTGAATTTGATTAAAAAACAGGAAAAATAAGGCGCCAATACCGCCTCATTTTTATTTATCTCAGCACGCGGTTATCAAAGAAACAGCTAACGACAAAGGTTAAAGTAGTTTCCTAAAACTTCAACAGGATTTATTTAATATTTTACTTAGATTTCGCATTCACAAATACATATGTTATAAGCGCGGACATTACAAAAATATACCGTCAAGTGATGGTAACAGAGGAACACAGGTCTTTTCAAAGAATTCTGTGGCGAGAAAGTAAAACTGAGCAAATCAAAACGTACGAGTTAAACACGTGACTTACGAAACCTCATCGAAAATGTTGTTACCCCAAAACTTCGTTACCACTATCTCGCTTAAATAGCAATAACTGGGGGTTACAATTGGCTAGAGTGCACAATACGACAAGAACAAATAATACGCAATACATACGCTTGTCGCAACAGCCTAGCCAATGCCGTGCTCAGTCAGTGGAAAGTTGTGTAGGTTCCTTTTCAAGATATAATAACGGCCGTTGAAATCAAAAGGTCTTGTCAGAAGAAAAGATAATATGGGCGCCAACTATGAAGTGCGGGTCAAAGATAATATAAGCTTACCCGATATATTCTCATGGTCAAATATATTCGGTATCTTTAATTGATCGAAATACTATCTGACGTCAGGAGTGACCAAGATCAGCTGGTGTGGTGTTCTACTTTAAAAACTACACACGGCTATTCAAGAACTTGTATATTTACCCTTTAGATGAAATTCAGTATAAAACGTTTTATCGTAGACTTTTACAAGATAAAGTACAAAATACGTGGTATTAAGTTGTGCTGTGAAATTATGCAAATACGATATAAGTCTATTATTTTGTTCTCTATATATGTATATTGCTGAATTTAATAAAAATACGGAAACTTAGTGAATGATTACTCTACGAACTTATATTTACGGTGATAATTTAGTTGAAATTACTAATGCAAAATATTAAATAGTCGAAAAAAGGTCTAAAACATGTAGAATTATAAATAGCTTAGCTGTGGTGTCGTGGCATGAACTTGAAGAATAGTTCGATGAATGAGACCATAGGGCCCGATTCTACCAATTCCTTTTGGTTGTATAACGGGCAAGGCGTTCAATTTGGTTCGAAATGGTTCATTGAGGGCTCGATAACGGTTTTCTTTCTCCCGACCGGGAGCTATTATTATTGTTAGTTAAAAGATACAACTGAGAGCTTGCTGATTAAACACCCTACTTCAGGGTAGAACAATATCTTTTCGATATTTCGAGAAAACAACACACAAACTACAATTCACTCAGCAAAAACCCTCCCGATATCGTAACAGTCGTTACCACTCGCCTTGACTACTTATTGTCTAGTCGTCCCGCTTGTTCAAATTTAAGGGCATCTCTCAACGCTGCGATATGATTGGTTCAACGGAAATATAGTTAAGAAACACTAGGAAAGAAAGTTTTACATGAAGAGAATAAAATTTGAGCGTATATTTCTAATATATTAAAGTGAAATATTTCCGAAATGGAAGTAATGAAATTTGTGCACGAACAATGTATTTCGCAATTAAAGCTCTGCGGCAATTAGCACACAATCAAGCTAGCAATTATCCATTAAGTTCATCGATAATACTGCGTGATTTTTATGTCGACGATTTGTTAACAGGTGCAGATACCGTCAAAGATGTCATGCAAATCCGACAAGAAATAATTAGGATTCTAGGGCAGGGAGAAATTGAATTAAGAAAGTGGACTTCCAACGAACCTGCTGTCTTAAGTGACTTGCACAATTCAAATATAAGTAATATAGTACTTAATACCGACAGAAGTGATGGTATTAGCACGTTATGTCTGACATGGAATTCTAAGTCGGATAGCTTGCAGTATTTTTGAAGATTCAAGAAATTTCACTAAACGAAAGATATTGTCTCAAATCCCTAAAATCTTTGATGCCTTAGGTTTAATATCACCTTTAATTATAAGGGCTAAAATATTGATGCAAGGGATTTAACAATTGAACTTGAACTGGGATGAGTCATTTCCATTAAACATCCAAAATACACATTTCAAGGCACGTAATAACAATTGATAAACCTATTTTATTTAAAATTCACGGGTTTTGTGATGCTAGCGAACAAGCGTATGGAGCGTGCGTTTTCTTACGCACCATAAATGCATCAAAAGAAAGGTCCTGTAATTTATTTTGTGCAAAATCAAAGATAGCTTCACTTTAAGCCACTACTTTACCTAGATTAGAATTGTCCGGCGTTCTACTTCTAGCTCAATTAATTGACAGAGCCAATACAATTCTGCCTATTAAAGTTTTTAAAACGTATTATTGGACTGATTCCAAAATAGTATTATCACAGATTCAGTCATCTTCTAAAACATGGAAAACTTTTGACGCAAACAGGGTTAGTGAAATTCAGGAGCTATCTTCAGCAATTGACTAACATCATGTCGGTACCAATCAGTGATCGGCAATGCATCGTTTTTTCGCTATTCATACTGACTCATGAAATTTTAAATATAAGTGAGTAGGCATCATTTAAATTCAACTACTCTGATTTACTCATACTCACGATAACGTTGATTTATAAGTATAGGTTGCAATAAATATGAATGCGACGGCGACATCATACACATACTATACTCACACTCATAAATCACCTCAGTTTGATTTCTAATGTCAGGAAAATACTTACAATACTTACACTGATTCAGCTCACTCAACTCATCCATGTATATTTAAAAGTTTAGTCATTAAACAGTTTGCAACTAGTATAAACTGTATAAAAATATACAAAAGCATAAAATTGTAAGTTTATACAGAAACATTTCGGGAAAATTAATTTTTTATTATTTATCATTTTTATGAGCAGGTAGTGAAAAATGGATAGCAATAGTGAGATTGAGGAAAAAATAAATAGCGGAGTTTCTCAATTAATGCAAAAACGTAAGGGTAAAAGCGCAATATTATATGAAAAAAGCAACACAAATCTACACATATTTCTTTGTTGAACTTTAGTAGAAAAAAACTGTAAAAAAGGCAACAGAGCAAACACACAACCTCATAATGAGTATATTAATGTTCGTATGCGAAGTTCGCATTGCGAACCATACTTATTTTGCATCGTCTATACACATTAAGTTAAGGAGAGTCGAAATCAACAACGTCATAAATGTTGTTAAGTATGAGTTCGATGAACACTTCAAACTTTCGAGTGGATATGAAGTTGGACAACATTGCAATAAGTATGAGTGCGTATAAGTACAAGAAATTATAAGTCATGATTCAACTCTACTCACTTTTTCACTATTCATTGCTAATCACTGGTACCAATTACAACTACGCTCATGTATTGTGGCGAAGGAGCACTATTTCCTCCCTAAAATATAACCAGTTATAGTGAATAGATCCACAATGACTTAAAGAAGAAAGCCACTGTTGGCCTAACACCTCATCGTTAAATGACGTAGAAATTCCTGAAGGTAGGGCAACAAATGTGACAGTATGCAATCTCGCTATCACATTTGATTTATTTAATAAATATTGAAACCTAAATAAATTAGTTCGTGTAACTGCCAATTGTCAGCGTTTTATAAATAACACCAGACTGCACTTGAAAGGAAGCAAGATGCTAATCAAAGTAGGTCCCTTGAATACATCTGAATTAAACGGGTCAATGAGCACCCTTGTTTAAAGTTGCTCAGTCAGCTGCATTTTCTAAAAAAATTCACCAAATAAGCAAAACGGTAGAACTAGGCTGCTAGAACAATATATTGTCTTTAAACCCTTTCATAAACGATACAGGCGTTTTGCGGGTAGGTCATATTACTTCCCAATTACATTCTGGCACTCTACAAACCATGGCTTCGGTTCGGTTAAAATATCGGCCACTCTCATTACGAAATGCAGTTAAGGCTGTTATTCACAAATGTGTGATATGTTTTAAAGCAAACCCTACTACCTTCGAGCATATAATGGGAAATCTTCCGTTCAGTCGGGTGAAACCAGCTAGGCCATTTCAGAATGTTGGTGTAGATTATTTCGGTCCCGTGAAACTTAAAGAAAATAGAAGGCGCAGCAGCTACTTTAAAGGCTTATGGCGGTATATTTATATGGTTTGCCACAAAGGCAATACATATAGACTTCATAGGAGGGCTAACGAGTGATGGATTTCTGGCTGCATTCAGGAGATTTACGGGAAGAAGAGGAAGGGTAGTGAATCTCTATTCCGACAACGCTACGCAATTTGTAGGAGCAAATAAAGAATTCAAACACAAAATTGGCACAAGAAGGGGTCACTTGGTATTTCATTCCACCAAGATCACCCCATTTTGGCGGTATTTAGCAGGTCGCGGTAAAGTCCGTGAAATATCATCTAAAACGAACTCTTGGCAACTCTGCTTTAAATTACGAAGAATTTTCTACGCTCTGCAAATTGAAGCTATATTAAACTCCCGACTATTAACTCTTATAACAAACGATCCAAACGATCTCAATTTCCTTACTCCATCTCATTTCCTAATTGGAGACGTACTGACACAAATAGCGGAGCCTTACCCGTCAGATCTGCGTGTCAACTCACTGTCATGTTGGCAATACATACAACGTTTAAGGGGCCATTATTGGCAGCAATAGCACAAGGAGTAGTTATACCAACTGCAAATAAGAAAATGGAGGAGCAACAAGACGCTGAAGGGTGGTGCTACTGAAGGAAGACAATGTCCCACGACATGGACATATTGCATGATGATTGTTGCATCACGATAACGCGCCGTCGCATTCAGCGTTAATTATTTATTATTATTATTTTTGACTGCGAAAAGCATTACTACGCTTCCTCAGTCTCCATATAGCTTGCCTTATGCGACTTCTTCCGCCGAAAATAAAATGTCAGATCAAAGGGTGTAGGAATTCCTCCTAGTTTGAAGGAATTATGTTGGAACTCCTCCTGATTTGAAGGAACTAATTCCACTTTTTGCACCCTTAAGCGCTTGAAAAATTGCGAATGCTCGCTATTTACAATATATTTACAAGGTTACAAACGTACAAAACACAACCTAAATTAGGTTGAAAATTACAGGTTAACCCACTCTGGACTAATTGAAACCCGGAGTTATTATAAACGATAGTTTGGTGTTCAAACGTTCTAACTGCGTTGTAACTGCCTGCAACTATAACTGGGGTTGCTTATATAGAATCGAGACATCAATAAATGAAATATTTCAAATAGTTGAGTAGAAAGTTTGCCAGCCCCAATAAAACGGCGCTGACATCAGAGGCGTTTAAATATATTGTAAATAACGAGCATTCGCAATTTTTCAAGCGCTTAAGGGTGCAAAAAGTGGAATTAGTTCCTTCAAATCAGGAGGAGTTCCAACATAAATCCTTCAAACTAGGAGGAATTCCTACACCCTTTGATCTGACTTTTTATTTTCGGCGGAAGAAGTCGCATAAGGCAAGCTATATGGAGACTGAGGAAGCGTAGTACTGCTTTTCGCAGTCAAAAATAATAATAATAAATAATTAACGTTGAATGCGACGGCGCGTTATCGTGATGCAACAATCATCATGCAACATGATTCAAATTGTCTGTGTGTATATTCCTTTTGATGCGTGTTCTCCCACATCATCAACGGATTCTCAGCCAATTTTTGGAACAATTCACCCATTCCTAAACATGAACTGATTTCTCACCTAATTTCACAAGAAATATGATATTGACGGGTTACTCTTCTTCGGCTGAGAGTATTCAACATCACAATCTCAAAAGTTAATATATTGGAAACTACAAAAGCAGTTGGTTTGAAATTTGCAACACACACTACGTAAGGCCTAATAAATGCAGTAAGGCAGTTTACTGCGCGTCAGTATTGCCATCTGAAACGGAAATAAAAGAGTATCGTTATTTAATTGTTGTACCTTTATCAGTACGTCAATTTTATTTAAGTTGTAAAAGGGTTTTTGTGTTGTGTATTACCCATTTCGTAAACTTACCAAATGTCGTATGAAAATCGTGTCCTTTATTGCGCACTTACAACAATCAGCTGTGCGGTTTTCGAAATTGAAGTGTAGAGTAAATCGGGTGTACTGGTTAACTCTACACTAGTATGTAAGTAAATAGCGTGTTCATCTAAACAGTGCAAAATTTATTTATTGACTTAGCAACTGCTATTTATATAATCTAATTATAAACAATTTTACAACTTACTTCAGTTCTAGTATTTTTCATATGCATATTTATAAACTAATTGCCTAAAATTATTTATGCTATCACTATTCTTAATAAACTTCGGTAACTTATATAATCTATATGCCACAAATAAAAGCACTTTTTGTCGTGCGTTCTGCATTGTCTTTATATAATAATTATGTCGGTTTCCTGTATGATAGTTCTGGACCTGATCCGCATACGTTAGCCTTTTCCTTGAATAAATAAATGGTTGCTTTACCTAATTTAATTTTATGTATCAAAATCAGTGTTCTACATATTACAGTCTGCTTCACATTCATAATATTTAAAGTATTTAACATTAATTTAATTGGTGCATATTTATTACATTTTAAGATCACTCGCATAGCTTTTCAACCTTGTGGAACTGTTCAAGTTCAGTTTGGTTTAAACCTAGCAGCACTGATGAGCAAAAACGTACATGAGGAGCAATCAGAGATTTATACAATCTAAGCATTACGTAAACGAATAACTCTTTCCTTATTCTATACAGAAAACTTATCTTTTTCTTCATTTTGTTTGTGATATATTTTACATGTTCCTTAAGCTCAAGATGTTTATCTATAACTACTCCCAAATATTTTATCTTGTCTACTTGCTCTATTTCTGTCCCATTATTTTTATTTTACAATCATTTACGCTCCCTAACTTATATATACTTCTACTACTTCTACTACTGTTCTACTTCTTTTCATTAAGTTAATACAAAGATTATTTCTACAAAGTCAGTCAGACAATTTTTGTAATTCTTCATTCATATTTTCACCATATCTTCAACGTTATTAGTACTGATGTATATCATTGTATCATCAGCAAACATTTTTATATCACAGTTATTTATAATAGATACTAAGTATATCGTTAATATACATATGTATTAAATAACATTGGTCCCAATACAGTCCGAATTTTGGTCTTTTCAGTATATCTTTTAATTCAGTCATTGTTACACTTTGGAACTTAGTAAAGGTACATCTATTGACTCTACAGCAATCTTGATTACCGCTACTTAATTTGGGTATTTTATTACAATGTCTTCTATACTATCAACAAAATACAAAATACTTGAACTTTGATGCTATCTCCATTTGATCTTTTATCTCTTTTTCTCCAAAATTGATTGTTTTTGGATTACGCTGATTAGTATTAGGTAGAATTTTTTTTTAGATTTCTCCAAAGTTCGGTATTATTACTTTTATTGTCATCTAACAATTTTACAAAATACTTTTCTTTTTCAGTTCTTATTAATTTAACCACCTTATTCTGGGATATTTTGTACTCATTCCGGTCCTCTTTCTTTGTTAATATTGCAGCTTTATATTTATTACCCCGTTGATTCATGTCATCAAGAATATCTTTTGTTCGTCTATTTGCTTATTGCCTTATTATGGTTTAATTTTTTCTAATAATTGAACACATTTCTTGTATAGCAGTTTCTAGTGAATGAATCAATACATTAGCTAAGGAATCTTAAGTATTTCGTTTTATAACCGATCAACACTGTAATTCTTAAAATATCCGACATTTACTTCATCTACATAACCATTAATATGAACTGTCAAGATGCAGTGAGCACTGATTTTCAGTGTTTTGTGTATTTTATATTTAGTGTTTTTAATATTAGTGATAATGTAATTGATGATGGTTTCACAGTTATTTGCAATTCTGATCGACACAGATACTATTTGATATAAGGCATATTTATAAATCAAATCTTTTACTTTTTGACAATAAAGTGTATCTCTACTGTAAGCTATATTGAAATCACCAGGAAACACAATATTTCCAGCAAAATCAATATTGGTGTGAATATAATCTTAAATGTATCCTAAAAACAAATTGTCCGCTGTTTGAGGAGGATGCTAGATTAATGTTAGCAAGTATTTCTGTTTAGCTACTGTAATTTCTAGATTTATCAACCACAGGTAGTAGTCAACAAAAACAAGGTTCACATTGTAATAAATGTTTTTCTTTATATTCAATGACACTCCATTTCTGTGTCACTTATCTCGTCACCATTGTGTGTTTCCACTAATCCAACTACCAATGGCGGCGACGTAATACCCAAACAACGCTAAGGAAAGCGACGTTAAACGGGGACTCACTGTATTAGGTCACAATTAAGGGATCCTAGTCTTTTTGCTTATATATAATAAACAAAAAAATGTGCTCAGGATAGAATAATTAGATTTGTTCAGCTATTCAATTTATTTAGATCAGTTATTTGTTTAAATTAGTAACTTGCTTAGAACAAAAGCATTACTTCTTCTTTAGTTAATATGCTTTATATCTATTTTTTCAATCAAATTTATTCGTGTTTGTTTGAAATGCACGACTAAATGCTTTTATAAATACATTTTAATTATTACTATTTACTGCTTGAAAAAATAGTTATAAGATATTCTGTTTGGTCGTTGAAGACTATTTCTTATTGTTAGCAAACCATATAAACTTTTTTAATACCACTGTAACATAGAAGTAATTATTATGTAATACAAAAACATATAAATACTTCTATATGCTCATATCACGCAACGATAACTTTTAAAATTCCACTCTTTTAGTCCGACACAATTCTTTGAAAGTGAGAGTGTTTACTAGACATGTTATGCATTTTATTGAAGGTGACTGTTCGGCTATCCATGTTTACTTGTTGTACATGAAGAAATGAATTGTTTAAAACGTAAGTAAAACATGTTTGTTGTACCGCTATCTGCAACGAAAAAATCTAACAATCAGAAATTTCATATTAAATATATTTTCACTATTACTATTTTTAGAAGTAAATACTATATGCACATACATATGTTTGTGTATAAAACAGATATAACTCCTTTTAGACGTTTTTCTGCATTTTGCATTTAAATTTTTGATTAACAGCGAGTTATTCTCTTGTAATGTTATATGTGACAAAGTAGGAGTTTTTATTTACTTCATATCAATTCATAAATTTATGTAAATGACAATAAATACATTTTGAATTAACTAATAATTGTATAGTGATAAACTAGGAATACAATTTACTGACACATAATAACTCTCCACTACAACTTATTTAATCTTTGTGAAGGTAGCAGACATAAAATACACATCAAATGATTTGTAGTTATAAGTTTTATTTTTTATTATTAACACAAGTCAGATATGTACTGATAATTCAAAATTTGAAAATTTGCCGGAACTAGATAACAACTTTAAATGCCGATTCTTGGAAACGAGCAGCTCTATGAAACTATCCGTGGTGTGCAATGTGGTTGAAACACTTGTGTGCCACAAAGGCACACCGGCAACTAAGAAATTCTGATTTTGATGAAACTGTACAGACTGAAGAGTACCTTGCTATAAGAACAACGCAATTTTTTAGCTGTCGAATCCCTTGATTTCGGGGTACAGCCACCTCCAAAAATTTGCACGATTTTTTGAATTTTTGTAAATATCTTCGGAAATTATCACAGATATCTCCATTTTTTGAGAATATAATATAAAGTATATTACATATTGATCTGGCACCCCTACCCCTACTTGTTTTAAAAGTTTCTTTTTATTATTATTTTTAACAACTAAAGTGGGCTTTACGTAGAAAATAGTGCTGAATAACAAACTTAGATAGCTAATAGAAAAGATATTAAAAAACGATAATAGAGTTGCAGTTGTCATTGATTGATGTACATAGATAAGTGCCGTTCTAAATATAAAATACTGTGAATTATTTCGATGAGTATAAAAGAAATACGAAATATATTCAGATAGATATGTGTGAGTGATACATCAGTAGCATTTTTCGCGCAGTGTAAATTTATAATTTGTCACAATGGGAGCGATATAGCTAATCTGTTAAACATGTTACTAGCAACGTTTCAAGTAGCTAACATCGTAGTAATTCCTTAGACGTCTCAAGAACTTTCATTGAGGGATATGATTGTAAGTGCTCAACTAGAATACATGTTCTCTTTTGAATATCTAACGGGAATAAAGTTTGAACGATTAGAAGAACCACATGAAGCACAGTTTGTGAAAGATGTAGCAGAAAATGAAGAACCTGGCTAACAGATTTTTTCTTTCAAATATCGGACCAAAAGGTGTTCTCTTGATTAATTCTTGGAGTGAGCTTTGTATTGACGAAATTCAGAAATTGGTACTAAAAGGTCAACTGTGCGTTATTCGTGATGAAAGCAGTACATGTGTTTTAAACACTTTTACACTAACTACCATTAATGCAATAATCAAAAATCATGGAAATTTTTAGAGGGGTGCACCCCGAAATCGAGGGATTCAGCAGCTAAAAATACTGCACTGTTCTTATAGCAAGGTACTCTTTCAGTCTGTACAGCTTCATTGAAATCAGAATTACTCAGTTGCTGGTGTTCCCTTGTTAGCAGAAATGATATCTGTCAACAGTGGCACGTCACTGGTAACGTCATACAACCGCTCGTTTATAGAAAAGGTTTTATCTAATTCTAAGTATCGAGATTCATCTTCAAATTTTCAATCCCCTCTATGCACATACACACATGCATGCATTAATGAATAAAATAGTAGTAAGAGGGTCCTAGTTCAATTATCTGAAATTGTCAACTTTTTATTGTGGTGGAATAAAGCAAGTTCTTTAAAGATTCTAAGGGAAAACATATATAGTCTGGATACGAACTATCGACAACCAATTTAAGTGTGTTGTATTTCCAATTTTGTTTATACATAGTACTTCTATGTATTAACAGTTATTGATCAAATTATGAGTATCATATTTTTTGTATTCATAAAAGTTGCCTTACTTATTTACTATAAATAAACTCTATCTTTCCTACTAAAAATAAGAAAACCAAAAGATATTTTAGTAGAGAAAAGATTACACTATTCAAACAATAAATAGATAAAAATAAATGTGGCATTCTAATAAATATTCATAAAGCATAACTAAAATTCTTGTAACACTTAATATTCATTCTTTCCATATATAGTAAATAAAAATTAAATATAAAAATAATAACAGTTCATCTAAACTTGTACGCTCATTATTATAATCGTAAAGCGAAATAGTTTAAATAACTCCATAAAAAAGAGGATTCCGTAGTAGGTTCGTATACCTCGCCGTTGAAAGCACCGTGTGTTTTAGTCCACCAATTGAAAAAGATAATGTTTAAGAAATTAATTACTGCTCGAGGGTTATAAACCGGGCAAGCGAGAGCAAGTTGCTATTATATAACACGCCCCACTAATTGTAAGTGCAGGAATTATATCGTTTCTTAACAGTTCTCAAAATGCTAGAAATGAAAAGTAAGCAATAATTCTCTTACTCAAAGTGTTAACCCGAAAGTAAATTTCTCGAGGGTGTTGCGTCCTTATAGGTTTATCAAAATGTAGAGTGTCTCAAACAGAAACTTGAATCTCTAAATCAGGAACACTATCTACCTACTAGTCAAATTTTATTTTTATTATTTTCTAGTATGCCCACTTCCTCAAGTGATTGTATTTATCTATTCGTTGTCATTTTCGTCTTTATTTTGTTCTTGGCTGTTTTATAGTAGATATTAAGACTACGTATTTGGTTCCTTTAACGATTTCAAACATATCAGATCATTCTCCCTTAACTGTACCTGTCCTCGTACTTGATGGACACCAAAATATCTGCTTCAGTCAAGGTTTCTGGTACTTTCCTTCAATTTGTTTTTTAGAAAGTTATAGTAACCGAGTTTATTCATCGTCTATTCGATAAGCCCCACTTCTCCAACGACACACACTCCTTATATCACAACTCCACCACTACAGTACTATTTTGCGCCCTTTGTTGCCGAAAATGGGACAACATGGACAAAACACGTCATATAAAGAAGAAAATTTACCACCTACGGTAAAACATGGTGGTGGTGGAATCATAATATGAGGGTGTTTGGCAAATAATATCATTGAGGAATTGATACATTATTTAATATCGAATCAACGATGAGTAATTTTGATTGTCCTAACATTTAAAAAATAATTTGAAGAAAACTTTAGCCTATTGTTAGTTACAGATTTTTCTTCCAACATCATAATGATCCGAAGCATACAGCCGAGATTATTAGGCTCTGGTTACTCTGTGAAGCCCTAAAATTTCTCTACATATACATATGTACATACCTTGAGAACTACCAGGCCTGAACCCCATCAACCCAACAAGTAAAAGAATGTTTAGCACTGTTTTCGCAGAAGTGTGAAAGAAAACTACTGCTGAGGAGACAGCTAAGCTGAAAACCACTTAAAAGTAAAAGATACCCCACCAGTTCCTAATTAATTTAAATATATTATTACCAACGTATGTATTTTATTTTTTGATTAATATGGTATCTATTAAAAATCTGAACGCAAACATTTTGCCTCTACTTTTGACAAAAGTGTCATTATTTTAAAAACTGTGAATACGAAATAAGTGATTTTCTCTGTACTTAATATTTAAGAAATATCGAATAAATACATACATAGAATAAAATCAATTTGATTTGGTTTTCATTTTTCTCCTCACAAACTACTATAGTCAGTAAGAAAACAGACTTATTCTAACAAGTTTACATACATATGTATGTATGTACATACATATACATATGTACTGCCACTTGCTTTTCTTATTTTTATTTTATCATTAGTAATAATTATTTAAAACATATAATAATCAGATGTATAAACTTCCATGAATGCTCGTGTACATGCATAAGTACATATGTATATTAATCCAATAACTACATATACAACCTAGAACTGTGCATATGTATGGTATATATTAAGTTTACTTCATCATATTTGAGATGGCGAGTTTCTATTCATGGTCAATGATAGTAGTCAGCTGTTCTAAATATATTCTGCTTGATAGCGCATTTATACAAGGTTGCACAAAATTGGCGCAGAACGATAACTAAAATAAAAGAACCAATAAAATATTCAATATTAAATATAGGGGCCTCTAAATGATTGATGTAGTGTACATAGTTAAAAATATTGAATTTTCTTTTGTATCTTCACATAATCTCAAATTAAAGTTCTAATTCTAATTATAAACATACTTTGAACGTATGAATATGTGCACATACATATGTATGAATGTATTGCGAAAACGTATGTAGCTCATAATCAAACTCACGATGAATCCACGTTCGTATTGTGTCTTTGTGCACAATACTCCATTGCGCTAGTTAATTTTCTAATTAAATTGTTAATACTATAGTTAATGTACAACTATAACGGTAATTAAGTTGATCTTATTTTATTATTTCATAGATGACCTTGTTCTGATATTCAGTTTTTTTATTTCTGTAAGACAGTTACTAACCACAAGATTGCTATATTCTCCAACAAGCGTTGTATAAAAGGTTCCCTTATTTCATCTTACACTTTTTTGATTGACTTTTGAACTTCCCGTCCTACCAGGAATAATGTATTAGTTGAGGTATTCTTACCACCTGTTTAAATCTAGCAGCTCGTTTTGAACAAAGATATGCTAATTTGTTATCATACCAAATATGAAAAAGAATTAATTTTAGCATAAAATATAATTGAATTTATGAAGTACTACTCGTAGTACCGGATCGAATGTAAACTTGTATTTTAAATTTGAGCTCGGTGTTTTCACGAAAAACATTGGCAGTTGAATTCAGGAAAACAAGGACGTTAAATTAAAAAGTATATACAACAAATAAAATTGCAAATTGGAAGAAATCTAGAGCTAGAACCCTAAGAATGCACTGGCTGTGTCTAACAATATTCATATCCATTACCTCTTGTATAGCTGGTTTAGTGCGCCGGAGCAATGGACATCACTACTCAAATAAAACTATTCTAAACATACATATGTATATGATTATATTTACTATTTTAGTGGCACTGATGAGCGCCACAAAAAGCGGTTCCACTACCGTCATGGATGTTTTAACTCTACTCTTCCGTATTCATTCTTAAGAAAAGAGAAATTCACTGGAAATTTAGCTATTTTAAGAGTATTATACATACGGGCTCCAAAACGTCAATTTAATGTGAAATTTAGTTAAAAGCTATCAACGGTAAATTTAAAGAAGAAAAAATCTCGCAGTAGACATCATTGATCTCAGGCTAAGTATACCTGAATTCGCAATAATGTACTAACTACTTTTCAACCGAATATCCACCTTGACAATCTTTACCTACATCGTCTGTAAGAGATCATACGTACTCAGACAGACAAGATTCACTAAAAACTCGTGAATTCTGCACAATATGTTTGAATCAAAAGCTGTTTGCGATAACAATAAGGTAGGTGTCACCACAGGGGATCAAAAGGAAAAACGAAATTACCGATATCCTCGCAAGAGAAGGAGCTACCGTTTCCTTCTATCGACCTCTTTGTGGAATAGCGGAGAAATAAACAACAAAAAAGAACAACTTTTACTAAAAGAATTTACCTGAACTAATGCAAGAAAAAATGCTTTTCTTTCTTTTTGAAGCAAACTTAAAGTGGATACAGGTGACATGTTACCATGAAGTAGTGTAAACCGGACTGTCACTATCGCTCTTTAGAATTTTATTATTCAATACTCTTATCATTGACAAGTTATCATTAAATAATAAAAATATATTTGCTTAGAGGAGAACTTGGCATGAGTGCTAAGGAAAGTAGTTTATTGGATAAGTGGTTGTTTAAGATAAAAGTGTGTATAATGGTTTGATATTCATGTCCTATGGCGATTAGAGTATCATATCACGATTTTCAATTCCCTAAAACCCTTTATGAAAATTGTGAATACAATAATATTGATTGTAACATTTCACTAGATTTTTGACAATGATAGTTTATAAGCATAAAATTGTTCAAAGTTTAAATAACGGTTGATAATTTATCATAGGTTTAAAGGTATAATCTGTCACAAAATTTAACTGTTCACTAATAGGGAGTTCTATGACTTCGTATCAAAAAGTAGTTTAAAATTATTTGAACGGTTCAATTTTTTACGATCAATTCCCTCATTATGTATGAAAATAAAGATTATTGTAAGTATTGTACTGGTAGTATTGTAGGAAAGGTGCCCGTAGTAAACGATACAGCCGAATATAATGCCTGTTTATCAAAAGATGAAGATCGAAAGCAGTTTACACTGCGAGGAATTACAGAATTTAGGAAATAATTTGTTGGTACAACTAAAGAGATAATGCCAAACTTACTAGAATAGGACAACATTTCCGTAAATACACGGAATCTCCGATTCACTTCACTAGGCATAATAATTAAAAATTTAGAATCTCGTTTTAATGTTTTGGGATGCCGCTCTCCTTGGTCTGCAAAGAATTTCAAGCATATTTTTTTACTTTTTAAAAATCAGTCATCATTACAATTGAGAACAGACACCTTCTGCTCTACTAAAGTACCACTTCAGTCAATACTACAGCAAAATGTTATTGAGAAAAGTTGTTTAGAATCTGAAATCATGACCCTATACAAAATTTGACAGGATATCGGATCACTTTGACACTATCAATATCTATATTGTGTTCTTGCATTATAACCACAGAAAAACAAGTATTCTGTCTAATCTGTCAAAAAAATGTAAGTTTTTAATATTGTATTTTATTCAAAAAAAGATAAAATACACAACAATTCCTACATAATCGGTTCATTATTAATTTTTAGAGCAAAGCGGTTCTGCAGCGAGAGTTAACTGGAAAAAGTAAGACGCTTGAAGCCGTCAGATAGACGCTTTTCTTCTATCTTTCTTCTTTCATTCTTCTTTTTCGCTCGCACACACACACACACGTTGCGTCTCCCCATCAGATGGCGCTCTTATTATTCGGGCTCGAATTTACTTCAAATTCAACTTCAACTCTTTTACCGTCTGTTTCGAAATGAAATACTTTTTCTTTATACATTGTTTATTGGATTGTAGAATTTTATCTTTTATTCAAATATACATCAAATGCTCTTGTCGGGTGTCCCACGACACCTCTCCTTTTTAATTAATATACAAAAACCCGCATTGTACGTAAACAATTGAATAATAATTGAAAAAGTAATAAAATAAAACATCAATTGAATTCTCATTATGTATCTAAGATTAAAATCAAATTTGAAAAAATTGTTTCAAATGTACCGATCGTGAAGAAATTTCAATTGCGTAATTGTTCTGTATTTTCTTTTTTCTTTTTTGAATAAAATATTTTATTAGAAACTTACATTAATTTTCTTTGACAACTTCAACAGAATAGGTACTTGTTTTTAGTTGTAGTTACAATGCAAGAATACAAAACTTGTTTAGTAAAAGTAATCCAATATTTTTTAAATTAATAACAAATAATATAATTTCATATTCTGAACAACTTATGTCAATAATATTTTGCCATATTATTGACTGAAGTGGTACTTTACTTGAACAGAAGTCGTTTTTTCTCAATTATCATGACGATTTGATTTTTAAAAAGTAAAACTATGCTTGAAATTCATTTTAGATCGAGCAGGCATCCCTAAACATTAAAACAAAATTCTAACATTTTTTATCAATTCTGGGCTCGGATAGCATAAGGCGATATGCGCGTGACCCCTTGCTGCCTCGTAGGAAAAGGAGGGGATGCCAGGCGAGAACTCGCCGGCACAACGGGATACTTTTAATTCATCGCGAAATTTTAGAATCGCGATATCTCAGTAAATAATGATCCGATTGAGATGATTTTTGGCGGAAATTACTCGCAAATCTTCAGCGCTTCTGACGATATAATGAAATAGGTCAATTCTTTTCGATTTTTATACATACAAAATCCACGAAGTTTACATAACTGCAAACTGAAAAACAATTGTGTAAATACTGTAATTAACAAAAATTATTCCTCGAACTCATGCCTCGTACTCCATAAACAATATTGCGAAAGAACATTTGCAGCAACACCGAGAGTAACTGAACGAACTCTCAGCCGAGTTCTCAACGCCATTACGGCATTATGTTCGTTGAATTTGAAACACATATATACTTATACTTACTGATACTTGCAAATTTTGTGTATTTCGTGCTGCATAATAACGTTACGCAAATCTCCGTGTGTGAAGATTGTACTCCACCCCCAAAAGCGAATAATACAATCACACAAGTAAAACATTTTTGCGAACAACGTATAATATTTTCTGTTGGAAAACAATAATTTCGTAGAGTTCCTAAAAATTGTTCATTACCTTATTTTTTGCTTTCTTAGCAACGTTACATTTCCACATACTTTCGTCTCTTGTTCGCTTACGCCCTTTTTTATTATTATTTGGAGGAGCCATTATTGGTACAGACTGTACAAATTATTTGGAACATAATAGTATACGTCCGTTCTCGACTGTTGTCAACCGAAAATGCGGAGAAATGTATTTAATTTTTTGGAAAAAGCTGATCTTGCGAAGTCGCCGAAAACCACCAAAACATACAATAGAAGCGCGCCCTTTGATGAGCGCGCGTTAGTTCGTGAGAAGATTCGCAGTGTTTATAAAAACGAACGGAGGGCGGTCAGTAGAAAACAATAATTGAGTCTTGTGGTAATATGATTGAACAATGTAAGTATATATGTATGTGATTCAAATTCAACGAACATAATGCCGTAATGGCATTGAGAACTCGCCTAAGAGTTCGTTCATTTACTTTCGGTATTGCTGCAAATGTTCTTTCGTCGATATGAGCTTTCGCAATATTGTTTATGGAGTATGGCATGGCATGAGTTTGAGGAATAATTTTTGTTAATTACAGTATTTACACAATTGTTTTTCAGTTTGCAGTTATGTAAACTTCGTGGATAATCTATGTATAAAAATCGAAAAGAATTGACCAATTTGTTTCTATCGTCAGAAGCGCTGAAGATTTTAGAGTAATTTCCGCCAAAAATCATCTCAATCGGATCAATATTTACTGAGATATCGCGATTTTAAAATTTCGCGATGAATTAAAAATATCGCGTTGAGCCGGCGACTTCTCGCCTGGCATCCCCTCCTTTTCCTACTAGGCAGCAAGGGGTCACGCGCATATCGCCTTATGCTATCCGAGCCCAGAATTATACCTAACGAGAAGTCAATCCGGGGACAACTGTATATGTATATATATATATATATATGTGTGTGTGTGTGTGTGTGTGTAAATAAATACCATAAAACACATGTCTTAAATACGTATACATTTAATAAAGTATATGTAAAGTAAACAACCAAACAGCTTCTAAATCTTCCGAAAAAAATAATTCATTAATATAAATGTTACACTTTTATTATCGCACAGTGTATATTGTTTAATCGCAATCTCTATTCATGCATTTACCAATTAAGCCGGGTTGTTTGATTGTGCTCACATAAACATTTCAACAAAACGGTAGTATCCACAGTGTTATAAAAATATCCCGGTAAACAATGTAGTACCAACAAAATTAATGCTAAGCCTCTATGTTTTTCAACTGGATATCACCTCCAATTGATAAAGGGCAAAAATAGAAGATACAATGCTTTAGAATTATAACGACTCTCCAATTCAACGTACTCTCTTTAAGATAAGATTGGGAGAATAATAACAACATACTGTCCGGAATTTAAATGAAAAAAGCATTTCTGCCGATTTGCAAATAACTTGCTGTTTTAGAGCAAATTTTCATGTAATTAATGATCAAATGGGGAAAGATATTCTATTGCGTTGCAAGATAAATATTATACATAAGTTTTCGGAGTAAGCAAAATTACTAATCAACGCTAATGTCCACTGGATTTATGAACTGTCGTACGTACATCTCAGTATGATAGGTGCCTCAGAATGAGATACGGTAAGCGAAAATGTAGGAAAGTTAATTTGGAAGTGGAGGATATGTGGTGATTTTCATATATTGATTTACTATTGATTGGCATTAACAGTAAGTAAGTAAACAATTTTCTGCAATTATTTTAATAACTGTAAAAATATACCCCTAGCCTATTTTACATAGAACATATAAACGCTACTGACCATATTTACTATAGAAATTATAATCGAAAACTCTTTCCTGAATTATTTATGTCACGGTAATTTGTAATTGTTATATATGGTGCTATAACTTGCTAGAGTAACATAAGTAATCATGTAGACTATTTGTGATCGAATTCTGGGAATACTTAACAACCAGATAAACCGAAATTGACGTAAGAAGGTTGCGCATACAGTTAATAATTGCTATCATCTGAAATAAAGTGATGAAATATTTTTCCAAACGAAATATATGTGAAATACACTTAAATCAAGGAATAAACTGAAACGAAATTTGATTAGTGAAATTATTCGACTTGATTTCGCTTAATTTAAACAAAATGGTTTCACCATGACATCAGTACCGTAAAAAGTATAGTAATACAGCGCCAGTAATAAGAAGAAAACCCCCGGAATATCAATCTAGTTTCCATAAACAACATTTGCTCCTAACGCTTTATTAGCTAGCCCACTTTGTGCTTTATAACATATTTTCAAAGGATGAACCATTAATTTGTTTTATCATTAAAGTATATTTCAAATACTTTTGGAGCAGTAATCAAACAAATTAGATCAATTCTTGATTTTACTATATTAAATTCTGCAAGAGGCATTAATTTAAAACTGTTTTGCCTTCATATAAAATGGTTCAATGACTTTCAAGAAAAGCTTGTCAAATTTGTTGCAATACTGCATCATATTTGCCAGCATCAAAACTGAAAAAAAAACCGCCAAAAAAGTAATTATTTATCTTACTTTGTCTAAAAAATCTAGTATTTCCCCATACTGATTTATTTATTTAGTCAAGACCACAGACTGAAGTCCATAATGGACAAAAACAATAATACACAATAATTAAAAAATAACATTTGACATACAATATAAAACTAAAAAACTAAAAAAACAGTTGCCAAATACACTCATGACACACGGTCATGCTACTATTATACCTATAAAGATACACAATAGATATTATGAATAGAATAGGCAATGCATTACTTCAAAGACTTAATCATATCTTTGCAGACCGCAATAAAAAGAAACAGTAATTAACATATTATAGTCAAGTGCTCTTACAATACATTTAAATCTTTTATAGGATATGTTAAAACAGACACCCGGCTTGTAGGTGTATTGTAACCATAAACTGTACGATAGAAGGGTAGAGGTAATACATCTCCATTGCGCGATTCCAGTCTTCGAATGTTCGAATCATGAATAAGGAAAGGAGAAGAGGACAGTCTATCAAATTATTCAAGCACTTGAATCCTAACATGAGAAGAGCTATCCTACGGAGTGCAGATTGAGATTGAAAACTCTTGAAAAATTCTAGACATTGGAAATAGGTGTATTCAGATTTATAGATATGCAATTTAAATAGAATATAATTAACCAATTTGCGCTAGATTTTTCTATTCTGCTGGAATGCAGTTCTGTATATGGATCCAACACTCTGCAGCAATATTCGAGTATTGATCTTACTAAACTTTGATATAAGGTAGTAATAGCTACAAAATTCGTGAAGTCATCGGTATGTCGTTGGATAAAACCACATAACTTATTAGCTTTGCAAATAAGATCGTCTATATGAGAGCTAAAAGTCAACGCTGCATCAAACAGAATACCCAAATCTTTAATAAGGTCTACTCCTTTCAATATATTGCCTTCTATAGAATGCAAATAATTTATGCATCCTTTCTTGTTCTTAGTAAAACGTATAATTTTACATTTTTCTACTTTCAAAGACATGTTATTCTTTCTACACCAAATTGAAACAACATCAACGTCCATTTGAAGGTGAAAGCAATCGTATGTAAAGGCTACAGAATTCTAGATTTTTAAATCGTCAGCAAATAAGAGGAAGTTAGAAAAACGTATACTATACTTAATGTCGTTTATAACCAATGAAAACAAGATCGGCCCCAAAAGATTGCCATGCGGGACGCCGGATGTGACTGATATGGGCCGAGACAGACTTAAACTGTTCTGATTCATCAAATAGGATATAAACTACAAACGAAGACTACCCACAACTCTACAAGTTTGCAGTGTAATAAATTATGGTCAACTCTGTCAAAAGCTTTGCTGAAGTCAGTGTAAACAGACTCAACTTGTTGACCGCTTTCGAAGAATTCTGAAGTAAAATGATGGTAGACAAGTACATTTATTTCAGTACTACGCCCCGCGTGAATACATGCTGTTCTGGAGTTATTATTGTTGAGTAAGTATATAAGAGTTGTTCTGCGACTATGGAATCGAGTACTTTTCCAATAACGGGTAATGAACTAACAGGACGATAATTGGAAACATCCGATCGATTACCTGTCTTAAAAGGAGCAGTTTTCCATTGTTTAGGAAAAGTACCTGTGCTGAGAAATATGTTGAACAAATGGGAGATAGGCAATGACAGTGAAGGACTACAGAGAACAGAATAATGAAACAGGAGAACTCAGTTTTTCAAAAACAATATCAGCATTAATATGGATGGTAAACATAAAATTAGAATTAGTATAGTCAGTTGGGCTGAATAGTCGTATAGAATCAGAATAACAGCAATAAGTGGACTGAATATGTTGCAAACATATTGGTTATAGTACTAGCATCATCAGAAAATTCACCCAAGGACAACCTCCCGGGTAGACCTTTGGAGTTAACAAAATTACAAAAAATGTTTGTATTGAAATTGACATTGCTCTGTGTAAACGATAAGTACCGAATACCGTCGTCAGAAATACTGGCCTTCGATTTAGATCGCAGGTCCCTGTGCTTACTATAATTTGAGTTTAAATGTGTGCGTCTGTAGGTTTTATAAGCTTTATTAATCGTAGGGCGCCTTCTTAAAATTATATCTCCACCCACAATCATTCGTTCCACAAATAACTTGTGATACAGGATATTTTACTAAGAGATGAGGATGGTGTATGTCAGAAGCTACCAAGCAATTAACGGTGGCATTGACAATCAAACTCTAGCAAAAAGCAAGTACTAAGTCCAGAGTAACATTATTGAAATTAAGCACAGTACTATGTTGACGCAGACCTAAGTAAGTGAGTGACACTGTCATGCAGCAGCGCCAATTCCAAATGAGAACGAATTATTCTCTCCAATTCTCCAAGAAGTTCCAGGCATGTTGTAATCGCCAATAATCCATAATGGTATTTTGGGAAAACGCGTCTGTAAAAAGTCTAGTGACAATAAGTATTGTTTATAAATATCTGCTCCAGCGTTAGGTGGTATGTAAACACTACCAAAAATATGCTCTGCGTTAAGGATCAGAATTGACACAAAGAGTTCTTCACAGGGCTTCGTAGGCACTTTGACGAGTGATGACGGAATGTCGGAACGAACCGCTATAAAAACGCCACCTCCATGTGTTTTTTCACTAGTTTTCACTAGTTAGTTCACTAGTTTTTCACTAACGAATCACAATCCCTTCGATAAACTGTGTAATTAGAGTTGAATATTTCGCAGTTTTGAATTTGTTCATCCAACTATGTTTCTGTCAGTACAATGATATCATAATTTAAATTCAATGATTCTCGATAAATACCAATCAATTTGGTCCTTAAACCACGCACATTCTGATAATACTTCACTAATTCATCAAAATGACAGTGACAAGTGCCGTTGATGTACTTGATGGTCTTATTTTGTCCGTCTTTATAAAGTTCATTCAATTTCGCTCTTAAACACTTGAGATACTTTCTCTGTCTTATAGTTAAATCAGCTGAGATAGAGATTGGAGGGACACCCCTATCTTTTTTGCTCTCCAGATTTTCAGAACATTAGCCCTGCTTTAAGGACCAATCTTAACTGGACGAACAACGTCTGGCTTAAAGGTCTATGACGACATAAACTAATGTCATCAAAATTACAAATTGGGGCAACATTTTTAAGTAATTTGACCACACGCGACTTCTCATCCAAGCATCGGTCGGCTTTGGTCTGTACAGTAAATTTAGGAAGACTAAAAAGTAGTATATTGCGTTCCCGTTCCAGACGATCCTCAAACTCGCTCGCAACCCCCTCCATCACACCGTCATCAGCAACTACCTGACGTCCGGCAGGTAAATCGTTCTTAAGTGAAACACTTTCATCCTGGAGACCCCTCATCAGACTTGTTAACTCGTGAATTTTAGATAGTTGTGCTTTAAAATCTGAACATCATAGACAATGGTATGAGATTTTGCAGTCTCTATTTTTATCAAAATTGTCTCCTGTTTAGACAAGCCAGCACACGTTGAGTAGCTTTACATAAATCGCAAGAAATGTCTCTATCAGGCGCTAAATCTTACGTACACATTGAACAGATGCCAGACATGTTTGCTTTTCAAAATCAAAACTTTAGGAATTAAATTCTTTGGAACTGATTGCGGTCCTGCCTTCGTACACTATTGCTTGTAGTCCCAGACTTTTTATACACTAATGCTGACAATATGTTAGTGTATTTTGTTGTTTTTCGTTTAAATTAAATGTTACATATAATTTCTGAAGTACACACCTCGTGATACTGTTCGAGATGACGGAACACATGTAAGCCATATCTACAAGGAACGAAGCAAAAAATTTGTGGAAAAATATATAAAGGTCAGAATACAACAAAAATTTCTAAGTATGCGTCCTTACATTCCCACACTTTCGCATGTGGTACAATCAGTTTCTCAATAAGTGTTTCGACTCAGAAGAAAATGTATTAGATGCGTGACTTTTAAATGTGCTCAAAATATTCACAAGTGTTGCAAAATGGGTGCGATGTATTTTAATTGTAACCAACAGGGACATCATTAATTCTACATTTCTCCGCTGAAACTAATCTATAACAGCATGACTCGCACCAGAAAAACCGACGATAGTATGGTTCCGCACACTTTGTGGATGGACGATTTTTATCGAATTCGATTGATCTTGAAATACTCAAACGGTCCAAGTTTTGTCAACTCGATGTTATAAACCAAATTGGAACCACAATGGTTGAATTTCCTTGTTATATTTAACATGATTTATTTTTGAATTTCGGTCAAATTGTGTGGAATCATCGGCTACATCACTTTTGTAATCTTCTCGATAAGTCGTATATCCATTCGCCATCTTAGGCATAGCATCGATGTTTTTCAACAAAACTAGTTAATGGGCGGCACTCATGACGTTCATTATTAAGATTACATGCTACAATCAAGCTTGAATTCTGAAAGCCAACGATAAATAAGGGTTCTGAATTGTGCTTGATTATTATTGGACTTAATCTTTTCGAACTTCGATTGTCTGATTGAGGTTGTACAAGATGTTACCCCTCTGCTTTCTGAGACATCACATCATCCGGCATTGGATATTACCCTGACCTTATCTACTGTTCCTCCGACAATTAACTTTCCTTCTAATAACAACATTCGGTACGACTTTCGTTGTGATAACTTTCCTAAATTATATAGCGACATTACTAGAACTAACTGGTCATTTCTTGAATCGTATACCGACGTTAATGTGGCGGTCTCTGCATTTTATAGCAAACAGTTCACTATCACCGACTCTGCTGTGCCGAGGTTTAGGTCTTCTAAACGTATTTTTCCACCCTGGTACGGTACTGAGGTTAAACGGTTAATTCGTCTGAAGGAATACTATTTCGGTAAGTGGAAGAGATGCGGAGACGCGTTTTATCGCAATGAATTTGATAGACTGAGGTCCAAGGTTAAACGTGATATAGTAATCGCCCATAAAAACTACCAGTCCTTTGTTGAATCACGAGTTGCCAGTGACCCGGCGGTGTTTTGGAAGTTTGTGCGGAGTAGGAGGGGGGCTCTAGGATTCCAGGAATCATGATCCACGATGGTCAAGAAATTTCTACTCCTCAGGCAATTGTTGATGCTTTTGCTAGCGTGTTTTCCAATGGTTTTCAGCCAAGCTCTTCACTTATTTTACCTACCAGCGTAAATACTAATATCATTTCTGTGTGTCCTGTCACGTCTGAGGATGTTCTGCGATGTTCATGGAAGCTAAAATCTAATATAACGGCGGGTCATGATGGTTTGCCTAGCTTTTTGTTAGGGACTGTGGGCCAGTGCTCTGTGGTCCACTCTCATATATTTACAATCTTATTATTAAAACCTCTTCTTTCCTTGACACTTGGAAAACTAGCAGAATTATCCCCCATCAACATTATTAGCAACTTCGCTAAGTTGTTTGAGTGTGTTGTTTATCAGCAGTTGGCGGCTGAATCTAGAACCCCACTCTCTCAACACCAGCATGGCTTCTTATCTGGTAGATCTACATTAACCAATCTAGCGGAACTAACTCAATTTATTAGCAAGTCCTTGGATAACCGCCTTCAAGTTGACGTGATTTACACGGATTTTACTAAGGCATTTGATAGTATTGACCATCTTATACTGCTACATAAATTGGACGATTTTGGCTTTTCTCCAAGTCTCCTTAAACTAATGCAATCGTATCCTGGTAATCGATCTAGCTATGTGTGCTTTAATGGTTTTCAATCCGGCCATTTTACCCCAGCATCTGGGGTACCGCAGGGTTCTGTTCTGGGTCCGCTGTTGTTTAATATCTTCTTGAATGATTTGCTGGAAGTACTTGACTGCCGTGTGTTGGCTTATGCTGACGATCTAAAAATTTTCACTGAGATTAAAGACTTAAATAATTGTTTCCAACTGCAGAGGAACCTGCAGATCGTCTATGACTGGTCCACACGTAACAGAGTTTCTTTAAATGTGGACAAGTGTGCTGTTGTCTCCTTTGGTAGAGTTGCCAGCCCCACAGTATTCTCTTATAATGTCAATCGAATTTCTATTCCTCGTAAAACACACTGTAGGGACCTTGGCGTACTGTTTGACCCTGCTCTACCTTTCACGGACCACATTCTTGAAACTTGCAAACCCGCTGCTAAATCCTTGGGTTTCCTCATACGTTCGTGTAAAGCCTTTAATAACTTGAGTGCATTGAAGTCCGTGTATTGCGCCTTCGTCAGGAGTAAGTTGGAGTACGGTTCTATAGTTTGGTATCCCTCCTACTTGTATCAAGAAATTGCCTTGGAAAGAGTGCAAAAACATTTTTAAAGTTTCTAAGCTATAGAATCGATGGATTTTACCCTCCCAGATCAACTGATTACATCGCATTACGTGAAAGGCATAATATCGAATCCCTAGGTGACAGAAGAAAGTATAGTAGTGCGGTTTTCTTGCTTAATTTAGTTAATAATGTTGTGGAATCTCCCATGCTGTTAGCTGGGGTTGACTTTGCGGTCCCATCTCGCTCTACTCGATCAGCTGATACTT
Organism: Chrysina gloriosa; assembly: GCA_038088585.1. Classification (NCBI taxonomy): domain Eukaryota; kingdom Metazoa; phylum Arthropoda; class Insecta; order Coleoptera; family Scarabaeidae; genus Chrysina; species Chrysina gloriosa. The sequence continues at coordinate 56,447,207 of CM076093.1, forward strand.
TTCGCTCAGTCAGGGCTAAAACTAATGTTTTGTTTAAGGCCCCTCTGTCTCATATGACTAGGAACATAATTAATGCTTTTCCGGATCCGTTTAGATAATGTTTATTGTACTTGTGTCGTTGTGATTTATAGCTGTATTTGCGTTATGCTAAGTTTGATTGTTGATTTTGTAGCTGTTCTTGTGTATTGTTTTTTGTTTTCTTGTATAATTATCCTGTAATTGGAGATTTTTCTCTGTTGGGTAATAAAGACATATGATTACTATTATTATTATTATTATTATTAAAAATCCAAAAAGACGATTCACACATTTAAACAGTTAAACCAATTTCAATTTTTTCAAAAGATGTTGACTTTGCTGTGTATACAAATACCATTAAATGACCTTTTTCCAACTGCCAATGCTACTCTATTCAAAAGGTAAAATTTTGCAATGGTGAAATTTTCGATGCCCTGATACTCCTGAGTGTACTCGGTTCTATGCAGCAACCTGTTTTTGAAACGGGTGGTAATATCATACTTTGATGGATATTAGTCAGCACAAGATTACACTGGACCCCTCGTATTTCGTCTGCGAGTTATACAATAATTTTGTTTTTAAATAAAAAACTAAATGGGAGTAATGATTGATAATGAAGGTTTCTTTTTTGTTTAACGTATAAATTACCTTCTGAACATCCCTCGAATTTGAAAAATATTTTCAATTCTGTATTACTTGTATGTGTGATTAGGATGTGGAATTACATATTCTGAATGAAATTATACCCCGACAATTTTACCCTCCTTATATCAGTTCTCCATTTCACTTCGTCAGTTACTGTCATAAACGTATTAACAATTTTACGGATTAAATGCCAAACTATTAATACAAAGAATTGTAATCAACACAACTGCTGTTACAATAGCTTTCTTCCCATACCGACCTTTACACACTTGTTAAGTGGATATTTCATGCATTAAATCCAATATGAGCAATGTTTGGAACCTAATAGGGGTATCGATTACATTTTGTAACACCATATATAAGTGTAATTTCTTGCAGATTTTTGTTATAGTAAACTTTCCTTTCAGCGCAAACACCTTTCCGATCCTAGGAGCGCATTTATACTATTTTAAATGGACATAAAAGTATTCATAATGTACACTATATTTGCACTGGTCGCAAACGCTGATGAAAACATCTATATTCCAAAACACATTTGTCCGCCACAACTGTATAGTACTTTAAGAAAATACAATTGTGTATATTATGGTAAGAAAATTCATAATCTGTTCAGACTAATCAAATTGATAGTTTTAAAGAGAGTAATTTTGCAATTATTATATGATTTTTATAGAACCAGCAACTACATCATCACCTAACGCCCATAATAAAGGAATAATTCCCGAATGTTGCCAAAATAAATGTACTGAATACTATTTAGTCACTTCGTATTGTAAACGTTCAACAATGTGAGTCCGAAGAAATGAATTCGTTTGGGTTCTCAAAAACCAATTATTTCTCATGTTACAGCCAATATGTAATGGATAATTCTGAAATATTAAACCAGATTGTAAAAGAAGAAAATACTATAAACGACATCAAGCAACATCAAGATGATGAGATCACTGAAAAAGTAATCAATAACAGGTTGGAGAAAAACATTCCAAAGGTTAGAAAAATTAGCAAGATATCTAAAAGAAAACAATAAAAAAACTAAGACACCACAGAAGAATAAAAATCGAAATTTTAGAAATAAAAGACCAACTAAAATTGTAAAGGATTGTAATTGTACATGTAAAAACGCAAGCGAAAGGTTCGATCTGCAATTACATATATTAGCATGTTAGCATTTTTACATATTTAGATACCTTTGTTTGCTTGTTCAGTTTGCACTTAATTTTCATGCACAAATTAAGTAAGTTTGAATAATCTAAACCTTGTTTTGTGTAAATCTATTATTTAAATTTCTTTCCGCCCTAATAGTTAACGAAACTTCATCGGGCAATGATTGAATCGTTCTTAGCCTATTTTCTTGTATTATTATGTGCACATTACATATATTAATTGCTTTATTATTTCACTAGGTAGAGAATGCTTTAGAAAAAATTAGTATATATCTTTAAGTCAAGCAGTTGTACAGTATGTGGTGTTCAATATTGTTTAACATTTACCTGGGAATTTTGTAAGAAATGTTTTCGCGAATATTTTCTCATCCTACATCAATTTAAAGTTTAATTTTTTTCTTTCTAGTGATAACACTTTACCTAATATCTACTCTGTATTTATTGCATAATTGTTGTCTTAAAGATTAATCTCTGGTGCACAGTGCAATACTTCTTTTCTATATCATTTTTTTGTTTCCCCTTTTTCTTGCAGGCATTTTTGTATATCCCAAACTGCTATATACAGTTTTTTTATTTCTTATGAATATACACATACCCATAATCCTTTTCAGCGGTCCCCTTGTGTTGTTTTTGTTAGACATCAGGATCGACCCCCTCGGTGTGAAATATGTCCCTGTTATATACGTTGTTTCCTCTGTAATTATTCATACCATTAACTGTTTTTCTTGCAAATTTGTGGCTCCGATAAACAGTTAGATATCCTGCGACCTTTGTCATAATATTTTACATAGCACATGCGCTGGTCTCTCGTGCACAGACGTCCAATATATGAAGACAAAAAATCGGAAATTATCATTCTACTGCTCGCAATGCACTGATTTTAAATCTCAACTACTTAAAATTCAAGAACTTTCAAGTGTGGTGTCCACTGGTGAGCGCGCTTCAGTCTGAGGTTCTGACCTTAGGGAGAGGTTGTCCTCGGTTGGTCCGGCATCTGGCAACAACTTAAAACTCGATCCTGTTGGTGCGGAGGAGATTATTGGCGAAGTTAGTCAGCGGGAGAATTGGAAGAATAATTTAATTACATTTAACCTTCCTGAATTGAACAATCTGTCCAAATCTGAACAGCTCGCCACTGATGTCAACACAATTAGGGATATCTTTTCCGGGTTGAACGGCAAGAAGTTAAAGAACCTTTTCTTACGAATCATTTTTTGATGCCTTGAGTTTGGAACTTCTTGATAAGCATGTCTTCAATTCGATTTCAATTGTCCTAACTTAGTTATATCAGATATATCCGACCGCAAATTTTTCATTCTTTCCCATTTTATGAATACTTTAAATTTACATAAATATAATCATGTCGCTAATGCCTCTGGTAGGCTACTGGACCTTATCTTCACTAACTGTATTACAATAGTTATACATTATATGAATCCCTTGGTTCTCGAGGACACCAGTTCTTGATATATCTATTGAGTTCGCGGTGATTAATGTATGGAATACCTTTCCAAGTAATAACAACTTACAGTACAACTTCTGCAGAGCAGATTTAGTTTACGTCTGCGGTGATCTATCTGCAATCGATTGGTCCATCCTTGACTCGTTCTTTGACGTCAACGAGTGCATATCTGCCTTCTACGACGAGTTGTATGGGTAACGACGAGTTACCCATACAACTCGTCGTAGAAGGCAGATACGTTCCAAAATTTAGGCATACTAAGCGTAGTTTTCCGCCTTGGTTTACTAGAAGTATTAAATATAACTTAAAATTAAAAGAATATTACTTCAATAAGTGGAAAAGGACTAAATCTGTATATTATCGTAATGAATTCTTAAGATTGCGTTCTTTGGTTAAGAGGGAGGTCGGAAGTGCTTTCAGAAGTTATCAAGCTAAAGTTGAAAATAACATTGTCAAAAACCCGAGAACTTTCTGGTAATTCATTGCCGGTAAGCGTAGTAACTCCCGCATTCCTGGGTGCTTATCTTACAATAATGTCATTCTCTATAAACCTAACAATATCGTGGAGGCGTTCGCCGATATGTTTTCCAATGTTTATCAGACCAATAATTTTTCCATCTCAACGCTGCAACCGTTTAGAAATTCTTATCCTATTAATATTGGTTTATTTACTTCTGATGATGTCTCTCATGCCATGAGAAAGCTAAAAAGTACCAAAACTACTGGAATACGAAATTGTTTAGTTCCTGCCTTAACAATAGACATTGCTATATCCATTACAACGGTTTTCTTTCGTCTCCCTTTTTAGTCTCAACTGGCATACCACAGGGATCCAACTGGGCCCTCTATTCTTTAATATATTTTAAATGATCTTCTAGAGGTTCTGGATTGTAGAACTTTAGCTTACGCTGACAATATCAAGATATTTCACAATATTTCTTCGGCAGCGGATTGTACTGTGCTACAAAATAATCTTAAAGTAATAAATGATTGATACACCAAAAACAATATAAAATTAAACATCGATAAATGTGCGACCTTATCTTATTCCAAATGTGATCATCCTTATCTTTTTCAGTACAATGTGTCTCAAACTATTATTTCCAGAGCTGGATCTGGGCGTACTTTTGATTATAATCTATCTTTCACTGACCACATAACTAAGGCATCTGCCTCAACATCTAGAAGCCTTTCTTTTATTATCAGATCCTGTTCCCCAGCTTTGCCCTCACAAATTAATTTTATTATACCTCAATATAATACGAGATCACAGACATGTCCAATTTCCAAAAACTCGCACGAATATTATGTGCAAAGCCCCATTTACGTGCAAAAACGCCAATACCATATCTTTTTTCTGATGTTTCTTTTTTCTTATTTTCTTATTTAATATAAATATTGATACTTACAATCTTACCTTCTCTTTTTTCTCAGTTGTTAAATAATATTTCCTTTTTCTTTTTTCTTTTTATAATTATCGTTACTGTAGACTATAGATGGGCAACCTCCGGCCCGCGGGCCACATGCGGCATCGAGTAAGATTTGCCCGGCCCGCTACTGAATTCTTTCGTTGCATATTAGCACGGCCCGTCTAAACTTAATTCATAATGAATCATAAGGATACCACAAAAATGTATATTTTTCAAGATTACTCGCAGCATAAAACTTCTACAAAAAAGGTTGCCCATGCCTGCAGTGTAGACTGTAATATTGCTCTTTTATTTGTATGTCCTTTTAAAGAAATATTTTCTGTTGGACAAATAAAATATATTATTATTATTATTATTATTATTATTATTATTATTATTATTATTATATACTTTAAAGAACGGTGGTACGAACAATTTCAAGTGAAACAGATTCATATAAACATATGTATATCCAATATTCAGTAGGTTTAAAATGCGGAATGCTATACGTAATACAAAGAAAAAGAGCTGCTAATACTAATATATTTACGTATACAAAAATCAAATAGTTTGCTGTATTTCAATGCCCTCTTCAGCTCTCCTCACAAGGGTAAATATTAGTGCTCTTCTGCGAAGCTAACAGTGTTCATAATCTGTTTCTTATACACTAATCTCTCATTTACCACAGATTCGTCAAACGTGGTTTTTGTTTTCGAAAGATCAGTATTCAATTTAGTTAAACATATATCTATGTATTTAATGAATTTCTAATATACGGTACGAGTCTAATCCGGGTATGTTTATCTTCTATAGAAGCTAGCCATCTGCTTGTCCAGAGAGACTAAAGTCCATAAAACGGAACCATAAGTTATTTGATTGTGAGGCTATCCACAATTTCATATTTCATTTAGCTCGCTCAATGTTTAACACCTACGTTAAAATCAACTTCCCAAACAGTTTTTTACTCATATATAAAGCGTTTATTAGTCTTCAATGCAGCTTAGTTCCTCGAACATCCTTTCTCATCCATTCTCATATTCTCAGAGGCAAGGATTCACGACGTGAAAGAAAGTTCATACAATCCGGTTACTCCGATTTCAATGTTGTACTTGCTGTTGAAATCCATAGATGAATCAAATACTAACATCGTTGTTAAAACAATACACTTCCGATGTCGTATGTTACTTATAGTGCATTCATGTTTTATATACACGTGGAAATCTTAAACAAACTAACAGTAAGTACTGTTAGTTCGTTTAAGACATAAATATGTTGCCAATTTTTATCTATGACAATTACGTAGTAGGGAATCCGTAATATACATAGCCACATACACTTTCATAATTTGTACGCTCAGAGCAAATGGATCTACTACTACACTAGTATCACGATACTTTCCGATACTCTGCGACTAGGAAACTATATATGGTATTCTTGAAACGAAACAAAAGTACTTGAATTAAATTTGTATTATGAAGTAGGATGAAATTAAAGCTAGTCACAATTTATTCAAATTATAAATGTCATGAGTGCAAAAAGCATTATCACGCTTCTAGCCTCATACAGCCCTGACCTTGCCCTTGTGACTTCTTCCCCTTCTCAAAGGAGTTGAGGAGATCTAAATGACTACGACATCTGTCATTAAGGAGATAACTTCAGAGGAGTTTCAAGGGTGTTTTTCAAGTTGGGAACGTCGTTAGAAACGCTGCATCGAGTTAGGTGGGGTTTATTGTGAAGGCTTATAACCTTTATTTCATTATACTGCCAATATACGTTTATAAACAAAAATTTCCCGTTATTTAGTTGCCGCGCCTCGTATATCGAGAGAGTATGGCACGCACATTTTATCTTGAGGTTATTCATACCTTGACCTCCAGAAATATTTTGATATTAAAAGATATAGTGTCATCAGCCTTTCTTGTCATTGATAATACTATTTTTTGTATTTTCAGGATAATCGGACATATAAGCCACCAGTAATTGTGTTTTCGAAAATTAGTCCAAACCCCCAATTCCAATTCAAAGAAGTTATAGATCCTTCTAGAAATAATAAAACAGTAAATTATTGTGATATTTTCTTATGTTGCTCGTAGAACAGATTGTACCTTCATACAACAATTATAAATGTGATATGCTTTATATAATATTGGTTTTACAATATGATAATTTGTTTGCCTGATACAACATGATATTGCATGTATAAAGCACTAAACAAACATCTCAGAATTGTTCGAATAAACTATTTTTTTTAGATGTGAATACCTTGACAATAATATTTTCTGTTCTTTCTAACTTTTTATTTACTTGCGGAAATAAAGAGAGCAAATATAGAATAGAAATTAATATCATTGAAAAATTATTAGAATATTTCTCCTGCATGTTTATAGTTATGTCAATTTATCAAAAAAGAAATCAACTAATTGTAAGTTGTGATGTTAATAATAGGTATAGTAAGTAATTGTGTTTGTTTAGTTATGCATTATGTAAACAGTATTTTAGTTATTGTTTATAGACATATCCTATTTATAAGTAGAACATAGAAAATACAATTGCATGCTTACAACTGTAATAGTTATTTCAATAATAATTGAACTTTGGAGGATCAATTTAGTTATCCGCACAATTAAAGGAGTAAAGGCCGGGTCCAAAATTACTGTTATCCATGCAGTCACCAAATAAAACGGATCGCAAAACCACGATTCACCACTGTATAATTTTGATGTATTGATTTGCTTCTAGAAGTCCCTGATTTCTTACGTACGATCCAACTGCAGTTTCAGAAACTTAGCTACAATATCAATTGTACCTACTACCTAAGGAGTTCGATTACCTCCATTTACAAATAAATTCGTGAAGAAAATTGCGTAACCTATTGATCACATTTTGGTACATAATATGAAATGGAGAGGGCGAAATTAAATAGGGCGCTACAATAGTTTATGCGGCAACCCAAAAGATGAACATGTTATAGTACAAGAGCTGAAAATGTACCCTCCAGATAATTTTGCAATCAAGTATGCGTACTTTCTCTACCTAGTCTTATTAATCACGTTACTGCTCCTGTACAGGTTACCGCTGGTCTGCTGCATACATTTTTATTTAGTTTTTTGCTTCAGGTTTTATCTGCTAGTAAATTTTTGTAGGCGAGAAATCGTTGTTTCCTGCAGTGGTACGCGCGAGGAATTATGCTTTTCTATCGTTATTTCCGTTGATGTAAGTTGCGAGCTATTTGAAGCTTTTAATTTTTCAAAATTATATGTACCATTTGTTATTTGTTTTACTTAATGGTGTTTATACTGCTACAATCTGTTAAATACAATTTTTATATATTAATCGACCCAGTAGTGGTAGACCCAACCCGAATCTAATTAAAATTACTTCGTTTGCTGAGTCTATTAGTTTATTTTTTGTTTTTAATTTTTTCTTCCAAGTTTTCAGTTTGATTGTTAAAGTAAGCATTTCTTTTTTATATGATTTTGCTATTTTATCTAAAAAGAAAGTGGTAACAAATATTCAGAATAATCAGTTTACATATTTGTTTTATTAAAGATAACAGCATAAACAATCGTATGAGAAAACAAGAGTTTTGCAACTGTACGCTCTTCTAGTTTGAAAAAGGCACCAAGCGTTTCCCGTCTGCATGGGGATATAGAAAAAAATAAAACTTTTCTGTTTTATGCCGGTTTATAAAAATACGTATTCTTATGTATGTACGTAAGTTTTACGTCAAGGTCAAAAGTATAAAACAAAAAGTGTAACACTACTTATACTTATATTGAGTTTCACGTTCTTAGCGTGTATTTGTTGAATGTAAGTATCTCAAAAGTATGTACTGCGCCGTTTATTTAGCATGTTCTGTGTTATCACTTTCTAAATGAAGAACCAATCAGTCGACTTGCCAGATTCAGCAGAGCTTCCACGTGTATCATTTTGTTCTTGCTTCTTTTACTTCCACTTTTTTAACAGGTTATGGACCCAAGTACCGCGAACCACGTGAAATAAGTGTAATAGATAGTAATTAGAAAACGTAGTTTGTGTAGTTGTTGAACGCGAAAAATTCGTAATGGCAGTTAATTCCTGAGTGAGCGTACCGAAACTATTTGGCCGTGAAAACTATGACGAATGGTCACTTGCCGTAGAAAACGTTCTTGTGCTTGAAGGTTTAACCCTAGAAAGCTAATCTGCGTATAATTTACGCATGCATTTTCAAAAAGTTACTAGTTCTTTCAAAATAGCACGAATACGTCGCTGTGCGCTTCCGACATCTTAGCCGTTGCGCAGACCTTTCGCGAGGCACACAAGTCGCTGTGGTAGGTATTACTAATTTTGAAATATAAGGACTGTGTGAGTCAAAATGACGCATGATTATCTTCTAAGTGACTTTTAAGATTTGTATTTATATGAAAATTTGTTTTGTTTGTTTATTTGATAAGCATTAATTCTACATATATTGTTCTATTTTATATTATATTTAATATTACAGTTTAATATTTGTTCATATCCTGACTAAAAGACAATGGCGCGTCGGAATTTAAACGAAGACGCTATTCTGGCCGCCCTTTTAGAGACTGATGATGGTATCACTTGTGAAAACACGGATAGCGATAGATTGAAGACGATATGCAGAGCTTCGAAATCAACTAGGTGCGGATGAACGTCAGCAATAAATCGAGCGAATAAACAAGCGTGAGATACCTGAAGAAATAAAAAACAGTCGCGCTAGGCCAGTGGGAACAGCTATGTTTTGCTTTGACGCACCTCTTACACTTGTCTCTTATAAGCCGAAGCCAGCTGAAATGGTTTACATATTATCATCTTGTGATGAAGAAGCCATTGTCAATGAAACTACCGGTAAATCTGAAATGATTATGTATTATAATCAAACTAAGCTCGGGGTGGACACATTAGATCAAATGTGTCCTCCAGTAGAAAGACGAATAAATAGCCTATGGCTGTTTTCTACGGGATGATAAATATTGCATGCATTAATCTTTATATTATATACAGTCATAATGTCAATAGGAAAGGTGATAAGGCTCAATATCGCAAAAATTTTATGAAAACCCTAAGTATGTCAGTAATATCGCATTTTCTGAATAAGAGATTAGAAACACCTACTTTGAAGAGATATTTGCGTGAAAATATATCTAATCTGATGTCAAAAGATATTACTGAAGAACCAGTATCACAAAAACGTATCTACTGTATATTCTCCTCCTCTAAAATAAGACGGAAAGCAACTGCATTGTGCAATATATGCAAAAACGTTATTTGTCGTGAGCATAACATTGACATGTGCCAAAGTTGTATATGAACGATTTGATTTTTATAATCGTTTATATTCTTAACTTATAAAAATGTCTTATTTATTTAGTATATAAGTCGAAATGACTGATTATTAGCAGAAAATTAGTGATAAGTTTACAAAGAAATGGGATTCCTAAGTTTTGTTGATTACTGACGAAGTTTTTTTGTTTTTGTTTTTGTCATAATAAATATATATAAACATATCTTTAATTCTGGTGTTTTTATTTCATTTATATGTGAAAATATAATCCACATTAGTTTATTCTAAATCAATCAATAAAATAACGACAATATACGATAATCATGCGCCAATTTTACCCATGATTATCTTTAACGTATGTCAGAATATGATTATCTTTCTAGGGTTAACCAAGTGCATCGAAGGTGCTGAAGAAGATATCACCTTAATAGCGAAAGCAAAAGCTGAATTAGGTTTGACCATTGATCTATCCTTGTTTCCGCAAGTGAAAGATGCGACAACAGCTAAGAAAGTTTGGACCAAGTTAAAAAAATTATAGGATGATAGTAGTTTTACGAGAAAGATTGGGTTATTGCGCACCCTGATATCTGCACGATTATAAAATCACCCATCCATGGAGTCAGACGTGAACCAAGTCGTCGGAACATCGCAAAAGTTGCATAGAACATTTTTTAAAATAGACGAAGAATGGGTAGGATCTCTGTTATTAGCGGGGCTGTCCGATAAGTTTACACCGATGATAATGGCGGTCAAGCATTCGGGAATTAGCATAACAACAGATTCTATAAAAACGAAGCTGTTAGATATGCAAACAGATGGCTGCAGTAGCAATGCAGGTGCTGTTGCAGCAAACTACAATCACAGGAACAAATCATCGTTCATGAAAACGTGCAGAGGTGGCAGCATCAGCAAATCGACGAACGATGATAGCCGTGTAAATAGAAACTAAACGTACAAAGATAAAAGCAACATTAATTGCTATAAATCCAAACCGCGAGGACATTTTATGTCCAAATATCCAACAAACAGGACACTGGATTGAGTGCCGTGTTTACAACAGGACAGTTTAGGAACACAGAGTGATATATAAACAGTGGTGCGAGTGTTCATTTAACTGCAAAAAGAGATTGGTTAACGAATAAACATAAACCGGACCTATCAGAAATTATGGTAGCAAAGAAAACAAAAATGTCAGTTGAATGTGCAGGTGATGTGCAAATAAAGACGGTAATACACAATAAAACTTTTAATGTTCATTTAACCCTGCTGCACTGTTCGGGTCTATTTGACCCAAACAGAATTTTGTTTCGCTGTAATATGAATATTTGTCAAAAAATGTTCATGGCGTTCACTGACTTTATTTGTTACTTTGTTTACGTTAATATTCCATAAACATTTTATTTTTTTTTATTTTTTTGAAATATTTATTTATATGTTACCTTTATTACGTTCGGGTCAATATGACCCGACAGTCATCAACGTTATATACATATTTCTAGGATATGTTTTTCGCATTTATATTGTTTATTATTATATACAACACAATTGTGCATATAATAACGACCCATCACTGCGCCTAATATGTTAGAAAGTAATAAAAATGATTTATTTGTTTTTTTGCTACTTGACTATCACGTATTACCTTCTTGCATGTTCTTGTTTACGCAGGGTTATTCAAGCTCAAACGTGTTAGCGTCTGTTTTTGGTTTCTGTAAGGGGACGTCTCGGACGTTGCACGCATGGGTGATACCTTAGTTATAAAACGTTGCATTTAATTTGCTTGTTAGTTTCACTCTCGATTTCAACATGGCAAGTCGAAGACCACTAAGTGATGCAGAAATGCAAGCCCTTGCACAAGCTTCTTATAGTGATGAATCTGTTTCTGAATTTGAAAATCATATAAGTGATGTGTCGGAAAGTGATAGTTCTGATAGCGAACAAGACCCAGAAAATCTTCAAATGCCTCAGAATGTTCAGACAATTTTCTCGAAAGATGGTAAAATTGAATGGAATTTACTTCCACCTCAGCCACGTGGTCGTTTTAGTTCTGGCAATGTGATTCGCACTCCTGCAGGAATTACAAGATATGCATGTGCGAGAATTACAGACATAAAAAGTGCATTTGAAATTGTATTTTCTCCTGCGATCGAGAATGAAGTGATAATGATGACAAATATTGAAAGATTACGGGTTTACGATACAAAGTGGAAAGTTTTAGATAGTACCACTTTTCAAGCCTACATTGGTCTTTTGTTACTTGCCGGCGTCCACCGATCGCACGGAGAAGCTACAAGAAGTCTGTGGGACAATGATACCGGTCGAAGCATTTTTCGAGCAACCATGTCTCTTGAACAATTCAGCATGATATCCCGTGTGATTCGCTTTGATGACAAGACTACACGCCAGGAAAGAAGACGTGCTGATAAATTTGCGGCCATTAGAAATATTTGGGAAATGTGGGTAGAAAATCTTCCCATGTTATATAATCCTGGAGAAAATGTAACGGTGGATGAACAGTTAGTTGCATTTAGAGGTCGCTGCCCTTTTAAGCAATATATACCTAGTAAACCAGCGAGGTATGGTATCAAAATTTGGACTCTCTGTGACAGTGAAACATCTTACGCATTGAAAGTACAAGTTTACAAGGGAAAGGAAGAGGGTGTTCCACCAGAAAAAATCAGGGCATGCGGGTGGTTTGCGATCTCACCAGCGAACTAAACGGACATAATGTGACGTGTGACAATTTTTTCACATCATACAACTTAGGACAGTTACTGCTGAAAAGAAAACTTACGATGGTAGGAACTGTTAGAAAAAACAAGCCGGAACTTCCTCAGCCAATAACTAACAAACAAGTACACAGCAGTTCTTTCTTTTTCACAAATGATACAACCGTCGTAAATTATGTGCCAAAAAAGGGTAAGAAGTGTTACATACTTGCAATTTTTCACATTCTTGAATAGCTTTGAATAACTTTCCACTTGCTGCTCGTGGTCCACTGGTGACTGTTTTGTCCAATGCTTCATATAAATGACGAAATGGCAGTTCATTGAAATAAAGCAGACATATAAACCAGTGAATTGGTCTATTTAACTGTTTTTCAAATAATCGTAAAACACCATTTTCTGTTCCAGTAATTGCTGGCTCACCATCACTGCATATGCCAATTAATTGATCAACTGTTAATGCTTTATTGTTGAAAAATTCATTCAGTTTTCTGTGTTTGGTTTTTGCATCTTCTTGACTACCCGAATTTACATATCCAAGTAACTCATTATAGGGCTCTTTCAGAACAACTAAATGCGCTTCTTTTACCATAGTGGTATGAAATTTGTCATTAATTTTCTCTGTAGTTAATGAGTCGTCTTTTCTACCATCGAAAGAGAATGCAGTTATGGAAGAATTTGTATGTCGTGTACGAAGCACTGCATCTCTAGATTTAACTTTTTCTCTAGCCACTTTTGATTTATCCATAATAACAAGATTACCATGAACATCTCTAAAATTTATATCTTCGAATAGAGCTGTTGCTAAACATGAAGCGACTCTATCTGAAACACCGAATCTATCACACATCATACCAAAATTTAAGGCATCGTATCTTTGTGTATAATGACCTCGTCTCATTTGAACAGTTGCTTCTGGAACTTCTGTTGTTGCTTCATTTTCATCTTCATCCATGTGTAATTCAGGTGGTTCGTAACTTGGATCATCGGTACCAGTTGTAAGTGTTGGTATTGTTGTAGCTCCTTCTTCAACGTCTTCCGTATATTCAGGTATTGTGAATTTTTATCATTATGCTGGTCCATCATAAATTCTTTTAGATGTTCTGGAATCAATCCACACGAGCATTCTGTTGTTTTTAATTTGCAATTACATTTGCCAATATAAAATAATTCGTTTATTGAATCAACAAATGCTTTAAATTCATCTCTTTTGTTTCTATGTTGTACATGTTTCTGGTATTTATCAAGCAAACCAGTTAATTTTTTAAAACACTCTTTCTATTAATGGTTTCAATATTTAATTTACACCAAATTTGGATCAATTTATCTGTTACGTGAGGAGTAAAAGTTTTATACGAGAACATTTTTTTCAAATTTAGCACGATCACTTAAAAAATAATAATATTTTAAAATGTCACATTTAGTAGGCAAACTAAGATCATTTAAATCACTTGATAAACCAAAACAACAATATCTTGATGAGGCATGTTAGTCAATCTAGAGTCAAAACTTGTTGATGTTGTTGCTTCCATGTGTGAAGACACCGCAGACGATGTTGATGGTTCTTGATTATCCATAATAACTTTGATAGTATCACAAACAACAAAATTGATCGTAATAAAAGTTGTTGGAAATTATCTGAACTTTCATAATCTGCAAAAAAAAAATCGAAGAAAATTCAGAATTTATTAGTTAAAAGTTCATTTTAGGCTATTTTTCGACAAAAAATTCCTAATATCTCTACTAAAAATAAAAGAAACTTTTGGTATCAATACAGATTCTGAAAGGTGATAAAAATACCTTTCAAACAAGCCCAGATTGAGAAATCTACTATAATTCTATCCGATTTTATGACGAATTTAATTAAATTATTCTATGTATATATGGAAAAATATATATTTTGAAATTTTGGGAGGCTCCAAATCCGACTTAGAGCTATGGTCTCTGGAGCAAAATTTCTCAGAATCACCTATAGATTACGCTTTTGCTATACGCTTCATCAAAGGAATCGTTCCATACAATTTGACCCGCCCTAATATATATATATATATATCTATACTAGCTGACCCGGCGAACTTCGTACCGCCTTAGAATTACTAAATGTTGCCTTAAGTTATTACCTGAGTTTTATTAAGATAAAATTAATTAAGTTGAATAAAAGTTCAAAAGGAGCAAATTCACGTGGGAGCAATGCATTTGCTTTATTGAATGTAAACCAAATGATTCGCGTATCGTTGTAGCACACCTTTCTGTTAAACTATTTGCTAAATGGGTTGCACTCCTGTCGATTATCTTCATTGAACCACCTTGTGATATACTATATTTTGTGACTTTATCTATTGTCGGAGAGTTGGATTGTTGTTCGTGTGTACCAGCGGGGCGTTTATTTGCTCTGATTATGACTTTATAGTTATCAGTAGGCATGCGATCCAACGCAGTTTTGAACAACCCAATCAATGCATGATGTTCATGAAGTATTTGCTGCAAATCTTTAAGAATTTCTCTTTTCATTGCGTTATTGATCGTTTGACACCGATCAAGTTGGTCCTCCATATTGGCCGTGAAGTAAATTTGAAACAATTTTATGCTGTGCGTCTTCAACCGGCTGCAATGATCCAGTTCTATGGTGAATATTTCCTTGTATCTGTATAGGCGAAAGGGAAGTGATAATTAGTGATTTATGATTACCAAAAATAAAGGTTACTCTCTTATTAACAAACATTACCTTGAATGTCGAACTGAATCCGCGTTCTTCAATAATATTTGCTTCAATTGAAGTCATTTGGAAACATGCGTTGCACTTTTAAGCGTTCGACAGAAATTGTCGTGATTCTTGAGCTTCGCCACGAAGCAATGAATGCAATGGCTCAGGTGGCGTAGGCAACAATGGCGAATTTAACCTTTCCACTGAGACAGCACAATCCAGACGTTTCTCCAGCGAACTTTAATGCACCGCAATGGACGCACACAACCTCCATAGGGCCAATTCTAACGAAAGGGTGCGAGCTGTAGTCAATTGTGGAATCGCATTGAAACGCTCCTCGATTCACATTAACACTTAAAGCATTTCTTCTTGCGGCTCGACGTTGTTGATCTCTGTGTTCTGCTTGACGATTTCTCATTGCCAACCGAACCGTTTCACGTACGGCCTTTCTTTGTTCTTGTGTTTGTGAAGGACGAAGTCAAGCCGTGCTAACACGGCGCCCTTCTCTCGTGCGATTTCTTCTTCATCTGCAGGGGATTAATTCGCAATATTCCACAGTCTAATTGCATTACGGCTTCGTTGTAAAAGATTCGATGTTCTCGCTCGCGGCATTGTAAATAAGGCTGTGATGGATATTGCTGACTTTGCTTCTATTATGACATAACAATTATTCATGCGCGCACAATTACAAATGTCATAACCTTAATTGTCTTTGCGTGCACCATGACAACTGTCATAACCTAACCCACCAAACGTCATCAACTTGCTTAATCTCTAATTTTTTTCTTGATTTTTAAATGTTTTAATAGTTTTCTTTTTTCCTAAATCTTCACGTAGCAATTACGAACAAATCCGCAGAAGGAAGTATCCAATTTGGTCCAGTCGTTTTCAAGTTTTAAGCATCCGAACAAACCACGATCCATTTATATATATATAGATATATGTATATATATGTATAGGATATATATAGGATTTATTATTTAAATATTGAAGATTATACTAAATGTAAAAAGAAGCAACACAACACAGAAAAATACAAGTTCTTTCGTCTTCTACGGGTACGTCATTTACCGTCGTCTTACACTTTACGTCTTTTACACAATATATGTACGTCTTTTTACTACAGTTATCGCGTTACCTCTATCGTGTTACAGCCTTACGTCTTAAGGTACATTCAGATAGGGAGTGCAAAATTAGTGTAAACTTAATTGTAAGGTTATTGTAAAATATTGGTAGTCAGCGTTCATAATCATATAACAATCTAAATTTTAATACTTGTGAAGTTAGTTACTTGCTAAATGTCAACCAAGTGAATTAACCTAAATAAAATATTTATTACATATTGTATATTTTATTTTGCAATGGATTTAAATATACGACAATATTGTATGCTGTCTTTATTAGCAGCGTCAACGCTAATTATCTACGAATACAAAAACGGTGTAAAAGGAGGCGACGTTGGTGGATACGGCCAATTAATACAAGGAAGGTGGAGCAAGGGGACTATTATAATTTAATACAAGAAATGCTGAACGAAGACCTAGATTCTTTTTTATATATACAAGAATAAATAATGCATTGTTTGAAAATCTATTTCAAATGGTTGGCCCATTATTGAGTAAGAAGTCAAATCGATCTTGCATACCAGCAAAATGTAGATTGTTAATTACATTAAGGTATTCATACATCTGAAATATATAGAAAATTAAGTATTATGCCCTTACTTTCTTTTAGATTACTTTCATCTGGGGATTCCTTTCAGTCTGTTGCCTTTTCGTACAGAATTGGCAAATCAACAGTATGTGAGATATTTCGAGAAACATGTGATGTGTTATGGAATATACTTCAACCACTTTACCTACCAGTTCCAAATGAGAATACGTGGAAAGAAATCAGTAATGATTTCTTAATTAAGTGGCAGCTTCCAAACTGTGTGGGGGCCATAGATGGCAAACATGTTCATATCAAACAACCAAATAAATCCGGATCATTATATTACAACTATAAAAAGACTTTGAGCATGATATTATTTGCTGTTTGTGATACAAATTACAAATTTGTGCATGTAAATATAGGATCCTATGGATCTACAAGTGATGGAGGTATATTGAAAGAATCTACTTTTGGGAAACAGCTCCAAACTGGAACAATAAATTTTCCACATGAAACTCCATTACCTAACACACTAAAGCCAGTGCCATATTTCTTGGTGGGTGATGAAGCATTCCCATTACAAACAAATTTATTAAGGCCTTATAGTGGAAGGCTTTTGGATGATGAAAAGAGAATATTCAATTACCGTCTAAGTCGTGCAAGAAGATGTATAGAGAACACATTTGGTATATTATGTTCACGATGGAGAATATATTTTAAAACAGTAAATGCATTCCCAGAAACAGTTGACCAAATTGTTAAAGCAACAGTGTGTTTGCACAATTACATAATCACTGAAGAGAAGAAATTTGTTAATGAGCAACCAAATAAATATTTCTTGGATTCTGACAATTATGACAACAATGAAAATGCTTTGGGACGTATACTTCATAGAAGAATAGGAACACGTAATGCTCAACATGATGCAATTGAATTTAGGAATTACTACAAGAGTTATGTAAACAGTGACTTAGGTAGTGTCCCTTGGCAAAATAATATTGTGAATGGAATATAAACAGGGTAGCTAGATTATTTTTCATTAAACAAATGTATTTTAAAAACTTTTATGCAAGCTGTAAATTTCAAAAAAGGAATGCACGATGTATCAGGCTTTTTTGCATTTGAATTTTTGAGATTGGGGCTTCAATATAAATATAATAAAGAAATTTTTAAAAAATAAAGAAATATTTTTATTCTTCAATCTAGATAAATTAACATTTTAAGAGTTTTTGTATTTATTTACTAGACTTATTATGTCTACGACACATGCATCAGCACTTTCTTCAGGCATCAGAGCCAAGGTTTCTGCAACATACATTGCAATACTATGGAAACGACACTTTGGTGGTTGGGCTGTTGACAATTCTATTGCTGCATCAGCTATTTTGCTAATCATCATTTGTACTGATGGACTGGAGGATTGTTTTCGCTTTCTCTTCGAATATATATTTGGGGTATTTACTATATGGTTTTGAGTAAATACTGACGTGTTGGGTGTTAATATTGTTTCAAATGTAGATGATTCACGTGAAGCTATTTCTTCTACCGAAGTATCATTTGTAAACTGAATTGTTATTTCTTCTTGTGCACACTCTGTAGCTTCTTCTTCGGAAGCCACTATATTTGAAATTGTTCTGAAAAGAAACGCAAACATGTATCAATATTATTTATAATCACACAGTATATATAAAGTTATAAAACACATACCTTCTTTTTAACATCACATCTATAAAAAACTCAATGTTTCCATTAAATACCATGGTTCAAAATCTATTTGGGCAGAGCCACTACATGTTGCCTCTTCCAATTTAATTTTTTTCTTTTCTATATTTTTCACGTAAACTTTTATATTTACTTTGCACAGCTTCAACTGAGATACTTCATTTATATAACGTATCAATAATATATAAAATTACTAACCTGATGTATTTAATAATTTTGCAAGTTCCTTAAAACTATTTTCCTTTTTAGTCGCATTTTTAAAATCGTTTGATTTCCTATTCCAAATAGCGGGATACTGTGTTAATAATAGGGCTAATTTTTCTTCCATTTCGAAATTTAGCTAAAAACGTAACCAAACGTAACCTCAACTCAATATTATTCTTTCCAACTGAACACGTCGAAAATAATTAGCTTTAGTTCCTAATTTCGCATTGGTGAATTATAAATTGTGTAGTGCCAAAGTTTGGAGTTTACAAACTTTTGCACTGCACTAATTATTAATTTCGTATTACAAATTAATCTGAACGCTCCGTTTAATTTGTACTTTACAAACTTCTACACTGCAACTTAATTCTTACACTAATTTTGCACTCCCCTATCTGAATGTACCTTTACACCTTACGTCTTACGACTTTCTTCTTCCATATCACTTCCGCCATAGCCTTCTCTCCCTCTTCTCTCTCTCTTACTACATCTTCTACCCTCTCACTCCCACATTCGGCCGTTCTGCGATTTATCCGACTCGGACGAAACGTCTATCCAAGACTTCATAAACTTGATGATGGAATCCTCATGGATGCCCACCTTTTCCACATCATATGTGTCATTGTGTTTGGTCTTTGTAATCTTATATGGACCCAAATATTTCGGCTTAAGTTTCAGGTCTGGTCCAAACTGGGTGCGTTTAATTGCAACTAAATTATGCATTTTGTATTTGGTAGGTGTTCGACATCTTAGATTGTAACCCTTCTTATTCTCTTCTTGCACTTTAGTATTTGTTTCTTCGCGTTAGTTCGCAATTCTTCTCGAGTTTCATCAAACTTTCTGATCATCTCCTCTTCCAATAGGGCCTTGATGTCATTGTCGGAACTTAACTTCATTTTGACCCCAGTCAATAGTTCAAATAGTGTAGTGCCTATTGTAGTATAATAATACACGAATGGTTAATTACCATTAGAAAATTTATCATTTATTATAATTCAAGATATCAAATTCACAGTTAATGTTGGGGTTATGGTCTTCATTTGACATTTGGTCTAGTGTTTGAGTTCTATTCATACCTTTTCGACACCACGCCCACCACCTTAGAGCATTTTTGTCAACTACGGGTGTTATCACCTTAATTTCGGGTGTTATCACCTTAATTTAACTCCAGCCAGAGACGGTTAATGGGAGAAACAAATGTTACCAGAAATAAAATTGATTGTTTTTAAAAAGCATATATTAATGGAAAAGAGGATTTTGTTAACATTCAAACACATTACACAATGCATTACAAGAATTCATATAAATTTACTGGAAGTAGCCAAGGATACATCGACGTACAGTACAGGTATCTATAACAGCAATATATTTTGATGAACTGAAGTCAAGGTGAATTAAACTTCGTTTCGGGGACAACGGAGAAAGACAGCAGTGTAGTCCTGGTTTCAAAGAGAAATAAAAGTTTGTTTGGTTAACGACGATTAAAATTGACAATATAGAAAAGTCAATAAATAAGTCTAAAAATATATTTCCAAAAAAAAAGAGTTTTAAGAAGAAGTATTAGTAAAAGTAGAAAAAGAACCTCACCATACAGAAGAAGAAAGAATTGATAAAGGGAAGAATCCATAAAGCTGCGCCAAAAGAATTAATAAAAGGGAAGAATCCATAAAGCTGCGTCGAGAAAAGAAGTGAAGAGCTGAGATACAGGAATAACCGTCAACGGAAAAGAACTTATACTTATACATTCACACACATTAAATAGGTAAATATTTCGATTTTATGTTCAATATTTTCAAAAACTTATAAATATAATTTGTTATAATTTATGCTTTTATATCATTATTTACGATATCATTATTTATGCACGACCGGTGCAATTTTCTTAAAGAAATTTAACTAAATTCTCAGTACACTATGCTTCTGTGGTATGTGGAGTTTAGTACTTGTTGAACCTTGCCCACATGCCGGTAGCACTTAGTTGGATCGTCTATATACAGTTTGATGAGTATTAGAATTATAGTTGCATTTACCCTGACAGCTTGTCCGTTAGCACGTGGTAATCCTGTTGTTATACAGTGATGTTTTATGCCTTCCTTCTCACAGTAAGCAGTAAATTCTTCCGCCGTGAAAGCCGTACCTCTATCAGATATGATAGAAACAGGGTTGCCAAAAACTTCTTTCTGGTGGGTCAGTTTCGCGATCACCTACAGTGCAGTCGTTGACTTGGTGGGATATAACCACGTAAACTTAGTAAAAGCGTCTACTACAAAAACATGTTTGTAGTTCTTGTTTGTTGACTCTAATGGTCCCAAATGATCAATGTGATATGTGTTTAAAGGTACTTTCCCTTTTGGTAGTGGGTATAGGAATCCTTTCCGTTTCCCGTGTTTTCGGTTTACCGAAATACATGGAATACAATTAGTAATGCACCTTTCTACTTTCGTCGTCAGATTTGGAATAAAATAATCCTATTTTATTATTTGCTCCGTCTTCTTACCACCTACATTGCCCTTGCAATGTACATCTGTTATCATCTCTAACTGCATATGTTTTGGGACAACCAGCAATTGGCGATTATTTACTAACTTAGATAAAACGTCACTTTTCAAAATGTAGTCTTCATAGGGTCCTTCCTTCAGTATTTCTCGTATTGGTTTCAAAGCACTATCCGTTTGTTGAGCAATTCGTCTTTTGTTAATGATGCTATCTGCTGAGATTATCATCACCGGATTTCTGCTGAGACAATCTGCATGCTAAAATCGTATTCTTCTAGGAACATAATCCATCGAGCTACTTTTATTCAGAGCTTTAGTAAATGCCGAACAATCTGTGATGATCTTGAACCGTGTTCCAAGTAAACTCGAAATTTTTTTAAGGCTTCAATTACTGCCAAAATTTCTAGTTCGTAACTAGTATATTTCTTTTCTTCAGTCGTCTTTCGGCTTATATAATAAATCGGACGGAAACAATTGTCTGTTGCTGATTTTTGAAGTAAAATTGCTCCGTAACCGTCTTGACTAGCATCGGTGTGCAACTCCAATCCTGCACCTTGTCTGTATATATTCAATACAGGTTTACGGGTTAACATCTTCTGTAATTCTTCAAAAGCTTCACGTTCCCTGCCTCCAAATTAATATCGAACTTCCTTCTTCAGTAAGTGACTTAAGGGGTAATCCTACCTTGTGAGCACAAAATCGTGGGTCATTTTCTTAGCTTTATCAGGGGGAACGGATTGATATATTTTAATTTCGTTTAGCGTTTATGTTTCTACTAGTATTCAGGTACAAAAGCAAATTTGTATTGGATTTTTCAAATACAAAATGGCGGCGTTGCATCCCTTGCCACTCGATACGTTTTTGACATACTCGATACGGCCGTACATCTCTTGCTTGCAATTCTGCACCCAGAATAAAAATTCAAAAATATTCTTAAAATATATCCAAAAATGGAGTGAATATCATAGGATTTTGTTCAAATTTGAATTTTTAAAGAAATGACGTTGATATTTATGCCGAAATACTGTTTTTGAAGGAAAAATCGGTCGTAAATCATCAATAAAAGGCATAAATTTTTTTTATTGCAAAATCCTACGATGTTCACTAGATAATATGATCGTGAAGCTACAGTTAAGATTTCAAGTCAATCGGTTGAGAGTTGTAGGCGCTATCGTTACGGCCAACTCGAAAAACACGGTTTTGGGAAAACGCGTTTAAAGTTTAATGTACCGAAATCGCATAGTAGTTTTTGACATACATACCTCTAATCTGCATTAAAAATGCATTGATATTTCAACGACTTTATAAATTCTTCCACCCATAGAAACATAGAAAATTTGTTTCAATTTGTCAATAGCTTCATTTTCGTTAGCAGCGGGAATTATCAGATCGTCCATGTATGTCAAAACAATACTCTTATTACACAGGTGTTGGAAGATGCTGTTGATGAATCTCTGAAAGACTGCTGGTGAATTACACATACCAAAAATCATTTTGAAAAACTGATATTGTCCGTTATGCGTCACAAAAGCTGTATATTTCCTACTTCTTCCCTCAATCGCAACGTGAAAGAAGCCATTTTCAGATCGATTGTACTGAATATCAGTGCATTTTGTAGCTTGTCAAGCTGGTCTTCAATTAGTGGTAACGGATAACGGTCTTTAACCACAACTCTGTTCACTTTTCGGTAATCGTTACAAATTCTAGATGATCCGTTTTTCTTCCGAACGATAACTACTTGGCTTGAGTAATCCGAACAGCTTTGCTCAATAATACCATCCTTTAGCCACTCTTCAACTTGCTGATCCACACATTCCCTCTCTGCAAATGGTAAACGTCTTTGGCCGCACGCCACGGGTACTTCGTCCGTTACAATGATTTTCATTTCTACGTTCGGGTTTTTGACTTTGTTTGGTCTGTACAAAGAGATTAAATGGCGCGCTTCGTCTCGTGCTTTGTCACTCGCTTCCGTACTAATGCCTAATTTTTCTTCTTGAACGTCGAGTTCGGCGAAAAATACCCCACTTTTGTTCGTTATTTCAACTCCATCTTCAATGATAAGAAAATCAGCTTGGGTTAATAGTTCATTGCCCGATACACGTTCCATAGGCATAGCATTAGCATGTACGACGTGAAAAGTACAAAAATATCGAGCATCATCAACTTGAATCATGGTCTGGAAAAATCCCTTGGTCTCTACGCTCGACATACCAAATCCATTCAATGCTATTGACGACTTATATAGAGTAGGCGAAGTAATGACTTCTAGAATATCTTCTCTAAGAATGTTTACTTGATTTCCTGTGTCAACTAGTAAACTTACCGGAACATCGTTGATTTTGACCATCTTGAATAATGTATTATGAGGCTTTCCAATACTATGAATATTTACTGGTGGATTCTAATTTTTCTCATTCCTGCTTTTACATTCAAAACTTCGGTGGCCAAAATTATTGCATTTAAAGCATTTTGTTCCAAGACTTTTAGATCCGCAATCACTCGATTTGTGCCCTATAATTCCGCAATTGAAACACCGCTGTGGTTTTCCCAATTTCGACTTGTTTTTTTCTTTCGTATCTTTACTTCGGCACTGATTGCTGAACCTTTCGTTGTATTGTTTTTATGTCATCATATACTTTAAGTTTCTTTTTGAATTCAGTGATATCTGAGGTACCATACAAAAGTAGTTTATTTGAGGTACCATCTTAAATACCATCAATGACATATTGTAATAAAGCGTCTGTTTCTACAGAGCCTCGACTAGCTAATTCCTTCATAACAAGAAAATATTCTGGTACACTCTCATTCCTTTTCATTTTTCGTTGTGCTAACAGCTGATGAAGCTGTCCACTGTTTAATTTTGATGAAAGTTCTTCTAACAGTGCTTTCTTAAAAGAACTCCAAGACGTTATTTTAGATTCACCTTATATGAAGCGTTTAACCAAGCCTCGTAACGATTTTTTAGCAAATATGAACGTATGCAACTCACCCCATTTCATCAATAAAGACAGATCATCTATTTCAGTTACCCACTTCTCAATAGGATACACGCTGCTTCCATCAAAAGACCGAATAGAATCCTCAGGGTCTCTTAAGTTCATAGAAAATTGAATACTTTGTGCATAATTTCTGGAATTCGTCGATATATCACATGCACTTTCAGCAACAGTGTTATGGTTATCCCGTTTTTCTTCCTTTTCAACGTCCTCATCCTTTTCGTCATCTTCTTCACCTTCATCGTGATTCTCATTTTCTATTGCAGACATTAAAGAGTCCATCAAACTTGCATAAATCGCATTAGCTAATGTATCCGATATTGTATTATAATCTACACGGATGATACACAAAATTAAAGTTAAGTCACTCACAGTAAAATTGTCGCAAATAAATTTAATTTTCTTTATGTGTTCGTCACTGCCATTTTCAAATTCAAACCCCGAAAATTCGCGCACTTTCTTCCTACTAAGGCTATCACTTTCTTGTTCGAAGATAAGTCTATAGAATGTTCTAATCACTTGAACAGGTTTATACTATCAAGCACACATGGTATTGTTCCAAATGTTATCATATTGTTATTGTTAAATGACAGGAGATTCCTCCGCCGTCGTATAGCCGGCAAAAAGATACTCATATGCGATACCTTAAGGTTTCTACTCGCCACTCACAATAATAGATGAAATCTCCGTTTAAAATCATAGGCAAATATCGATCTGAAATTCTAGTATACACCACGGGGTCGAGAGTTAAGTTAGATGCAAAGGAATGTATAATTAATACACTGAACATTCGTTGGATGCCGTAGTATGGCTGATTTGTATAGGTTTCTCTACGCAAGAACGCATCAACCAATCACAGAACATCATCAGATGAACCAATGAAAAATCAACTAGTGCGTTCTGAGCATCTGAGTCAACATCAGTCAACATCAATTTTAAATGTGTTTTACACCGAATTGAAGACAGTTATAAAGTTTACCACGTTAGCCACATTTATAGCGTTTGGATCAGTTTGCGTATTGTTTGTTTCGTTCTTGTTTTATTACGATTTTGTATTCAAATATTAAGTCAAGCAACCCAAAACGATGGTGTGTGGTAGAGTGTATTGATATGGCTTTGCTTGTACAAAGAGACTATTAAAAAGTAAGAGAAAATAAATATTGTATATACCTTTGTTAGTTTTTATAGTTTTCTGCTGTATATTTTTCGTTATTTCAGATTTGGAAGTTGTAATTTTTATATCATTATTGTAAATCCAATAAATAAAATATCCTGAATTTTGTTTAATTGGATTTACGAAATTGATTAGAAATTATAAAATTTCTTATATTTGCATATATATATTTAAGTTTATAATGCAGAATTACAGATTTCTATAGGAATTTTAATTTTCTGCACATTCGTTACTGGCGCTGTTTTGGTTCTTTGATATGCAGAAGTTACCTTCCTATTTTAGTTGTTCTATGGTATACACACACTATAGTTCCTTACGAAGATATACGTCACGTATCCTGTGTGAAAATAACACTTATGTAATGATTACTTAAAGTTCATATCCCTATCTCTTGGAAGCACGTCAAATCCCGGACGAGCCCCCAAAATTTGTAGGATTTATTATTTAAATATTGAAGATTATACAAAATGTAAAAAGAAACTACACAACACAGAAAAATACACGTTCTTTCGTCTTCTACGGGTACGTCATTTACCGTCGTATGTACGTCTTTTTACTACACTTATCGCGTTACCTCTATCGTCTTACAACCTTACGTCTTACACCTTACGTCTTACGTCTTTCTTCTTCCATATCACTTCCACTATTACCCCTCTCTCCCATTTCTCTCTCTCTCTCTCTTACTACCTCTTCTACCCTCTCAGTCCCACATATATATATATATATATAATATACTATTACAAATAAAACTTGGCATCGGCGCTTAGGACACTGTGTGCTTGTGTTTATTTCCAAGGTAGTGTAATATTAAAACAGTTGTAGTTATTGTAAATACGTGTTTTAATAGATACTTCTGTTACAAGTGTATGTGTGTATGTATTCTTCTTAGAACTATATCTGTATATCATATATATATAACGAACGCGCATGCGTCTTATACTATTACTACATACAATATATTCAAATCTATTATTCTATATTTCCTCCCACCGTAAGAGTGATGTTTCACTACTCACGATAGCGGTGTGGAACCTTCTGAGTTCTAATACTCCTTCTAAGTTGGGTCGCTACTGTTTCGGATGTTGAACTACCCGGTATCGGATCCATGTCAGGAGAAATATTTTCTGGTTCCGGATTTTGGGTTGGTTGTGTCATTGTTGTAATTTCAACGTTTCTTGATTCCTGTGCAATGGGCGGTATGTCCGGTTCGTTCGTCTCCACTGATTCCTTCATGAAGGGTAAGTCGTCATGGCGTCCTCGTATGTGGTCAGCATGACGTCTTCTTTCAATTCTATCATTGGTTACAACTTTGTGTGAGTACTTGTTGGTACGTTCAGTAATCTTTGCTGGGTGCCATTGTTTTTCGAGATTTGTTCGAACATAGACACTATCGTTATTCTTAAATTGTCGATTATAGCTTCCATCATTCCCGATTTCATTTTTTATATGTTGGGATTTTAACGTTTCCTTCACATTGGGTTTAAGGTTGTCCAAGACTGATCGTAAGCGATGTCCAAAGACCATTTCGTTTGGACTCTTGTGAGTGGTGCTATGAGCGGTATTACGGTAATTGAATATAAAATTCCGTAGCCGTTGCATTGGCGTTTGATCGTCATTCCTGCTTGCAGCCATTCTAGTTTTAAATGTTCATACGAAACGTTCAGCCAGTCCATTTGTTTTTGGATGGTACGAAGACGATGTGATGTGTTTAATATTCTTTCTGGTATAGTAATGTCGAAATTCTTCTGACATAAATTGACGTCCGTTGTCTGATACAATAATTCGTGGTAAACCAAAGTTAACGAATATTTCATCCAATGCGTTACAGAGTGTTTGAGTTGTGATTGTCTTCATTGGTTTCACATCTACCCATTTCGTAACCGGTTATATTGGAAATACCCTTTGTGTGTGGAAATAATTAAATATTTGCGTGTTGTCTTCGAATTGTAGATACGCATCTTTAAGATCAATCTTCGAATAACTCCAGCCGTTTGCTAGCTATCTCCTTAATTGATCAAAAAGTGGTACTGGATGTTTTTCTGCAATGATAACAGTGTTGATGGTTGTACGAAAGTCACCACAAAGCCGTATACTTCCATCTTTCTTAGGTACGTTAACTGTAGGTGTTGCCCATTCTATTGGTGTTTCGTTAGGATCTACTGGAGATATTATTCCGTCTTTGACGAGACGTGCTAGTTCTGTTTCGACGTTCTTTTGAATTCTGAATTTAATAGGCCGCGCTGCTATATGAATAGGCTCTGCATTTTCTTTCACGTGTAGCTACACTTTATAATTTTTGCTGAAGCTGGCTATCGTTGGCTGAACTGAATTCACTTGCCCAAACAGCATGGGGTCAGCATTATCTATGACAACTACAGAAAGTTTCTTAGTTTTCTCGTTTATTGTGACGTTTACTTCTGTTTTCCCTCTTGCTTTATGTGTAAAATTACCGTATGCTTTTAATCTCGGAGGAGTTGTTAGCGATGGTTTTCCTATTTTGTTCCACATTTTGTTGTTAATAATAGACTAGGATGCTCCTGGATCCCAATCCATGATGCATTTAATGTTGTTAATAATTACATTAATTTTCTTACCTCTTGATGTTGGGGATGTTTTAAAGATTTCTTCGTACTCACTGTCGTTATCAGAATCGTGACTTTTCATTTTATGTATCATACGACTTGTATTATTTTTTGTTTTAAGTTCGCGTAATTTGTTAAACTGTTTTATCTGTACTTTGCCCGTTTTTATACACAATTTTTCAAAATGTCCTTTTAAGTTACAGTTTAATACCACGGTGGGCAACAGCCGGCCCGCTGTATGATTTGATCCGGCCCGCGACACATTTTGAAAAACCTAATTTAAAAAGAAAATTAAAATTACACTACTTACTCAAACTCACGGAATCAAGTAAGCGAGCAAGCCGAGTGTCGGCGATCATCAAAGAGTGAGGCGGCAAACATCAAAGCCTTCGATGTTTGCCGTCTCACTGGCGGCGCAACAAAAGATTATTTCTTCTCAACTGTTCTACACTAGACGATTCTAGATCATTCCTTCATTTTGCCTATATAAGCGGGTGGATGGTGGATGGGCTGGATGGCCCGAACTTTAGTTCAGTTCTACTTGAGCTATCGAGGTGATAACTTCGACGAGCGATATCTTAGCGAACCGCTAGTGCCGTCAATTAGCTTTGTGACTTTGTGTGCATCTTGGGTGCTTTCTAATTATATTTTGTATACGAAAATGGTGTCTGGTGGAAAGAAACGAAAAGTAGATGCTGAGGGTCGCCAGTTTCAAGAAAAATGGACTGAAGAATTCCTTTTTATCTTGCACAATGGTAAGCCTATTTGTTTGCTGTGTAATGAATCCATTTCAGTGATGAAAGAATTCAATATAAAGAGGCATTACTCAACTAAGCATCCTACGCTGCACTCACTGACAGGACAAATACGAAAAGACAAAATCCAGAAGTTTACTGCAAATTTGGAAAAGCAGCAGCAAATGTGTCATAAACAAAGAACACTACTTGATAATGTTGTGAAAGCTAGTTTTATAGTTAGTTCAAAATTGGCAAAGTCATTAAAACCATTTTCCGAAGGCGAACTTATCAAGGAGTGTATGTTAGAAGTTTGCAGTGTTTTGTGTCCTGAAAAGAAAAATGAATTTGAAAAAATTAGTTTGTCAAGACGAACTGTTGTCCGACGTATAGAAATGATGGCTAATGATAAAACAACATTGACTGACCGTATGGCTGGTTTTGAATCATTTTCCATAGCATTAGACGAGAGCACCGATTTGTCGGACACAGCTCAACTGGCTATATTTATTCGAGGTGTTGATAAAGAGGTCACTGTTAGTGAGGAATTGCTTGCTTTACAGCCGCTAAAAGGAACCACTACAGGAGAGGACATTTCTAATGAAGTTCAAAAGGTATTTACAAGTTTTGCCTTGCCATGGTCAAAATTAGTTGGAGTATGCACAGATGGTGCACCTTCTATGGTCGGCTTACGTAAAGGTTTCATCGGAATTTTGAACGAAAAAGCAACTGAATTAAATGTGCAAAAAGATGATTTGATAGCCCTTCACTGCATTATCCACCAACAGAACTTGTGTTCTAAGTCCATTCGACTCCAGAATGTTATGAATGTGGTAGTAAAAACCATCAATTTTATTCGATCCCGAGGGCTTAACCATCGTCAATTCAAGACGTTTTTGGATGAAATATCAGCCGAATATGACGACATATTATTCTGAAGTCAGATGGCTAAGCAAATGCATAATACTGAAACGGTTTTACGAGCTTATAAATGAGATAAAAGACTTTATGCAAATAAAAGATAAACCACTATCTGAATTGAGTGACCCAAAATGGATATTTGACTTAGCATTTCTGGTCGACCTTACTGGCTATTTGAATGATTTAAATTTGAAACTTCAAAAACAAGGACAGTTAGTTAATGATTTGTACAGCCATTTGAAAGCGTTTCAGAATAAAATCCGCTTGTGGGAGGCACAGATGCTGTCTGGAAACAGTTACCATTTCACCACGCTCTCTGCGTATGAGAATATTGCTTATGCTCAATATGCTGAAGAACTCAAGGTACTGTCGGAGCAATTTTCGAACAGATTTAGCGATTTCAGAAACATGGAAGACTGTTTCAATTTATTTGCTACTCCAACAAAAAGTAATGTACAAAATGCTCCAATACACTTGCAAATGGAGTTGATCGAGATTCAAGAAAACTCACTCCTAAAATCTAAATTTGAAGACGTGGAGTTGTGTGATTTCTACAAAAAATACCTCGAAGAAGACCATTTTCCGCAGCTTAGAAAATTCGCAAGAAGATTGATTTGTGCGTTTGACAGTACTTATAAATGCGAACAGTTCTTTTCACTAATGAAAGTTAATAAATCGAAATATCGTACAAGGCTGACTGACGATAATTTGGAAAATTCTTTACGTCTTTGTATCAGTGGAATTAATCCAAACATCGATGGATTAGTTTCCCAAGTTCAAGCTCAAGTGTCTCATTGATTTCGGTATCGCTATTTAACTTTCGTAGTTTGTAACAATTCCAAATTTAACGATTTAATTATAATGTTATTATTTCATTTTGTTATTTTCATAAATTGATATTATAATAACATTGTCGTATTATTTCATGTCTGATATCTATCGCAAAAAATTATGAACACTACAACACTACTTTAAAATGTACTACTTTTAAACGCGGCCCGCGAACGTATTTGCACACTAAAGTTTGGCCCACAACATGTCAAAGGTTGCCCATACCTAGTTTAATAGATACTTCTGTTACAAGTGGCTGTGTGTATGTATTCTTCTTAAAACTATATCTATATATCATATATATAACGAACGCGCATGCGTCTAATATATTCAAATCTATTATCTATAGACACATAAACAGTGCGTATTTGAATAAAATGGGTGAGTTAGGGAACGGACTTATTTACAAACGACAAGTAAATATTAAAATGCAGAACTGTGAAGTGTGTTGCGAAGCAAAGAAGCTCGCCTGCCATTCCCGAGCAAAGGCAGTAGAGCTGGAGTGTTATTGAAAGTTGTACACAGCGACGTTTGTGGTCCAATGGAAAAAACATCATTAGGAGGATCCAAATATGTTTTAACCTTCATTGACGATTACAACACAATGTGCTTCATATATTTCATGAAGACCAAAGACGAATTTTTTAAAATGTTGAATGTTTAGTCGAGAAGCAACAGAATAAACAAATTAAAGTACTGAGGACAGACAACGGCGGAGAGTATTGCAGTAAGGAATTCTAAAAGTTCTTGACAGATAATGGCAATTTTTATCAGAAAACAAATAGTCACACACCGGAACAAAATGGTACGGCCGAAAGGTTTAATCGTACTCTAGTTGAAAGAGGTAAGTGCTTATTGTTCGATGAAAATATAGATAGTTTTTTGGGCAGAGGCCTATAATACTACATGTTGCCTTAGAAACCGTTCTATAGCATCAGGTATTTCAAAAACTACAAATGAACTTTGGACATAAAAAAGACCCTGATATTAGCCACTTGCGAACATTTGGTAGCACAGGTGTGGTACATATTCCAAAACAAAGCAGACAAAAATAGGATAAAAAGGCTGTAAAACATATTCTAGTAAGTTATGATGAAAATTCTAAGGGATATAGATGTTACAATCCAAATACAAGGAAAATTGTAACTAGCCGGGATATAACTGTGGTCGAAACCTTAAAAGAAGAAGGTGTAGTTATAGAAAGTACACACTAGAAGGCAGAATTATCAGATTCAGTGGGCGAGAAAAGGGAGTCAATTTCTTCAACTGAAGCAAGAAGTGTTGACACAACTGAAACAGAAGAGAATGATGATGACTACATTCCTGAGAGAGAGCCTGAAACCGAAATAATGGTTATTCGGAGGAGATCGATGATTTTGTAAGTTATTTGAGCACACCTACTGCCAATGAAACCAACATAGACGACGTTCCAGTGATGGATAGATTAGTTCGTTTGAGGAATACGAGACGTGGGAGTTAATGAATCTACCTAAAAATGGAACCATAGTAGAGTGCAAGTGGGTTTTAAATTGAAGTGCAACAGTGAAAATGAAGTTAGGTATAGAGTAAGGTTAGTGGCTATAGGATTTACACAAAGGGAAGGTGTAGATTACAATGAAGCGTTTGCAGCAGCTGTGCGACATTCTACTTTAAGACTTCTTATAGCTTTAGCTGAAAAGTTGGACCTAAGTATTACTCATTTAGATGTAAAACCGCATTCTTAAATCGTTTTTTTTTTTTTTTTTGGAAGAAGACGTCTATATGCGATAATCAGCATAAAAATCCAAACCCTGTTTATATATTAAACTTATATGATAGATCTCTACCACTAATAGGTCAATAAAACAAGGCTGGTTTGAACGATAGTTATATTTTCAGAACATTTACAAACGTTTTCGGAATACCTTCTTCAGTGAAAATATAACTAGATAAATATATAAACAAACATTTGTTTTTATTTGGGAACTATCAACAAAATGACTAATGACTAGGATTTCTTGATATAGAGGATGTGTAACCAACTTTTATATATATATATATATATATAAATTATAAAAACTAAATTAATGTGTAAACATACATGCAAATTAAGTAAAACCTTATATCAAAAAATCTTTGTCGAAACCTTAACAATTCTGTTCAAGGACTAGGGAAAACCCAAATTTAAAAACCTAGCCACTTTGATTTTGAAAACACAATTATATTAAAAACAGAGAATAATTATAAAAAAAGACTAATATATGAAATGATAAATATACAAAAAGACACTAAAACTATTAATTTCAGAACTGATATTCAAAATTTAAGTAATGTATATAGCAATTTGTTAAAATGACATTTGCATTTCTTAAGAAGGAAACCTTTGGCTAGGTTTTTAAATTTGGGTTTTCCCTAGTCCTTGAACAGAATTGTTAAGGTTTCGACAAAGATTTTTTGATATAAGGTTTTACTTAATTTGCATGTATGTTTACACATTAATTTAGTTTTTATAATTTATATATATATAAAAGTTGGTTACACATCCTCTATATCAAGAAATCCTAGTCATTAGTCATTTTGTTGATAGTTCCCAAATAAAAAACAAATGTTTGTTTATATATTTATCTAGTTATATTTTCACTGAAGAAGGTATTCCGAAAACGTTTGTAAACGTTCTGAAAATATAACTATCGTTCAAACCAGCCTTGTTTTATTGACCTATTAGTGGTAGAGATCTATCATATAAGATAAGTATAAAAAGGTCACGAAATATATATATATATACATTTAATTTATATATTAAAAAGAAAAACAATTTATTGACCGTGGTAGCCTTATATGTGAACGATTTCTTCGTACTTTCCAATAATTTAAAAGAACTGTGTTTGTTAGAAGAACAATTAAACTCAAAGTTTAAGATTAAAAATCTTGGTAAACCTAAGCAACATTTAGGTGTAAAAATTGCAAGAGATTACAAGAATGGCTGCATTGCCTTGGCTAAAGAAAGTTATATTGATCACATCCTAAAAAATTACAATATGTCAAACTGTAAAAGTGTTGTTACACCTATGGATGTACCTATGCATTTACCTGACCTGATATAACTTACGCAGTAATGTGCAAAAGGAGTGCTTAGATATTTACAAGACACAAAGGCTCTCAAATTAAAGTTTTGTAAAGATATCTGCGAATTGCAAGGTTATTCTGATGCCGATTGGGCCAGCAACAAAAGGGACCGAAAATCATATACAGCGCTTATCTCTAAACTTTCAGGGGGAGCTGTTTCTTGGGAAAGTAATAAACAAAAAACAGCAACACTTTCAAGGACAGATCCTGACTATATGGCCTTGGGCGAATCTTCGAAGGAGGCCATATATTTAAGGAATATTTTATCAGAGTTGATAGACTACTATGGTACTGTAACTGTATTCAACGACAACGTGCTAATAAGTTGTCATTGAACCCAGTATTTCATAAGAGGTGTAAACAGATATTACTGTTGAAATATATATTAAAATTGAAATTCCCGCCGTATCCCGATAGCGCCACCTACACCAATAATGTAATGCATTAAGCTTTCTTTAATAAAGTTAGTCTGTGCCGAATGTTCGAAGGAATGTTTTTATTCAATTTACAACAGTTACACATCACTTCATCAGAGAAGCGATTTCTGAAAATTTGGTAAATATGGAGTACCTGCCCACTAATGAAATGACAGCTGACATTCTTGCAAAAACTTACCGACAGTGAAGCATGAATTTTTTGTTAAAAAATAGGTTTAGTAAATGCTTAGTAATAGTTTGAGATAGTGGGGGTGTTGAATGTAAGTATCTCAAAAGTATGTATTGCGCCCTCTATTTAGCATGTTCTGTGTTATCGCTTCCTAAATAAGGAAGCCTGCGTCTGTTTCTCGAGCTAAGAACTTTAAGCTCCCAGGGCTCGCATTTTGTTCTTGCTTCTTTTACTTGCACCCTTTTTATTGTATTTAGCCCATTTGACTTAAATGTCTTGCTTTTAAACCGGGCGGTGAACGACGATTAACGCCGGGCGAGCCGGTTCAAATGTGTATTTCGCTAAAAGAAGTTGATTTGTATTTGTATTCTGTTGGTTTGTATTAACACTTCAATGAAATATGTATCTCGCAAGATAATTTAAAATGCGCTTGTAGTAAACGTTTAGTGCATGCGCACGAAAGCAAAGATCAACGGTCTGTCTACTTTTATGCCAAGGAAATTACTAATGCAAACGCTATCGGTCTTTCAGAGACATCCGGTAATTCATGTGATAGTTCACATCGTAAACCTATCGCCTGCTGTCACATGCTAGCTTTAGTGGCAATTTTGAATTATAATGTACTTTTCAATCTAAACTTAGTGTTCTTTTTCAGCAAATTATATAGTGGCGCTAACAAATCTGACAAAATCTAATCTAATATATTTAAACGAGCAATTCTTATATATATATATATATATATATATCAAAATTCTTATCAGATATCCTTACCCTTAGTCTTGCAGATAGAACAGATTATAATATAAAAGATACATTCTCGTTTGTAAATTCCATGGATGGTGTAATATTACCAGAAAATTATGAATTGATTTCTTTGGATGTAGTCTCCTTATTTACTAACATACCATTCACGCTTATTGTAGACACAGTTAATTTACATTGGAATTTGATAGAACTACATTGTAGTATTAAAAAACCAAGCTTCTTAGAGTTACTACAATTCATATTTTACAACTGTTATTTCACTTTTGATCAGCAGTTGTATATGCAGAAATCTGGTGTACCTATGGGGTCACCAATTAGTCCCATCTTGGCGCTTATCGTACTTGATTATTTATTTGATAATGTGATTGATAATCTTCCTTTTCAGTTACCATTGATTTATAAATTTGTTGATGATGTAATTTGTGCCATACCTCATAATATGAAAGAAACTACATTACACATTTTTAATTCATTTAATAATGATCTGCAATTCACTATAGAAACAGAAACAGATAGATCCATTCCATTTTTAGAAATACGAGTCTTGAGAGTTGACAGTGGTAGATTGATATTGAATTGGTACCAAAAACCCACGGCTTCGGGTAGATTCATCAAATACAATTTCAGTCACCCACTTGCACAAAAATATAATACAGTAATAGCAATGAAAAACAGAATCACGCATATCTGCCATAGCTCCTTTTATATATGTCAATTTGAAGCAATTGCACAAAATTTTCCGAAACAATGGATATCCCAAACACATATTAAACAAATTAATTTATAATTCTAATGCTTTTGATGGACCCACAGAAACCACATTTAATGAACAATCAATAGCTTACAAAAATCCCATATATATCCAATCTTATATGATAGATCTCTACCACTAATAGGTCAATAAAACAAGGCTGGTTTGAACGATAGTTATATTTTCAGAACGTTTACAAACGTTTTCGGAATACCTTCTTCAGTGAAAATATAACTAGATAAATATATAAACAAACATTTGTTTTTTATTTGGGAACTATCAACAAAATGACTAATGACTAGGATTTCTTGATATAGAGGATGTGTAACAAACTTTTATATATATATAAATTATAAAAACTAAATTAATGTGTAAACATACATGCAAATTAAGTAAAACCCTATATCAAAAATCTTTGTCGAAACCTTAACAATTCTGTTCAAGGACTAGGGAAAACCCAAATTTAAAAACCTAGCCAAAGGTTTCCTTCTTAAGAAATGCAAATGTCATTTTAACAAATTGCTATATACATTACTTAAATTTTGAATATCGGTTCTGAAATTAATAGTTTTAGTGTCTTTTTGTATATTTATCATTTCATATATTAGTCTTTTTTATAATTATTCTCTGTTTTTAATATAATTGTGTTTTCAAAATCAAAGTAATGCCCAAGATCTTTGTAATGCTTTGTTACAGCGGTCATTGCACCAAAATCATTATTTAAAGAATACTTATGGCTATACAACCTTTTTTTTTAAATATTGTTTCGTCTGGCCGATGTAACAACCATCACAGTCTTTACAGTTTATTTTATAAACTACATTACTTTGATTTTGTTTAATTATTTTAGATTTAGTATTAGTAAAAAGAGATCTGTTACTATAATTTGGAATGAAAGTAATGTTTATGTTGTTTTTATTAAACTCTTTTTTTATTTTTCGCTTAAACCTTTTTTATAAGGAATAGCGTTATAAGATTTATTGTTATTATTTTTAATTCCTCTATTATATAATTTGTTAATTCTATTTTTTATTATTTTTTCATAAAAACTATTTGGATAATTATTTTTATCTAAGATTTCTTTAACTTTGTTTAAATTCTTTTCCCTAAATTCAGGATTAGCTAATCTAACCGCTTGATCAACTAAACCGGTAACTACATTAATTTTATGTAATTTTGATGTTTCTGAAAAATAATTTAAATGTCTTCCTGTATTGGTAGACTTTATATGCCAATTTGTTTTTACAATGCCGTTATTATGCATGACTGTCACGTTCAGGAAACTCAATGAGTTATTAGATTCCCTCTCATATGTAAATTTTAATCTATTATGATAACTATTAAATGAATCTAATATCTCATCAATACTATCCTTTCTTACGGAACAAAAACAGTCATCCACATAACGTCTGTAAAAACTTACACTAGAATTTAGTTTTGCCAAACAAGTTTGCTCTAGGTCCTCCATTACCAGGTTTGCGATAACTGCTGATAATGGAGAACCCATTGCAGTACCGAAAATTTGTTTATAAGTTTTATTTTGATATGTAAAATAAGTAGAATTTAAACAAAGTTTCGAAGCTGCAATGAATTCCTCCTTTGGAAGATCTGTAAAATCTTTTATGGAATTCCATTTTTATCTAAAATTTTTAGTGCTAAATCCACAGGAATATTAGTAAATAAAGAAACAACATCTAAACTGATTAATTCGTAATTATTAGGAATTGTTTGATTTCTAACCGAATCTACAAATTCCCATGAATTTTTCACATTATATGTTGTTTTACCTACAATATTGCTTAAAATTTTAGATAAAAATTTGGAAAGATTGTAAGTGGGGGAATTAATGCAATTTACGATTGGACGTAAAGGCATATTATCTTTATGTATTTTAGGAATACCGTATATTCTTGGAGATATAGAATTTAGAATTTTTAAATGGTTACTTAAATCTTTAGAAATATATTTTTTTAAAACCAACTATTTATTAGTTTATTTATTTCATTTTGGAATTTATTTGTTGGGTCTGATAATAATACCGAATAAGTTTGATTATCTTCCAATAAGGAATTCATTTTGGCTTCGTAATCAATCTTATTCATAATTATGGTTTCTTCTCCTTTATCTGATTTAGTTATTATAATATCTTTATTAGATTTCAAAAATTTTTTGTTTCATTAAAAGCTTTTTGTAAGATATTATTGTTACTATTATTATTTTTATTGTTTTCTTTATTTTTGTAATTTGTCAAAATGTTAACCAACTTACCTAACTTACGACATGGGTTGGTTAACATTTTGACAAATTACAAAAATAAAGAAAACAATAAAAATAATAATAGTAACAATAATATCTTACAAAAAGCTTTTAATGAAACAAAAAATTTTTGAAATCTAATAAAGATATTATAATAACTAAATCAGATAAAGGAGAAAAAACCATAATTATGAATAAGATTGATTACGAAGCCAAAATGAATTCCTTATTGGAAGATAATCAAACTTATTCGGTATTATTATCAGACCCAACAAATAAATTCCAAAATGAAATAAATAAACTAATAAATAGTTGGTTTTTAAAAATATATTTCTAAAGATTTAAGTAACCATTTAAAAATTCTGAATTCTATATCTCCAAGAATATACGGTATTCCTAAAATACATAAAGATAATATGCCTTTACGTCCAATCGTAAATTGCATTAATTCCCCCACTTACAATCTTTCCAAATTTTTATCTAAAATTTTAAGCAATATTGTAGGTAAAACTACATATAATGTGAAAAATTCATGGGAATTTGTAGATTCGGTTAGAAATCAAACAATTCCTAATAATTACGAATTAATCAGTTTAGATGTTGTTTCTTTATTTACTAATATTCCTGTGGATTTAGCACTAAAAATTTTAGATAAAAAATGGAATTCCATAAAAGATTTTACAGATCTTCCAAAGGAGGAATTCATTGCAGCTTCGAAACTTTGTTTAAATTCTACTTATTTTACATATCAAAATAAAACTTATAAACAAATTTTCGGTACTGCAATGGGTTCTCCATTATCAGCAGTTATCGCAAACCTGGTGATGGAGGACCTAGAGCAAACTTGTTTGGCAAAACTAAATTCTAGTGTAAGTTTTTACAGACGTTATGTGGATGACTGTTTTTGTTCCGTAAGAAAGGATAGTATTGATGAGATATTGGATTCATTTAATAGTTATCATAATAGATTAAAATTTACATATGAGAGGGAATCTAATAACTCATTGAGTTTCCTGAACGTGACAGTCATGCATAATAACGGCATTGTAAAAACAAATTGGCATATAAAGTCTACCAATACAGGAAGACATTTAAATTATTTTTCAGAAACATCAAAATTACATAAAATTAATGTAGTTACCGGTTTAGTTGATCAAGCGGTTAGATTAGCTAATCCTGAATTTAGGGAAAAGAATTTAAACAAAGTTAAAGAAATCTTAGATAAAAATAATTATCCAAATAGTTTTTATGAAAAAATAATAAAAAATAGAATTAACAAATTATATAATAGAGGAATTAAAAATAATAACAATAAATCTTATAACGCTATTCCTTATAAAAAAGGTTTAAGCGAAAAAATAAAAAAGAGTTTAATAAAAACAACATAAACATTACTTTCATTCCAAATTATAGTAACAGATCTCTTTTACTAATACTAAATCTAAAATAATTAAACAAAATCAAAGTAATGTAGTTTATAAAATAAACTGTAAAGACTGTGATGGTTGTTACATCGGTCAGACGAAACAATATTTAAAAAAGGTTGTATAGCCATAAGTATTCTTTAAATAATGATTTTGGTGCAATGACCGCTGTAACAAAGCATTACAAAGATCTTGGGCATTACTTTGATTTTGAAAACACAATTATATTAAAAACAGAGAATAATTATAAAAAAGACTAATATATGAAATGATAAATATACAAAAAGACACTAAAACTATTAATTTCAGAACCGATATTCAAAATTTAAGTAATGTATATAGCAATTTGTTAAAATGACATTTGCATTTCTTAAGAAGGAAACCTTTGGCTAGGTTTTTAAATTTGGGTTTTCCCTAGTCCTTGAACAGAATTGTTAAGGTTTCGACAAAGATTTTTTGATATAAGGTTTTACTTAATTTGCATGTATGTTTACACATTAATTTAGTTTTTATAATTTATATATATATAAAAGTTTGTTACACATCCTCTATATCAAGAAATCCTAGTCATTAGTCATTTTGTTGATAGTTCCCAAATAAAAAACAAATGTTTGTTTATATATTTATCTAGTTATATTTTCACTGAAGAAGGTATTCCGAAAACGTTTGTAAACGTTCTGAAAATATAACTATCGTTCAAACCAGCCTTGTTTTATTGACCTATTAGTGGTAGAGATCTATCATATAAGATAAGTATAAAAAGGTCACGAAATATATATATATATACATTTATATATCCAATTTAACAGATCAAATAATAAAACATTTTAAACAGTTCCCTAATATTAAAATAGCTAAATACAATCCTTTCAATATTGGTAGCATACTCACAAGAACTAAAGACACAACACCTTTGCTCAACCAAAAAGATGTCGTTTATGCAGTTCCATGTGTGGTGATTGTGAGTCTACATATGTTGGGCAGACATCACAGTTGCTAAAACAAAGATTAACACAACATAAGAGCGACTGCAGGGTGAAAAAGGGTTCGTGTGCGTTGGCTGTTCATTCTCAGCAATCTCTTCATACTTTTGATTATGATGGTGTCAAGATTTTGGATAGGGAAAGCAACTACAAAGCAAGATTGTTATTGGAAATGATACACATTCACAAAAACAATAGGGCCATCAACTTTAAGACAGATGTCAATCAATTGAGCATAATATATACCGAATTGCTAAATCTTTGATGCGCTTGTAACCTTGCCAATTTTGGTGGTTTTTGGGATGAACTGTGTATACATTTTAGTTTATGCATCTTGTACATAAAAATATTTGCACGTCAATAAAAACAAACTTGTTCTTGTCTCTCTTGCGCTTAACATGTATACTTGTCGTTGCAATTTCAACAAATACTCATACAGATTCCACGCGTTCATGTGATTACACGTACAAAATCTGATGGTTTAATACCACGTTAATATGTATCTGAGGGCTAGTGATCTACTCTAGTTGTAAGTCTTAATTTAATCCTTAAGTTGCAACATTGTGATAGCACATTTTTCAGCATACTCCTGATGAAGTTACCAAACGATGACGAAATATAGAGGTTGAACAAATGAGACTTTTTATTTCACGGACCGGCCACCCCAATACAGTTTTTCGCTCGTTTTTATATTATACTCTAAACAGTACGGTCGATATACATTGTGCATATATGTATATATATACAGGCTGGCCCACCACCAGCGCCTCGGACTGTAGCTCCCAAACCAATAATTTTTTAAATCTTTTTTGATAAGATGGCCATAATTAGAAAATATTGTCGTTTATACAGGGTGCTCCAAATCATGTTTTTAGCCTTGATTTGGTATATCTTGGGCTACTTATTTTCAGGTATGTAATTTTACAATAATGTACAGGGTGATTCCATAGACCGGTTTTATTTGTCTCAACTTTAATAGTGTATAACTTTGTTATTTCAAATGGAACACCCTGTATATTTTCAGACTCGGGGAAAGGTTTTTCAATTCCTACCCAAACTGTATTAGCTTTCCCTATACCTATCTCTTGTGATTTCGGAGATATTTGAAGATATTTTAAATTTTATCTAGATTGAAATTAAATCGAAGCTGCTGAATTTGGAAATGCAATTGTTTTTTATTTCAACGATCTGAAAAAGTTGCTAATGAAACACATATGCCTTTAAATGATAAGTATTATAATAAATGTTCTACATGATCGCCATTTTACGCTATGTATTGTATTCTTTCATTAATTGTAACCCCTTCGTACATATTATCATAGTTAAAAAACAGCCTACTACTAGATACAGCAATTAAATTGTCATAATGACATACCTTTTAAATCTCAGCACAATTTTACTTTAGTTTAGTATTCTTTATTCTTTGATAATGGTACATAACTACTATTAGAGAAATTTAAAAAAACTTGTGAAATAATTGAAGTGTTATTTTCTTTTATTTGAGATATTTCTACAATGATGGATTTGTCTATCCTAGAACGAGTGGATATAATTTTGACCATAGGTGAATTTCATGAAAACTGTTTTTCGGCTGGCAGAGTTTATGCGCAAAAGTATCCTGAACGAAGACTTCCTGAAAAGCGGGCTTTTGAAAGACTTTTCGCAAGCTTTCGGGAGACAAGTAATACTTCCTACTCTAAACGAAAAAGAAGGAAATCAGTCGTTGATAACGAGGAAAATGAATTTCTAGTGTTAGGTTCAATTGCTGAAAATCCTAGTACCAGTTCACGGAAGATTACCCAAGAAACCGATATAAGTAGATCTAGTGTACAGAGGATCATAAAAAACACAAGTATCACCCATATCATATCCAAATACATCAACATTTATATGGGATGGACTTTGACCATCGATTGGAATTTTGCTTGTGGGCTCGGGATCGTGTTGGAGAAGAGGAGGATTTTTCTGAATATATTTTATTCACTTATGAATCTACCTTCCATAATAATGAATTAGTATGTAGACATAATTTTCATTATTATGATACAGAAAATCCACACATATTTAAGACTGTTGATCACCAAAATCGCTGGAGCTTAAAGGTCTATGCGGGAATTATTGGTGACTATGTTATTGGACCTTACTTTTTTGAAAGGCGATTGAATGGGCACCTTTTTTACAAATTTTACAAGGAGATTTCTGGACTCTTTTAGAAGATGTTCCCTTATTTACAAGAGGCAAAATGTGGCTGCAGTTAGACGGGGCTCCTGCACATTTCCACGTAGATGTTAGAAACTATTTAAATTTAATGTTCCCAAATAAGTGGATTGGCCCTGTAAATGGCTACCCAGGTCACCCGATTTAACTTATATAGATTTTTTCTTATGGGGATATGTAAAAAGTATTGTGTACAATTCGACACCAACTACGCCGGATGATATGAAAATTAGAATAACAAATGCATTTGCTACCATTGCCCCGGAAATGTTAAGAAGGGTTAGAAGATCGTTTGAAGAGAGAATTAGAATATGCATAAAGGAAAATGGCGATCATGTAGAACATTTATTATAATACTTATCATTTAAAGGCATATGTGTTTCATTGGCAACTTTTTCAGATCGTTGAAATAAAAAACAACTGCATTTCCAAATTCAGCAGCTTCGATATAATTTCAATCTAGGTAAAATTTAAAATATGTTCAAATATCTCCGAAATCACAAGAGATAGGTATATGGAAACCTAATACAATTTGGGTAGGAATTGAAAAACCTTTCTCCGAGTCTGAAAATATACAGGGTGTGCCATTTGAAATAACAAAGTTATACACTATTAAAGTTGAGACAAATAAAGCCGGTCTATGTAATCACCCTGTACATTATTGTAAAATTACATACCTGAAAATAAGTAGCCCAAGATATACCAAATCAAGGCTAAAAACATGATTTGAAAATTTCAATGAGTTTGTCTGTTATGTCTATATATATTATATATATTATTTTCAAAACATCTTACTTTTTCGAAAAACCTCAAATACTTCGAAAACGGCTAACGATACGTATATGGAACATTGAAGTAAGTTACCTTTACTTTTCCTACACAATTCGAAAAAGTAAAAAATGTATATTGTTCCATTTAAAAAACATAACTTTGATACTTAGCGCTTTGTTGGAGCACCCTGTATAAACGACAATATTTTCTAATTATGGCCATTATAAACGTACACCATCTTATCAAAAAGATTTAAAAAAATTATTAGTTTGGGAGCTACAGTCCGAGGCGCTGGTGGTGGGCCACCCTGTATATATATATAGAATTGGTTATCGAAAATGACTTTAGCAATTTTTATGCAATTTAGTATCTGGGGATGATCGAGAACACAAAATTGATCTAGCATGGTCCCGGTCCCAGGAAATTTTTTTGTCCCGCTTTTACCTATTTCTGCGATACATAAAATGTGTTATCGAAAATTACTCTCAAGATTTTGTTACAATTTAATATCTGCGAGTTTTTGGAGACGAAAAGCCGAATTTAGCATGGTCCCGGTCTCGATTCAATCCGTTTAGTCCAGGTTTTTACCAATTTCGGCCTAAACGTGGGTTAGCAACTTCTTTTAACATCATGCAGCCAAGCGAAATTATAAGTAATAAAAACTTTACTACTAAACCATAGATGGCGCTGAAGGTAGTATGTTAATAAAAGAAAAATATCTACGAAAACTAACAACAACATGTAAATTCACATACTTTGTTTACAGTTACAAAAGTAATCGGAGCTGAGTTTTTTAATCATAATAAAAAACTTATACACAATTAGTTGGCGTTACAAGAAGAAGGTATGTAAATGTTTACTTAAAATGTATATTTCTTAAGAAAGATTTTGAGCTTGAATTTATTTATTTTTAAGTATTTAAATATAACTGTAAATATTAATTTTAATACTACTTTTATAAACTTTTAATATATATGTGCTACTATATATAGTTATGTAACGTTACAAATATGGAGAAAGTCGCCTCACAGACGTTATGATTTATAACTTGCTATGTGAATACACTAAGGAAATCCATGCATACACCCTTAGCCTTAAGAAATGACTTTAGTAATACAGGAAAGGTCGCCTCATAAACATGATGATTTATAACCTACCACTTCTGGCATAAAGAACCGAACGTATATATGTATATGTATGGTCAGTTTAAGAAATAAAGCATTACTGTTCGAACCTTTGACTTGTTTTTCTTGCTCGTGTTTTATTTAAAAACCCCAAGTTAAAATCAAGCCATTTAGTTTAGTTTTATATTAAGTCTTGTTTCTTCTTGTTGCGTTATTTAAAAACCCCAAGTGAAGTACAAGCAATTTAATTATAT
This sequence comes from Chrysina gloriosa, assembly GCA_038088585.1. Lineage (NCBI taxonomy): Eukaryota > Metazoa > Arthropoda > Insecta > Coleoptera > Scarabaeidae > Chrysina > Chrysina gloriosa. The sequence continues at coordinate 56,492,189 of CM076093.1, forward strand.
ACTTGAAATATACAATATTAATTAAATATCAAAACTAAAATAAAGAGCGTTATTATTTGGTTCAAAATTATTCAAAAAATTTTAGGAACTCCGAGCAAGGCTCGGTCTACCAGGTACTTTTCAGTAAAGCGAGCATAATAATTTATCATTCTCAAGAATGATCTAAGTTGACCTATATACTTGGGTATTGGGGTGTTTAGTGTCGCTGTAAATTTACTCGTGTCTTTTCGTATTCCTTAAGCATTAATAATAAAACCTAAGTATTTTATTTCTTTTGCAAAGAATTTACATTTGTCTAAATTGAAAACGAATCCTGTTTCTTTCATCCCTTTCAAGACTTTCTAAATTTTCCAAATGCTCCTGTTTATTCCTTCCTGTAACTACAATATCGTCCAAAACATTTATGACCCCATTAATACCTTGTAAACATTTCTCCACTATTTGTTGAAATATCTGACAAGCTACTTTAGTACCATACGGTAATCTATTGACTACGTAAATGCCTTTATGCGTACTTCACGCCAGTAATTTTTTAGTGGACTCATCCAGCTCTAATTGATTATAAGCGGTTCTAAAATCTAATTTCGTAAATTTATTTCCCTCCTGTAAAGGCATGACTATCATTTCTATGGTCGGTAGCAGTAGATTCACAACTGCTAGTCTGGTGGTGTGTGTTCAAATCGTTACCGTTGTACTTTTTTTTAATAGTTGTATGCATTGCAATTATCAAATGTAAAATAAAAGAACAATGTTGTATAAAAATATTTATAAAAACTAGAAAAGAAACCGTTATATAATTTGGAACAAAATAACATAATTCTAATATAAATAAATAAAAATAAAACTAAGCCTATAATATGAATTAATCTTCAGAAACTGTATCGTGTAGAACTGTTATATTGCAACCGTTATTTCAAAATAACAATAACGATCGAAACTGGTATTTTAAATAAATAAAAGTTATTTAAAGTAACAATTTTTCCCATCACTACTTGCTTTGGTGAAAGCGTTTTGTGCGTATGTTTGTGCCTCTGTTAGTACGTGTGTCATATGTGTGCGCCTGCGTATTACGAAGCTTTCGTACCAATATTATAATAAATATACCCTACAATTATCCCACTCATATACTGCATTCGTCTCATTCTCTCGCAGTTCACTTTTCTGAAGGTTTCACTTCCACTGCGGGTGAACTGCACTCATTTTTTATTACTGCTTTTTTAAGGAAACAATACGTATTTAAAACAAAACAACAATTATGTTGGTATTGATGTTTTTTCTTTAAAAAGCACAAAATTGATTATAGTATAAAGGTAATACATAAATAATAATAGAACAAAGAAGTTAATTTAACAATAATATTACAGGTAATATATTAAAAAAATGTTTGTAAATCACCCAATTTTAATGGTATTTTCTCTGACGTTTTCATCTTACGTGCAGTTTTTATTAAATCACCTGAGTTTGCTGCCGATATCCAACCATTCGACCATTTCGCCTTCTTCTCAGGGCATTTTTGTCTTCATATCTCGTATTATGTAGTCTGTGCAAAAGCATGCCGGGCGGCCACATTACCATCAATTATATTTTCTGGGCTGGACGTCTGCACTTGTAATTGTTTTGTTAACTTTTACTTTTATAATTTCATGAGGGGTACATATATATTTGTGACATGAAAACGTCAAAACAGATACCGTTAAAATTGAGTGATTTATAAACATTTTATTGTAATATTTTATAGTATATTACTTGTAATGTTAGCGCTGGACTTTTTTGTTTGATTATTTATGTATTACTTTTATATTACAGTCAATCTTATACTTTTCAAAGAAAAACATGAATACCAATATAATCGTTGTTTTGTTTCAAATATGTATTGTTTCTTTTAAAAAAAGCAGTAATAAAAATTATTTTTTAATAGAATGTCTCTCAAATACAATAAGTACGTTTATCGGAAACCAACAAAATAATACCTAAAACTAGTATACATATATTTCATTATATTTTATTATATTTTACAACAATGTTTACATAAAAAAGTAAATAGCAAACTAAAATTGATACATTATCACTTAATATTGTCTATATATCATTACCTAGAAACGCAGCTGTATTTACTAATTTTTTTAATTATAATAAAACAATGACTTAGATTTTTTAATTCAAATTAATTCGACCAAATAGGTCTAAAAGTATTAACCGCGGTCCACTTTTGCGTGTGATGTGTCCGCGAATAACTGCAAATGGGAGCCGATTCAACCGAAAAATGCAGTTTTACCCGAATTTGTATTCATTTATCGAGAATTTTTTCTGTAGAAATTTATCTATTATTAATTATGTACAGATACGTATGAATCATCATTTGCATATATGTAGGCAAAATAGAAAATAAAATATTTTATTTCCAAGTAGTATTTTTTCCTAGGTCTGCAACACAAAGGTTGTGCTGAACACCGGCAGTGACGATTATTCCGTCGACAAACAGTGTAGTTAGAGTATTAGTTGTGCTTTGATATTCGGGTTATCATATTTTCATCCTTCAGATCATTTGTTAATACAACTTTTAATAAACATAATTAAGCTATGTGGTTTTTAGGATTAGTAAGGTTTGGTTTCTTCTATTATTTTATTTTTTTTTCGAGTAGACGTCGCTAGATTTCTTTCTTTCTTTCATATCAAGAGGATTGTTTTTATTTTTTTGTTGAAAATAACAATACATATTATTCTTCATTGCCATTTTCCCGTAATTATTATGGCCTCTCACAAACGTCCTCGTCAAGAAATCATGACTTCTTGGCTTAAGAATCATGACTGCTTCACATTTATTAATAATACGGAGATTTACTGCAATCTATGTTCGGTTACTATAAAATGTGTAAAAAAAGATGATTGGTAGATCATCTGAAAATTAGAATTCGCTAGAATACATTTACGTTACCTGATAATTTTTTTAACGGTCCTTTCGAACCACTGTACTTGAGAGCTGCCAAAATAGTTGAACTGGTGAATGCAAATACCATAGCTGATGCCTTTGATAGCAGCATTGATGATATATTAGAAGGTTCTGTGAGCCGAGCAAAAGCTTTACTTTTTGTTAGTGATGCTCCGCTTATATGATAAAAGCTGATAAACCACTAAAAAATAAATTTGAAAATATGCTTCCTATTACATGCACCGCCCATGCCTTGCATAGAATTCGTGAAAGAGCAATTTCCAAACATAAATGAACTAATTAGCAGCACTAAGAAAATCTTTTCGAAAGCGCCAGCAAGAGTTACTATTTATAAAGAAAAATATCCCTTACTTCCATCACCCCATCACCTATCCTAACTAGATAGGATACGTGGCTAGAAGCCTGCTATTTTTATTCCGAGAATATGGAAGAGATTGCAAATATTGTAAATAGTTTAAGTGAGGACGCGCAAAGTGTAAACGCAAACGTTGAAATTGGAAGAAGCAATGACAACATTAAATAACATTTTAAATAAGTTGAAGAATGTTTCTGGTAATTTTGGTGTTTCTTTAAGTAACAAATGGTTGCGGTTTTTGCTCGGAATCCTGATTTTGTAACATTAAAAAGTCTCTATAGTGAAGATAATGAATGTCATATTAAATACTATATTCACAAATCCCATTTTCAAAATGCTCCCCTCACTAGCTGTGATGCGAAAAGGGTTTCTCCATATTTAAAATCCAGCACGCGTACAAATCTGAAAGCAGAAAATTTAAATTACATCTTAATCAATGTCAATCCTGTTTAAAAATATGAATATAAACCAATTAAAATTTATTCCTTCAATATTTTATTTACTCCTTACAATTTCTAAATTTGTATCACCTAATACTGCTCTCGCAATATAAGTCGGCGAGCGGTGGGGATGCGCCGTAAACGTATTTACGGCACGTACCTCCCACCTGTCTGATTCAGATAGTGCATAGGAATTACCATTACGTTGCAGAACGATTGATAAGCAATCTATGCTCTCCCTATCTGCGCGAACTCACTCCCACCGTTCGCCAACTTATATTGCGAGAGCTGTACACATCTACGCCCCTGAAAAAAATTCATTTTGTTAGCGTACGATTTACGTTGAAGGTCAAATAAACGACCATGCAAGTAGTACTGACTGATACGCGTTCCCCGCCACCAACGCGTACGCATGCTAAAGCTGAACGACTGTAGCTTTGCGATGCCGTGTGATTCATAGTCGATAGGGTCCACCGTCGGTCTGGTGTATAGTCGATAAGGTCCACCGTCTGGTCTTTAATAATTTTAAACTGATATTTTTGCGCCTTGATATTATATAAAACAAAAACGCCTTTTGCGTGTCCAGTCGTTCTGTACAAAAATACGGCGAAGAAAAGAAAGTGAACCGGGAAAGCCAAATTTTTTATATGTTGTGAGGGGTGCTCAGAAAAGCTTAACTTGAGATTTGAGACCAGGATTTCCGCGAAGTCGGCAAGTTCGTGCGAAGTTTCGATTTTTCCGTACGCGCGCCCCCATCTTAAAAAAACAGTAAATTATGGTTTTCGCAATAACTCGGTTCTCCGTCGAGATACAGATTTGTTGTTTGGTTATTTTTTGTTTCTCTTCCGACGATCTACAATTGAAGTCCTATAAACTTTTCACCTATCATTTTTACTTGTTGAGATATATAACAAAATAGATACAAATTCAAAAGTTCGATCTGGTTTCTCGGGTTTTTCTTTTTCCTTAACACTTATCGAAAAAATGTATATTATCAAACTTGTAGAGGATATTCGTCCGAACAGTTTAATACTGTTGTTCTTTCTCTAGGGTAATAATTGCGGGTGTTAGCGTGTCACAAAGTTGACGGTAGATTTCTCATTGCCCTATATGGCGGTGAGAAGCACAGCAAAAACATTATTACACTACGATATCAACACTACGTAAAACCTATCACCAAAAATAGGTTTAACCTATCATCACTCCCACCAACAAGAAGCGCAGCACAACACCACATATTCCGCACGTATCATCAGGTACAAACTTGGCTTGGGTTCTACAAGGATCCGGAGGAATAGGGTTGGCGACGAACGAACCATGGGCTAGAGCCGATTATTAGCACGGCTGAACCTGCGCCACCCGAGCTTTTAAAGCTAATATCTTACAAATGTAAGGAAAAATGCGGAACTATTTGTGAGTGCAGAAGAGCTGGCATTACATGTTCAATCATTTGTCTGGATTGCAATGGACGAACATGCAAAACGTTGCCAAAGTCGACGTCCTGATATGTGACAACGAATTACATTCCAAAAAGGATTCAACAGTCGGAGAAAATATGGTCGAAGAATCTCCAGGTATCGAAAAGTATCCTCAACAGAGCGGTTGTGAACCAGGGCCGTCGAAGGGAAGAAAGATGTAGATACTTCTTCAACACGAAAACATTCTTTTATAATAAATTCGATACGTGTGAAATATAATCTCACTGTGTTAGGTCTTCATTTCGAATTCATTACAACGTACCTACAAAACGCCGCGAGCTATAAAATGAAAACTTCGCACTGACTTGCCGACTTCCCGACACGATAGAACCCGCAGTTATTACTCCATAGAAAGGCCAAAGTATTAAATTGTTCATACGAATATCCTCTACAAGCTTGATAATATACATTTTTTCGATAAGTGTTAAGGAAAACGAGAGAACCCCGAAAAATCAGATTGAATCTTTGAATTTTTATCTACTTTGTTATATATCTCAACAAGTAAAAATGATAGGTGAAAAGTTTATAGGACTTCAATTGTAGATCATCGAAAGAGGAACAAAAAAACCACCAAACAAAAATTCTGCATCTCGACGGGGAACCGAGTGATAGTAAAAACAAAAATTCACCCCTTTTTCCAAGATGGCGGAAAATGCACATAGGAAATCCTAGTCTCAAATCTCAAGTTAAGCTTTTCTGAGCACCCCTCACAACATATAAAAATTTGGCTTTCCCGGTTCACTTTCTTTTCCAAATGTACAGAATCACTGGACTAATAAAGCTAAATTTTTAAATAGTCAACCTTACTGTTGAGAGCTTCAGCTCTCTACAATAATCAAATATCTATTAGGTCGATAATGTAGTATTTCTTTTTGTACATGTAGATACCTATATTGTTAGCAATATACAATGGCAGTGACGTATATGATGCGTATATGTAATACGTGTTTTATTTTAAGTTGTAATAAAACTTCCACTTGCTCTTATTAGTTTTTTCCTTAAAACTGAAGAAAAAACTTTAACAGGTTATGAGCCCAGAGTGTGATCGGCTTGGCACGTAGTGAAAAGGTAATTCTTTTTATATAACTCCTTGTTTGATTTGTGAATCAAAATGAACACAAATACGACGGTAATGCCGGGTGACTATCAATCAATCGAGAAATTGGACGGTGTAAAAAATTATGGCACATGGAAATTTCAAATGAAATTACTCATTATTAAACATGGATTATGGAACCTGATTGAAGATGGTTTAACGGGTATGTCAACCCTAGACGATAAAGCACGAGATCAAAGAGCTTATGCTAAAATTTGCCTTAATGTGAATTCAGTATGTCATCCTCATGTAAGGAACGCAAAAAACTTCTGAAGAAGCATGGAATAATCTAAAAGTAGCCTAAGATAACCAAGGGATTAATAGAAAACTAGCACTGAAACGTAAGTTATGTAGAATAAATTATAATGAATATGAATCGATGAATAGTTACCTAAGTGAAATTTTATCGACATACACAAGATTTAGCAGAACTTGGTTGTGCTGTCGATGATGATGAAATTGCTTTAATAATGTTATGTGGTTTACCAGATGAATATAATCCTCTTGTTATGACAATTGAATCATCACAAACAAAACTTACAAGTGAGTTTGTTAAAACAAGGTTGCTGCAAGAAGATTATAGAAGTAAACTGAGTAAACAAAGTGATACTGCTTTAGTTTCAAAGTCTAAACAAGGACACTACCAACAAAAACATGTTCAAAAATTTATTCCTGTATGCCATCACTGTAACCAGAAAGGCCACATTAAACCCAGATGTCCAAAGCTACATAAGAAGACTTCTACAAATAATACCCAGAAATCAAAAGGATCAAATGGTGCTCTACTTTTAACAGCAGCCCCTGGAACTGGACAATTCAAAGACTGAATGTCGCCTTTATGATGCAAACAACTGCAGAATTTATGGAAATTATAGATCGATTGGATCACGAAGAAATGATGGTTTGTATCTTCTAAATGAAGAGGCAAAGGAAACTTACCATACATCAGAGATTGTTGCTGCATCATCAATTTGCGTCTCTCAAGACATTTGGCACAAAATGACTTGGTCACTTAAGTCTACCAAGTATGTGTTTATTAAAAGATAAGTTAGCTGTAGGCATGAATTACAAAGAGGAAGAAATGCAAGTTTGTGTACCATGCATTGAAGGTAAGCAGACAAGAAATAAATTTCCAAAAGGCCGGTCAAGGCAAACACAAATGAGGTTAGAATTAATCCATTCAGATATATGTGGTCCCATGGCAGAACTTAGCTGGATGGGTGCTAGATATTTTTTTACTTTTACTGATGATTTTTTACGCAAATCATTTGTTTATTTACTTAAAGCAAAATCTCAAGCTTTTGATACTTTTCTAAAATTTAAGAAATTGATTGAAAACCAAACAGGTTTAAAAATTAAAAGACTTAGAACTGATAACGGTAGAGAATATTGTAACAAAGTATTTGATGATTTTTTAAGTAATAATGGTATAATTCATGAAACTACAATTCAGTATACACCTGAACAAAATGGGGTGGCTGAACGCTTAAATCGAACTTTAGTTGAAAAAGCTAGAACTATGTTAAATGATTCTGGTCTTATAAAACGATATTGGAGAGAAGCGATAAACACGGCTGTTTATTTGAAAAAATCGCAGTCCCACCATAGCGGTCACGAGTGTAATTCCAGAAGAAATTTGGTCTGGAAGAAAAATAGATTTAAGTAATCTTAGAGTGTTTGGTTGTGATGCTTATGTGCATATCCCAAATGTCAATAGAAAGAAATTTGATTCAAAGTCAAAAAGATATGTTATGGTTGGATACTGTGAAGAATCAAAGGGTTATAGATTAGCAGATCCTGATCATCCCGGACAACTTCAGAAAGCACGAGATATAATCTTTGTTGAAGAAATCAATAAAGGCGTTTCAAATACACAAACTGATAATAGAGCAGTTGTACCTTTGGTATATGATGTGAATGAAAGTGATAAAATTTCATCACAGTTAGAAAGTAATTCTAACAGTCAGTTAACTGAGGAAAGTTCAAATGAACAGGATTCAGATTCTTTGTCAGCTCAAGAAAATGACCAAGAAAATTTTCACAAGACAGATAATGCAAATACTAAAAAGTTCAGAAACTGTACATGTTGGACATTCGCGTAATCGGAAATCTCCCGCATGGATGAAAGATTATGACGTTTCCTTTACGGACGACGATGATTCTTTAGTAGCGGTAATGACTTTACCAGGAGAACCTCAAACGGTTCAAGAAGTTTTAAACAGTACTAATGGTAATGATTGGCAAAAAGCTATGCAAGAAGAATTTAACTCATTAAATGATAATGATAAACATAATGATTGGGAGTTAGTAGATCGTCCCAAAAATAAAAATATAATAAAAAGTAAATGGGTATTTAAAATAAAAAATGAGAACGGTATAGAAAGATATAAGGCCCGACTTGTTGCTAGAGGTTTCAGTCAAAAATATGGTTTGGATTTTAAAGATACATTCGCTCCTGTAGTGAGACATTCAACGATTAGATTTTTATTTGCTTTAGCTAATCAGAATGATATGGATATTGATCACATAGATATTAAAACTGCATTTTTGAATGGTGAGCTTACGGAAACCATTTATATGGAGCAGCCTGAATGTTTTGAAATTGGTAGCACCAATAAGGTTTGTAAATTAAAAAGAAGTATTTATGTCTTGAAACAAGCTAGTAGATCATGGAATCAAAGAATACATAATAGATTGACTTCTATTGGCTTTATTCAGTCTCAATGTGAACCTTGTGTGTACATTAAAAGAAATGAACAAAAATTAGTAATTATCGCATTGTATGTTGATGATTTCTTTGTATTTAGTAACTGCCGAGAAGAAAAAGATAAACTAATTGAAGCATTGGATAAAGAATTTAATATAAAATTTTAGGTCCCGCTACTTATTGTTCAGGAATGAAGGTCGTACGTGATAGACAAAAGGGCATATTAAGTCTCAATCAGAGCGAGTATGCACAAAGATTGTTCGAACATTTTGGAATGTCGACCGCTAAACACGTAGGTACTCCCATGGTATTGAATGAAAAACCAGAGCTTGAAAGCTGTGATGTCAATTTGCCATACCAACAATTAATAGGAGGTCTTATGTATTTGGCTGTGTGCTGTGTGCACACGTCCGGATTTGGCTTTTGCAGTCAGCTATTTTAGTCAATTTAATGATTTTCACGATAACACACATTGGACAGCCACAAAAAGAGTTCTGCGCTATATTTCTGGAACTTAATCATGGTCTTGTTTTTAGCAAAAACTGAAAAAGATATTGAAGCCTTCGTTGATGCAGATTGGGCTAATGATATTGTCGATAGAAAATCCTATACAGGATATGTTATCAAGTATGGAAATTGTGCTGTTTTCTGGAAAGCTAGGAAACAAAAGACTGTTGCTCTTTCTAGCACTGAGGCTGAATACTTAGCTCTAAGTGATGCTGGAAAGGAAATCTATTTTATTAGAAATTTAACAAATGAACTTATTGGAAGGGAGCCAACCATAACAGTACATAATGATAACCAAAGTGCAATTAAAATTGTCCATAATCAGCAACATCATAAAAGAACGAAACATATTGAGACTCGACATCATTTTCTTAGACAAGGTGATGGTATGGCAGATGGTATTATGAAAATTGTATATCAACCAACGAATTTAATGGTAGCAGATATTATGACGAAGGCTTTACCTAAGGAGAAACATAATGTATTCTTAAATGATTTAGGTGTAAAAACATGTAAAGATATTTGATTATGTGGAGGTGTTGAGAGTTTCAGCTCTCTACAATAGTCAAATATCTATTAGGTCGATAATGTAGTATTTCTTTTTGTACATGTAGATACCTATATTGTTAGCAATATACAATGGCGGTGAGGTATATGTAATACGTGTTTTATTTTAAGTTGTAATAAAACTTCCACTTGCTCTTGTTAGTTTTTTCCTTAACTGAAGAAAAAGCTTTAACACTTACAACACAACATGTACACAATATCTACGGTTTCAAACGAATCACCCACAGAGAAAACATTTTTTTAATAGTGTCGGATGTGTCGAACCAATATACCATCTATATACATACTTCCATTCCTCACTTTCTCAAGCGATTGTTTGTCACACACACTATTATAATGGCCGGAATTTATTATTTTCTCAAATGTTTACGTAACCCTTGTAACTAGGTTCAATACTTTAATTACTTATAGTTAATTGTAAATAAAAAAAAAAACAAGTGGTACTGCTTCATGAAATAATTATGGAAAAAAATGAAAGATTACGCATCACTATGTATACGGTTTTGTTAAATTGACTGCATACCTCCAACGCCGCCTCGATTCGCAGTTAATTATTAATTTACTATACATCAATCAATGACAACTAAAACTTTATCATCGTATTCTATGTAAAACCGAATTTATTTGTGATAAAAAAACTATTAAGAAAACGGTAGGCGCGCTCCGTCGCCCGTTATTCAATTTTTCCGAAAATAATTCGCGCCATCCTTAGACTATATAATATACTTCAAATTATATTCTAAAAAAGAAAGATATCTTTGATAGTCCCCGAGATATTAACATAAATTCAAAACTCGTGCAAATTTTTGGAGGGAGCTGTACCCCGAAATTGAGGGATTCGGCTGCTAAAAAATTGCATTGTTCTCACAGCAAGGTACACTTGCAGTCTGTACAGCAACTGTATAGTTTCATCGAAATCAGAATTTTTCCGTTGCCGGTGTTTCCTTGTTAGTAAGCTTTTGCACAGTCACTTGGTCGCTGCCCACTAACGTCCCTAATTTAATTCGGTCGTTCTGTGAACAGTCATCCAAATTTTATTTTATTACAATAAAGTTACGTGAACGTTAAAGTTATATAAAAATTGTGTAATCGTCTGTGCCTTTATCAAGATAATAGTGTTTCGGCGCTTTTGTTTTGAAGTATATAGGCCACACAATATACACGTCCTGGATATTTGGTTGCCTATGATTAATATAAATTAAATATAGTTGGCCACATAAGCCACGGTTGACACGTATACTATAAACTTTAATTAAAGAAAAAAATAATACCAACAACTCTATTGCTGCCTAAATCTCTTAAATTGAAAGGTACGTTACCTCTGTTAAAAACTTGAAATAAGAGCTCAATTAAAAGCATACCATTAAGAAATATTATAATACCAGCTAACCTACAATACAGGATTGCTTACATTTAATTACTATTTTATTTCTTTTTAGGGTATCCAAACGGTAAATCAAAATGACTACCATAGAACAACCATGTTATACCTTAATTAACGTCCCTACGGATACAGAACCATACAATGAAATGCAGTTGAAAATAGACTTAGGTATGTATTTCTGGTGTTTTTGTGGCAATAACATCAAATTTACATAAGTTTAGTTAAGATAGAGACTGTTTTGTATTATATGGTTTATTTGCTGATATGAAATTTTGTGGTGTAAGGGGCATACTTCAACCGTTTCCACTCAATTCTTTTTCATTCATATTACCAGCAACTCAAAGGAATTTCAATGGAAAATGATATGCGCATTAAAATAGAAGTCATTTTATTGTTTTTTTAATTGATTATTGATGCAAGAGTTATAATGCATTTAATGACATAATTTTGCAGTTGATAATGCTCTAAAGCAGGGGTCTCCAAACTACAGCCCGCCAGTGTCATCAATCTGGCCCGCGACAGCTAATAGCGTATTGTTGTTGTGATAAGTTGGATAAAAAAACAGAATGATAATTACTCGGATTTATTTACTTGCTAGGTAACGCTTGACAAGTATAATACGCAGAAAGTAATCAGTATGGCCTCAAGGCTGAAAAGTTTGGAGACCCCTGCTCTAAGGTGTGATATTGCTGGAAACAATATCCAATATCTAATCTTGCTCTTTCTATACAGGTGTTACAAAAATAATGTGTCTACCATCTTCCACCTGAAATTTTCCTATTCAAAGACACTAGACAATCTTTCTTGGTTCCAGAACGTGTGATGTGTAGGCAGAAAATTATCAACCAGTTGATCTAACTATAGTCTTACAAATTTCAACTGTGACATTGGTTTTTGCCTTTATGTTATGAGCTGAAAATTATTTGCATTATCTCCATAGCAGAGCCCTAGAATTTGAAGAAACATGTTAAATAGCTCTTCTCCAAATTCCCGAGCACACAGGGTTAATATATTGAAGAAAACAAAAAAGCTGGTAAAATGTTTGAAACAAATCAAGATTTATCCTTTCATACCAATTTAGCTAAATGTCACGAATATAAAAAATTATACTCAAGTATACTCAAAGTTATAAATAAGGTTTGATAAAAGAGTAGATCATATGTTACCATTAAGTGTTGTAAATCGGACTCACACTGTCACTTCTACAAACTTCATTATTATCATTAATAAGTTATCATTGAATAATAAAGTCGATAAGAAAATAATAAAATCCATAGAAGTGACAGTGTGAGTTCAGTTTGCACTACTTACTGGTAACACGTCATCCACTCTATTTTCAAATCTTAGTTATAAATGAAGCAGGCTAACAAATAACTTTACTGGTGAGGGATTAGGAATAATTAGTAGTAATTTAAACCGAGTAGGACTCTATTTCTGAGAAATTTTAATTATAACCTTGATGTATAAAATTTTAAGCATTACGCCCATTACATCAACTGGTAATTAATAAGTATGTAAGCATACTTATACAAAAAACAATATTGCAGTAATAAAAGCATCACTGGTCACTTAGAAACAATATTTAACCAAATTTATTTCATTCATTTTTGGTGAACAATAAAATAGATTTAAATTAATTATTTTCCCATGAGCACCCATGCAACTCGTCCTTATGAAAATATCTTCTATTAAGACCTGTGCTATCTCTATTACATACATGTTGCAAGTAGTCATAGAAATAGATGTATCAACTACAGGAGAGGGTCGACTAGTGTCTTCCTCTTTATGTCAGCTAGGTCTCTAATTCTTTTGAGCTGCAATAAGTGTGTTGTCGGATTCTTCTTGTCAAGCAATAATTTGTGAACAATTTCGTCGTCTGTCAGCATCTGATTCCCTGGATTACCACTATACACAAGTAGCCACTCATTCACGTTCTCTTCATCACAAGCAGTGGAAACACCAACGTTGCTCAACACCTCCAACATTTTGACGAGTGCATTGATTCGTCTATTTGTATTTCATCTTTAAATAGTTTCAGTAGCTTATTGCACGATTTATACAAGGCGCTAGATTTTTACTCCATCGCATGCTTCGACCAACATAGAACAACACTCTTTTAAATTGATTTTTTCTACATAGAAATAATTGTTTCTTCGTTATTTTTATCCCCTAAAAGTAGGAGACGTCGCATGAACTGTTTTAGATATAGTTCTTTTAATGTTTCGATGACGCTCTGGTCCATAGGTTGAATTAAAGAAGTTACATTATACATATATACAGCGTTGGCCATATGTATTAGACACCTCTGTGAAAATGCCGTATTATGAATACATTTATATTTACAGATAGATAGTACTCGGAAATACTTTCGATAAAACTCCTTAATGTAATTTTAACGAGGGTCGTGTGTACTTAAGCAGGTAGTTTTGAAGTAAGGGGTCATTTTACAGTTTTGAGTATCACTTTATTTCCGACACGCTAACGAAAAGGAGTTTGTTGCGAAATTGTATTCATTCATTCAAGTGTGTATTTTTATTATTAGTGTGTATACAGTAAAGTATAAAATAATGCCAAAAGTTCGTGAATTAACGGAAGTGCAGCGCGGCCAGATCCTTCTGCTCAGTTCGCAAGGGATGACACTGTCAGCGATCGCAAGACAAATGAAGTGTTCGCGATGTGCGGTTCGTACCACGCTAAAAAGGTACGAGGAGACAAGATCATTCACTAATCGGCCTAAAAGTGGAAGAAAACGCCTAACAACTGCAAGAGAAGATCGAATTTTAGAGAGAACAGCCATACGGAATCGGACAAAAATGTCGAAAGATCTCGCCAGCGAATTAGCCCTGCGTCATGGAATTGATATTTCTGCACGGACAGTTAGGAGAAGGCTTGTGGCAGGTTGGTTTACGTGGATGTAGAGCTCGACGAAAACCATACTTAACTGCAGAACACAAGAAAAAGCGACTTCAGTGGGCTAGAAAATATAAAAATTGGTCCGTCGAAAACTGGGCCAAAGTATTATGGTCCGATGAATCTAATATAGAGGTATGTAAGAATAGATATTTATAATGTTAGTAAACGTAGATAAGTTAAATTACCGCTTAAAGTTTTTCAAAAAAGACAGCCAATTTAAAATATATTTTATTACTTTATTTTCCAGCTTTTCGGCCAACCTGGGGCGCAGTACATTCGACGACGACGAGGAGAGGCATATCACCCGGATTGTATAGTACCTACAGTAAAACACGGTGGAGGCAGTATTATGATTTGGGGGTGCATGTCTGCATCCGGCGTCGGCGAACTCTTCTTGTGCAAAGGTCGTATGAACAGTGGTGCTTATATTGATATGCTGGGGGAGGTATTGGAGCCGTCGGTATTAAAATTGTTTGATACAGATGTACCTGAATATTATTTTCAACAGGACAATGCGCCTTGCCATAAATCACGGCAAACAATGGGGTGGTTCAACGAAAATAACGTAGAGATTCTAGACTGGCCAGCTCAGTCTCCGGACCTCTCCCGATTGAACATTTATGGAATATTTTAAAAACTAAGGTGGTAAAACATAAATGCAACAATAAAAACATTCTTAAACAAAGAATAATCGAGGAATGGTCAAAAATATCCAGTGAAATGTGCCATAACCTGGTAGCAAGTATGCCGAGAAGAGTGCGTGCTGTTATAAAAGCAGGTGGAGGTGCTACTAAATATTAAAATAAACTAACATTCTTTAATAAATTACTGACGAATACATTCCTGTTTGTGATTTTGATTTCATTTCTTGATTTTGTACTACGGGTAACAATAATTTAAAGTTTTTCGTACGTAGGACTAAGGTGTCTAATACATATGGCCAACGCTGTATATATAATCAGCACTAACAGGCCTTAAAGGCACAGGGCTTGTTCGGAACCACCGAGCCGTATACATATGTGTATACCGTACCGCTCCTGGGCCGCCCATTGCCATTTCCTTACTTTCCGCAGCATATTGGAGGTAGCAGATCCATTTTAGGATTTTAAACAACTACGTTCCGCCGCCACTCCACCACCAGTTCACTATTACGAAAGATTTAAGTAACCATTGAAAAATTCTAAATTCTATATCTCCTAGAATATACGGTATTCCCAAAATGCATAAAGATAATATTCCTTTACGTCCAATCGTAAACTGTATTAACTCCCCCATTTATAATCTTTTCAAATTTTTATCTAAAATTTTAAGCAATATTGTAGGTAAAATTACATATAATGTGAAAAATTCATGAGAATTTTTCACATTATATTAAAAATAATTATCCAAATAGCTTTTACAAAAAATAATAAAAAATAAAATTAACAAATTGTATAACAGAGGCATTAAAAATAATGACAATAAATGTTATAACGCTATTCTTTATAAAAAAGGTTTAAGCGAACAAATAAAAAGAATTTAATAAAAACAATATAAACGTATCTTTCATTCCAAATTATAGTAACAGATATCTTTTTACTGACACTAAATCTAAAATAGTAGTGAAGTGTAGTTTATAAAATAAACTGTAAAGACTGTGATGGTTGTTACATCGGTCAGACAAACCAATATTTAAAGAAAAGGTTGTACAACCATAAGTATTCTTTAAATAATGATTTTGGTGCAATGACTGCTGTAACAAAACATTACAAAGATCTGCTGCATTACTTTGATTTTGAAAATACAATTATACTAAAAACAGAAAATAATTATAAAAAAGACTAATATACAGAAAGACACTAAAACTATTAATTTCAGAGCCGATGTTCAACATTTAAGTAATGTATACAGCAATTTGTTAAAATAACGTTTACATTTCTTAAGAAGGAAACCTTCGGTTAGGGTTTTGATTCGGGTTTTCGCTAGTCCTTGAACAGAATTGTTAAGGTATCGACAAGTTTTTTTATTATTATTAGATTTTCTTGGGTATTTTCATTGTTTGCATGTGTGTTTGCACATTAAATCAGTTATTTATAATTTTTATAGAAAATTTTTTTATGTATCCTATATATCAAAATCCTAATCATTAGTTATTTTGTTGATAGTTCTCGAATAAAAAACAAATGTTCGTTTATACATTTATTTAGTTATATTTTCACCGAAAAAGGTGTTCCAAAAACGTTTGTAAACGTTCTGAAAATATAACTATCATTTCAACCAGTTTAGTTGAATTGACGTAATTGTGGTAGAGAACAATCATATGAAATAAGTATAAAAAAGGTCACGAAAGAATATATATCTATACATTTAATTTATTTTACTTTGCAAACCATTTAAATGCTCTGCCATAACAGATGCACCATCATATGTTTGAGTGACTAATTTTTTTATTTCGTATTATTCGCAATTATTTAATAAAAGGTTAAATAAATCTTCAGCTATTTGACAGGATGATATGTCAAAGAAACCAAAAAAATCTTTCAATAACACTGCTTTTCACATAACGTAATATGATTGATAATTGAGACTTGCAGGAAATATTTGTGGTTTCATCTACATGCCGAGAAAAAAATACGGAGCTTCTTTAATGTCTGTATCTATTTCCTGTTTTAATACAAAAGAAATGCAATCTATTAAATCAATTTGAATACATTTAGATGCACCAGTAAAAATATTACTATTAACAAATCTATTAAAACTAGGTTCATATTTGCTAAAGAGTCCAATTAATTCTTTATAATTTCCACGATTAAAAGAATCTGAAGTCCCATTGTGTCCCTGAAAAGCTAGATCTTGTGATGCTAAAAATATCGTTACGTCGATTAATTTTCTTAAATTGTTGCGACTTACTCTAACGTCATTATTGTACGTAATAATTGCATCTTTACACGCGCTGTCTATAGCAGTAGCAATATTTTGTTTTTCAAATAATTTAAATTTGCACAACGATAAAATATGTTCTTTAGACTTAGAATGCCGTTCAATAGATCATGGTAATTTTTTAAAACCCGTATAACCTAATTTCGACCACGTTTCTGCTTGATTACCATAAAGTGGACATGGCCAACAGAATAATATTTCCCATTTTATTGAACCCGCCAACCAATCACATTTAGCGTACCACAATGAATTAAAACCACGATATGCCGGTTGTCGTCTTATGTTAGATACTAAAGATAAATTACGACGAGGTTTTTCAATTTTCTGTACGATGTGTAATTTCGTCTCTATGTTTAAACAACTAAAAGAATTTCCTACTAACCAATCAACAACATCTTCGCAGCTCCCTATTTCATTAATTTTATCCATTTTCTATGTACACTATCGTCCATAAGTTTGGAAGCAAGGTGAAATTCCTTTAAAATTATACAACTGTTACGCATATCGTGAAATCGTTAATCCCTATTGTAAATTATTCTATACAATTATAAAATCGTTACTCATAATCCGTAAATTCCAAACATTTAGGTACAAATTTCACCCGAATACGTTTTATTGCTCTTTCCAAGAGTACAGCTATTATTTGGCGATGATGAGTAGGACACCTGCAGTAATTGCTTTCGGTCAAACGGTTTAGTATTACTTCAGTAATCGTTGAGTGCGTGTGGTAGAAGTATTAAAACTTTTGTGTCGTATCGGTTTCCTTTGCGGAATTAGTGTTTTGAATTCAGTGCGGAATTAAAACAATTTGGTGAAGTACTGAGCGTAAAAATGCCAAAACGCAAACAGTTGACTGCAGAACAACGTTGTACGATTTGTACTCCGCGGCGAAGGATATACCGAAAGAGAAATTTTACAACGGTTGGGAATTTCACCGAAGGGTGTGCATTATACCTTGGCCCGGAGAAGAGAGACCGGGCAAAATCTTGATAGGAGACGAAGTGGGCGGCCACGGGTGACTTCTGCAGCTGATGACAGATTCATTGTAACAACTTCTAAACGAGATCGACGTCTAACAGCACCGGACATCGCATCGCGCGTCAATACGCAACGAGAAACAAATGTTTCTTGTTACCACCGTCAAGAGACGGTTATTGGCAGCTGGTTTAAGGGGGTGCGTCGGCCGCAAAAACCGTTTTTGAAACATGTGCATAAGCAGAAAAGGCTAACTTGGGCAAGAGAACATGCAAACTGGTCACTGGAGGATTGGAAGACAGTGTTATAGACCGACGAATCTAAATTTGAACTATTCGGTACGAAACGGAGAGTTTTTGTTCGTCGGCGACCCGGGGAAAGAGTCAGTGAGGCCTGTTTAGTGCCGTCTGTTAAACACGGAGGTGGCAGTGTTATGGTTTGGGGTTGTTTTGCTGGAAGAACGACGGGTGATTTAGTAAAAATTAGTGGTACAATGCGGAAAGAAGAGTATTTGAATATTCTGCAGAATCATGGTTTTCCGTCTGGAAGCCGTCTTGTTGGCGAGCCGTTTGTGTTTCAGCAAGATAATGACCCCAAACATACGGCTCGAATCTGCAAGAACTTTTTAGAGGAGAAAGCAGCATTAAATCAACTAAAGTTAATGGTTTGGCCTCCTCAAAGTCCGGATTTGTCCCCTATTGAGCTCTTGTGGGATGAACTTGATCGAAGGGCCAGACAGCAACAGCCTCAAAACACCCAACAGCTATGGGAATATTTACGGACCGCATGGCAACAAATTGACGAGAACTGCCTTGAAAAATTGCTTCGAAGAATGCCAAAAATTTGTGGAGCAGTTATTAAAGCTAAAGGTGGTCATATAGACGAAAATAGACTTACTACCTAATATATTATTATATTTTTTGAATAAATTTACTGTTTACGGATGATAGTGACGTATGTTACATACATTCATTAATAATCACAATAAAAATTTACTTTATCTGTTTTTTTGTAAAATCCGTTGTTGGCGTCGCTGCTTCCAAACTTTTGGACGGTAGTGTATGTACATATGATCTAGCAAAACCTCATAAAATAACATAAACCGAATAATTGTTACATAGATCCTTAAAACATCGTTAAAGTGGTAGATTAGTAGTGAATCGCACACATGCGAACTGCGAACGTTTGTGCATCTTTATTTAAATAAAACTTTATATCAGTAATATCTTTAGCTAATTGCTTAGTCCTGTTTACGCAATTATGCAATGCTAGTTAAGTCGTATAAATGTATGTACACTCCCAGTGACGGTAGTTGGGACACCTCGTTAAATTTAGGATATTGTGCAATAAAAATTCAAAATCTTACACAATACTGAGAATTCTACTGCGTAGTAATTATTACTGGTTAGTGGATCATACAGCATTATTAGGAATGCTGCACTAATGGAATTTACAATACAACTTAATCTTAATTACAATAATCCCTAATAATCGCAATATAATGATTTCATAGTATTACCGAAAGAAATATTCAAGTAGTATTACAATGCTTTATGTGTCATAAACATTTACAAGGGTATTTCCAAGAACGATTTTATGGTCATCAAGGTATTATCCTATCCCTCTAGTACCTCGGGCCATTCAGTTTACTTCTAAACGTCTCCGTGTACGCGCGAAGTGGAAGTGGGCGAATTTTGAAAGTATTAACAGTGAAAATGCCGCGTGGAAAACCGATCAGTGTTCAAAAGCGATCGTCCGTAATCACACTCGATAAAGAAGGGTATTCTGTTCGACAAATTGGCGAAAAAGTGCATCTGGCAAGATCTAGTGTAGCCAATATTATAAAACTGTACCGTACAACGAAAAGTTTAAATGACCGTGATCGACCAGGTCCGTCTCGTATTACGACCAACGTTGATGATCAGCGAATCGTTTTAATTAGTAAACGAAATAGAAGACTGACAGCACCACAAATAGCAGCAGAATTCAATCGCGATCGTCAAAACGCGGTGTCAGTGAGCACTATTCAACATCGCTTGCGAGAGGCAAACCTATTCGGACGAATTGCTGTACGGAAACCGCTACTAAGACGAACCAATCGTTTAAAACGATTACAGTGGGCTCAACGACATCGAGATTGGACGGTGGAGGAGTGAAAAAATGTGCTTTGGACCGACGAATCCAAGTTTGAAGTGTTTGGACAAAATAGAAGAGTTTATGTTCGGAGATCAAAGACAGAAAAAATGCTTCGCGAATGTCTAGCACCCACTGTAAAACATGGTGGTGGCTCAGTTATGGTGTGGGGTTGTTTTTTGTACGCAGGAGTAGGAGACCTCGTTCGGATAGAAGGTATTATGAGAAAAGAACAGTACAGAAATATTCTAGAGCATAATGCTGTACCTTCTGGCCAGCGATTGATAGGGGAGAATTTCACCTTCATGCAAGATAATGATCCTAAACATACGGCGTTAGTATGTAGGGATTATTTGAATACACAACAAACACAAAATACCTTGCAAATAATGTCATGGCCTCCACAGAGTCCCGATCTTAACCCGATCGAACTCTTGTGGGATGAGCTGGATAGACAGGTACGAAAAGTGGGTCCAACTTCGAAACAACACCTTTGGGAAGTTTTACAAGAACAATGGAACAGTTTACCACCCAACACACTTACAAAACTTATCGAAAGAATGCCCAGAGTTGTTCGAGCCGTATTGAATGCAATAGGAGGATTCTTCGACGAGAAGAAAGTTTAATGATTGTATTTGATAAATATTATTATTTGCTATCATTTTGTCATAATAAACCAATATTTTGTTATATATAACTTATTTTGTGTTTTATTTTTATTTTTGTGCAAGTTAAATACTTATATTGAAAAAATGTTTAACTGTCCCAACTTCCGTGACTGGCAGTGTATGTGACCGAAAAAAGAAACGCCAAAGGTGAATGCGAAGGTGAGGGGATGTGTTATTGGAAGTGCGCGGTCGGGAACGCGATAAGATGGTTGAAGGAATCGCTTCTAGCCGGGCGGGGGTGTGTTTATCAAGATACGAATACGAAAGAAGGCGGGCCCTCATCCGAGATAAAAAACAAAGGTATTTCTTTGTTTTTAGATACGCAGAAAGGAAAAAGACGAAAGGTTTAGGGGCCAACAGGAAGTGGTTAGCGAGCCACGAAGAGAGGGTGTCGTCGGCCCGCTACGAAGTGACGACACCCTCGTGTCGACGTGCGACAACGTAAACTGACGACCACCGTGAGAAAGTACAAAAAAAAAAATCGGTGTGCGACAACGTCAAGTGACAATCGTCATGGTCCAACGAATTTGCTTTTTGAAAAACGCCGAGGAAAGCCCAAGTGTCGCGCCATGGAGAGTTGCGAGTGCGCCGCGAAATAGGGACCGGAAAAGTCCAACTCCAATCAGCAGACCATCTGTAACAAGCGTTTCGCCCAAAAACACCACTACACCTTCAGCAGGAAGAATAATCAAGATAAGTTGTAATAGTAAATTAAAATCGTATTCGCAAAAATATAGTCACAAACGGCCCCGAAATTTAAATTATAACCAGTTTTATGGGTAGGATTTTTTTGTCATTTCATGTAAATTGAGTTTTCTTAATTGTTGAGCAAATTAAAATATTTCTGTAAATAAGTATTTCTTTTATCGGCAGTAAGGACGATCAAGGATTCCATTTGTCGGTTAAAAATATAGTTTGCTCGTTTTTCTAAATCGCGTCAGAAAGGTTCTTTGTTTAAATTTTGTTTCAAAGAACCTGAAGTAGTAGTGAGTGAGTAGTTAGCTACTAGGTGCGAGTCATTGTTCCTTTCTTACGTGAGCAGCCGGTACAAAATTACATCACTCCCTCCTTTACTGTATTTGAAGTTCGGCTGGTTCCCATTATTGAGTTTGTAATTTGCCGTCTTCAGAGGGTTTTTTTTAAATAAGAATGATCGAACTTTGAACATAAATGAAACCACAAATTTGTAGAAAATATGGTTTCTGTCATTTTACTATTTAGCCATTAACGATAAAACATTATTTCACTTAAATGGCGGCAGCGACTTCAAATTACGTTACGCATTCTCTGGGCCCAATGTTTCATCATCTTTTCCAATAAATCGACCGTTATTGGCTTTAAATTGGTCAATTGTTGATGGTTTATTTGTGTAAACCTGTGACGTTAAATAAGTCCACAGAACGTACTCTAACGGTGGCGGTCAATTGATTGGACCGTTTAATGAATTATTGAATTTCCATTTCAATAAATCGATGATTATGTGACACGTAGTACCATCCTGTTGAAACCACATCACCATTGTATCAATATTATGCAAATTTGGAAATAAAAGGAATTTTATAGTGACTTGTAACGAGTACCATTCACCGTAACATGCGGTCCAATTCCATTTTGAAAAAATAAGGACCAATGATGCCTCCGGAATGTAAACCACACCACGCAGTCACTTTGACAAGATGCAATTGGGTCTGATGAATCATCTGTATATATACAGTAGAAGCCGCTTATTATAATCACGGTTAATGTTATCAAACGGTTATTGTTATCGAAAACCGTTGGTCCCAAATCATTCTATTTAAAACTCATTGAAAGAAAGCCGCATATTGTAATCAAAAGCCGCTTAATGTTATTAGTTATGAATAGTATCCTTTGTCAGAAAGTTTCTTCAGGCGACGGTGTCTGCAGCGCAACTCCTTTGAACGAGCCGCTTTTTCTCGCCGATTTCAATTAAAACTCTCATATCGCATATTACAATCTAACGAATTGTTATTTCTATATTATGAAGAGGTCATCTTTTTTTTTTTGATGTACTTTATGTATAAAGGTCCGTTCGTTTAAATGATATTCAGTTTCTCCTATACTCTTCTACGAATCTCACGTTCTACAGTCTTGTGTACGGGTAAATTATTGAAATTTCGCATAAACCACCGTGGTCATGGCAGAAGTGAATAAAAAACGTCGCGATCTATCGAACGAAGAAAAACGACAAATTCTCGATAACTTCGATAAACTTCCGAAAATGAGTCAAAGGAATGCTGCGGTACAATTAAAAATTTCGCAACCGCTGTTGTGTAAAATTTTAAAAAATCGTACAGAAATAGAAACGTGTGCGCGTTCGAATGAAAACATAAAACGAAAAAGGGAAAGATCTGGAAAGGATAATCAAGTTGAATCAGCTTTAAAAATTTGGTTTACAAATGTTCGCGAAAAAAATGCCTCTGTGAATGGTCCTATCATGCGTCAAAAAGCAGAAGATATAGCCAAAACTATGGGGAAAGAAAATTTCATTGCAACAGACGGATGGTTCAATCGGTGGAAAAAGCGAGAAAACATCGTTTATAGACCTCTGCACGGTGAAGAAAAAAGTGCTGATTCGTTAGCAGCCGCTGACTGGATGCGTTCGGAATGGCCAGAAATTATTGCAAAATATCCGCCTCGGGACATCTACAATGCAGATGAAACAGGACTCTACTTTCGCGCGATGCCTAATCATACTTATTTGTTCAAAAACGATAAAGTAAGAGGTTGCTTATCTTCGAAAGAACGAGTAACAGTGTTATGTTCTGTTAATATGGAAGGTGAAAAGGAAGAACTTCTAGTGATAGGAAAAAGTAAGAATCCTCGGTGTTTTAAAGGTGTTAAAACTTTGCCCGTGGAGTATTTTGCTAATGCGAATGCTTGGATGACAAGTGTCTTGTTCAGCGAGTGGTTACTCAGGTGGGACAAAAAATTGAAACGCCAAATCGTCTTATTAGTAGACAATTGTACTGCGCACAAAGTGAATGCAGTTTTGACGAACATCCAACTTATTTTCTTACCTGCGAACACTACGGCATTGATACAACCATGTGATCAAGGAATCATTCGAACATTCAAAGAATACTATCGAGGGCAAATTCGAGCCCAAATTATACAAGAACTTGATGAGAATCGAGATGCACCTACTGCAGATGCGATAGCAAAAAAATCAGTCTTCTAGATGCGCTGCATTTGCTGGTGAAGGCATGGAGGCAAGTTCAACCAGAAACGATCCAAAACTGGTGATGAAGAACCTGGATCTCCATGAAACGTGCGCTGACATTTTAGAAGGTATGAAAAAGAACTTGTTTTGTACATCTAACTAATATTTTTTTAATTTTTTGTAGTTCAAGGTCTGTCCAAAAGCGAATTTTCCGATTGGGTGGATATCGACAATGATGTTCAAACAGCTGCCACAATGACTATATCAGACATTTGTCGGGAAGTTGTGGACCAATCGTCCGAAGGAAGTAATCCTGAATTACCCGAAGTAGGAGAAGAAGAAGAAGAGGGAATGTCTGAAGAGCCGCCAACTAATGGCCAGATGCAAGAAGCGTTAAATATTCTCCGACGTGGTGTACAATTCCGAGAAAGTAATTTTGATAGATATTATGATTTTGAAATATACATACAAAATCTTATTAATAAAAATAAACGTCAAACGACGATCGACCAGTTTTTCGAATGAAATCGTAAAGTGTAAATAAATGTACCTACGTATTGTATCGATAAAAAATAAACAAATTTGGTAAAATATTAAAAATTGTTGATTAATCGTTAATTTTTCCCTTGAATTTTATTTGTAAGTCGTTAAATAATTTGATTACATACATACATATTTATTATTGACTACATCAGCATAGAAAAATACATTTATATTTACCTTCCGCTTACTGTTATCATTCGGTTAATGTTATCAAAAAGGGTTTGTTCCAAATTGATCACAATAAGCGGCTTCTACTGTAGTATAAAGCAATTTTACTTATCCACATAGTAATTTGACTAGAAATGGTCATCATCCTTCAGTAAATGGACGTTTGGCTTCATGTCTTGCACCAACCAGATCTTGTAAGCATGTAAACCAAGCTTCTTTCGCAAAATACACCATGTACAGGTCGTAGACAGGTTCAGTTGTTGAGAACATCCTAGAATTTACAAATTTGGAATTTCATGGATGCTTGCCTTGACAGTAGCAAACTTTTTAGCAGCGTGTTGTTTTTTGTTTGTTTTTTTTTTTTTCATCTTATGGACGTTTTGGTATCATGCGAGTTTATTCCAGCTCAAAGTATGCAATAACACCACGAATAAGTTATGCAGAACAATTATGTCGACCATAAACAGCCGAAGCTTCACACACAGACTCGCTATTTTCTTAATAAATTTTCACTCCTTGTAAACATTCCAGCGGATTAAGTTGCATTCTAACAAATGTCAAATATTTCTGAAAATAAATATCAATTTAGTTAGCAAAAGATAGAATCGATCTGGCCGCGACAGACGTTTTAATTTCTCTCATCCTTATTGAAAATCCCTTTATAGCCAAAATCAAATCGAAACAAATATTTTATTTTGTGTGCGTGAAAACGTATATATTTTATTTTGCATTGTTCAATTGATTTTGGCCATTATTATGATCTGAAAGCTGAGCATTTTCCCGCTTGCACAAGGTTATAGAAAATAAAACCGGCTTTTCTACTTTATGCCGATTTATTAGACAGATAAATATTAAGACACATTCACAATAAGAATACAAAACAAAATAAAAATATATCAATGTACTAAATATAAAATATGCATTAATGTTTCTTTTTGACGAATGTCATACAATACAAGCAAAAATGATCGGTCCTTTCACCTATATTGTTTGTTTTTAATAATTGTACTTGTGTCTTATTGTGTTTTACGCTCTTAGCATATATTGTGTTTTGCCCATTGACTTAAAACATATACATACATTATACGTGCTTTTTTAAGCTGGGTGGTAAACGATGGTTTATCGTTTTATGACGAGCTAGTCGAACAAATATTTATCTTTCTCTGGGAGAGCTTCAATATAAATTTATATTAAAACGTTTAATTCATTAGCACGGCCTATAGCTAAAAGAAAAAGTATCGCAGAGTCGGAACGTCGTGTGTAAGGCGGATAACAGTTCAAACAGCGTTCGTATAGGACGATGTAACTTGCAGGTCCCTTTACTATATTCTCTTCAACACTGCCTTCGTCTCGCATACAAGCGAGCAGCCGGAGAAATGTTATTGACAACAGTCGATCAGTGCAGTGGAAAAGGAATTGGTGCAGTCGGTCGTCAGTATTCTATTCGTTGGCTTACCGCTAAGTGACATGGTCTATTGAGACTAGTATTCTTCCGTCTATACAAGTGACGAATGACCAAATATGTTCGTAAGCAGTGTTTGAAACACACTATAAGCGCTTACAAAAATGCGTGTAATATATATATATAGACAGTTCTCGCAATATAAGTTGGCGAGCGGTAGGGATGCGCCGTAAAGGTATTTAGGACTCGTACCTCCCACCTGTCTGATTCAGATAGTGCATAGGAAGAATTACCATTACGTTGCAGCACGATTGATAGGTAATCTATCCCTCCTCTATCTGCGCGAACTCACTCCCACCCTTCACCAACTTATATTGCGAGAGCTGTACATATCAATATATATGGTATAAAATTAATATATATTATTATATATAAAATGAGACAACTATAAAATATATATGTATACAAAATAAAACAATCCTATAATGTACTTGAGAATTTTCTTCTTTTACAAATAATCTACCCATTTTATTCTGAAATAAGATGCTCATGTTTTCTTTCTGATGCTCAAAAGAAATGCGTGAAACACGTTGAAAGATTAACCTGATATTCGTTTTATAATAATTATTATAATGAACTGGTAAGAAATAATTACATTGGCAAATAAACTGCTCACCACATTTGACTACCAAATGTTGCTTTTATTCCTAGCGACATAAATGTCCTAGAATTCATTAAGAATTATATAGTGGGGAGTTTACCTGTGTGATTTACTCTCAGTAGTGCTACACCACAGTTCTCACAGTCATTACCAAATGAATTTTTAGTGTCCTATAATATCTAGAATTACTTTCTATGTTGCACCTCTAATCGAATATTTGAATTTCAGAAAAAGGAGACACAAAAGTGAAAGTAGAAGCATTAAAGAAAACAATAAATATGATTTTGGCAGGTGAAAAATTGCCTGGTTTATTGATGACCATAATAAGATTTGTTTTACCACTGCAAGATCATATGATCAAGAAACTATTATTGATATTTTGGGAAATTGTACCGAAAACCACATCCGATGGTAAATTATTACAAGAAATGATTTTGGTCTGCGATGCATATCGGAAAGATTTACAGCATCCAAACGAATTCCTTAGAGGAGCAACTCTTAGATTTTTATGTAAATTAAAGGAACCTGAATTGTTAGAACCTCTAATGCCAGCTATACGTGCATGTTTAGAACATCGTCATTCGTACGTAAGAAGAAATGCTGTCCTTGCGATTTTTACGATTTATAAGAATTTTGAATTCTTAATACCGGATGCACCTGAACTGATAGCAAACTTCTTAGACAATGAACAGGATATGTCGTGTAAAAGAAATGCTTTCCTCATGTTATTACATGCAGATCAAGAAAGGGCTTTAGCATACTTAGCATCATGTTTAGATCAAGTCACTTCGTTCGGTGACATTCTTCAGCTTGTAATCGTTGAATTAATTTATAAGGTTTGTCATGCAAATCCAACAGAGAGATCACGATTTATTCGCTGTATATATAACTTGTTGAACTCCAACAGTCCAGCTGTTAGATATGAAGCAGCTGGAACACTTGTCACTTTATCCAATGCTCCTACTGCAATCAGGGCTGCAGCAAGCTGCTATATTGAACTTATTGTCAAGGAAAGTGACAATAATGTAAAATTAATTGTTTTGGATCGATTAATTGCGTTAAGAGAGCACCCTTCTCACGAACGTGTGTTACAAGAATTGGTAATGGACATCCTACGAGTTTTATCGAGTCCAGATTTAGAGGTTAGAAAAAGACGTTAGCTTTAGCGCTCGATTTGGTTTCATCGAGAAATATTGAAGAAATGGTTCTTGTATTGAAGAAGGAAGTTGCTAAAACTCATGATGTAGAACACGAAGATACTGGTAAATACCGACAATTATTAGTCAGAACATTGCACTCTTGCAGCATCAAATTTCCCGATGTTGCGAGTTCAGTCATTCCCGTACTTGTTGAATTTTTATCTGATAGTAACGAGCTCGCTGCCACAGATGTTCTGGTATTTGTGCGAGAAGCCATCCAGAAATTTGATCATTTACAACCCCTGATTATAGAGGTATGTATTTGTATAAAGGAATTGTAAAGTGTAATAGTCCATTTAGACTCTGATGAAACAAAGATTGTCACAGGAGGCCTTAACATATTATGTATGCAGGTTTTGTCCCAGACCTTAAAGGCCTATATCCTTATGAGATTCCTCCATTTCTTGCTGTATTTTCTAGCTAATTATCTGTCTATCCCTGATGTCCTGCATCACTGATGCTCTCCATCTTCTTCGAGGTCCTCTTTTCCTTTTGTTCTTATCTGCTTTTACCCATGCTATCTTTTTGACTGCTATTGTGTCCTCCATACGCTCGAGGTACGATAACCATTGTAATATTTTGTTCTGTACTACGTCGTATTTATTTGGTTCGTTAAATACTAATGAATAAAACTCATACAGTAAACACTTCACTATATTTAACAAAAAAAAAAATGTAACGATCGTTTCACAATACAGTGACTTCATCCGGCTGTACTATCAAACTAAGTTAGTTTTGATAATATAGTCTAACAAAGTGTCGACGAAACGATTGTTGCAAATTTTTTTATTAAATATAGTGAAGCGTTGACTCTACGACTTTTATTCATTATTATTATGGATCTTCACCAACTAAAAGCCAGTTTTAATCAATTTTTCGTTAAAAAGCTCATAAAGCTCTTCATTACTTCGTTTTTCTCACCAATCTTCTAATTTATTTTGCCTCCATTGATTTTTCTTAAAATTTTCTTCTCCTATATTTCAATGCTTCACTTCAATATAGTAGCACTGACCTTATTGTTTTGTACATTCTTTCCTTTACAGCCCGCGATAGATGTTTTGATTTTATTAACCCATGCAATGCGCCTACCTAGTATTTTTTGGCAATTTAAAATCTATTTCAGCATGTTCTTCACATTTTTATTGATAAGCACTCTTAAATACGTATAGCTCTTTGCTGCTCGCTATTTTTTACTACTATGCTTGTTCATTAGCAGACTCCTTTTCTCATTTATTTGTGACACAATTTTATTGCAGTCTTTATCAATTAATTAGAGTGTCGTATCTATTTATGCCATTGGTTCTGATTTCCCTCTACCTCGATAAAATATTAAATAAAATTAATTTATCCTTCAAAAGAAAAACAAAATGTAATGAGATAATAAATTGATGTAGGTGTATTTTAAGTTAATGTATTTAGAAAGATTTTGATACTCGCCGTCCAGTCCGCACTGAAACGAAACAAATTCATGGACCGCAGCTAGTAGAGTATTCGATCCCTTTCATTACCACATACTCATTTTGTATACTCTGGAATGTTTAACCCTTTTAATCCCAAGCTCTTTATTTCACTAGCACATTGGGACACCTCGCAATATTTGATACATTATCAAAATCGTTTATTTGATTTATGTATAAAAAGACAAGAATACTTATGACCAGAGACCGGATTATATGTTTTTGCATATCGATAAATATCAACGGTACAATTGAACGCTTCGAAATCAAATAGGATTTACCGGGAGTGTTGTTATTTAAACAACTCATTAATAAATTTGACATAGTGTCCACAAGTATCTGTTGATAATTGATAGTTATCGATATGCAAAAACATATAATCCGGTCTCTGCAGTTATGATACTACATCGAGCCACAAGATTATGATGGTTATACCAACTTACAGTCTGTATAACAAGAGCCTACGTTGATTTATAAACAATATACAATATGTTAAACGGTTTTAAATAATTTATTGCAAGTGTCATTATAAATACTATTACGCATTGACTTAATAATCCAATCTCCGTTGTTCTCCAGTATAGCCAGACAACGTTTTGGTACACTTTCAACTAATTTGTCCACATAACTTGTAGGTAATGTCCGACCGAAACAGGATTTCCAGGCAAAACCGAAACCGAAACTTCGGCCTGGCTCTCAGTTTCGGCCGAAACCGAAACCAAAACTTATTTAGACATGTTAAAATTTCAAATATATGCTGAAATCTAGTGTATGTTTTACATATGTTATATAATTCATTTATTTTAAATGAAATAAAAAAATCGACAATTACGGTATATAAGAAAAGTAGATATTTATTTATGTAATATTAACTTGCTGATACTGTCGACTACGAGACACGAACTCGCTCGAACGAAGCGCGGCAATTCACGAACACTGAGTTTCGGTGAAACCAAAACTATGGCCGAAATCGAAACCGAATTTTCGGTCGACCACTACTTGTAGGTAAAGAACGCCATATTTCTCGAATCTTGCGAACAAGCTTCTTCAAATTAAATACAGGCATTCCTCGCAACTTGTACTTCATAAAACCCCATACATTTTCAATGGGATTCGCATCCGAAGATTGTGACAATCTAACACTTCAATGTTATTTTCCCTTTTGCAAGTGGCACAACGCCCGCTGCGGTGCTTCAGATCGTTATCCTTTTGTGGTATTCAAGTTGTCGTATCTTGTCCAAACGATCAGATTTTGTCTCATTGACCACGCTCAATGATTTTCCGTCAAGAACGTTTTCACTTTAACTCCGAGCCATTGCTCGCGCAATTGAAAACGTATTGTTGCTATCGATACGTTTATATTTTGTTTCGCTAATCGTCGTTGTGCTTCCCCCAGGGTAATATTCAGATTACGTTGAACTAAACAGAGGAAAATGTATTCTTCTTTACGGGACGTTACGCAAGTTGAACCGCGTTCAGGTAAATCATCTACATTATTATTTTGTTTTATATCTTGTTACCCACTTCTTTACGAATCCCTAATCGATGCAAAAACCTAGCTGCCGCTTTATAAGTTATTCTGATCCTTTTGGATACGTGCACAAAAACACCGCTTCCATTATTTTTATATACGCTGCATTCCTTTTATAAAGCCTATTACCTTCTTGAAACCAATGAGTCAGGCTAATCACCCTCCACCTGAAATTTTAGGAAAAGTATTCCTTTCCTGTACATATTTGGAAATAATTTTATATGTATTATTTAATTGATGATACGTATGCAATAATTTCTAGAAACTACTAGAGTCATTTGCGGATATAAAGTCAGTTAAAGTACATAGAGCAGCATTGTGGATTTTGGGTGAATATGCGACTAATCCGTCGGATATAACAGCTGTTCTCAAACAAATCCGTCAAACACTTGGCGATGGTCCGTTACTAGATGCAGAACAAAAATTATTAGCAGGTGAAACGACAGATGAAAATAATCTACCACCAACACCGCAAACAACAACACTTGTAACATCCGATGGCACTTACGCTACTCAATCAGCATTCAATACAACACCGTAAGTTTTTAAATTACATATATGTAATTTTCATACACATTGCGGCTTTTGTTCATATTAGGAAACTCAAAAAGGAAAAGAGGCCACCGTTGAGACAATACATGATGGATGGCGAATTTTTCATTGGTGCCGCTTTAGGAACAACTTTAACAAAATTAGCATTACGGTACGGTGAGAAGGTTTCAGCAACTAAGCGAAATCATTTGGATGCCGATGTAATGCTGATTATATCAGGAATCATTCATTTAGGAAAATCTGGTAAGTGAAAAATGAGAAATCGTTTCATTTTATCAGCGCAATTCCTTACGTTCTATCTTCAACCGATTTTGTTCAATAATTAAAATTAAAATTTTTAAGCAGGTTAATCAACCATTATAGCTAGCGTACGTTTTATTTCTGGTACCTTCAGCCTTCTTTGTTGCTTATTCTTTTTTTTTTTTGTTCGTGGCCCTGTTTCAAAGTAAGAAAACATGTTACCTACATATGAAATTTAAAATAATCGATTTGTGGATGATGCAACCATAATGATGACTAAAATATAGTTTTAAGTATTGTCATTTACAGCAGGGTTTACAATTGAGTCACAAAATAAATAATAAAATAATGCCAAATAGCGTACTGTTTCTAAACTTCTTAAAGTCTTAATTTCCTATGTTTATATACTTATTAATTTAACTGAGGTCATTAGAAGGAAATAAGATAAAAATCCAATCAACAATATTTCCGGAGAAGGTGATACCTATTTAATTGCTACAAAAGACGACTGTGCTGATAATTAAGTATTTGCACCCCCGCCCCGTCCTCCCGAGTCTTATCTCTTGTATCATTCAGAATTATACTTACGTCTTGATTACTTGTTACTGTAAAAATGACTAACATTTCATACCTAAATATATAATATGACGTAATACACAATAAATGCTTAATATATTAAAAATCTTTTTAGGACTTCCAACTAAATCGATTACAAATGATGATGCAGATCATTTGCTCTTTTGTTTACGCGTGTTATCGGACCGTTCTCCTTTAATCATTGAAATCTTCAACATCCATTGCCGTCGTGCACTGAACGACATGTTAGTTGCAAATGAACTTGAAGAGGCAACTATACAAAAACTCAAAGAGAAACCAAGCAACAAAATTCAAGCTGACGATCCTATCATATTCATTCAATTACAGCCAGATAGATCTAGTGAACTAGGAGAGAATGTCTTCGAAATGTCTTTATCACAAGCATTGGTTGGTGGCAGGCCTGGAAGTTCAGAATTAGCGTCTATTAATAAATTGAACAAAGTGACGCAATTAACTGGCTTTTCGGATCCTGTATACGCCGAAGCATATGTACATGTTAATCAGTATGATATAGTTCTAGACGTGCTAATAGTTAATCAGACGAGTGACACGTTACAGAATTGTACATTAGAGATAGCTACTTTAGGTGACTTAAAATTAGTTGAAAAACCCCAGCCCGTTGTATTGGCACCAAACGATTTTTGCAATATTAAAGCGAATGTTAAAGTCGCATCCACTGAGAATGGTATTATTTTTGGTAACATTGTATATGACATAACTGGTGCCGCATCTGACAGAAATGTCGTCGTCCTTAATGATATTCATATCGATATAATGGATTACATAGTGCCTGCTTCTTGCACTGATATTGAATTTAGAAGAATGTGGGCAGAATTCGAATGGGAGAATAAAGTGACCGTAAATACTACTGTTACTGATTTATTTGAATATCTAAAATATTTGCTAAAATGGACAAATATGAAATGTCTCACACCAGAAAAAGCACTTTCTGGACAGTGTGGTTTTATGGCTGCAAACATGTATGCTAAATCTATTTTCGGGGAAGATGCACTTGCGAATTTGTGTATAGAGAAACCATTTAATAAGCCTGATGCCCCAGTAACAGGTCATGTACGAGTTAGAGCAAAAGTCAGGTATGATAAAAATATTTTTCTTATTATTGCATTTTAAAAGGAATTTCTTGATTTTTTAGGGCATGGCTCTTAGTTTAGGAGACAAAATTAACTCATCGCAAAAAGGCCACATAAAAGTAGCAACCGTCTAAGACAACAGAAATGTTTATGTATTTATGTACTTTAAGATACTATGTATTGTAGAAATAAATCTAAAATATATTTATAAATGTTACATTTAAGTTTCAATTTTGGAACATCAGGTTTTGATAAAAATAGGGAATTTTGAAATGATCTTTATATAAATAGAGTTAATTATCGGGGAGGGGGTTGAGTTGTTGTTGGTGAATAAAGAGGGGGCTGAAGTTGAATTGCAGGGGTTTGATTTGTTGATTAATTGCTGCAGCTAGCTTAATACCTCCCTTACGTAATAACATTAATAAGATTTTGGTAAAGGTGAACGTTAAATAATTAAAGCAAAAAACGATAGTCAAATGCGATTTAAATTTACAAAATGCGTAGTCATACGTTTGTGTGTGAATGTGTGGTGTGGGGTAATAATACGAAAGATAAATTACGTAAATTAGAACGATAAGGGCTAACTTACTGCGTGATACCTGAAATTGCTGCAGATTTTGCTGGGGCAGCAAAGTAGCGGAGACGGGGGCTTCGATGGTAGTCGTGTGTGTAGATGAAGTATGTGAGTGTGTGAGTATTTACTTGGCGGCACTAAGTGAAGCGTTGAGTGTGTGGTGTCAGCAAGTGACTAAAGTAAAATTCGCGCGATTTGTATTTAAATGGCGCTGAAGGGTGCGAGGGGTCGGATGAATTTAGAAAGTTGGGATGGTCAGTTTACGATAAATACGCAGGCCCTTTTTACCTACTAGGGGATCTAATGGTCGGAAAAAGGCCACAAACATATACTCCCAAACACGAAACTGCAAAAGTTAATTTTAAATAACTTTTTTTTTTTAATTTATTTATACATTTTATATAACTGTAACACACAGATGTTGGCTAAAATATTAAGAAAGAAATAATTTAATCGTGTAATTAAAATGATGAGGGAATTATTTTAGTTAACGAAGTGTAACAATAGAAACTATGGAAATTAGTTATTGCACTTACATTCAACAGACTTTGTAATACAGGATACTATTTTGGTAGTAAGAACAATTAAATTAACATACCATAACATACCATACGCAGGGATGACTATATAGTCATTCTTCTGTACAGAAGGAGGAAATAGGATGTATGTATATAAAACTAGGTACATACCAGGTGAGTCAAAAGACAACGGATATATTTTGGAGAATGATAGCACAAATAAGTATAGAAATTTACAATCCTTACGAGCAAGTGACAGCGGCTAATATTGAAACTGGGAAACGAAGGTGGTTCAATATTTCGCTGCAATTACAAGACATGAAACGAAGTAGATCTAGCGCTCCGTTAGTATTTATTGTGTGCATTTAACTGTCTTCGTAGGGGCCGGCTAGAAATACATCTATTTATTTTGATTGTAATAAAACCCTTAGTAATATAAAAAAAAAAATTAAATCATCGATTTTCTACACACGAAACAATAAGAAACGAATGGATACAAAATTGTGGTAAATTTTCATTAGAAAGTGAAAAAGCAAGTGAAAACATAGCTTTTCACTTGCGTACAGCAAATTGAATTTTAATAATGTTATATATATTTATAGTAATTAGCTTGAATTTCCATCTATCTAGATCTAAACCAAATTTTATGATTTGTTTATAATAGTTAAGCGGTTTATTGTAAGTCAAGGAGTTTTAAATTTTGTGTAGAAAATATACCGGGCGACTATACATAATTATTTCTTTATGATGAAACACCAGATGTTTAAATACAAATATGTCAAAGAGAACCGTTTTCACAACAGAACTAAATTCGTTTATTCTAATGGATTAGTACAGAAGTGAATTCCAAATTAGCAAATTAGCTTTAGATGTTGTTGTTTACCAATTGCTTTGTTATGTCAATCCATTGAATTTATCTTAATAATTCATCATCACTCGTTTAGCGAAAGTTGTATTATGTCAAGCGTTTCTTTTTTTTTCGATCGATTTCCAGAAAATGAAATTCATTCACGGTGAGGTAAATGGATCTGTGAAATTAAAATCTCACCACAAGTGTATAATAAATGCTGCAGGGCGATATACCTTGATTAGTTTATCGCCGACGGAAGTTCATTTGTCAATTTCACTTCAAAGACAATTCTTTTTTATGTTCTGAAGTTTAAAAAAACTGTACTTCCAACTTCACCGCCAGTCGAAACGCAGAAATAAAAACATTAGCTCTTCATTCACAGAAACCTAGAAAAATAAACCTTTATGCACGAACATTTATCATCACAAGAACATAAAATTTTGTATGCGCCTACGTATTTTCCATCTCGAAAAAGAAAAACGCTAATCGCCATCGATGAACTGCTATAAACAGAAAAAATTAGAAAAATGACACATCTTCAAAAACCGACCGAACTACAGTCGAGTCTCGTTTATCTTGAGGCTCATGTATTTTGAGTTTCATTTATCTTAACTTGGGAGTCTCGTTTATTTTAAGTTCCACGCTCCCCTCCATGTTCCACAATTTCACCGTCATGCTAGAATCTAGAGTGAGCTTGGAAGAGGAGGGAGGAGTGGAGGTGACGCAATTCCAGTTGGCGGTTGACGGTGGCGGTAGTGGGGACCCCTGCCGACTTAGATAAACGAAACTCGTTGGTTTCGGAGAACTGAAGATAAACGAGACTCGACTGTACTACCATAGCAGCGGTTACGTATAAGAAAATTAGAACTGGTACAATTGCTTTAATACAAAGACGTATAGGAAAAGCTCGCTGAACAAAAGAAGAAAAAAGTTAGCAGTAACTCTTTTTATGCGTCATCAGATGTTTATAAAACTAAGATGACTCAAAATAATATTGCCGGCTGCATCAACCATACACTTTTGGATTGAACAATCTAGATTCTTACCTGGATTTAATAAAAATTATTTAATCAGATTTCTATAAAAGCTAAAACAATGATAATAACGAACAGTAGTCATATTGTATTTCGACGAAATGAATATAAAATAAAAATTAGAGTATCCAAACATTTAGAGCTAATATAAGGCGTTCAGGATTTAGGCGAATTTGGTAGAAAGGATAAACATGCCAAAAGAGCGTTGGTGTTGATGATCAGAAGTTTATTTACTACATGGAAACTGCCATTAGTTTATCCTTTTAGTTGGGACTGTTTCTATTATAAAGCAGTCTGTTAAGGGACTTAAACAGTGTGGACTTGTTGTAAAAGGAATGGCTTGTGATAAGCGTTGCCATAAACCGCCCGTTTTTTATTGTAGAGGAAGAAAAGATTTTCTAATTTGATACGCAATACGTATCACACCACTACGTGACCTTGTTGTTTGTATGGCCCGAATTATACCTGCGTTTACATTTCCACGTGTGAATAAAGAATCAAATATTTATATGTATATATATATATATATATATATATATATATATAAATGAAACAAATAAATTTGTATAAATTACCCTTACTTATATATACACATAAATATATATAGATCTATATATCTATATAATCTAGAGTGAGCGTGGAAGAAATAGGAGGGGTGGAAGTGACGCATTTCCAATTGGCATGGCAACGGTGGCGGTAGTGGGGACCCCTACCGACTTAGATAAACGGAACTCGTTCGTTTCGGAGGACTAAAGATAATCGAGACTCGACTGTACAATATACATCTGTAAGTACGATTTTTTTGACATGTGGAATTTAAGGAGTTACAGTCTAAGTTCTAAGTCAGCAGCACCTACCTACGAAAATCCACGACCCGCCACTGCATATAGTTATTTATTTATTGTAACTATTTATTTAACTTTCAGGTTACTTAAACAATAAACTTATTTCTTAACTAATTGACAATAGTTGAACTCCAAACATTCGCGAAGTAATTCTCTTTTTCTTTTATAATTTTCCCTATGTATTTCTTCTGTGAATGTATTATATAAATTAAAATTCTCTGAGTTCTAAACAACGAAAATATTTAACATTTTATTTGTATGTTTAGTAAGACATTTTATCTATAACTAAGTCACTACTTTTTATGTATACATTATTATAGAAGGCAAATTATTCCTATATTAGTAAAACATTCAGAAAATCTCACGAACATATTTAAAGTAGTCTTCAAACTTTTTTAATTTTTAAAAAACAGATTTATCTTTACTTATTCATCAATGTAATAGATATCCATTAAATATTTAGAGGAAAATTACAGATATCTTTGCTGATGATACTTTTTTGGAAAATTAAAAATAAGCACGATTTTGATACCAATTAACTCTTTACTTATGAATTACATAGAGAACTGCAAATTATTATTCTGCATAAATATTTCCTCTAAAATTTTAAGATTTATTAGTAACACAAAGCCAATAATGTTACATGGAATTCTATAATTCATTTTAATATTCTGTTCAGGGTTACCAAGTTTAAAAATTATAATGTAATAATTTTTCAACTCATAAAAATAATAAATATCAAATCACTAAACAGTAATACTATTAATAATTATTATTTTATCATTGTAAATGGTAAACTCAATCAAAACTCAAACGGACTATTATAAAACATGTATGTTGCTTAAACATGAATACGCCGAAAGCAAGGAAAACCAAATCTTTTGAAGTACTAAGTGGCTCCACATACATATTTAATACTGATATTTACAATTTTACATGAACTACATCGACTTAAAAACGAAAATGAAATAAAGGCTTACATCTTTTGTACTAATATGGATATTACCCCATCATACAAATGTATATATATCCAAGTACAGTACAATCTACCTATAATGAACTCGCTTGTTATGGAAGTCCATGATAAGCGGATACACTGCATACATAAGTACATATATAGTTCCATTTTCTTGATGACAATGGCTGTTGACTTTGTGAAAAAGCAATATCAACTTTGCTTTACTATAAATGATTGGAATTTTAGTTTGACGAGGAAGACCGAATTGAAATTTAAGAAAAATAAGAAGTTACATCCAACAACAGATGGTTTTGTAACTAATGAAAAAAATGGAAGAAACAAATAAGGGCAGCAGACTAGAGGAAACGAAAAAGCAGAGAATGAAGGGAATATTATCTCGATGCAGACGAATAAGGTTACAATGGGAAAAATGCTGAAGGAAGCGACTGAATTAAGAGCGCAGCAATGGAAGATTAAAACTGCACAAAAAAATGGCAATAAAATAAGCACAAAATTAGACACACTAGCACAAAACTACTAAATGAAATATTAACTGAAACCTTGGTCAGACATTGTCTTGCGAAATACGTGTCGTAGTTTGTTTGCAAGACTAAAGCAGCCTCTAAACGTTCAATGATATTGTTCAATTGTACTATATCAAGGCGCTACTACAAAGCTGTTACCAGATAGATGAAAGTTTTAAGTTAGGTATAGGTGGTCGAGCGGTTTTGCGTCTCGTTGAAACCTACCAACAAGGCAGCAACCTGTACTTTGACTGATTTTTGACAGGGACGACTTTACTAAAAGATCTTTTGGAAAAGGGAATCTCCAAAACAGGAACAATTATGACAAACCGATTCCCTATAGCCGATTCAATTTTAAAGGAAGCTGGTCGAGATTCAATTGATATTAACATGAGAGAAGTAAAAAATAGCAATTGTAGTGGATGAACAATCGATCTGTCATATTAGCGTCCACAAAACATAGTCCTACGAACACAGGAACCGCAAAACACTATTCAAAGCCCGATAAGTGCTACATCGACATCCCCAGACCTGAAATGGTTAAGAATTATAACCTAAACATGGGAGGTGTTGACCTACTTAACCGTTTAATTTTATGCTATCGTTCGTATCACCGTACCAAAAGATGGCCAATCCGTATGTTCGAACATTTTATGGATATGACCATAGTTAACTGTTGGATGCAGTACGGAAGAAATTGCGAAAGATTAGGAACAAGCAAACGTGAAATATTATATTTACTGGGGTTTAAGCTAAGAATCGCTGAATGCTTAAAACAACGATTCAAGAGAAATATTGGAAATGCAGAAACTCGTATGACGAATGTGGACGATACTGAAAATGAAGAAGAAGCACTCCCCAAGAAATAAACATAAAAGTAGCCCACCAACCCTTCCATTACCTCCGCAGGAAAGGACGTTTGGTGCCGTCCACCTACCAGAAGCAACAAATTTACCTTTCGCGCCTCGATGTATAAAACCAAGCTGCATACATCGATCTCGTGTAAAGTGTATTGCTTGCAACGCCTTCTTTTGTCTAATCAAGACCCGAAACTGCTTTAGGGAGTTCCATGCTTAACTAACCTATAATGCATATAAATTGTCTTATTATCTCTAAATTTGTAGATACCCACTGATATTTCAATAAATTTGTTCCTATTCACTGATTGTGCGATTTTTTATTGAAGCAGTCAAATTTTGGAAACTTGGTGCTTGATCCCGATGTACACATATATGCAGAAAATTCTGTGTTGCCATCTATTAAAAAATGAGCAAAATGTTACCCTAAGTTATTTAGTTCAGTTCCAACAATCACAAATGTGCAGCAATTTGAATAACTGGATACAGTTGGGATTGACGAAGATATAGTAAGATAAGCAGTGTATGTGGTGAAACTAAAAGTGGATGCATAGAAAAAGTTAATAAATTTTGAAAGTTCCATAAGATGGGGAGTGCTGAAAAAGTAACTAATGAGATATTAAATGTATACGAAGTATGAACAGTGTTAACCACAAGTGAGGTAGAACTGAAATGAAAATGAAAGGTACCAACAGATTTGAAAAGATATAATTGGTCTAGAACGAAATAAATGTGTATGGCAAGATCGTTCAGATTCAAAAGTCAGGAAAGACAAAAGTATCAGTGACATACTCGAATGGAATGAACGGAAATAATCCACCGGAACTGTCGTGAATTGAGAGCATTAAACACCCTAAATACGAAAATTCGTGCTTTGTCTGTCGCTTGCATTTAATAAGAATTATAATTATTATTATTCTGCTGTTTACAGTTGAACAATTGAACAAAACGCGTTTATGGCAAATTGTCGAAGTGGTATACAAACTGGAAGTGGTACTCAGCTCAGTTTTGCATAGGCTATGTACGTCC
Source organism: Chrysina gloriosa (assembly GCA_038088585.1). NCBI lineage: Eukaryota > Metazoa > Arthropoda > Insecta > Coleoptera > Scarabaeidae > Chrysina > Chrysina gloriosa. Next base: position 56,533,092 of record CM076093.1, read on the forward strand.
TTAACATGTAAAATTTTACCAACATCTCAGAACTCTGGTGTAATTTCAGGTCATGTGATGAACACTTCCGGTTGATTGCTCCACATGATTGGGAAATTTGAGGGGGATAATTCAAAAGATTAAAAAAAGAATGATGTGAAACACTATCACCGTCGGATAATTAGCGTTGAAACGTCCAGTTAGCGAATCTGGTATCATTACCGCGCAGTCAATTCGACTAAAGTTGTTCGTTCCGTTAACAGCCGAAAACGCTACAAGTCACGTGAGTTCACAGTAGGAGACAGAATACGCCAATTGCCTAACTATATCGATTATGTTTCTGTAAAGCTATGGTACCAATGTCTGAAATACAGCTCGTCAAATATAAGTTATTAACGCGGTAGATCAGTAATTATAAATAGTTTTAACTTGAATTTCAAAGCGTTCAGGCCGATGCTACAAGTATAGACAAAAGTATTGAATAATAATAATAATAGAAATGCACATTTCTATTCTAATAAATATTTATATGTATATGTACATGTATAATTATTTCGAGAAATCCGAACAAATTCTCTGTTAATCCTTTAATTTATTTTTAATGGAAGTAACGTCCTTAACTAATTTCTAAATTTGTATCTAAGACTGTACCTACACACTACGTCTTCCCGTTTCATTTTTTGCGCTTGCTAATTCAGTTCTACAACATCGCCTTGAATCTTATTTTTTGACAAGCTGTACAATATATAATGAATTGGAACATAAATACACGCCAATAAAAATTATACACATTATAATAACCTTTATACAGTGATAATTCTTAAAATTTAGTAAACTGAAGTTGCGCATTAAATGATATCTACATATTTTATGTACATAAATTGCAGTTAAATACGTTAAAACCGGTAGTATAGGAAGGACATTACAATTTGAGTAAGTAGACAAAGTCTGCAGCATATGACTGGTTTCATATGTGTATAATGAAAATAATTGTAGCACATCCTATATTCTAGCGAGTAGTACCAAACTTAAGTTAAATCATATCCTTTTCGACCATATGTCACCAGAAGTTTTTCATTGTAGCCATCTCAATCAGAAACTGAATGATAGTCTTACGATACCTCTTCTCACTCTTCACAAGAAATTTGAAAATGATTGAAAGGATCGCATGCTCGCCTTACAGCAGATATGTTTGGTGAAATTATAATACAAGAGTTCATTTCAGTTTAAGCGATTTGAGATATTCTACAGAAAGAATACAGGTACTGCTACAATTAAAAAAATATGAGGAATTGGAGTGAACTCTAGTTTGTTGTTTGATACAACGCTAAGTAGAATACTGTCGCTAAATATTTGTTAGATGAGTATGAATATAATTCATCTGTAGGATAAATGAGAATAAAAACCAAGTCATATAAAACTTATCTAAATTTTGGTAAAATCACTACAATAATCACTTATACCAATATAACTTGAGGCACTGGAAATATGCCCTCAATAGTGTAGGGTGATACACCTGAGTATTCGAAAGCGTAAGTTTACTATTTTAGTTTATCAGATAACTGTAATTAACCTCCAAATAATTATATATTATATTTAATTATATACGGACTTATATATATATATATATATATATATATATATATGTATATGAAAAATGTATGAAAAATATATATACATCTCAAGTATATGTGCGCACAATGAAGACTACTAGAAAGCTACAACATGCAAATTCAAAACTATGTATTTACATTTTTAATATCAAACATCCTGTTCAAGAAAGAATATATATTTTTATATAGTTGCATTTGTATGTTAAATTATAATATAGAATAATAGTTGTCAATGATACTGTTTTATTTGAAGCAAGGGTAGATCATTAGATATTGAATGATTGGTGACTGAATTCACATAAATGTTAAACAGATTGGAATCAGATACCTTTTGCTAAACACTCACACAAAATGTTCCTAATTATTACTTATACGATCATCTTAAAATAATGTAGTCTCCTTTTACATTCTGTTGCCACACTATCACACTTCACTGAAGGAAATCATGTGCGAAGCAAAGCTTTTCCATGACGATAAATTGTTCCCCTAATTTAAAGAATAGCACAACGAATCTTAGAACCACGACCATGAACCGATGGAAACTTGTGTGATCTTTTTCCTCTACTATTTTTATCTTTGCGTATTTCCCTTACTAATGTATAGAAAGCATCATCGACACCCATTCTTGTTTTTGCTGACGTTTCTACAAAGGGAATTCCGTACTGCTTTGCAATCTAGAAGCAAAAATATTTTTAGTGAACAATGCAGAACAATACTAGAATTGCGTTTAACATATAATTTAAAGTATAAGATCGCTACATGATGGAAAAAGAAAACAGGAGTTGTCGTTGGTTGATCTACAATGTAAACATAAGAAATTAAGCAAAGTATTGCGCAAGTACAAATTGTAAGCATCTCGATAAAGAGGTGTTTGTTGCTTCTCAATCCCCAGCAAATTTTAAATTCTTGAGGCACTACTCTGCAAGAAGATAATACTTCTTGCGGTGACCCGAAAGTAGGAGAATAGCATATACCTATAAGCACAACAAAATTTTTAAAAAATTATGACAATGACCAAAATGTGGTAGATAATCTGATCACTATTGTTCTTCTCTCACTGCCTACCAGCAACTCCAGCACATTTTAGTAGCGGAGCGTTTGAGGAAAAGGAAGTCTTAGTTTTGGTAAACAAAAATTACATGTGCTTGGGAATTGAATTGTGAAATTGATCATGCTGTCATGCACCATAATAATCAGAGCGATGCACCATCGAAGTGAAGTTATGACAAGTCAGTTAAAATTGTTGAACATGACTGCGTTGCGATACTCGTATTATTTTCCTGACTACCTGATCTCCAACAATATCCTTCATCGCTCAGTATTTTTATGCAGTTTATTCAATATACTAGCTTATAGGCGATTAGTCATCACCTCCGAACTACAGTTTTGCAGATAACAATTGCCAACGCCGACAATGACGAAGTATCTTGAATGTAATCATGTTAGAAAACGGAATGTTTCCTAATAGAACTACCGAAGTTAAGGAACAATTCATAGGGGTCTCTATAGCGGAGCCAACGCAGCAGCCACGGAACAAATGATAGTTCTCCCTCTAGTGAACCAATGGAGTACTAAGTAAACTTGTTTGAGTTTTTTCCAAATTTTTTCTGGAAAAACTGTCTGAATTCTAAAGTCTAGGTAATGTAAAACAAACATATGTATTTTGAATCCACATTTCAATACGTTTTAATGTAATACCCTACAAGAAAACACTAATACTTTCATATGCAATAAAAATAATAAGGCTACAATGAAGTTGGTTAATAATGGTCACTCACAAGGAATATAAAAGTGGTCACTATATAAAGGTGATCACTACATCCCGGAAAGTTTAGGGAGGTTGATAGAAAGACCATTCTCAACGCTAATGAACTCCTCCTAGACCAGATTCGTCAAACGCTTGCAACGTACGTTGCTAAGGTTATTGGTGAGGGTTAACTTGGCTAAAGTTCCGAGGTAGTGGCCACTATTAGGAAGATCTTATTGATACACAAAATTCTTGTTGCAAACTCAGAGATATCCATTAAACAGAAATGAAGAAAGATTTTACTATATGCCACTACATGCCACATTAATAAGTTTCCTTAACCAATTCCACTCAAATCTCTGTCTAATAAAACTTAAAAAATTTCTAACAGTAGCAGTAGCAAAAACACAAAAAGTCTACATTCTTCCCATTAGTAATTTTTATGTATAAACATGTTTATACACATCTAGTTTTCAAAATCTTATTTGATACTTTTTTACATAGATATAAATTTTGTAACAAAAATACATTGCATAGGCATTGGAAACTTCAAACCATACCAACATCAATTTGTGCAAAGTACAACCTCTCTCAGGAATGCTTCCGATATGACTATGTAGGCTATGTATTCTTAGATTATATGTACATCTAACAATTTGTAAATCAAGAGTTCAACTATGTATGTATGTATGGATAATTCATATATTTAAACACTGCAACATATACTTAGACAAGCTGTAGTACAAGAACTTATAAATTACTAATACAAAGACAAATTCATCAATGTCATAACTACAGAAGGGAGTAGGAAAACTACTTCACCATTTTTCATTTTTCCAGAAATTTCTGTACTGAGCCACCTTTAAGTGTAAATTAATATCCATTATGGGGCTACAACACTTAGATATATTTTGTATTATTATTATTATAACTTAGTTTGAACAGTTGAACTACTTTATCTTACATTTTCCATTACAATATATAATATATCAGCACTAACAGGCCTTAAAGGGCCAGGGCTTGTTCGGAGTCACTGAGCCGTATACATATGTGTATACCATACCGCTCCTGGCCCACCTAGTGGCATTCCCTTACTTCCCGCACCATACTGGAAGTAGCAGATCCATTTTAGGATTTTAAACTACTATGCTCCGCCACGCCCGGGCTTCGACCCCAGACCTTCTCGTTGTGAAACATGATTTTCACCACTCAGCCACTAGGGGGTTACATTTTCTATTACTGTTTGAAATATATGGATATTTTCAAGTAAAATTAAAAATAAAATGTTCTAGTACTTACTATCAAAATATAAACAATGTCTCTTACCTCTCGTGCTTGAGCCATATCGACTGCCCAAGCAGAAAGATCGCATTTATTACCAACTAATACCATAGGAACCTCTTCGGCATCCTTTACTCGTTTAATTTGTTCTCTATATGAACTTATATCTTCAAAACTTTTTGCCGAATTAACTGCAAATACTAATAAAAATCCTTCTCCTGTGCGCATATACTGATCCCTCATTGCACTATACTCTTCTTGGCCGGCAGTATCTAATATATCTAGTAAACATGTTTCTCCATCTATTACAACTTGCTTTCGGTATGAATCTTCTATAGTAGGATCATACTCATCAACAAAGTGATTTTGTATGAGCTGGATAGTTAATGCTGATTTCCCAACACCTCCAGCTCCCACTACTACTAATTTGTACTCAGTCATTTTATGGGAATTACTAAAAATACCAGGATACTGCTATGAAATAAGAAAAAGGGAGGTTGTTACGACTGTTTCGCACTGCTTTCCGATTTGTTATCCTAGCATACTAAACTTATTTATCACTTTAGGCTTACAAAAACAAGCAATTAAGGGCATTTACACACGTTAAATTAGTGATTTTAATTAATAGCAATCAAGAAAGAAACAACAGTAGAAAATTGTTAACAAATCTAAAAACTGTCAGAATCACGATGACCAACATCATTGTTTCATAAACTGCTATCCACCCATAACTGACTGTTTATATTTGTGAAAAAGAAAATATATATGTCGACAACAGTATTCATTGCCGCCCTAAATAATATTCTTGAAAATAGTATCTAAAATTAGTAAAATTTACATCCAGTACTTCTTCTTTCAACGGGTCTCTTTTAGAAAGTCGAAGTGCGTGCGTTACTTAATTTAAAACCTTTTCGGAATTACTTTGTATGATTCCCGTTTTAGAGAGGAACTCTGATACTACTGTTTAGAACTTAAAATAAAAACATTTGTGCACACTAAAACAGCGTAATTATACTAAAATTGTCTCCAATAACTTTCAAATTATCTTGAAAGTAGTAGGGAAAATTGTATAGGGTATAATTTGCTTTTGGCCACACTGAATTGATGCAAGGTAGCCAATATACTTTACATAAAATTACTAATACTATTTGACAAGTGATAGAAAAGTGAAAAATAAGTGCAGAAAATATTAAATATTAACAATTAAGGGTACATTAATCTTGAACATTGGATATTTAAAAATATGTAGGTGTCACTAATAAATAGTCGAAAATAACTAAATTCATGTTAATATTGGTGAGTTATTCTTTATTGTCTTTTGATTCATTGTTATGAGTCATAAATTTGTTTTTTTAGGAAGAGGTTAACATGTCTTTCAAGCAAGGTCAGGAGCAACAACCCAGTTATGTGGATGGAGTTAAAGTTAAAATTTCTGAAAGATACAAACCCCCACCTAAAATTTCATTACCTACATCGTATTCTCAGAGATTATCATTGAATCATCATATACAAGACAATATACCAAAATATGATTTTTCATTTGAGAAAAATGCAATGGCATGTATGAAAGCATTACGTGAAGCAAAGGAAGCAACTGCTAATCAACGAAAGGAACAATTAAATAAAATAAAGGAAGCTAGAGCAAAAGAAAAATCTAACAAATTAAAACAAAAACAAGAATGTGAAAATAATACAAGCACTCAGAAAGAAGAAGGAATATATGAGTTAAATGGTAGTGAGGAAACTAATGTTAATAATATTTCCACATATATATCAAGTACTGGCATACTGATACCTACGCAAGTTCCATCAACATATACAAGTATATTAACTCCAACTTTACTTACAGATGCTAATACTCAATCATATTCTGATCAACCTGTGGATAAAAGCCCTTTTAATATATCAGATTTTGAAGCAGACACTTCTAGTCCTTTTGATAATATGGCTTTGAAAACTATTAATGATATGGCTGAATTAGCTATAGTTTTACAAAATGAAGATAAAAACAACAAACAGAAATATTCCTATACTCCTGTCAGTGCAACAAATTATAATCAGACTTATGCAAACTACAGTGGGAAGCAAAATTATAATTTTTCAGAATTTCCATCCACTTCGGCAGCACCTTATATTCAACCTGCCAATTGCGTATATAGTGCAAGTAATGGATATTACTATAATACAATACCATCGACTTATGACTCATCATATGTATATAACAACACTGTTCAACATAATTATAACGACTCATTTGAAGTAACTTCCACACAAAAAATGCCTGAAGATGATACTATACCCCTTAAAACAGTTCCAGATATCATGAAAATATTAGAAACTGAGCTAAATAATACCCACATTAACAAATTTAACCAACCAGTACCTAGTAATACAAGAAATAAAGAACGATCAAATAGTGAATTAAAAAGTGTGGATGAGGCTTTTAATAACCTACCAAAGAATCTTCAAGTATTATCAAAAATATAAGTGGTATGGGATTTCCTTTACACAGAGTATCTAGAGTATGTAATCTTCTAGGTGATGATCAAAAAGGTAATTAAATTATTATTATTTTTTTTTATAATAATTTAAGTTTGAATGATTGCTTATGGAGAAAATTATAAGAAACAAAATCAGTATAGGTGTAGATTGAAACTGATTTCTTTTTCAATTCTTACTGTAAAATTGTTACTAATATAGTTGCTCTCGATAAAATAATCCAAGACGCTATACATGTAGTGTTTTCAGTAAAATAATATTTTTTTGGTTCTCTTTGATCTTCCAGACGTGCTCATTTGAACTTTCAATCTACATCTTCCATACTATGCTGTCTAGTGCCACTTTGTACATTTCTCTCATACTTTTACCTCTTTGTTCACCTAGTTCCTCCACACTTTGAATCTAAGTCTTGTTAACCATCTTTTTTCCATGTTTGGCTTACTTTCTCTAGGGAATATCAGTTTTGTCGAATTTTATTGTGTTGTTGTGTTGATATCTCTTTTCAATTATAACTTAGTTCAATTGTATATACAGCTTTAATTTATTTTGTTGGACAATTCTGCATTTAATTGGCCTGCATTCAATACTGTTTCGAGAAAGCTACTCACCATTAGCGTCATTATTATTAAACCTCGCAGAAAATTCTAGGACTATACACTATCGCTCATAATAGATTGAACAATAGAAGAAATTTAAATAAAATAACCATACAAGGTTTTTAATTAAACGTAGTTAGAAAACCACGGTACCTAAAATCACTATGGATTTCAATAATAATCGCCCTGTCAAAATAGACTGGTGAAACAGAACTTTGACTTTGAGGAGCAAATATGGATCATGTTCCAAGATGACAATCAACAGTGGATAGAATGCTGAGAATACAGCTTATTTTATAAAGCCTTTATTAATTTTTGTACGAACACCTACATTCAAATGTCGAGTCTATTATGAGCAGTAATTTATTTATACTTTATTATTCAGTGGCCTAAATGCATAAGCAGTAATGTTATTTTGTTGTATTAAATTTCTTAAGTGATTCCTTTTAATTTCTTGGAGAAAAGAGAATTTTAATTTTATATGCATACATATTAATAGTTTGGGCAAATAGCGGTAATTACGAAATAAGTTACGACAGCCTATATATACACAGAACTATTCGCATACAGCTAGATAAGGCGATGCTGTCGTAATCTATTTCGTAATTGTGCGCTGTTACCGCTACGTGTCCAGATAACATTAAGTACACCCTACTCGCGGAAGCTTGGACAATTTATAAAAAATGATATTAGTTACCCACCGCATTCATAGTGTTAACAATTGAAAGGGAAAATTTAAATAATATTCAGTTCATTGTTTTGCAATTAGTATTTATATATTATACTATTAAATGGCAATTTCAGGCAGTACTATCTGATTGGGTCGCATAATCGTTTGAGTAGAGTTATGTAGTAAACAGGAATCGGTCCTAAACTCAAGAAATTTATCTATTTACTCCCATCGTAGGCATGGGCGATTTAACATCAAAATATCTGTATTTATAGTTTATGTTACGAGGCAAACCAGAAAATATGGCAATACATGTAAATGTAAAAATAGTAACGTTACATTAAGTAGACTATTGTGTAAATAGTCAGTGAAGTGTTAATATTAAGAATATTACTAATCTACGACATTCGAAGTTATAAAGCTACAGAAAGTTTAGTATTGTGGTTATTAAAGGAAATTGTAGATTAACTGACCGCTGAAATTAACACGTTCAATGCCATTGACGGAAAATTCCGTCATTGGCACACAACCGACAACTTAGGTGTGGGGTGCCACTGACGGAAAATACCGTCGAACATCAAATCTCTAGTCCAGCCAATAAATTCTTTTCTACCACTCATATTGAACTATTTCTAATAATTATCGATAACCAGTTTCATTGAAAGAAAAAAATTAAGCGGCATTGGCAAATTTGCAGCCAAAAAGACACCGGCAGTGAACGTGTTAATCACAGTGACTCATTGTGTAGTAGTGTGAAAATCTCTACACCAACTGAGCTGTAGCTGAGCGAAGAAAAGAAATTAGGCGATAGAAGATTGGAAAAAGTTATCTTCGGACTAAAGACAAAAACACCTGTGCGAAGATAGGCAAAAGAAAATAATTTCTGTCCTTGTCTCAGTTTTAGAACTTAATACAGTTTATGCAAATAATAAACCCCAAACATAGGACGTTAGTACACACAAATAATCTACAAATGCAACAAGAAAATTATTTATTAGACATTATGATATAGCCTCCAAAAAACTCGAATTGGACCACTTGTAGGTGGTCCAATTCGATAGAAGGGTCTGTAAACAGTCTGTCCAGTGTTTAAGGAAGATTTATCGAAAATTCTTCAAAATGGAACTTCAGGGTACTTATAATAAAAATGAAAGAATCTCCGAACAGGTGCAAGCTGTAAAAAGAACAGGTATTTTGATGAAATAAATTAATAAAAATTCAAATAATCCTGTTGGAGGTTTTTTGATTTTTATTCTTGTACATTTACAGAAAAGTTAATAATATTGTTATCATTTTCTAAATTTCTGTAAAGGATGTAGCATATATAGTAGTGAGTACATCGTCGTTTAGATGAGGTGATAAGTGGGTAATACATATTATTCTTTTCGACCAAAACTAAATAGTTATGGAGATTTGAGGAAAGAACTATGAGGAATGAATATTTTCTTCAAAAAAAAATCTTATAGGCTGCTTCAAAAATACCATAAATGTCTCTAAATGTGCTTTACTGCTTTGTAAAGTTTCATTAAATTCTAAAGGGTACAACCATATTGTTTTGTATAGCTGAATTGTATTAATGTTAGAGATAAACATTTCATATATTATATGTTCAAAATATTTCTCAAAACGCTTGCTGTTTTTTATTACAGTGATTTATTTTACTATTCTCATATATAGCGTTTCTGAAGAAACCGTTTATATGAATCAAATCAAAATTACCATTACCACACTTTTTGAAAATAATTCCAGATACGTATTTCGCAACTAAGTTGTCATCCTCACTGGAAAACTGGAGGAATTAAGGGTAACCAGTGGTATCTAATAAAGTTCGGGCGGCCGTTCAGTATGTATGCCCAATGTTCGTTTTGGACGTTGGTCAGATATACTGAGGATACGTATCCGGAGCTATTTCGAAAAGGTGTGATAAGTGTAGTTTGTTAATATTTTTTTAATTTGTATATTGTTTTAACCGCAGCCTTGTTACACTGATTTTCAAGAAATTGTTTGATTACTGCTAAGAATATCTGTGTTTATTATGCAGACGTAGAAATGTAAGCGCTAGTAAAATTCAAGTCATATCTTAGCAAGGTCAAGTGGGTATTGGGTTTCAAGCAACCAGCTATTAGCCTGCATCTGTATCTGTGAATAAACGGATATGCCATTAACATAGAGAGACAGAGAGAGTGAATAGATTTTCCAACAACAGCTCAACTACAATTTCAATATGAGTATTTTATTTACTGATAAACCTAGTTTTACACGGAATAGAATCTTTAATATACACAATGCGTATTACTGGGCAACAGACAATCCCCATGTTACTTGACTAATAACACTCGCTGACTTACGTTTACCTCATATAATCTTATAAATAAATTTGACCCATAAGTTATGAGAAATCCTGTGTTTATTTTTCATAGATATAGCTACAGAGAGTCTAGGGTTAGGGCTATAAAAGAAATACGTTTTGGAGAATAGGTAATATACATTATTAACTTGGACCCCTGTAAAATAATAATAACAAATTAAAATTTAATTGGTGTATCCAACATTTGCATTGAAGTAAACTTAGCTTTTCACTCTCGGTACCTTTAGATTACTTTAACCACTTACATTTTTAATACAATTTGGTATTTAACTGTGTATGTAAAACAAATAACTGATGTTCCTTTTGAACACATTTTATTGTTAAATCGAGTTGATCGGTAATCTTTGACTTTATGTTTTTAACTGATTTGTCTTTATTAAATGTTTTCTCAAGATATTTTAAAGCCTCCCTAATCAGTAGCACAATACCTTGATGAACGGATTGCAAACTATTAGAAAAGTCCCCCTTATTATTGTTTCATAGTTCTATAAGCAGTTGGTGACGCATAAAAAGGGTTACCGCCAACTTCTTCTTCTTTCGTGCAGCAAGCCTTTCATCTACGTCTTTGCTTTATAGCAATTGTTTTAGAATGTGGAGATATGAACTTCGCGGTTTCAATCTCATTGAGTAAACTATACCTTTTTTAAGCAGTTCTAATTTTGTTATACGTAACCGCTGCTGTGCTAGTAGTTTGCTCTGTTTCTGAAGATGTCATTTTTCTAATTTTTTTCGTTTTCGGCGTTTCATCGAGAGCGATAGACGTTTTTCTTTTTTGGATATTGGAGATGGAAAATCGGTAACCGTGTACAAAATTTCATGTTCATGTGATGGTGAAGGTTCAGGTGTACCAACGTTTATTTTTTCAGATTGTGGTGAATACAGAGAAAATGCTTTTATAGCTTTATATGTACATTTCGACTTCAAGTGGCGGTGAAGTCGAAATCATTGGAGAACGAGATAGTTTGATAAATTTTGAATCATTAAAATAGGTACCTACTGCGAATATAAAAAGGAATTGTGTTTGAAGTGAATTTGACAACAACCACGCGACCACTATATTTTTGGGAAATATATTAAACTCCTAATGGACTAATAAATGTATACCGCACTGCGGCATTTGTTATACACTTATGCCAAGGCTTTAATTTCGTAGATCCATTCACTTCAGGGTGATATTGATTCAACGGAATTGACTAAGAAGACATCGCGAAGTCATATCACTCAATGCTAACGAAACTTGTAGCGATTGTTAATTATATCCAGTGTACTTTAGGACACGAACACGACGCCCCACTGAAGCATTTTCGAGAAAATCAAATTTGAAAAAATTATGTGGAGGAATAAGTTTATGTCGTAATTCGGTGAACTAAAATTATTTACCGCAATTAGGTCTCCAACCAATACTGGCTGCTAGTTTGTATTCAACGTATTGTAACAGATTTTTACTGTTATTATTATCATTAAGCCGATAAAGTAGAAGCATGTGTGTAGACTAGGCGAGAGTAAACGAAACGTGTGATAATATGTACTTACAATAGTGTACTTTAGAATAGAATACAGTCAAATATAATGGTATTGTTATGGTTAAATAAAATCAAATTAAAAAGGACCCGTATCTATGTGCAAAAGAAGAATACTACAGTTCCTATGTTCCTATGTATGCAAAGATGAATACACTTTCTGTTTGATTTATTATACAATACAAATGAATTTTCTCGTTTACATTTCTGTCTAGGAAATGTATTCAACAGATGGACACTGCCAGTGCGCAAACAACTTATTTCAACAATTTCTTATAGCAGTTACAACACAAAGTTGTTAGTTTTCAGGTGTGATTTTCCTTGAAATTGAGTAGTGCGTCGTATCTTTTTACCCAAAAATACTCGACATAATTACCACTCCTTACAACTTTCGTTAAAATCGATTGGTAGCACATTCTGACATCCCCTTCTGGGAGAGACGGCGAAGAATGTGACGAGTGATGAATTCACGGTCAGGTTTGATTTTATCTACCGCGGGATAGCAAATAATTGAAATAAATTTAATGGATTAACATAACAAAGCAATTGTTAAATATAAAAATCTGAAATTGCTATTTTAGACTTCACTTCTTTACTAAGCCATTATAATAAATAAATTTAGCTGTGAAAACAGCTCTTTTTGATATATTTGAATTTGAAGATCTGGTGTCCACCATAAAGAAACAAACATTTATAGTCAGCTGGTATATTTTCTGCACCAAATTGAAAATTTGCTTGACTTCAATAAACCGCTTAAACAAATCTTAAAATGCGGTTTAGATCTACATAGATAGAAATTAAAGCTGATTACTGTCTCCGAGTGATTCATGGAGTATCATAACACATATTTGGAATAACTTCTATAACAACTATTGTTGGTAATACATATACGATACTCTATTATGATACCTATTGTATCAGATATCTGTTGTAATACAGCATAACATTAAAAATATATATTTATTTTTCGTTCCACGAACGAAGAATAGTATTTTAAAAAGTAGTTTTTAGTAACCTTATTATTTCTTTTACAACTACACTACGTATAACATTTTTACACATATTATTAAATTTATTCAACGAAAAGATATTCAATTTGCTGTGTGCAAGTAAAAAGAAGTTACCAGAATTTCTTTCGTATTTCCGCGGGTTATATTACAATCAAAATAGCCGGCCGCTCTAAAAGCGTAGTTAAGTGCAGGGGTTCTCAACCGCCGTGTCGCAACACATTGGTGTGTCGCGAATACATGTCGGGTGTGTCGCGAGATTTTTAATGTCTTCTAATCTTCCGCAGATAAAATATCGTTCTAGATTCTAGAACATTAAAAAATTATCGCCAAATCGTTTCTTGGAGTAGCCCCCAATTTACAGTAGTAGTCGCAGCTTAGCTCATTATCAGTTGGAGTTAGAGTTATAGTGGCAGTCGTAGCTCAGCTCATTGTCAGTTAAGCAGTTAAAAATCAGTATCTCAGTTCAGTCAAGCAGTTTTGTGAACCACCGCGAAGTTGTCGCAATAATCGCCGTGGTAATAAATAAGTGAAGTAATCCAGTGCGTTATTATTTTCATCACCACCTCGCATCATTCCTTCAAAGCAGGAGGAATCGTCAGTTCGTTATATACAAATAAGAGGGCCGATATCAGTCGTCGCTAGTTGCTAGTGCGCTCTTTTCATCATGGACAGATTTGTAATAAGGGAAAAGAAAGCCTTAGACATTGGCAGCTCTTCTGCATCTGAGGAGAGTGGAGATGAATATACGAATATTCCAAAGAGAAAAAGATTACGCTGTATTCATCATCTAGTAATCAGAATAACGTAAAACCAGGACCAAGCAAAGTCCAACATAACCGTCACTATAAAGAAGAATGTATAAATTTTGGATTTACGTGGACAGGCGCGGGGGACAGACGTAGTCCGAAATGTTTGGTGTGTAGCATAGTGTTGTCAAATGAGTCTATGGTACCTAACAAGCTGAAAAGGCATTTGGAACGAAACCACCACAGCGTCTTTCAAAAACCGCGAGAATATTTCCAACGCCTGTATACTTCCATTCAAGCCTTTTCTGTCATGATGGGAAAACGAATGAAGCTCTCAGATAAAGCCCTTTCGGCATCATTCAAAATTTCTGAAATGATTACCAAGAAACAGAAACCCCATAACATCGGCGAAGAGCTTATATTACCGGCATGTAAAGAATTTTTTGCTATTATGTTGGGACCGGAAGCAGTTGAACAGATTTCAAAAGTATCTCTGTCAAGTGATACAGTTCATCGGCGCATTAAGGACATGTGTCACTTGATAGTCAAACTAATGTCGTAGAAAACTTAACAAACACGCAATTTGCTCTACAGTTAGATGAAAGCATCGACATTTCAGCAAAAGCTCAATTATTAGCTTTTGTGAGATTTGTTTGCGGATCAGAAATTATTGAGCAATACCTATTTTGTCGAGAACTGGAAACAACAACCACTGGAGCTGATATATGTTATTTGCTGCTGTTGATAGTTTCTTTCAAGATAACGGACACAAGTGGACGAATTACATTGCTATATGTACTGATGGCGCTGCTGCAATGACAGGAAGTATAAAGGGGTTTCTGACTTGTGCGGAACTACTCATTGCTTTTTACATAGAGAGGCGTTAGTGGTGAAGACTACGGACGGAAATCGTTTGGGTGACGTCATTCAAACGATTGTTTCAGCGATCAACTATGTAAAAACTCGTCCTATAAAATCGCGAGTGTTTGAGAAACTTTGTAAAGAAATGGCCGCAGATCATAAAGTGTTGTTATTCCACAGCAAAATCCGTTGGCTTTCCAAAGGAAAAATGTTTACCAGAAGTAGTAGAAGAAGTATGCAGGGACGGCATGAAACTATCATATCATCAAGTGATAAAAGCAGCGCATTTTCGAAAAAGCTTGCCCTTTGGATCTCAGCCATAGGAGAGAACGATCTAACTGCTTTTCCATCTACTGCATCAAGTGACTTGAACACAGAGGAAAAAAATTAGATAAAGGAACGCATAATAGGGCACCTATCTGACTTGCAACTAGGGATATCCAAATACTTTCCCTCGATCTCGACTACTGGCTGGGAGTGGCTGATTGCACCTGACGAAGAAACTGCATTCAAAGCAGAATTAAACTGCTTCGGAAAAGAGCAACTTATAGAAATATCGTCGGATACAGTCCTGAGATCGAAATTTAGAGAAAATGCTCCCGATGTTTTTTGGATCTCAATCAGAAATGAATATCCGGATATCGCGAATAAAGCAATATCTGTTTTACTGCCTTTCTCAACATCCTACTTGTGCGAGTATGGATTCTCTATATAGAAGAATATAAAATGTGACTACAGGTCTCGCCTACTTGATGTGGACGGCGAGGGAACGATTAGTAATTGTTTAGATTTTTAAGAACTAAATGTATATATGTATATATATTTCTTGACCTTTTAAATTATACTTATATGATAGTTCTCTACCACAATTAGGTCAATTACACAAGAGTGATTGAAATAATAGTTATATTTTCAGAACGTTTACAAACGTTTTCAGAACACCTTCAGTGAAAATGTAACTAGATAGATGTATAAACAAATATTTGTTATTTTGTTGATAGTTTCCGAATAAAAAATAAATGTGTTTATACATTTAACTAGTTATATTTTCACTGAAGAAAGTGGTCCGAAACCGTTTGTAACCATTCTGAAAATATAACTATTATTTCAATCACTCT
This sequence comes from Chrysina gloriosa, assembly GCA_038088585.1. Lineage (NCBI taxonomy): Eukaryota > Metazoa > Arthropoda > Insecta > Coleoptera > Scarabaeidae > Chrysina > Chrysina gloriosa. The sequence goes on from CM076093.1 coordinate 56,549,100, forward strand.
TGTTTAATTGACCTAATTGTGGTAGAGAACTATCATATAAATTTTGAAGAACGAAAATCAATTTTTTGGACGATGCAGTAAAACATTATGTTAAAAATAATTACAAAATTTTGATCTTCACTTGCCATCAGTAGACGTACGTTTCGCGGTTATACCGCTCGTCAGTACGGCTTTGCAAGAGCTGTAATTTCGTATACAAATTTTATGTATATATCGTCTGAACATTGATGTTTGTACATGTGAGAGGGATTCGATATGAATTCTCTCACAATGCACGTATTACGCATTTTTACAGTTATTTTTCTACAGAAGTGGACAACTTGCGTTGCCACAGCCTCCTGTAGTAACTACACAGTCAGTAACTACAGTAACTACACAGCCTCCTGTAGTAACTACAGGAGGCTGTGGCAACGCAAGTTGTCCACTTCTGTAGAAAAATAACTGTAAAAATGCGTAATACGTGCATTGTGAGAGAATTCATATCGAATCCCTCTCACATGTACAAACATCAATGTTAAGAATAATTAGATATTTTATTCGTTCTGTCGTACAATAATTAAACAAACAACATTATACTAGTCACTAGTCTATTAAATGCAATACGAATTTGGCGAATTTTTCGAAGTTAAGGGGTGATACTACGTAACGGTTTTATGGAAGGGGGCTATGATTCGTTAGAGGCTAAGAAACACCAGTTTAGACAGTAATTCAACATTTGAAAGTATTTTGTTACGAACAGTGAGCAACTATTGCACAATGAACAGCTTCGACAACTTATTGTACTTCCGTAACCTTTTTAGAAACACTAGCTTCCTTAATAATCAGTTGAAAACGATTAGTTTTCAAAACTGACATTAATGGAATAAATCATGCGTTAGTGATATCGTGTATAGCATCTCTAAAGTCTTGATTGACGATATCAGGCTTCAATAAAGTTTTGAAACCAGAACCGGCTAATACAATTTTCATTCTGATTGCATGCATCATTTTGGGTTGCGGGAAAAGGGCCAACCAATGTAAGTGTTGTTTCGTTTAGCCAGAATATGATTTCCCTGATATTCATTATTACTACTTTCAGCCTGACGTCAAAAATTAACATCTGTTGGTTATTTTTGATATCGAACAGCCTCTTTGCAGTCTAATTGGCCTGTTTTTTAACTAAATCGATTAGTAAGGTAGTAGGTGACTGGATGCAAACCAAAAAGCTGACTAGCTTAGTTGTAATAAATTTTGATACAAACAATATTAATGTTGCTGTAAATGAGATGACTATTGATAAGAGTTGAACAAACGCTTGTTATATTAACGAAAATGTATATACATTTCTAATTTTGGGGTCGGTGGTTGGCAATTGTAACACACTTCCGTTATTTTTTTCTTGGTGTTGCAGCCTGTAGATTTTAATGAAACTTTACAAAGCAGTAAAGTACATTTAAAGATATTTATGATATTTATATATATTTAAGAATCACATATCGGCGCATGGCGGCGACGTGATAACCGGCATATCGCCTCCGTCATTAGTGAAAAATAGCTAATTAAAAATGTGTGAAAAGTGGATATAAGAGAAAGGACTAAGTGTATACATAAAGAAAAATAAACAGAGAAATTTAGTGTGTGCTGTTCCGCGAGATCGATCTGACACAACTTAAAGCAGTTTGGGAAGAGGTCGAGAGCTGAAGAGGAAACTAGTGAATGAGGGGGGCGAGGTGTGTCCATGACAATGAGTAGTTACAGGGCACACTAACTCGAGTCTGCAGTAGCTGTTTTGAATTATGTCGTAACATATACGAGTGTCAGTGCATAAGTTACTTAGCAACGGATTGGTAAACAGTGGTGATGGATAGTGACAAATACACTACGGTAGAGGGAACCGGAAGGGGAATATAGAGAAATTGGCCGAGGCCTTTGGGATAAATTCAAAGACAAGAAGAACACCGAACAAGAGAGGAAAGAATGAAAATAAATTAGATAAAATAATGGAAATTATATTAGACCTGAGGAGGAATATGAAAACTGATTTGGAGGGAATTCGAACGGAATTAAAAGTAAATGCGGCCAAATTAAAGAGAATTAAGCAGGAAAATAGAATCCTACAAAGTGGAAATAAAAACTTGAAGGAGGAGATGCAGAAAATAAATATGAAATAGGAGAATATGGATATAGATAGGAGGAGAAATAATATAATAGTGCAAGGATTGAAAATAAGGGAGGATGACCAAATAATATTGAAGGAAAATATGTAAAAATTCGTCAAGGGAAACTTGGAGATTGAAGTGAAGCTAACGAATGCACAAAGAATAGGAGGGAGGGGCTACTTGATAAAAATGGATAGTAAGAGTGACAAAATATTGGTTATGAGAAATAAAAAATAATTTGGAGAACGGCACAAGAAGAAAAAGTGAAGGGAATTGTAGTCGTCATGCCTCCTTAGCGTAGGTTCTCCACCTTTATTCTTGTAATTAGACTTAAAAGCTTTGAGCGCGGTTCTCCATATGGCTCCATAATAGAGTCCTGGACTGCCTTAAGCTTTGCCGGCTCCATCTGCGTGGCTAGATAGTCGTTGCATACTACCACGATCCTTGGCCCTGTTTCACAAGCTTTTGCACTTTAGCCTTGGAAATCCCAGATAACTTAGCTGTACGAAGTGTAGCTAAGGTTTTAGCTCGGGTACCTCGGGAGCGCTAAATTCCCGAACTCACTTGTTAAACTTGTTAACAGTGAGCCCCTGGGAGGAATAATATATGTAACACAAAGTATGAGAAGCTACAAACGCGACGTCCTTCGGAAGATCGTTCTTTTAAAATTAGTTATAAATTTGATGAATTACAGATGGTACAAAACACTGCTATATGGCCGAGAGGTGTTAAATTAAACCGCTTTTTTATTCAAACGGAATACCAATGAACAAAATACAATAACATATACAATCATAACAAAAAATTAGAAAGGCAGCAAAAACTTGTTACAGATAGTCTGAATGTACAGAGGGGGAGTTCTAGAAGTAAGCCTGACAGTGAAATAATCATTTACTATCAGAATACACGTGGCTTACGTTCTAAGACTTTAGACTTTTATACAGCAGTTAGTGATGCTGATTATGATATTGTGTGTATTATCGAGACCTGGCTTTTTAAGGATATATTTGATGCTGAACTTTTCCCATCTATATACTCTGTGATAAGGGCTGACCTTATCGTTTAAGGAATTATTTCCAGTTATAGATATCGTTGGTTGTACTGTTAAATTGGGCTTTAACCTTCATAAGATGTTCAAAGTCACTGACGTTAACGATCTTCGGGTCAAATTTGACCCAAGTAGAAAATTGTATACATAGACAACAATTTACTTTACTTAAGATGTTATTAGACTTCAAATATTAGTTCTAACTATACTCAGCAAATGTTAGCTGTATTTTTAGTAAACATTTATTGTAGATAAACGAGTACATTGTTTTTATAGAGTTAATTCCAGTAATATAAGTATGTATATTATATATAAAAATGTAATCCTATATAAATATTATTGTCAATTATTACACTGGTTACATAAAGTAATTGTTTTAGTGTGCTGTTTGCACACAAATTTTTATTATCCGTTTTGGGACATAATTGGCAACGATCCCTTTTAATTGCATTTTTGACTGGTTCACATATTATTTCTTTAGATTTGGCTGAAGTTGACGGCTACTGATCCTGTTCTGCTACATCACATATTTTTGTGCTATTTCTCGTGAAAATGGTGCTCTTGTGAACGTTTTTCGGTTGTTTATATAAGGTTGGCTGATGTCAATAATATAAAAGCATTGTAAGCTGATATATCTAACATTTTACTACATACCACTTCAGGCCATCGATTGGTCTTCCTTTTGCAAGTATAACATGACACAACTTTATCCAGCATATCTACTCCTCCTTTTACATTTATTGTAATCCAGTATTATCTGCTGTTTTTTGTCTTCGCGATTACTAACTTCTGGGTTGTGATGCAAGGTGCTGAGAAGATTCACAGACTTATCTTTTGGAGAATATATGAAAACAGGGTAGATTCCTTGGTGATGAAAAAATTATGAAAATACGTATAGTTCCTACTAAAGCTATTTGTTTTTGTAGTAATTTTTGTCCCAATTGATATGATGTAAAAATTATCGGAAGCCACATTATGACTTTTCATACCAACTGTTAAATCCTGTATACGGTTGTATATTCCCGGCATAACTAGTAGTAGCATAATCGCAAAGTACCCTAAATTTTATACCATATTTAGCTGGTTTTGACAGAATGTATTGCCGGAATGGACATCTTCCTCTGAATGTAAGTAGCTGCTCTTCGACTGCTACACCTTGAGATGGATTATAAAGTTTAGACCATATGACAACCCATTTATTCCACAATTCACGTATCGGTGCAAACTTGTCTTGTATTCGTCGTTCACTGCGAGTATCCTTATTGTCATATCTTATTACTCTTGAAAGAGTTTCGAATCTTTTCAATGGCATGATTGTTCCTAAAAATTGGTCTACCTTTCTCAAAATCCTACAAACTCTCCGTACTTTCATTATTTTTATACACTACAGCTAACAATAGTGTACCAATAAATGCGAACATTTCGGTGTCGTCGTTAGTCCAATCATTACCAAAAACACTTTTACCTTCATTATTGGTATATTTCAAAATTACCGTTTTCTATTGTCGGCAAGTATGATAAGAGGAAAAGAGAAAGATACATTTAGTGGTACTAACGCTCAATAGATACATATATTTAAATTACGTGTTACTAAGGTCCAAATTATGTCGCAAATTGCGCTGTTCGGCATAACAGAAACTCAAGCTTTTTACTCCAGGTCAAATTTGACCCGAAGACCTTAAGCGTAAAAAATTTAATATATGCTCTTTTTGCAAATATATTTTTCCAAAAAGTTAATGTAGCTGTTGAGGCTTGAAATTAAATAAAAGTCAAAAAATATCAAAGATAATAACCACTAATTTTCAGAGAAAAAGCAATTTTTCTCCTAAAATGGGTCAAAATTGACCTGAAGACCTTATGAAGGTTAATACTTATACTATCTATGTACTGTACATACCACCGGACGTTCCGGGTAATGAATTTGAAGACTTCATATCAGTGTTTGAAGAGCTCAACACTCACGTTGAGAATAATATTATCATTCTAGGTGACTTCAATATTACACATTTCAACAACTCTTCCATTTATGATTATAAATGTAGATCAATGAATAATTTCCTTGATTTTCTCAATCTTCGCCAGTTCAACACAATATTGAATACTCGAGGGCGACTATTGGATTTAGTATTGAGTGATATAAATATTTGTGTAGAAAAATAGAATGCACCTTTCGTAACGGAAGATTGCAATCATCCCTGTCTGACAATTTTCCTAAACTGTAACACTGACTGTACTCAGTATATGAATGGTAATAAAACTAAAAAGACATACAATTTTGGGAAAGCGGATTTTATTAAACTTTATCAAGATTTTCTCGATCTCGACTGGTCATTTCTCAGTACTAAAACGGACGTAAACAGCGCATGCAGTGGTTTCTATGATGTTCTATATAGTGTAATACAACAGAGTGTCCCGTTGAGAGTTACTAGTAAATTTCAATATCCAATATGGTACACAAGGAACATATTAACGATTAAAAAACTGTTATTAACGATCTTAAATCTAAAGACTATTATCACTCGAAATACAAGAAGTCGGGTCTGTGTCCGATCTTAATAATTACAAGAGGTTACGTAAAAACGTTAAAGTAAATGCAACACGTTTATTTAACAGCTTTGTTCTGGATTCACAATCTGCTATTACGAATAATCCCGGAAGTTTTTAGCGATACATTAACCTGAGAAGGGGTAATACAGGTATTCCCAATTCAGTTATAAATATTAACAGTGATTTTTTTGATAATCCTTCCTCAGGTGTACCACAGTAAACAAATCTTGGGCCCCTTTTCACAATCTACATGAATGATGTATGCGATCTGCCGCACTGCTCTAAGTTGTTGTTTGCGGATGATTTAAAACTATATAGGGCAATTGAGACCTCTGACGATTGTATTTTTCTTCAAAATCAACTCGACGAATTACAAATATGGTGTACTAATAACGCACTAAATATAAATACAGACAAGTGTAGTGTTGTGAGCTTCACACGTAAGACACATCCTATACACCATGAATATCATCTTAATAATAGTCTCCTGCCCAGATGTTCTTTGGTTAGGGATCTCGGGGTTGTTTTCGATAGCAAATTATCGTTTGCTGATCACATCACTAATGTGACTAGCTCTACTTCAAAAACACTAGGATTTATTATTCGTAGCACAAAATCTTTCATAGCTGTTGAACCAATATTACTGCTCTATTTCGCTTTTATTCGGTCGAAACTCGAGTATGCTTCCGTGGTTTGGTCTCCATTCAACAACTGTCACATTACTGTACTAGAACAGATACAACGGCGACTTTTGAAGTATGTCTACTATATGCAACATGGTGAATATACCTCACAAGGGTTCAGTCACAGAACCTTGCTTATGGCCTATAACGTGTAACCTTTAGAGTTGCGTCGAAATCAAACCGATGTTAAGTTTATTTATAATCTGGTTCACAATAATATAGATGCTCCCGAATTGTTGGGTTGGCTGAACTTTCTTGTGCCTCGATCCTCAACTAGGCTTCGCCATACCTTTTTCATCTCGAAACCTTGAACAAATATAATGATAAAATTTCCTATGTAAAGAGTATGTAATATTTACATTTTGATAGCAGATGATACAATGGATATACACTATTCATCCCTAACTTCTCTGTTAAGCAAGTGAACATCCAACATGCACTTATTATAGTTATTAGTATGTTGTGGGACTGATCACCATTCACATATTAACCACTTTATTAAATTAATATAAATAGAATAAGGTACAGGACACACTTGTTAAGCAAGCCAGTGGTCATTGCTGCCTGTCCTCTCGCTCGTCCGTCACATGCGCACACATAAATAAAGCAGGAGATTAGAAGAAATGGGCGAGAGAGTTATAGTATTAGAGCAAATGAACTATACGATTATGCAATTAACCTTAACCTTAACCTAACACCTAACGGTACAAATAAGGTTTTCTAACAACAGCAGACGCTCGATAACGTAAAAATCCGATATTGGAAACATTGCGCTAATGTGAACACAAAATTCGTACTATAGCATTATACGGAACGCTCGATAACGTAAAAGCATTGTAAGTTCGATAACTCGATAACGTAAACAGATCTACGAAGACGATGATCAAGAAAGAATTGAATCGGGACGGATCGAGTGTATATGTACGCCTATGCGACGTTTTATGCGCAATTTCTGATCGCCCGTGAATAACTTCGAGCGTTACAAGTTGTCTATGAAAAGCCCAATTATGTTGGGGAGTCCCCGATTTGTGTGGCATATATCCATGTTTGAACTTAATTATGTACATTCCCGGGATATATTATTGCTATAGCAAACTCATATGCTGACTTGCGAATACATATTGTTAATTACTAGGGGATGTGATTGAGTGATTTATTAGGGAAAGAGAGGGTATGGTTAAGTGAAGGGTGAGCGGGGTGTGTTTTGATTGCAAGGTGTTGATTTGTTATAAAAAAATTATTGTTGTTGATTAATTGATTGATTGGCTAGCTTGACACCTCCCTTACGTAATAACATAATAAGATTTTGGTGAAGGTGAACGTGGGGAAGTGCAAAAGGGTTAAACTAAGCTAAAATAAAACACGTATGTATTTGCTTGGTAAATAAAACGAACACTGTCCTTTGAGAACGTATATTAATTGTATAAATTGTATAATTAAATCGTTAAATAATTAAAGCAAAAAAAGATAATTAAATGCGAGTAAAATTTAGAAAATGCGTGGTCGTACGTTTGTGTGCGAATGCGTGGTGTGGAGTAATAATAAGAAAGTTAATTTAGGTAAATTAGAACCATAGATTTATTTTTAAATGTCGCTGAAGGCTATGAGGGGTTACTAACGGTAAACGAAGAAATTATAAAGTTGGGGTGGTCAGTTTATAAGAATATGCAGGCCTTTTTTACCTACTAAGGGACCGACGGTCAGAAAACAAGGTCACGAACGTATACTCGCAAACAAAATTGCAAAAATAATTTTAAGTAACTTTCCTTCAACTGAATGCACACAGATGTTGGCTAAAATATTAAGAAAAAAATTTAATCGCGTATTTAAAATGACGAGGGAATTATTTTAGTTATCGAAGTGTTATGTACTTTTGATTTTGCAAAACTAGTCGTAATTACAACTTTGTTGGATGAGATTCGTTCTTTAATACACTACTACAAACCGCTATTTTGATTTATTGTTATCCTTAGTGTTTACAAAAGGTTATTCGAATATTTTTTGTATTTTCGTTTTGGCATATTACTGCTTACGTCTACGTTTGCTGTATATACAGGATGGCCCACAACCAGCGCCTCGAACTGTAGCTCCCAAATTAATAATTTTTTTTTAAATCTTTTTGATAAGACGATGTACGTTTATAATGGCCATAGTTAGAAAATATTGTCATTTATACAGGGTACCCCAACAAAGCGCTAAATATCAAAGTTATGTTCTTTTAAATGGAACAATATATATATATATATATATATATATATATATATATATATATATATATATATATATATATTGCTTTTTTTCGAATTGTATAGAGAAAATAAAGGTGAGTTTCTTCAATGCTCCTTATACCTATCGTTAGCCGTTTTCGAAGTATTTGAGGATTTTCGAAAAAAGTAAGATGTTTTGAAAATGTACATAACAGACAAACTAATTGAAATTTTCAAATCATGGTTTTAGCCTTGATTTGGTATATCTTGGGTTACTTATTTTCAGATAAGTAATTTCACAATAATGTACAGAGTGATTCCATAGAACTTCATCAACTTCAATCGTGTATAACTTTGTTATTTCAAATGAAACACCCTGTATATTTTTATACTCGGAGAAAGGTTTTTCAATTCCTACCCAAACTGTATTAGGTTTCGTTGAATTTATTTATTACATATCTGACAGTTGTGAAATGTATTATTTTATCGGGGTGTCGATTATTAAAAATTTCTGCTGCTTCCCTACATGTTTTATAATTTTCTCCAACAATAAGAACAATTTCAATTTTATCGTCAATACTCACTTTTACTAGCATTTCTCTAATTATTGCAAACACACACTGATGTAACATTCGACATTTGTTGACAGTTATTAGATATTCCAATGTACTCTATCAAGAACGTGTGTAAAATACACAAATTCAGGCGCTTATTATGTATGGGATCTTACGATGTTTCATACTGCGCATTAATCTAACAATTGCTGACTTGTTTATTGAAATATCAAGTGGGCATAATTTTTTGCTACTTAATAACAATTTCAATGAACATTTTCTCTCCACTACAGTTTGAACGTACTTTACTCTCACTCCAAATCATGATTTTGATTTTCCCTGTATTCCAGCCAATATTTTAAAATTTTTGTACTTAATTATGGATCTACAAGTCATGCAGAGCTTTTTATCAAGAATAATTTTTTTGTGAAATGTAAGAAACTTTTTCTCCATTTGTATAAATTTTTGGGATACAGTGTATATTCAAAAACAACAATGTTGTTATCACGAATTCTGATTTATATTTATAAATAAGACGTCTTTCACCTTTTCAGATGATAAACGGTTTCGACAGTCAGAAATCAATAATCCCGTTTTCGAAAACACCTTTTAGCGTACTGCAAGATCAGCAATGGCACAGTGACATATTTTATTGATAACATTTGCTATATGTCATGTGGAATCATGATGCGTTATCGAATAGAATTGTCGACTACGAAATAGCGATAACCTCTTTATATTGGAACCGTTATTTCAAAATAACGATAACGGTTGGAACTGTTATTTTAAAAGAACGGGTTTTCCCATCACTACAACAAACCGCATGTTTCTATTGTTTCCAGTTCTGAGAAAAAAATCGGAGGTGTTATAACTTTAATACACCTCGTAGCTGTCGGCCTGTTTTGTGCCTATTTTTATTTCAAATTCTTGCTATCTTTCTCGTTTTACTTGTACTAGTTTATATATAATTCCGAATTCTTCTTTCAGGCAGTTCTGAATGAATTTTCTCTCTACAGTATGGAGAATTTCAAAATTAGGTGTGTGATTTTATAAGAATAGGGAAGTATAGGGACATAAAACGACGTAAACGGTTCCAGGTATTACCGCGAAAGCCCACACCCTTAACAGTCGTCTGGGCAAACAGCGGTAACAGCGTAGAATTACGAAAAGAGTTAGGACAGCATCGCCGACTCCCCACTCTAGTTAGTACGCTGTATGCATCTAGTTCTGTGTATACGTAGGCTGTCGTTACTTATTTTGTAATTACCACTGTTTGCCCAGACTATTTCGGACGGAATGGACCTATCCTAAACATCCCCATTTAACGCTTCACCTATCTTATTCATCCATATACCTTTCTTGTTCCACTTCAACGAATCATATTTATAAACATTGTTTTCCTCTCAAACACTGCGCTAAGATCCAAAGGTAGTGTATATAATTCTTGCCTGTCTCTATTGTATATTTTATTTCTTTTTTTATTAGATACACATATTTCTATCTTTCTTTCATCAGTGATTTTATTATACCTTTCAAAAGGTTGTGAACCAATTATATTCCTTAATATGAAAATATTGTTTGTCGTTTAACGTATAACTCTAAATGCTGCTTATGACTCCTCTTTAAATAACACAGATGGCCTACGTAGCTACCACCAAAATTCTCTTTCTGTATAGAAATGAATGAAAGTATGAAGTGTGAAAGGTTGCAGAAATTGTCGCATATTTGTTAAATATTTTAGTTCAATGTTAATCTTAGTTCAATTTTCAGGTTGTAGAACATTTATTGGCAATGTCAGATCTATTAGATTTGGGATTCTCTGAAACTCAAGTATCCAGCGCTTTGCTGCAATGTGACAATGATAGAGATAAGGCTTTGGATAAATTAATCTTGTAGCATTTCCTACGTAAAATGGCTGTGCACATTCTCATATTTTGAATATTGTTACTTATATAAATATTGTATTTTTTATTTATTTATTTGTATATAACTATTAAGATAGCATCATAATAAGAAAATATATCGAAGAAAAATTATAGTCATTCTCCTTTTTACGCGGTTCCATTAGGCTTTACGTTCTCATAGAAAGGTGACTGTATTTGTTGTATATTTGATTAAATAAATGCTGTGCATTTGTACAGGTTTTCTTTTGCAGAATAACTTCTTTCATTCCTGTTAATATTCATAAAAAAATTCCTCATTTCTAATATTTTCTATCATTTTAAAAGACGCAAGCATTCGCAAAAATAAGTGGTGCTTTTATAAATTTTAACCTACTCATTGTAGAACATTGAAAAATATGGTTTATTTTTCCAATAAACTTTTGCTTATAAAGTCTGTCCCCGGATTGACTTCACTGTAGGTATAATTGACCAAAACTTTTTAATTTCATTTTAATGTTTTCGGATGCCGCCCTGCTTGGTTTGAAAAGAATTTCAAACAAATTTTTACTTTTATAAAATCAAGGTTTCTCACTCAGCTTAAGCATAGGTGTTCCGCTACACCTTGATAAAATTGCAGCTATACTTAATTGGTGTACATGCATTTACAGACACTGTGTATATAAATGTAAAAATCTAAAATTCAAATAAATAAAAATTTAAATTATATTACAAACAGTAGTTGATAAAATAACAGCTGGAGGACTCTCTATGTAACGACTTAATTAAAAATTCCTTCTCGTCTGTTTCTGGATTTGATGTGGCGGCTGAATTGACGTTCTAAACTTTTATAATAACCATACCAGGCCTAGTATCGGTAAATTTCAATTTAATGTAGTATCAGAAAAGGATACTGAAGCAGCCATTAACGATATTTCCTCTAATGCAGCCGGTATCGATTGTATTAATCTTAAAATAATTGTTTTCCGCTGTCCTGTTATACTTCCTTATATAACTCATATAGTAAACATTTGCTTGGTGGCGGTTTATTTCCGTCTTGTTGGAAGGATGCTCATATAGTTCCACTTTCAAAGATTTATAAACCGGAAACTTATTCAGATTTAAGGCCTATTAGCGTCTTACCAACATTTTCTAAAATATTGGAAACGGTTGTTGCACTTTAACTTTCCATTCTTCCTTCGTTTCAGTCTGGATTTCGACCTGGTTTTGACTGTGCAACTGCTTTGTCTAAAATATCAGATGACATCATTTCTGCAACTGACTGCGGACATATTACTTTCTTTGTTAATTATTTGAGTGGCAGGGGACAAAGAATTGTAATAGACGACAATTTTTCAGATTTTGCTGACTTGAAATCGGGTATTCCTCAAGGCTCACCGCTATTCCTCACCGCTTCTGTTTACAATTTACACTTCACAATTGTTGCTGTTCCGGAACTTTTCTTCTACCTTTCACTTTTATGCAGATGATACGCAGTTGTACTCTTCCTTTTGTATGAATAATGTTGACGCAGCAATTAGATCCATTAATGCAGATTTGGGGAATTTTGTGGTAATTGTCCGACGACATAGTTTGCAAATTAATGAGGCCAAGTCTTGTTACATTGTATTTGGTAGTAAGGCCAACAGGAAACGTATCAATGACATTGTACATCTATCTATTAACAAGATTGAGATTGCGCGCAAAACTTGTATAAAAGATTTGGGTTTCTTTATGGATGAAGATATAAGATTCAAAATTAATACCGACAATTTGATAAGTCGTGCTTATTGCAATTTAAAAATGATTTATCCGCACAGACAAGTTCTTAATACCCGTATTAAGTGCTTACTAGCTGATACTTTCGTGTTATCACATTTTAATTATTGTGACTGTCTGTATAATCCTTGTTTGGGTAGTGTGGATGTCAGACGGATTCAGGTGGCGCAGAACTCCTGCTTACGTTTTATCTTTGGCATTAGAAGAGGACGCCGAATTTCTCGAAAATTGTTAGAGGTTGGTTGGCTGAATATGTACGGTCGTAGGTATTTGCACTTTGCCTGCTTTGTGCACAAAATTATTTCACACTGCACACCACCTTACCTGCTGTATAAGATGAAGTTTAGAACAGACGTCCACAATATCAATATTAGGAGGAAATATTTAATTGACGCGTCCCGCCATCACACTGCTCAGTTTAAGAGGTCCTTCACTTACACGTATGGACGTATAATGAATGAGCTACCTGGTTCACATTAAACAGTTATCGACCAGTTCTTTTACATTTAGTTTGAGGGGATTTCTTCTTTCTGGCGACTTGGTCTTGGCTGCAGACCGCTAATTTAAATATTAAGTTTCGACTGTACTGTTACTCTCTTCTTTGTAATATTATTATTGTTTAGTTTTGGCTTGCATGCGTTGCATTATTATTTTTTATTTTCAACACATCTGGAAGAGCAGGCCGCCGAAATGGCTTAACTGAAGGTGTTGGCTATTGGTTCACACTTTATTGTAAAAATTTTTTTGTTTTTCTAAGCTTCTACAGTGTTACTTTGAACCAATAAATTATTATTATTAATGAATTAGATACGTTAATGGTCAGCAATCAAAAGCTTACAAAGTGAGGAGAATTAAGCTTTGTCAATCGCGAACCACAACATTAACGCACCTGTTTCATTAAGTTGTTATGTGTCTTTTACATACATTACAAAATATAACTGTAACATTCACAACAGAGAGGCAGTCATAATTCATAATCAGCAATTTAGCGAGTAGTTTCCTGAAGAGATACTACGAATTACAAGATGACATTTTTTCAAGTATTGCATAAGCAGCAAAACAAAAAGAAGTACAGGGTGAGGCAAAATGGCGTTTTTGAAATGAGAACAAAACACCTGTTTTCATGAAGGCTTAGATGTTACCATTTAACAATGAAAAAGTGAATTTATGTCCTGAGAATGACAGGTGACGTGCGTTTTCTGCAATGCATTGCTATAGTCGTTCCTCAAAATTTCGCATCACCCTCTCACACAAATCGATGTCAATTGCCCGGAGTTCTATTGTGATGGCTTCTTTCAACTCTTGCAGATTTCGATGTCCATCGATATAGGTCTTCGCCTTTAGGTGCTCCCAAAATAATGCTGTCACTGTATGTGCTGTGGCACTATCTTGTTAGATCCAAACATCTCATGTGTTACTTCTTCGTCGTCACAATTTTGGAAGCAGGAAGTTTTTCAACGTGAAAACCTATCGGTCGGAGGTCACAGTTGCAGTTGTCCCTCTTGTATCTGCAAAAAAATAAGGTCCGACTACTCCAAGGCGGTTTGCAGCGCACCAAATAGTGATTTTCTCACTGTGAAGTGCTCATTGATACAGTTCGCGGGGGTTTTCTGCTGCCCAATATCGGCAGTTCTGTTTGTTAACACAACCCCTCAAATGAAAATGAGCCCCATCGCACATCATTATTACTGGTTCATTTTCATCAGCAAAACTCATTTGCATTCTTTCAACGAGCTGCTGGCGTTGTGCAAAATCTCCATCATTAAGGTTCTGGACAACCATAAGCTTATAGTGGTAAAAGTGAAGGTTTTGGTGTAAAACTGTACGAAGTGTTCGACTACTCATTCGAAGTGCTGCAGTCCGTTTACGAACAGAGCGCTTTGGACTTTGAATTACTGCTTGTCTCACCCTTTCTACGGAAGCTGGTATCCTTACACGACCTCGAAGTTTTGGATTCATTGCTGAGCCGACAATAACAGACTCGCCTGACTTTACATACTCCTCAGCTGTGAACACACGATGTTCTCCTATCCACATTACCATTGTGACTAGCGAACGGTAAGCCCTCCTGAATCGAACGACTCTCTACCCCTTCCCCTTCGCGTGTACTACCCGTTTCAAAAATCCCTTCCTTTCCGCCCCACCTGTATAACTAAACTATTTCAACGAAAAAGGAAAAAATAAAACCAAATATACTTAAATAACAAATTAAATTAAAACTATTTTTCTGTTAGTTAAATTAAACCAAAAATATTTAATAAAGATTATGATTTACGGATATTGAGGGTACTCTACGCACGTACTTAACTTACTGTAAAGAAGTAATGTACAAAAGTACAAAAAACTGAATGCTGTCATCAGAGTTCCCCTATTTTGTCACTTGTCTTTGGTGATAAAATAATTTGTTGGTACCAGCGTCATTTCTCAACTACGTCGACGCTTAAATCTGATCCTCTTTAACTTGTCTTATAAACTGGTATGGTACTCACTTTTAAGTATACTTTCTTTTTCAAATTTTCCTAAACTATCACAAAACGTATTTATTTGCAAACATCTTTTAATAAATTTCTACCAAATTATTGTGAGAACCTATTTAAAACGGCGTGGTTTCCATTCCTGCACTATTTTTAAATATACGATAATATTTAGATTTATATAGAAATAAATAATCATTCAATTTTTGTGCGAATTATCAATGAAAGTATACAAACTGACAAAAATAAATCCAAACTTATAATGATAAAGAAATCTTTGCCTTATTAATCCAAAGTTATTCCAAAGATAATATTCTTTCAAGTCCAGATCTATTCTAATATTTAGTATTTGTAAAGATTTCGTTATGGTACTCCACTGTAAACTACGGGAAATTACTTTGGCAGTACATTGTTGTAGAGCTCGATTGATTAAACATAGTTAGAGCATTTCAATAAGGCCATACAAAAAATAATAAAATTGAGAAAATACGTTTCCTAAAACTAACTATAAATTTGACTAAGAAAATTATAAGAAAATGCCCATATTACTCATAAATTTATTAGGTATATATTACATATTGCTGACAGTCTATTTGTTACGCACATAATTCACAGTACAAAAAAATTACGAAAACAAATGTTTTTAATTATATTCTTCAATAAAATAATGTTTTGACAGTAGGGATATATAAAATATATAGCTATAAACCTGCCAAATTGTCATTTCGTCTATTACTTTTATTTATAGATCCTAGTGTTTTTGAAAGTTATTTCCTTATGATTTAATTTTTATTGAAAACTTTAACAACATAAGAGGCACACAAACAGATGAGTCAAATGCGATCAGATATTGCTATCGTGACGACACTTGGGCCAAGCAACGTCCATGCGCGTTAAAGACGACTTTATTCTTCTTATATCATGCGACCAACCTTATCTCTGTCTCTCTCATTTGTTGCTGTTTATTCATTCAAAACCCCAATATAGTCTTTAGCACGCTGAGGGTTGTACAGAACCTCCGCACTGCCAGTTGGCGCTAGTGAGCAACTAACTAGAGTTTGTTCAACAGGTGGATGACTGTGATCATTAGGTAGTGTAAATCGGACTGACGCTGTCACTCCTCCGAATTTTATTATTCAATGATAACTTATGAATGAAAACTTAGCGTCAGTCCGATTTACAGCATAACACGTCATCCACGTTTTTAACAAACCATAGTTATAACGAAATATAGTACTTTGAAAGTGAACCGCAGTACTTTAAAATTGTTTGAAAGAGAGCCAAAATATTTTGATTTCTTGAAAATGGTAATGAGTTATAATTACTTCTGTACTGTACGACTATCACGTGCTATTCTCTACTAGCTACCGCGTTTTTTATAGTCTAGAGATAGAAATCAACTAATTGTGAATGAATTGTATTTAGGTCATCCAGTTATGGTTTCAATTACCAATTCCTTAATGCTAAATAACTACTCTTTAATCTAAATTTTTCATGTCATTATGTTTATCCGCAGCATAGACGATACATTATTCAAACCAGAATTCAAGAGTCTGTAGTGTTCATTTTGTTAGTGGTGGAAAAAGAACATTCAATCTCATCTTCCATATAACTCAACAATTTTTCTTGACTCCTATATGAAACGTCATATGGACCACAACAGTATCAATCGTTTCATAAGGGCTTCGAAAAGGAAGACGCTGAATTTAAAAACATGATTAATGATCAAATATATTGAACTAGTGCAATTGAAGAGTAGTTGGAAGTCGAACGATGTTGACATGAAATCTGTATCCACGCAAGTGTGTTTTGATGACAATGAATACTACTTTACTTAAGAGAGTTCTTCATATGACAATAATCTGTCAACTCAATGTAACGTTATTAATGACCTAAGAAGTATTGTGTTGGTAGACAAAAACTGTGGACCTACAGATGAACTAAAATTTATAGAAACTTTTATGAAATTGATAATATCCAAAGGTAATCTCACTTAACAGATATGGCAAGTATTTCATGTTCGTTACATGGCCAGATTGGTAAAGCTTTTTTCCTTTTATAATCTCGAACCTCCTATCACTTTACAAAAAATAGTGTCAAATACATATTTAATCACTATTTCATCCATTTCACATCTGAAAAGTGCCGAAAACTAATACAAATGTAAAATAACTTTGAATACAACAGCTTTTATATGGCAAACACGATCGGAATGGAATTGTTTATACCCCACTAATGCCTAATAGACGCTAGGGGTCTCCGACCGTCGTTGCGTGTACGGTCCCTATACGCACACCCATTGGTCAATTACAACTACTACAGCTCTCGCAATAAAGTTGGCGAAGGGTAGGAGTGAGTTCGCGCAGATAGAGGAGGGATAGATTGCCTATCATTCGTCCTGCAACGTTCCCGTATCAGTGGCGTACCTGATGTTCCTAATTGTTCATTAAATTTATATTTAAAAATACAAACAATTTCTTTTTAAAAATAAATGCTTTTTATTTTTTTATTTAATTTACTAGTGATCGTAATTAAATGTATATATATATACATATATATATATATATTTCGTGACAAAATCAGAGTAATGTAGTTTATAAAATAAACTGTAAAGACTGTGATGGTTGTTACATCGGTCAGACGAAACAATATTTAAAGAAAAGGTTGTATAGCCATAAGTATTCTTTAAACAATGATTTTGGTGCAATGACCGCTGTACCAAAGCATTACAAAGATCTTGGGAATAACTTTGATTTTGAAAACACAATTATATTAAAAATAGAGAATAATTATAAAAAACGACTAATATATGAAATGATAAATATACAGAAAGACACTAAAACTATTAATTTCAGGACCGATATTCAAAATTTAAGTAATGTATATAGCAATTTGTTAAAATGACATTTGCATTT